>CM062818.1:1560019271-1560632604 GCA_031772625.1 Pinus tabuliformis | reverse complement strand
ATCACTAGCTCAATTTTCTCAGCAAACATCGCCCTAGAAAAATCGAACTCTTTGATCTCACAGGTGTTTGTCTCTAACTAACCCTCAAGCCTCCTCTTATACTTTTCATGTTGATGAATCAACGACCGTGATCTAATATCTAATCAATGGCTAAGATTAAAACATGCTTGATCCTTGACAGTCAGTTACTTCTCACCCATATTTTTATTAATACACATTAATATTTTTATTTTCCTAAGTTTAGACTTAGGAACCCATTAAAAATATTAATTATTTTAATAACTCCTAATCCAGGTGGAATTTCTCCAAACGATTTATGGGTTCTGGAGATCTTACGTGTTCTAGCCCCTTCACCAAATACAAGAACTAGAGGACATCCGATGCTACCCAAAATCAACAGTATGTTGTGTGAAACCGTTTTTATGCAATGATTTTTCAACCCACATGGTGCACATGTTAAAATTTTCATCAAGAGTGATGTCGCACAAAAAAAAATCATGCAACATATAGCATAGTGCCAAAAGTCACCCCTCATGACATCAAAAAGGAAAACAAAGGAAAAACAAGACTTCTTGCATGTGACATGGTAACCATCTTAACATGACCTTCGACTTCCAAAAGGTCTTTTTAAATACAAGCCATTGTCTCATGTTATATATTATTTGAAAAAAAAATATTGACAACCCACACACTTTTCCATTTTTTAGTGTGCCCTCGCGAGCTCACCAACGAATAATCAACACCTACTCTACCTCATTAGAGACCCTATCACAATAGGACACTAAAGCATTTAATATAGTCATAGTGCTTCCTTCATTTTTGGCACTCTTAGAGAAATTGAAGAAAAAAAGGTTTGAATAAAATGAGAAAATTAAGGGTGGAATCAGTTGGGTAGATTGCCCATCATCGATATTTCCCTCCTCATATATGATTAAAGTTGGCCTAAAAGTTCACTGAAAACAACACTTTGGATACTTGCACATGCCCTTGTGATTTTCTTGACTAGGGCCAAATTCACTCTCTTGGAGTGATTGCAAGAGCAAACATGGCATCCTACAAGAGAAGAAAGTTGAAAGAGATCATTGTTGAAATTAGCTTGAGAGGAGGAAGAAATTAGAACTAACAACCCAAACCCCATTTTCAATAATACCATTTGTCCCATGGACACTAGTGTGGCATGTCAATGGAGAGGAATTTATTAGATGTTTCGACAAGATTTCTATCTTGAGTTATCAGATGATGTCAAGGACTTTAGTGTTTACCAACCTCTCAAGAGGTCTCACCTTTACACGATAGTTGCATATCCTAGTGTGTTTCCATGTGTATAGGCAATCTCTTGGATCATTAGTAAAACTAACATTAACAACATGCTAATAAGAGACACACAAGGGAAATCTCTCCCATCATTGTATCCTCATCTCTACATACATACTATAATTTTCCCATTGAAGACACATAACTGACAAAAAATTGGATGTGGCAATGCCCTTTGGACTGTGGGGAAGAAATGAAAAAATGGTGGGTTCCTAGAGTAAGATTTACATCAAGAAAATCTAGATTTTATTCGACTAGGATGCTCAAATCCACTTAAATGATTCTTGTATCCCTTTTGTCCCGAATTTATGGAGAAGCAGATGCCTCAAATTTCAAAGATTCTTAGGTCATTTTGTTACACAATCACTGTTATGTAACTAACTCACAAAATAGAAGAAAAGATAGGTCAACGACTTCAAAATCAACCTCTTTGAGGGGGAAACCTCCTTTACATTACACAAATGAACAATTCTTGGATGATAAAAATGACAAAACCTCCTTTCTATATATAAGAGTCTAAGGGGTCCCAATATAATCAAAGCCAACATAATAATAATAATATAAGGGAACAACAATAACAATAGTGGGCTTCTATGGGGCACAATAATAACAATATGGAGACAATAGGGGCACACCAATAACAATAAGGGCTATACAATGACAATAGTAATGGGGGAATCACTAGTATTATAGGGACCTAACATGCCCCTCTCCTTCAAAAAAGTGTTGTCCTCAATGCTTGAGTAGTTTTGGATGCTTCTATATACAATTCCCACCCTCCCATGTGGAATGTTCAGCAGGTAAGTTCTTCCACTTGATGGAATACTTTGAAATTGATCGATTTCGTAGTTGTCGAGTTCTTGTTTCTGTGATTGCTTAAGGTTCAAATATGATTTTTCCTTCCTCATCAAGTTTTGGCAATATTGTTTGAACTGGGAGTTTGTCACCTATAAAATTCTTTAAGCATGAAACATGGAAAACTGTGGTGCACTCAGGAAGCTGCAGGAAGCTCCAATTTGTATGCCATAGTACTAATCTTTTGCAACACCTTGTACTAACCATAATACTTTGGTGATAATTTATTATCCTTCTTAGCTTGCTTGAGGGACATTTTTTTGTATGGTTGTAACCGTAGGAATACCCAGTCACCTACATCAAAACTTCTTTGCGGCCATGTTGATCCGCCTATTGTTTCATTCTATTCTACACCAAAGTGAGGTTATCTTTTAAGAGTTGGAGAACTTGTTGTTGATGCTCGATGCGATCTTCCATTGCTTGAACCTTAGAATTTTCCCTTAAATATGACATGATGGATAGTGGATGATATCCATAAAGTGCCATAAATGGGGCCATTTTTGCTACAGTATGGAAAGAAGTGTTATATCACCATTCAGCCAGAGACAACCATTTGACCCATTGTGTTTGTTTATCAGATACAAAGCAACGAAGATATCCTTCCAAACATTTGTTTACTATCTCCGTTTTCCCATCAGATTGAGGATGATAAGATGAATTATGAGCTAACTGAGTACCAAGACAAGAAAATAATTATGTCCAAAAATTTCCAGCGAAAAATGGAATCTCGGTTGCTTATAATAATCTTTGGGTTTCCATGTAGCTTTTGAATTGTTTCCATAAATGTAGTAGAAACTCTATTGACTTTAAATGGATGTGATAATGCACAAAAACGTGCATACTTGGTAAGTCTATTAACTACCACCATGATGACACTCTTTCCTTCGGACTTGGGTAAACATGTGATAAAATCCATTGAAACCTCCTTCCAATGTTGGCTTGGAATGGATAAAGGTTGTAATAGATATGGGGTCTTAATTGTTTCAACTTTATTTTGTTGGCAAACCAAACATTCCATCATAAACTTTTGAATATCTGATTTAAGGCCATCCAAAAAAAAATCCTTCTTAACCCTGTGGTAAGTTTATAAAAATCCTCAGTGCCCTCCTAAGGGAGAAGTGTGCAATTCCATAAGAATCTTTTATTTGAGTTGGGAATTCTTACATAGGTATAAGCAATCTTTGTATCATAACGAATCATTTTTCCAGCTAAATGTATCAGATGCACTGGGATCTTGTTGTATCTTTTGAATGAATGCCCACACTTTTTCGTCATTCTTCCATTCATCCCTTGCTTCGTTTATCCATTCTGGTTGGATAATAGAAATGGCACAAAGCAATGCTTCCACATCCTCATCCTTTCTTGAGAGTGCATATGCCACAACATTTTGCTTTCCTTTTTTGTAGATGATTTTAAATTCATAACCCAACATCTTTGTGACCCATTTTTGCTGCTCTTCTGAAGATAATCTTTGTTCTAAAAAGTATTTAAAACTATCATGATCCATTTTTACCTTGAAGTGTCTTCCCATCAGGAAGGGTCACCATTTCTTAAATGCATGCAATATTGCCAACATTTCATTCTCATAAATAGCTTTATGTAAATACTTTCTTTTGATTGGACGACTTTCAGAAGCAATGGGTCTTTCTTCTTGCATTAAAACAACACCAATTCCATTTCCTGAGGCATCACATTCCACAATAAATGTTTTTGTGAAGTCTGACATAGCTAACACTGGTGCTTGGCACATTGTCTCTTTAAGATGTTCAAAGGCCTTCGTTGCTTCTGGAGTCCGTGAAAATGCATCTTTCTTCAATAATGTTATTAGAGGTGCTGTTATTCTCCCATAATTCTTAACAAACTTGCGATAATACCCTGTCAACCCGAGAAATCCTTGCAGATGCTTTATGGATGTGGGGATTTTCCATTCTTTAATGGATTTAATTTTTCTAGGGTCTACCTTCACACCTTCATGAGATATAATATGACCCAGATATTCCACCTCTTGTATTCCAAAGAAACATTTGGAGCTTTTTGCATATAATTGTTTCTCCTCTAATAGTTTGAGCACCCTGTCAACATGTTGAACATAATCCTTCCAAGACTTGTTGTAGATTAGTATATCATCAAAAAACACTAACACAAATTTTCTAAGGAAGGGTTTGGAAATGGAATTCATCAAACCTTGAAATGTAGAAGGTGCATTGGTAAGGCCAAAAGACATGACCAAAAATTCATAATGACCCTCATGAGTTCTAAAGTCTGTTTTCAGAATGTCTTCAGTCTTCATTCTGATTTGATGATATCCTGAACGAAGATCCAACTTGGTGAAATAAATTGATCCATGCAATTCATCTAATAATTCATCAATGACATGAATGGGAAATTTATCTTTAATAGTGAGCTTGTTGAACTCCCTATAATCCGGAAACATGCGCCATGACCCATCCTTCTTGTGCACCAATACTACTAGAGCAAAGAAAGAACTTTGACTAGGTTGAATTATACCAGCCTCTAGCATTTCTGCAACCATACGTTCAATTTCACTCTTTTGGGCATAGGGATATCTGTAAGGCCTGATGTTTGGATGAACACTTCCTGGCCTCAAATGAATAGCATGATCATGATCACGAATAGGTGGGAGGCCTTTGGGAGTCTCAAATACCTTGGAATGATTGTCCAAGACTTTTTGGAGTTATGGAGAAATAGATGATTTCGATGTGAGAACCTCTAGCGAACATAATTGTGCAATTACACTTCATTTTTCTCTCTTTAGAAGCTTTGTCATTCTATTAGAGCTGATTATCTTTCCCAGTGATACCCCTTAATTCAACTTCCTTTCCTTCCGGAAAAAAATTCATGACAAGTTCTTGAAAATTAAAAGATATTGTACCCAAGGATTGTAACCATTGGACTCTTAGTACAACATCAACACCACCCATTGGAATGGAAAGCATTGGGATATTCAATACATATTCTCCCATGGATAGCTTGATATTATGACACTTTCCAGAGCAATTTATGGTTCCTCCACTTGCAACCATCACTTGACACTCTGGTGTTGGATATAGGAAGCAATTCAATTCCTTGGCTATCTTACAATGAATAAAATTATGGGTACTGCCCCAATCAACAACACTATTACCTTTTTCTTTTTTATATGTCCTTCTATCTTGATAGTTTGAGGAGTGGTAATTCTAGCCAATGCATTACAAGATATGGTCGGATTCATTTCTTCTTTCTCTAGGGTTCGTTCTTGGTGTATATCCTCTTCTTTGGATGTTTCTTGTTCCCTTTATTCCTCCTCTTCAAAATCTATTTAAAATAATTTTTTTTCAGCACACTTATGACCTTTAGTGTATTTTCTATCACAACTGTAACAAAGCCCTTTTGCTCTTTTTTCTTCCAATTGTTGTGGTGTCAACCTTGTAGGTTGTGGAAGGCTAGGGGCAACAACACTTCCATCTTTATAATTGTGAGTGGTAGGCTTCTTTGTTGCCATAGTTTTCCTTTCCATTTTTCTTGCCAACCTGAATGCCTTCTCTAATGAATTAGGTTCCCAAAGGTGAAACTCATGTTGGATGTTATCCTTTAAAGTCCCTATGAACACATCGATCCTATGCTCCTCTGGAATATATTTTACCCCTATATTCAATTTTTGGAAGTCCTCAATGTGCTCCATCATTGAACCCTTTTGTTTGAGATTTATCAATTGGCTAAAAAAGGTGTTGCTTTTTGTATCCTCATAATGTGCTATAATTTCTTCCGTAAAAATTTTATAAGTAACAATTTGTTTACGAGAGCAAAGCCATCGATACCATACAAACTGATTTGGTTCCAAATATGAAGTTGTAATGCGTACCTTTTGTGTGTTTTGCAGATTATGGAGATCGGGATATTGCTCCATCTGTAGTATCCATGTTACGGGATCCTTGCCATCAAAGTTCGTATATCGATCTTGGAACATGGTGGGTCTTCAATCCAATGTTAGAGTCTATGCAATCATGATTAACATTTCTTTTGTTCTCATCACAAGTTTCCTTTACTACCCTTTCGCCATTAGTAAGCATTTCTTATAGCAAATTTATCAAATCTTCTTCAAATCTTCCATGTTGCCGTTAAGTTTTTCTTTTATTCCATCCATCTTAGCTTCCACGCATTTATTTAAACCATCCATCTTAGCTTCCACGTTTTTCTTTAAACTATCCATCTTAGCTTCTGTTACTTTTTGTGAGAGTGAATTTTGTTGCACTTGGTCTCGTAATTTTGATATATCATGTTGCATTTCTTCCTCTTCTTCATGAGTCATGCTAGATATTTCAGGTTTCTTACTAGGTGTTTCCATTTTCTTTCTTCAGGGAATCAATTAATGATAATAATGCTTCACTATGCCCTTTGAATTCCTTCAAACTAATTTTTCAAACCAAACTTATGAAAAAAACAAAAAAAAAAAAGCTACTCACCTTTTTTCACTTTGTAAGAGCTCAATATTGAATCTGTTGTATCTCTATAATTTCGGATCTTCGAGGTCTTAAGTTGCGTCCTACGGTAGTCCTCGGAGTCCTCTTTCTAACCCCGCAAGTCTTATCAAGATTGGATTCTCCAAGGAAGAGTTATGCCAAATCTCCCACGATGACCTGATTATAGACTGGTTTAATATACCACACTTGTACGAAGTGCCACATGTCATTGTTTCAACCTTAGCACCTGAAACTGATACAACGAAAACTAAAGGCCGTCCTCTTTCTGTAACTTCTTATGCAATTTCAATCTTATGCTTAGAGAGAAAGTTATGACGATTTTCCCCATGTCACCTATTTGAAATATAATTCGGGAGCCTGCACAAACCCTAACTTCCTTGGATCCTATCTACGAATATATAGCGAGGAAATATTTGAAATTCAGACCCAGGGTTCATCGAGATTTCTGCTCAAATGGGTTTTAATTCCAGCTTCTGAAATGTCATAGAAACAAAGTTATAGCGAAAATTCCACGATGACTTGTTTGGAGCAGTGAAACCCTAGAATGCAAACCTCTAATACCAAATGTTATGTAACTAACTCACAAAATAGAAGAAAAGATAGATCAACGACTTCAAAATCAGTCTCTTCGAGGGGAAGCCTCCTTTACATTACAAAAATTAACAATTCTTGGATGATACAATTGACAAAACCTCCTTTCTATATATAGGAGTCTAAGGGGTCCTAATATAATCAAAGCCGACATAACAATAATAATATAAGGGAACAACAATAACAATAGCGGGCTTCTAAGGGGCACAATAATAACAATATGGGGACACTAGGAGCACAACAATAACAATAAGGGCTACAATGAAAATAACAATGGGGGAATCACTAGTATTATAGGGACCTAACAATCACATTCCCATGTTAGATTGTAAACTAGGCCATTATCCATTTAGCCACCCTTGAAGAAACTATACCAAAAACAAAATATATAGTGCCAAGAAAGCATTCACACTTCCACATATCACCTATTTGTTGGATATCATTTCTTTAGTACATGCTTAATTGGGAATGGGATGGATTTAGCAATTGACCAACTCCCCTATTCATGTCTATTGTCAAGATTTTTGGGAGCATAAATATTGCATGCATTATCATAAGGTTTGAATCACTTCTTGATCCCACTATTCAAATTATAATTTTTTTCTCCAACGCAATGTATGTTAGATAAGGAAATGTAGGTTGTTAACAAAATTGGCGATTGGTTCGCACTAGAGAAGGGAACAAACATAAGAGTTTATGGTGCAATAAAGCCTCATCATCTATTTCCAAAATGCATTCTTGACAAGTTAGTCATGTGGGAAGTGGCATAGTGTAACCACCCTCCTCCCACATTTACCCAAGTTAACCAATGCGCAGGGGTAAACATGCGAGGAGAGGCTACTATGATATTATTCAACTCCCCATGTACAGTTAAGGAAGTGGAACCAAAAAAACACAACCAATTTGACATTCTACACATGTTACGTAACCTTCAGGAGCCAACCAACCCTTCCAGCTGACTAACTCTTGAGGTAACTTGAAATGTTACTGACCTCAGGCCTCAGTTGCTCCCATGACATGGGCATGCATGCGACTAGGACCCTTCAGTCACTCTCACAGCAAGGGCATGCCAACGACTGGGGACTTTTCCAGCTAGTTCTGAGCCTGCGACTGTGCCACTTTTTTAGGGCTAGGTCTTAGGCCACTGCCTAGAACTTCATGAAATGTCCAGAGATTAAAAATGACATCGAAACAATGATACTATGCAAATACTTGAACAAAGACTTGATCTGACCCTTACTAGCCATTACAAGCATTTCGTCAAACATGTCACAAATATGCATTCTACAGGTCTTATCCACAGATCTGAGCATAGGGGTCTCATACTTATTTGAGAATCACTAAGAATCATTGATGTCTTATCACAATAGCTGCATTATCATCTATTAGGTCATATATTCATTGTACATTCATTTACTAATCGAAACATGATGAGAACCATACATCAACTATGTCATAAAACATGTTCATAACCAACATATAACCAACATAAATGAAAAGATTATATCAACCATAGAAACCACATATAAACACGTATATTTACCCATCAATAGAAGAGGAAAGAAGATCTTATTAATATATGCAAAATGAAACTAGGTCTGGGACTTCCACGTACCACTCGACCATAGATTGGTTGAACCAAATCTTTCTTTCATCCATTCATCCCTGTACCATATTCCAAGCATGAAAGTGGTATCTCATGGAACACATCCAACAAAACCAAACCGGGGCTTCCTAAGGCCAAACCACCTCGACTCTCAACCAGTGATTCCACCTCACGGTTGGAAATCACTAACCATCACCAGATTGGTCTCTACCCAAGCTATCTAGGGCTCGAAAGCATTTGTTCCAACTAGGGCTTCTAGGACTAGTAACTTAACCCACAACTATTGACGGGCTTCTAGAGCACTTGTCCAACTAGGGCTTCCAGGACTAGTAACTCAACCCAAGTTGTTACAGGACTTCCAAAGCGTTTGTCCAACCAAGGCTTCCAGGTACTAGTAACTCAACCTTCATCCATAAGGAACATGAGGAGCAACCGGAAAACAAAGATAAAGCCCACAACACCATAACTATCCAGGAAATGGAAAGGATAGGAAAAACCACTATCAATCCAAGCAATCCTCCATGCTAATGACAAATCATAATGAATAAACCACATGCATATGCCATGCATGCCAAAACTAACAAGGAAATCATACATGCAACTTGGTACTTGTAAGAAAAACCCATTGTAGCTGTTGATCTCGATGTTCTCTTGCGATTTCCTTCTCTTCCTTTTCCTTCTTGCTCCAAATCCCAAGTATGCCACACTCCTCCAAGAGTGCTCCAAGAGAACTCTAAGTTTCCAAGAGTATGAGAGAGAGAGTAGAAAATGAGATCTCTAAAACTGAACTGACAAAAAGCTGCAAATTGATCCCTAGAAGCCTTTTTATTAATGAGGCCTCTAGTTTCTTCATTTTCCTCTTCACATGCAACCCATGACCTTTCAACTTCCTTTTCTCCTAATTTCCATTATTTTCATAAATAAAATGTCAATTAATGCCTAATGCCTTTCCAAATCCTTTTCCAATTTCCATAACCATAAATTAATCTCAAGTGATCCTCATCACTATGTTTTTGCCCAACATTAAACTTGGAATACATGTCCCATGACCATGGTTATTATTTTTCCTTTATTAACTTTATTACATGGATTTTTAACCAGGGATGTTACAAAACCCTCCCCCTTAGGGGGACACCGTCCTCGGTGTTCAATGATACCTACAACCAACAAGACCACTAAAAAGCAAAACATACTACCCATGGAGCTTTATAAATTTTTTTTGCAGTATTTATTGTGATCATCTTGTTGAGAATCAAACCAACATGAGAAACATAACTACTTGAAAACCATAACAACTTGACACCCATACCGCTTATTAGAGCTTTATAACTTAGTTCATGGTGGTATTTACATCCATATACTTATATACACATGTACCAAAACACCACACCAAAACATATGCGAAAAGCATTTACTCAACCAACGAATAAAGAAGGATACATAGCTCACATGTGATACCATCTCCCATGTGGCTTCATCAGGACCAATGTTCTTCCACTACACTTTAACCTGCTCGATTGCTTTGTTATGAAGCATGAGAATATTTCTCTACAAAACGCACTGAGGTTCCAGCTGGAATTCTCCTTCTGATTCCACCTACAATACAAACCAATCAATCACATGATCAACATCTTTAACATACTTCTTAAGCAATGACACATGGAAAACATCATGGAATTTCATTGTCAAAGGCAATGCAAGTCGATAAGCTACTGGTCCAATCCTCTGAAGATCCTTGAAAGGTCCACAAAACCGAGGTGCCAGCTTGACACATGATCCAATCCTCAAGGATCTCTTCTTGGGCTCGATGTACAAGTACACATGTTCCCCAATCTGAAACTCCTTAAACATCCTATTCTGATATGCATAACTCTTATGTCTATCCCGTGCTGTCTTTAGATTCTTCTTGATTACCTGCATTTCCTGATCCATCTCTTCCAACATGTGTGGTCCTATCAATATCCTATTCATAGGATCACCCCAACTAATGGGAGTATTACAACTCTGCCCATACAATGCCTCAAACAAACTCATCCTTAAAGATTCCTGGTACCCATTGTTGTAAGCAAACTCAACTAGTGGAAAATACTCTTTCCACTTTCGCTGCTGATGCCTGATGTACATTCTCAACATGTCCTCCAAAATATTGTTGACCCTATCTGTTTGTCCGCCTGTCTACGGATGATAAGTTGTGCTGAAGGACAACTTTGTACCCAAACCTACAAATAACTCTTTCCAGAACCTAGAAGTGAACTTGGCATCCCTGTCTAATACAATATTCTTCGGTACATCATGCAACCTCACTACATCTTTGATGAAGACTTGTATTAGATCATTAGATGAATATGTAGACTTAACTGGAATGAAGTGTTCTAACTTTGTCAACTTGTCAACCACAACCATGATAAAATCATGTTGTCTAGATGTCCTCGACAAAAATGTAATGAAGTCCATGGAAATTACCTCCCATTTCCACTTTGGAGTCAGAATCGGCTGTAGTAGACCATTTGGATGCTTACACTTTGATTTTACATGTTGACAATCCAATCATCTAGCCACAAAATCTACCACTTCCTTCTTCGAATTTGACCAAGAATAAAACTTCTTCACTATTGTCAACATATTTTGATATCCTGGGTGACCTGAATATGGATTAGCATGAAAGTCCCTCAAGATAAGCTTCTTGAGCTCAATGTTATATGAAACATAGATCCTCTCCCTAAATATGATCAAGCCATAGATGAAAGTCCACCTCTTGATCACCTATCTATGCATAAGCTCCATATACCTATCATCCTGCTGACCTGTCTGCAAGATCTAATCCTAAAAATATGTCCCATAAGAACTCATAGCTGCTATGTTATTTACCTAGATCTGCCTACTAAGAGCATTTGCAACCCTGTTTTCTTTACCTTTAATGTATCTGATCTCAAAGTCAAACTCATTGATCATGGTCAACCATCTATTTTGCCTGACATTCAGATTAGGTTGGTCAAACAAGTATCTCAATCCACTGTGATCACTCATCAATACAAACCTCCTGCCAAGAAGGTAGTGTCTCCACATCTTCAATGCATGGATGACCGTTGCCAACTCAAGACCATGTGTCAGATAATTCTTCTCATGCTCATTCAGTTTCCGTAACTCATAGAATATTACATGTCCTTCTTGCATAAGCACTCCACCAAGCCTTCTCTTGCAAGCATCTGTACATACCAAAAACTCTTTGTTCGGATCTGCAATCTTTAAAACTGGAGTATTTGTCAACAACTGCATCAATTTATCAAAATTGGCTACACATTCCTCTATTAATTCAAATGTCTTACCTTTCCTTTGAAACGAAGTAATATGATAAGAAATTTGTGAGAAGTTCCTGATGAACCTCCTGTAATAACCTACTAACCCCATAAATGATCTTACCTCGTCCAAATTCCTAGGAGCTGCCCACTCCATGATAGCCCTTATATTCTTCGAATCCACTGCTATGCCTTACTTGGAGACCAAATGCCCCAAGTAATGTACCTATGTATGAAAGAAACTACACTTGCTAATCTTAGCATACAACTGATGCTCTCTCAGCAATCTCAATACTGCTGCTAGGTGTTCGACATGTTCTTCCTCATTCTTAGAATATACCAATATATCATCAATGAATACAATAACAAAATTGTCCAGATAAGGACGCAATACACTATTCATCAAACACATAAAATTAGCTAAAGCATTAGTAAAACAAAATAGAACTACAAAAAACTCATAATGCCCATACCTGGTTCAGAAAATAGTCTTGTAGATGTCTTCTTCTTTAATGCGTAACTGATGGTATCCTGATCTCAGATCAATCATAGAGAACACTGTTGTTCTCTTTAACTGATGAAACAAGTCATCAATCCTCACAAACAGATACCTATTCTTGATTGTCACTTTGTTCAACTACATATAATCAATGCATAACCTGAGAGTACCATCCTTATTTTTCACAAACAACATTGGTGCACCCCAAGGTAACACACTTGGCCTAATGTATCCCTTGTCAAGAATTTCCTTCAATTGCAACTTCAACTCCACCAACTCCGGTGTGCTCATCTTGTAAGGTGCCTTTGATGCTAGTGCTTCCCTTGGTACCAAATCAATAGAAAAGTCTACTTCCCTATGAGGCGGCAACTTTGAAATCTTTGCAAGAAACACATCCTGAAACTGCGGTAAAACTAGGTACCTGCTCAAGACATCCGCATCCTCAACTTATATTTGTCACTGGAAATATTCACTACAAATAACACACACCCTTTCTTGCAGCTGCGCTTCGCCTGCATAGTTGTCACCATTCTAACTGATGTTTCCTTCTTTTTACCCTGCAATACTCTTTGTTCCTCATTGCCATCCAGATACTCAATAACCTTGTCATAACAATCTAACTTGGTCCTATGAAGATACAACCAGTCCATGCCCAAAAACATACTATATGATCCCAATGGTAATACATTCAAATGTGTTGATGTAGGCATAACATTCAACTCAAATGCACAAACTCTGTTATGAAACCAAATCACAAAAAGATAGAAAAGATAGATCAACAACTTAGAAATCAGCCTCTTCAAGGGGGCAACCTCCTTTACATTACACAAATGAACAATTCTTGTATGATACAAATGAAAAAACCTCCTTTCTATATATAGGAGTCTAAGGGGTCACAATATAATCAAAGCCGACATAACAATAATAATATAAGGGCACAAAAATAACAATAGTGGGCTTCTATGGGGCACAATAATAACAATACGGGGACAATAGGGGCACAACAATAACAATAAGGGCTACAACAACAATAGTAATGGGGGAATCACTAGTATTATAGGGACCTAACCTGCTCCTCTCCTTCAAAAAAGTGTTTTCCTCAACGCTTGAGTAGTCTTGGATGCTTCTGTACAAAATTCTCATCCTACCATGTGGAATCTTCAGCGGGTAAGTTCTTCCACTTGATGAGATACTCTAAAATTGATCGATTTTGTAGCTGTCGAGTTCTTGTTTCTGTGACTACTTCAGGTTCCAATATGATTTTTCCTTCCTCATCAAGTTCTGGAATATTGTTTGAACTGGGAGCTTGTCACCTATAACCTTCTTTAAGCATGAAACATGGAAAACTGGGTGCACTCAAGAAGCTGTAGGAAGCTCCAATTTGTATGCCATAGTACCTATCTTTTGAAACACCTTGTACAAACCATAATACTTTGGTGATAATTTATTATCCTTCTTAGCTTGCTTGAGGGACATTTGTTTATATGGTTGTAGCCATAGGAATACCCAATCAGCTACATCAAAACTTCTTTCGCTGCGATGTTGATCTGCCTATTGCTTCATTCTATTCTGCGCCAAAGTGAGGATATCCTTTAAGAGTTGGAAACTTGTTGTTGATGCTCGATGTGATCTTCCACTGCTTGAAACTTAGAATTTTCTCTTAAATATGATGTGATGGACGATGAATGATATACATAAAGTGCCATAAATGGGGTCATTTTTGCTGCAGTATGGAAGGAAGTGTTATACCACCATTTAGCTAGAGGCAACCATTTGACCCACTGTGTTTGTTTATCAGATACAAATCAACGAAGATATCCTTCCAAACATTTGTTTACTATCTCAGTTTGCCCATGAGATTGAGGATGATAAGATGAGCTATGAGCTAACTGAGTACCAAGACCAGAAAATAATTCTATCCAAAAATTTCTAGTGAAAATGGGATCTCTGTCGCTTACAATAATCTTTGGGTTTCCATGTAGCTTTTGAATTGTTTCCATAAATGCAGGAGAAACTGTACTCACTTTAAATGGATGAGATAATGCACAAAAGTGTGCATACTTGGTAAGTTTGGACATTCTCCAAGAGGTTTTTTCATTTGTATCATCCAAGAGGATTTTGTCATTTGTATCATCCAAATGTGTTGATGTAGGCATACCATTCAACTCAAATGCACAAGCTCTTACTAGTGATGAAATCTCTCATCTGTACATGTAGCCAATTACACTAACCAAGATTCTGCATGCACTTCTTTATTCAAACCACACTTATCCACTAGGTTAGGATTAACATAACTATAATTAGATCTAGGGTCAATCAAAATAGAAACAACTTGATCACAAATCTTACCATCCATCTAGATAATAGACAGTTGGTGATTTTCCTTCTTGTTCTCCAATGCTGCATAAATTTGTGGAATACTTTGTCCAACATCTCCCACTGTTTGTGCCTCTTGAGCACTGTAGATCTGTGGTCTACCACCCTGATGTTATGGACAATCTCTCCTGCGATGCGCTCCTCCATAAGTCCAACATTTCAAGAGCTTCCAACCATCACCCCTTTTTTTGCTCCTCATATCGAAGTCCCTATCCTCTTTCAGATGCATTGAATTTCTTATGTGGTGCTGCATTCTATTTTTTACTTATATCTTGAGGTCTTGTTCGCTTCTTGTCACATTTTCCTTTATTCTTATCATTACCTTTCGAGTCCTGCTTAGTCTCAGATCTGCGCTTTGATTGTTCAAAACAATGCTTTAGCTTCTAGATGGCTTCCTCAAATGATCTAGGCTCATCAAACTCAATCTTGTCTTTGAACGGTACTAGAAACCCACGGATGAATCTTTGAATCTTGGCCTTCTCCTCCTTGAGGTAAGGCGCATACCTCAATAAATCCAAGAATCTGCTAGTGTACTCCTCATCGTTCATAAATCCCATCTTCAGCTCATAAAATTCTTTTTCCCTGTCGTCATAGTAGATCTCCGATAGATACTTCTTCCTGAATAGTCTCTCGAACTCACTCCAAGTCAAATCCTCTTCACAAATACCTCTAACATTCTTTACATCTTCCCACCAGATGTTGCTTTACCTTTAAGACTGAATGTAGCTATTCCGAGCTTCGTGTTTTCTGAGTACTCATGCAATCTGAAGAAATTATTCATTCTAAGCAACCATGCTTATGCATCTTGTGACTTCTTCATTTCCCCATCAAATGTAGGTGGCTCTGCTTTCTTGAACTCATCCGGAAAATATCCCTTGTCACTCCTCCTGTAAGGATGATAGCGATGGTGACCATGATACTTGTTTGAACCAGAACTAGAGTAACGCCCATGTCCACTTCCTTGTCTATCAGGTGTATCCAAGAATCTTCCATCTCTGACCATGTCACCTCTATCCAACCTGTGCCCACCGTGTGACCTGCTACCATATGCTCCATTAGTCCTATCCTCCTGCCCATGACTGATTCTAAGTGGTCCCTATCTCTGCAAGTCTGACAAGCTCTGAAGAATCACCGCATTGACCTCTACTTGTTTCTCATGTTCCCTAGCAAGTCTCTCTTGTGATTGAATGATTCAATCATTATCTTCTTTGCAACTCCTTATTTTTGCCTTCAAACTTCTCAAAGTGTCTGCTATGTCAGGAGAATATCCCTCACCATGCTGCTCATCTGATCTATAGGGAGAATCTCATGAGTTGTAGTCTACCATCTTGCTAGTCATCTTTTATCTTCTCTTCCTGCAAGGTATATCATGTCAGCTAAACCAAATCATAAAAAAACCAACGTACCTCAGTTTAGTTCAGGGGAGGATATCTCATCTGCAAGACCAACCAAATTAGCGCAATACATATATAAACATAATCATATCCACATTTAATCATCATTTCAATCATTATCCAATTATTAATGCATGACCATACCAACCACATACCATGACTTCATGCACAACAACTACAACCATGCTAATGTATGCAAAACAATATATAAGCACTAACATGCATAACCAACATACACTCATGACGACTACATCCAACAAATCACCCTCAAATTTCACATGGCGGTACCACTACAACTATGCCCACCATCATGCATACACAACAAGAACATATACCAAAAGCATGAAAAACACATATGCAACCGATATGTAGCATGTCCAACGCACACTACCCATCCAGTCTAAGGGGTGAACCATGCCCTGATACCACTCTGTAACCATCCTCCTCCCACATTTACCCAAGTTAACCAGTCTTCTAGGGTAAACATGTGACGAGAGAATACTATGATCTGATTCAACTCCCCATGTATAGTTAAGGAAGTGGAACCGACAAAACACAGCCAATATGACCTTCTACACATGTTACAGAACCTTAAGAAGCCAACCAACCCTTCCAGGTGACTAACCCTTGAGGTAACTTGAAACTTTATTGAACTAGAACCTCAATCACTCCCATGACATGGTCATGCATGCGACTGGGACCCTCTAGCCTCTCTCACAGCAAGGGCATGCTAGCAACTAGGGAATTTTCCAGCTAGTTTTAAGCCTATGACCCCAAATTTTATGCCACGTTTTCAGGGCTAGGTCTCAGGCCACTCCCCAGAACTTCATGAAACTTCTAGAAATGAAAAATGACATCTAAACAATGATAATACGCAAATACTTGAATAAAGACTTGATTTGACCCTGTTGAGGCCTCGAAAATCGCTGCAACAACATTGGGGAAACCACCCGGTCCGGACCTTAATACAGCTCCTTTTCCGTTTGGAATAGTGGCTCCGACTAGGGATAATGGGACCAGTTTCCCAAAAATTATAGGTAAACGGGATGGATGAATGACTTATAGAATATGCTGGCGATAAGCGAATGACTAAAACTATCATCAAAATATAATAACTATAATCTATCCCGGGGACTTATTGATTTCTAAAGCGTAGCGTTTGATGATCTGTGCTTTAAGACAGGCATATAGATGACTCCATCTCTAAAACATAGATATTAAATCATTCAAGACTGTTGTGCATAAATAGTTACGCAAAGCGATAACAACGAAATTACCACACTTTATCATTTATATCATTGTTACATGCATGATTAAAGGAAAAGGCATATCACAAAACATCCAATAGTGGAATGAGATAGAGATTTGCTGTTACAGCACATACATGTATTCAACAATAGCAAGAATAATTACACAAAAATTCATATAAAAGGAATGAATACAGACGCAGATAAAAGTACCATATAAGCTGCTTAGCACTCCCAGATATCAATCGCTATGTCGCAGTTCTTCCTTCGACTCAGAAAACATCCCCAACAAAAGACAATAGTGCGCAATTTGCATAAAGAAACTTCCTTGTCAAATTAAGAACGATTGGTCGAGTTTCATAAAAGAATATAGGCTGAAGCACAGTAGTGCAAACTTCAGTCTTTAAGTCTATTACAAAATTTTACGACCCTTTCCAAAACAATGAAAGGGTCTATAAATACTAAGCTAATCTAAATATCTAATAAACAGAAATCCTACATAATTGGCATCAATAAATATTGATCCTATTTCCTGGAGCGATCTGGAAATCGGCGGCAATGATTCATCAGGTAGGTTCTTTGCCTTTAAACCTGAGCTGACTTATCGCTAGCATTGGCTCTACTTCAGGCGGTTTGTTGAGGCGCGAACTGAGCTGAGCAGTGTATGTGGCATCTTGAATATCGGGAATTATACACCCGAGTGCATCAGTTAAACACTTGAGGGCAGACCTTTGTGTGTGTGTCTTGATCAGAAAGAGCCAATATGCATCGAAAGTCAAAGTGTTAACCCCAACGATTAATCTCCCCTTCTCCTCTAAGTCAGGATAACTTGTTTGCTCGATCATATTTGCTGTTGTTATGCTTCCAGGTGTACACTGGGAGATCATGTTTGCCAAGTAGAGGGTGTTGTTGATCAGATCAATCATATTGCTGGCAGTTAATTTACATCTTGAAGCCACCCTTTCTGCTTTCATCACTTGAGTGTGCCATTCTGTAAAGAGTATGTCCTTGTATGTTTCTTGGATTCTAGGCAAATTCGCTGCTTTTCCCACATCAGAATCTTGCCAATCAAGATATCCGATTATGGTTTCTTCAGCTTGGTCTAACTCATTCCTGGCCTTCTCTACCTGCTGACATACTGATGTAGTTAGCTCGCATAATGGTTCTGCCTCAGTGAGTTGATTACATAGGAGCCTAATCTGTGATATTAACGCACTGTTTATTTGCGATGCCTCTGCTCTGAAATCCTCCACTTTTTGGGTGCCCTTTATGACTTCGAGCCGTGATGATAATTGAGCTATTTGCTCGTCCTTTGTTTTCATCATCAGCTCATTTGCTGTTCTCAACTGTGCCAATGCCTCCGATAATTCTTTTTGTTTCTGGATCGCGCTTTGGTCGATCCTCTGCCTTTCTTCCTGCAATTGCTGGGTTAATTGATCATTCATTTGCTGTTGTACCAGCAACTGCTCCTCTGCTTGCGCTGCCTTCTGCTTTGTCTCGGTCAATTCTGCCTGTAGTGCAAAAATTTCTTGGTCCTTAGTCTTCAGTAGAAGACTTACCTCTGATGCCTTGTCAATAGTCGCTGCAGAATAGGCACCTGCATACTGTGACAGCTTTGTTAGGTCATCGGAGGGGTCCAATTCCTCCTTCCATACTACATTACCCGTGACTGTTTGCTCTGGAAAGATAGAAGGTTGATCAATCCTTCGTCTTTTCCTTGATCGCTTTACAACTGCTTTATGCCTTGGGCTGTAGAAAACATCCAAGGGAGGAATATCTTCCACTTGGAGAACGATTTGATCGGAAGGGTCTTTAGGAATTACCTCAACATCCTTGGAAATGGGTGGGCCGCTGGTTCCACTTAGAACCTGAGGAGAAGTGATGTCCTGCGTATCATTTGTCTTGGAAGTGTCCCCATCTTTTGAACATTCCAATCCACTGATGATGGAATGAAATTGCTGCCATTCTTGAAATAGTTTGGGGTCTATGGTAGTGTCCATATTGACATCGGTGGTTTGTTTCTGCTTCTCGGCTTGGGACTCGCTCCGCTCTTTTTCCTGCTCTTTCCTCTGCTGCTCCTCTTGCTCTCTCCTCTGTTTTTCTTCTTGTTCCCTTTTCTGCCTATCTGCCTGTTCTTTTTTCTGTTTCTCCTCTTGTTCCCTCTTCTGCTGTTCCTCTACCTCTTTCTTCTTTTTCTCTTCTTGTTCCATTTGTGCTCTCTGTTGTTTTTCTGCTTGTTCTTTTCTCTACCTTTCTGCCTGTTGCCTCTTTTGCCTCTCCTCTTGTTGCTTCTTCTGATATTTTGTTATAACAGGAGGCTGGCTTGATTGTTGCTGACTAGGCTCGCTTGAAGACGTCGCTAGGGTTGTTGCCAGTAAATCTAGAGGCAGAGTTTGCAACCTCTGCTCTCTAAGTTTATTGAACTCGGTTAACCCTTCATCATTATATTTCAATCGAGCAATTTCTTTAGCTTGACCTATTGTTTCGATTGAAACGAATAGGTCGTCAAACCAATCTTCTTGATGGTCAAATTTTGTTAATTTGGCCTGTTCCAATGCAGCATAGGCATTTTTCTTTGGATCATATAGCCTATTTGGGATAGTGGCCATGGTTAAGGACTGAATCTTTGTGGCTTCCTTTTCTGCGTGTTTGAGATCATGCAGAGTATAGACACCAATTCTCAAGGGAAAAGAGGGCCAGCCCCTCTTCTTTTCTTTCTTGAGAGTCTGTGTAGTACTCTCTGCCATAATTTGATAGGAGATTTCTCTTGCTAGCAGTTTATCTGGAATATACAGAGGGAGAACATGCGGATTGGCTTGGCTGCCGAAAACCCTAATGTAGGTAAATCTCTCTTCTCCAAACCAACTCGCTACGGCCGGTAAATCAAAAGAAGCTAGATAGGAGATTCTGGGAATGGGCTTATCAAAAATAGAATAATGAATGGGAACCATAAAGCCATTGCAGATTTGGTATAAATGGTGCTTGTAAGAAGATTTCCACAATTTCTGGTGGTATATATGAATGGGTGAGGGGTCTTGGGCAGTCCACCTCCAACCGAGGACGGGAAACTCAGAATTGAAACATAATGTATCTAAAATATAGGCACTGTAATAAAACGGGGGAATTTTCCTCTCAGTGACAATAGAATTAGCTCTAAAATCACGAACAGCTACGACTAGCTTATCAGAGAGAATAGTGGCCCAATCCATAATTATGTTGTTTACTGCTGCTTCCATTAGAGGAACCATCTCTATGGTAAAGTTAGCAGAGTCATGTAATCCCCATAGCCTACACATCATTATCCCCGCATAACCATAGGGAGAAGCCAAAGAATCGACTGAGTACTTACCGGAAGACTCGTGCTTGTGTTTGGCTGGATTATGCCTCCAATCCCGGATGGGTTCGGATTCCACTTCATTATCACTTGCAAATTTCTCCAGGAACGTCTTGTTATACACTTTTTCTGGCTCAGGCAAATGATACATTTGCCTTAGATGCTCTGGCTTGAACGATCCGAAAATTCTCCCATCTCTAGTGTTAAAAGTTCTGTCGAGGATTGGAATTTCCTCAATTGCCCATCGCACGACGTCTGTGTAGGGGAGAATCTGTTCTCTGGCCGCTATCTTGTGAAGGAAAGAGTCGGCTAAATCTTTGAGAGTGCAATCAGACTTGCGAGTAGGATCCGCAGTAGCTTCCGTCACTGTCTTTTCTGGTTGTTCGGCTTCAATCAAATTATACGTGCCTTGCCATGTAGCTCTGGTAAGACCCGTGCATGTAGTATCTGATATTAAGCCCTTCTTTTTATCTGTGGCAGTTTGTCCTGTAACTGATGTAGCAGAGGAACCCGCGGTCTTCTTATATTTCTTTCCCATATTTCTCAGGCTTCTGTTGGAAGATGAATCCTGCACAAAGGCAAGAAAAACCGTAACATAGAAATATAATAATGAGGACTTATGGTGGGAGAGATATATCAATCGAAGCGTGCTGAGAGATTAACTCTCAAAAATGGCTGCGGATCCAATCAATGAGAAGATATTACAGATATATTAAATGGCCGTTTAAGGCCTGCTACTCCTTAAATGCTTATTACACCGTTATCCGGTTGAATGACTCCCTTAAGCGTGCAATGGATATTTTGGTGGTTGAACGCAGGTGATCGTTAATCGAAGGGGCAAAACTTTAAATATGAATACATCAACTTATCCCTCCATTTAACGGCTTTTTCGAAATCCGCGCTCTATCGATCGGATATCAATAATACTTTAGATCTTCAAGCTATGCCTTTTGAAATTCCGATCGCCGATAGCGATATCGCATCGCTTTAGGAGAATAGGTGTTATATAATCATAAGCATAGGATCCTCCCGAACGCCGATTGCGATGTCGCATCGGATTAGTGTGAAGAAATATAACAAGGTGCATTTAGAGTGAATTGCCGATTCCCCGATCGCCGATATCGCATCGCATCGGGGGTAAGACCTGGGCGCTTTATTAATGTGCATGGGATGTTGCCGACTGCCGATTGCGCAATTGCATCGGATCGGAGTAAAATGACTTAAGACGCTTTGACCGCATATGAAGTATCGCCGATAGCCGATCGCCGATATCGCGTCGCGTCGGAGCTTATGTTATGTGCGTTTTTAAGATGTGTATGGAGTATTGCCGATCGCCGATTGCGATATCGCATCGGGGGTAATCAATGTGCCGCTTATTTATATTTCTTATGTCATTGCGATATGCGATCTTGCGATCGCTTTATCGCAATGACAAAGATTTGCCTTATTTCTTTAAAGGGTTTTTTCAAAAAGGGTTTTATGAAATGAAGTCATTTGATTATCGGACCTCTTTTGAACAATAAAAGTATTGATACCAATTAAACTTTAAAGGGACCCATTTCATACGTTAATATTTATAAATAAAGATGATATGAAATGGGGGTTGTTGTAGAGCACAACAGACCCCTACTAGCCATGACAGACATTTTGTCAAACATGTCACAAATATGCATTCTACAAGTCTTATCAACAGATCTGAGCATAGGGGTCTCATACTTATATGAGAATTTCTAAGAATCATTTTTTCCTTATCACAATAGATGCATTATCATCTATTAGGTCATATATTCATTGTACATTCATTTACTAATCGAAAAATGATGAGATCCATACATCAACTTTGTCATAAAGCATGCTCATAACCAACATATAACCAATGAAATAACAATAATATATCAGCCATTAGAACCACATATAAACAAGTATATTTATCCATCAATACAAGAGGAAAAAAACTATTATTAACATATGCAAAATGAAACTAAGTCTAGGACTTCCATGTACTACCCGACCATAGATTGGTTGAACCAAATATTTCTTTAATCCAATCACCCGTATGCCATATTCCAAGCATGAATGTGTGATCTCATGGATCACATCCAACAAAACCAAAATAACTCTTCCAGAGGCCAAACCACCTCAACCCTTAACTAATGATTCCAAATCACAGTCAGACATCAATAACCATCACCAAATTGGTCTCTATCTAAGCTATGCAGGGCTTCAGAGTGTTTGTTCCAACCAGGGCTTCAAGGACTAGCAACTCAACCCACAACTATTACCGAGCTTCTAGAGAATTTGTCCAACCAGGGCTTCCAGGACTAATAACTCAACTCACCAAGGGATTCTTGAGCATTTTTCCAACCAAGTCTTCCAAAACTAATAACTCAACCCAAGCTGTTACAGGGCTTCCAAATCATTTGTCCAACCAAGGCTTCCAAGAACTAGTAACTCAACACATAGCCATAAGGAACATCAAAACCAAATAGAAAACAAAGATAAAACCCACAACACCATGGCTATCCAGGAAATGGCAAGGCTAGGAAAAACCACTGTCAATCCATGAAACCTTCCATGCCAATGAAAAATCATAACCAATAAACCACATGCATGTTCCATGCATGCCAAAACTAACAAGGAAATCATACATGCAACTCAGTACCTGCAAGAAAAACCTATTGTAACTACTAATCCCGATGTCCTCTTACACTTTCCTGCTCTTCCTTTGCCTTCTTGCTCCAAATACCATGTATGACACACTCCTCCAAGAGTGCTCCAAGAAAACTCTAAATGTCCAAGAGTATGAGAGAGAGAGAGTAGAAAATGAGAGCTCCAAAACTGAACTAACAAAAAGCTACAAACTGATCCTCATATGCCTTTTTATTAATGCAACCTCTATTCTCTTCATTTTCCATTATTTTCCTTCATTTTCCTCCTTACATGCAACCTGTGACCTTTCACCTTTATTTTCTCCTAATTTCCATTATTTTCATAAATAAAATGTCAATTAATGCCTCACGCCTTTCCAAAGCCTTTACCATTGCCTTTTCCAATTTCCATAGACATAAATTAATCACAAATGATTCCCATTACTATGTTTTTGCCCAACATTCAGCTTGGAATATGTGTCCCATGACCATGGTTATTATTTTTCCTTTATTAACTTTATTACATGGATTTTAACGAGGGTTGTTACACATAGTAGACTGTGGTGAATGGAATTGGAGTAGTGCTAGCTAGCAATAAGAAACAACCATAACCACTGTTTCCATTCTGCATAGAATTCTATAGTTCTAGAGATGTGAAAGTGACTTGATTTGTAATTGACATCCTGTAAATTTTCCATTTTGGGGAAGAAATATTCCACATGTTTCACCCTCTAAAAGTCATCATTAAACATTGTCAGACCTACAAATATAAATGGTTGTGTGAGTTA
Organism: Pinus tabuliformis; assembly: GCA_031772625.1. Lineage (NCBI taxonomy): Eukaryota > Viridiplantae > Streptophyta > Pinopsida > Pinales > Pinaceae > Pinus > Pinus tabuliformis. Next base: position 1,560,608,175 of record CM062818.1, on the reverse strand, counting down.
GACACTTGGGATGATGAAGAAGCACACAAAAGGGCCATTAATTTTGATGAAACCATCTTAAAGATGAGGGAAAGTTCAAACAAGAACAATAAAGTGAATAAAGTAGAGGTAGTATCAACTAAAGTAGTAGCGGAAAAGGAAAAATTTCAAAAAGAAGACAAGGAAGGAGCAATAGAAAATTAAATGTCAGAGAAGGAGGTTGTAGCACTCTTGACAACATAAAGTAGTAGTAGTAGCTACAATAGAAAAAGGAGATAATATGAAGAAAGAATACAAATGAAAAGGTCTCCAAGAAAAACAAGAGGAAAAGAAGAAACAAGAGAAGAGGAAGAGCTCAAACAAGAAGAAAAATATAATAAAAATAAATAGGAAGATAAAACGAGAAAAATAAATCTTAGGAGGAAGCTCAACACACTAATCCCATGTATACCAACGTACTTGAGACTTCTAGTGCATAATTGATTGGAGGTCATTTCCCTTTAGGATGGCTAGGGTTGGGAGAATTCACACTTTCCAAGGTCAATAGATTGAAAAATCTCAATTCCTTTAGATTTGATAAAGATTTGGGGAAAATTGTGAAATGGATTACAAAGAGATTTCCCAAGTCCAAAATTTCGTCACTTTTAATCATCATAGAGACATCAATAGTTGAATATATTTGTGAAGATCCCATAGCCATAGCCTTTGTTGGTGTAGCATTTACACAAGTTTCAACGTAGAATATTACATACTTGCTCAAAGAAATAGAGGAATACAAGGCTTGAAATGCACTCTTAGAGGATGAGAATCAAAATTACAAACAAGGGAAAAAAAACTCACATAATAGAAAGGTGAGGCACATGAATAATTTAGCGACATTGTAAAGCAAGTATCCTTGTTTGTAGGAATTATAGGACATAGTTTCTCAACTCCTATTCTTGTTTGATTAGATTAAGGAGAATAACATTGATTTGATAAGGGTGTATATAGACATTGATGATATAAAAAGGTGGCCGCAAGAGAAATTGATACACCTCCAAAAGTTCCTTAGATGTCTGAAATTAAAAATTGGTTGAACTATACAATAACCATAAAATCCCAAAGGACTGGAAACAAGCTGAAAGATACATATCAAGTTCCCATGTCACTTGCAAGTGGCTTCATCGTTGGAAGAGAAATTTGTTAAGAAAAGTAGGTTGCCCAAAATTGGGGATTGGAGAAACGTAAAGCCAACACATTAAGTCCTTGTAGAGCTAGAGAAGGCCATGAATTCTAGAGAAATCTACCTAGTATGACACAAAAGGTAATCAATGAAAGTTTAAAATACCATATTTCTATCCCATATAGCAAATGCTACTTGTTAAACTCTTATTTGGTTACTTTGAAAAGGAACCTAAAGACCCTCACCCAAGATGTAACTAACTATGTAGTTAGTTTAGAAAATCTATTATCTAGAAGAATTCTAATGATCTCCTCTTATCATGACATTTGGACCACCTAATTATAGACAAAAATTAGGGAGCAGAATAAATTTCATTTTTAATTTTTGCAAAATATTATACAAACTTGAATAAGACAAAAACTAAGAATATGAAGAGTTGTAACTAAAATTAGGAAGCCCAAAAGTCCCAAAAAGTTGCAATCTCAAAGATAAGTATTGAAGAGCACTTAGGAGAATGAGATCTTACTTTTGGAAATTTTGAAACTATTTCTAGGTTTTTAATGTGAAGAAGTATTTCTTGAGGGCCCATTTTGGAGGAAAATTAAATTGGTGTATGTGATATGTATGTTGTGAACTACTTCTAGTCTATGTGTTTCCACCTTCATTACTACAAGGTTATAATATTCATATGATAGGTTGTTCTTTTATGAATATAATACATTTGCTTCTCATTTCTTTTTCAATATTTTTTTGAATTAATGAATGGATGATTCTAAATAAGTTTGTTTTTGTAGACTAATCGATGTACTTGTTTGCTCATGTATTAGTAGGCTATGTTTGTCTTCGAAAACTAATTATTTTTGGAGTGTAAGCAAGAACTAGTGATTTTCCTATTTGTTTATTTTAGTCAGTCCACTCATAGCTAGGATATGTTATAATAGATTTATTTTTAGTATTTCTGTCATATCCCAATTTATCTCCTTGGAAAATTTGTAATTAAATTTGTATAAATCTATGCATGGATTTTTTGTTTTTTGATATACTAAACACCATGAGTTAGATCTACCATGATAATGTAAACATTGTATATTTTATTTTTGCAGTTAATAGAATGATGATGATCAAGGCCAATAGATTGTTAGTGCCCATAGGGCTATGGTAGCACAAGTGAAGAAAGGTAAGGAGTCCAAGTGAGTTATATATTATTCCTCTATCTATTCTACTTCATCATCCTTACCTTATTAAAACTATGACTCATGGAGAAAACTAATTCCTAAGGTTAAGCCATCACTCCTATACTTTATCAAGGTGTCTCCGCTACATTCTTGGAATAAGTAGTGGTGGTGGTGGGCAGGGGGACTTCTTGTTAGGAAATTATGCATGGGAAATTCAAATAGGACAAAAGAAACTGGGAAAAATGGAAAATAAAGGGAGTTATGGAGAAGAGAGGAGGAAAAGACAAAGTGCCATCAATATATAGACTAGACAAGCCATGAAAATAAGTAGAGGTATTTGTGGAAAGAGCTAGAAAACTAGGAAAATTTGGAAAACATTGTGTGACATCAATTGGCCTTTTCCATGCCTTCTCTAAAAAATCACAAGAATAAAAGACTTATGATGGAATGAAAAGTAGGGAAGGATTTCCTCTTGGTAGTGACAGACAGGTAATGTGGGTATTTGTATATGCTCTGTCATATGCAAAAATTGATAGTGGACATTATCTTGGTTGAGTCTCTTGTAGACTCGACTCATAGTTACTGTTTGTACTTCACCCTAGTGGTATCATAGCCTATTTAGGGTGGAGTTCTATAGTAGAAATTCCTACGATTGGGTAGAAATCACTCATTCTGTTGGTTGTTTCAAATCATCCTTATTGTATTTAGATATGTTTTTATTTCTATCTTTGTTAATTTGTTGTATTGTTCTAGTTACTAATTTAAAAAAATGTAAATTGTTTTTTTCTAATGGTTGATGACTATTTTCATGTGGTTTTAAATTGAATTGTCAGATATAAAAATTAAATTAAAAAAAATCTAAAAAAAGTTTCTATTCGCCAAGTGCCATAATAATTTAGGATTTGTTACAATACCATGGGCCAATACCGTGGCTTATAAATTTCACATGCTCAAAAACCATAACCCATTTCAAAATCAAAATATTTTATAAATATATTATTTTAAATTAATTCTATCAACAACACATGCTCAAAAATCACAACTCATTTCAAAATCAAAATATTTTATTTTAATTTAATTTTATAACATTTTTTAAAATTAAATATTAATACTTACAATATAACAAGATTCTTAACTATGGATATTTACCTCCATTTTACCATGGATGTTATTAACTTTTAAACAAGCTTTGTTACAATTCCACATGCCAATACCATGGATTTTCAATACCACTTGCCAAGAAACCATAATTCATTTCAAAATTAAAATATGTTAGTTAATTTTATTTTATAACATTTTACTTTCAATTAGTTTTGAAAATTGTAAACAAATTCCATGAAGTTCATTAAGCTCCTATTATGTTAATTTTTTATATATTAGTTTTTAATATTATATATATATATATATATATATATATATATATATATATATATATACTTTTTGGATAAGGGGCAGGTATTAAGCAACAAAGTTGCATATTACACTTGCTCTTTCTTGTGATAGGTTCAGAAATTTTCTAAATGAGATTACTTGTTTTAATGATGAAAATTATTGAGTTGTTTAGTTATAAGTTATAAAAATATTCTTCTTTTAAATGAGAAACAAAAAGTATATTTATATATATTTACTAAGATGAAATCTTATTTTGATTTCATAAATAAGGTATGATTGTAATTGGTAATCCTTTGAATCTTGTTAAGATGTATAGGTCTTTTTTTTACACTCACAATTAACCTAAGAATTTGTTATAATTTTGGAAAATTTTGTGACTGGAGTGTTAAACCTTAGCCCTCAGTCAGATTGGTTGAATATTGAGCTATGATCAAGGACTAAAAAGAAAAGGGACCAAAGGGTGTAGAATTTCAGAAGTTAGAAAATTTGGAAAACTTTATAAAAGCATTTTAAATAAAAACCCAAATGTCGGATGGTGGAACCCACATACAACAAAACTTGGAGTTGATAGAAATATTGGTTCCATGTGTTGTATACTAGGCACTGTGATCTCTTAAGAGATAAAGACCTATGATTGAGTTATATTAAGGAGTAGAAGACCAAGAAATTAGGAAAATTTTAATAAGGGACTTAATCAATAACCTAGTAGATCCAAAATCTGACAAATAACTTTTTTGGTGTATATTCTTGACAGATGACAACATCCATATATCTAGTAAATAGGAAATCTGGAAAATGGTTCTTTTTCATTAGTTAACAAGATTGTTCCCATTTGTTAACATAATTCAAACATCCATAGGTCATCTTTTGATAGGTTTAGAAGTTCGTAAATCCAAAATTCATTTAAACAATATTTTTATGAAAAACTTGGATCAAGGTACCAATAGAGTGGAACACATGGAGACATGCAATTCAAAGTATGAGGTGGTACACGATGTGGCATGAAATACATATTAGGATCACATGGTGTATTAGAGTGGTGTGATGATGTGGTGCCTACATGGTGGGTATTACATGGAATTAATAAAGTAGGATTACAAATATTTTCGACATTTTGGAAAAATGGTCATTTAAGATTTTTTTGGATATGGATGTGTCTACCAAAGTTCAATCTGAACTCTATTAGGTGTCATCACGAGGAATTGTTCTATATTGTAACAAATATGTTAGTCTAGAATGCAGATTTTTGGAAAGTGACCCTTTAGATATTTTCCTATATCCAAATGTGTTTGATAGAATCCAAATTGAAGTTTTTTCAATTGTCATTACTATCCAAGAGGTTCCATCAACTGTAGAAAATTAGATTCAGAGTCCATCAAACCAAAAATCTAAATTTTGAAGAAATCTAGGTTTTCCTAGATCTAGATATGATATCTGCCATTTCTATCAAGTATTTCTACCTACGGATGAAACTTAAATTTGAATTTCATTAATCCATCAATTCAACTTTTCATAGAATAAGTATTTTAAAGATTTTCCAGATTCATATGTGGATGAGTAGTTGATGTGTCTACCATGTGGTGTTGGTACAATGCGATGTTGACATGTAGGAACAAGAACAACACATGTTAATCATATGCCAAATGAGATGGAAAATTTTGGTGGTGACACATGGATGAGTTTCCACATGGAATCCATGTGTCGACTATAAGACATTAAAATTTTTAAGGGCCATAACTTTGTATCCAAAACTCAGATTTGGATAAAATTTATATCATTAGAAGAACATGATGGTGATTTCAAATAATAATTTTAAAATGATTGAAAGAATAGAAATTTTGACAACCAATCTCGTTAGAGTAGATTAAAGGTTTATAATTTAAACAAAACAACAAGACAATATCAATAAATTAAATATCAAGTTTTGTAAATTTACCATTCTTTGTATTAAATTTGGTTATTTTATAAATTTTAATTTTTAATAATTGCGTGTATTACAAAGTGGTATTGGATCTATGGTTCAAACACTAGGCTTGGAGTAGGATACACCATAGAGATGATTTTTGAGCAAGAGATAGGGCTTGCTAGTTGTATTTGGTAGTAGTAGCATTGCTAAATTTAACCTTGGATAGAGGGATATGTTGCTTGGAATGGAGAAACTATGTGTAAAAGAATGATTCCTTGGAAAGGAGAGTCATGTCTTGGAAATTGTGCCTTGAGCAAGGAAGTATAAAAGAAAATGTGGACACTGTGATTGGTGTTGATTTTGGAAATCATAGAGTTAGGCATGAAAAATGTAGTACACACACTTGCAATACATAATGAACACATACATGTATGTGTATCTGCACGAATTAGGGATCCATGAAAGCAATTTTAAAAGTACATTATCATATTCCCATGATTTGAAGCGGTGATTTAAGCAAATGATGAAATGCATTGCTGAGATATAGTTGTACATGAGTGGATCCCATTTGGGATGTTTTAGTTGAAGGAGTAAGAGCTATGCCTTGTAGGAATATTGGGCAAAGTGGATATTGCCTAACAACATTGTTTTGAAGGTTGTGGATACCTTAGAATAATTAAGGAATAACCCTCTATGAAAGGGTGGTTTGGCATTGACCATACTTGAATATCCTTGAAATATTTTTTCATTAGATGGATGACGTGGCTATACTATATATTTCCTTGATGGTGGGAAGTCTCGTAAATGTTAAAAAGGCCTAAATGGATGAAGTTGGTTATGCTAGAGATGAGAAATGGTCCCTGTATTAAATATACAAAATGGAAAGACTTGAGTTAGAAGGCCTTGGTTTTAGTTCTAGGATGAGGAAATTTCAACTTAAAAATAGACACCTAACAAAAAATTGAGAAATTAATAAAATAATGTCATGTAAACAATTTTTTAATGTCATTTTTATTATTTTGTTGTTACCAAAATTACCCAAAAAAATGTCACTTTTATAAAAATAACCATATATATATATATATAAACACAAGATTTAATAAATTTTGTTAATCCAAAATTTAATATATTGTTTCAAATTTATTATATAATTCCTAAATATAAGGGACCAATATATAATATAAATTCCTAAATATGATGAACTAAATTAGCCATTTATAAAAAATGATTAAAATTAATAACATTTGTTTTAGCAATTTTTTTTTAGTATGTACAAAAATTAACACTTCAACCATTTTTTTTTCCAAATATTTGAATGGACAATATTTTATTGTAAAAAATGCTTGCTTCTCACATTTTTAACCCTCATTCTCCATTTTTTTCGTGGAAAAAATTTGAATATATATATATATATATATATATATATATATATATATATATAGTCTATAACGTTTATGGATCCCCTACACTAAATTCATTTCTCCTCACATTTTTTGAACCCTTTGGTCTCTGATTGTTTTATGGGTTATCTTAAATATATGATTTTATGTTAATTTGTATAGGTGAAGGATGCAACACGACTATATATTTCTCACTTTTGATTATAATTGTGGAATGCATGATAGCGTTACATGCTATCGATTTTCGTGTGTACATCCATATCATGGTATTTATTTCCCAACCCGCAGAAGGGAAATAGAGCGTCAACAACAACAACAAGAGGTGTTAACAATGACATATTAGATTTGAAACACCATAGACAAAAAAAATAAAAATTAACAGGAGTCTTAGCGACATGAGCGCTACCATTTACAATGGCGGGTATCAAAAGAAAGAAAGCAAAGATGCAGAGATGGGCAAATAAATAAACCATCTGTGAGGGTTTTGTAGAGTGTTGTTGTGGTGGAGCAACCATTTCAATTTCAACAGAATAATCTCATTCTTGTCCTTTCTAGGAAAATAATTAATGTTTCTAATTTTCACGTGTATAAATTATTCATGTCGAGTTGAGTGTCTGCTATAAGAATTGTGTATGGTGTGTATTCAATGAACTAATAAAATGAAAACAAAAAAATGAATTCTTGTTTTCAAGAGACTGATAATTGTTACAATAGTTTTGGCATTCATTGAATTGATTTTTTCATTCCTTTTACCTCATAGTGCTCTAAGTATTTGTACATTTCACAGGATACTAAGCGGCCTGGACCGCTCATTGTATTTTTCACGAATCGATCTTCAAAATGTAAAACTTGGCTGTAAGAAATCGTCCATTGGCCCCCCACACACAAGTTAAATATCTTTAATTTTTTATGTTGGCTAAATTTGTAAAAAAGTTAATATAAATTTATTGGTAAAATTTTGTGAAGGTATAGATGATAATATAAATTTATTGGTAAAAGTTTGTGAAGGTATAGATATTTTATGTTCCATAAAGGTTTTTAGGGTTTTTAAATCAATTCACAATATCCAGAAATCTTTAAACTTTTTCATTTTGTGTTCTTGAAATTTATTTGTTTTAAATTTGGACTTATCTAAAAATTTAAAATATTACTAATTTTTGATATTCTGTTTCTAAATAGTTGTGCATAGAAAAATATGTTATTAGTATTATATGGGTTGGAAATTTTAATTTTATTTTTTCTAATTAATGCTCAACCCATGATTTATGCTTCATTAAAACTATTCTTATTTTTCTAATTTATATAGATTAAGATATTAATTTTATTTTTAATATTTAATATAGTTTTAGGTCACTTGGGAACCATTCATGCTTAAGGTAGGTAAATCATATTATTAAAAAATTTCACCTATACCCAAATTAAATAATTAAAATTTGCCATGACATATTAAGTGCCTAATCTCACCTGTACCTCTGTTAAATTTCAAAGGATTTTTATTGGCTTACACGTTATGATGTGGAAATTCATTGTTAACTTTTTAAAATTAAATTTTCTCTGATTGAATAGTTGACCTGTATGGCTAAGGATTGATGCCTTGAAGAGAAAGGATAATGGGTTTTGTAGATCATGGAATATAAAGTGAGTTGATGGCAAGGGATGTGATTGTTTGTGATGATTTAATAACATATAGATGTATACATAGAACATTTGAGCTAATAAACAAGGAATAAGGTTTACTTGACTTACTTTAGGGCATATATAACACTACTTGGTTGCCTTAGTGGGAGGCTATGTGGTACACATTACTCACATAAATAAGGGTGCAAGAGAAGACTCCCTTTGTAAAAGAGAACCACACTATTGAAAAGTAAGGATGAGGATTGATGAGTGGATGAGCATTGATAATTGAATGGAAAGGATCATGGGTTGAGTGATGCACGTGGATATATGTTTATGTGCACATGTGGGTATACAAGGCATACCTAAAGGTACCCTTGAGTGTCTTGTATGATGCATAGTATCAATACATGGAATTGGTATGAATGTTGATGTAAATATGGAGAAATAGGGAGGCCTACTACTAGCTAGGGAAGACGTAGAATGTTGACCATGCTAAAGACTTATGCCTAAAGGAGAGGAGGTTCTTTGTGGGTAAGTTGGTGTAAGTACACACTTGGAAAGTGAGTGGTTATTGTATATATACCAGATTTTTCTTATGGAAGAGGAAGGATTCTTGGTAAGAGTGCTTATGTAAAATTCCATTGGGGAAATGACAAGGCCTTGAAGATGCTTTGAAATTCAAATTGAAATCCCATGGAAGGGATGTGAGAGAAAAGTTAGATATTGGAAGGCAATGTTGATTCCGACCTTGAAATGAGAAAAAACATGAAGTTTTTATGTGGATAAGTTGTTTCACATAAATGAACATGGAGACCAACATAAATTACAAGTGTTGGTAAGGCTAAGGGTTGAATGCACTAACATTGTGTGATAGCAAGATAAAATCTCTTAGGAGAGCAGCTAATTTTTTGAGCTTATAGTGAAGAAGTAAAGATTGATGTCTAGTCATTAAATAAATAAAATGGACATATCATTTTCATCCTTAAAGAAAAAGGGGATAACTTAAGATTTTAAATCTAGTTGAGTATCGTATGAAGTGCAAGTATCTAAAATATTTATGTGAAGGTCATCCAAATGAATAAGTTTAAGTCGGATCAAAAGACCAAGTGGTATGTTCATGTTGGATTAGAAAGAATGCAACAAAGTGAGATTGCATGGAATATGGTCCTTTGGGTGGACTATTGAAAAGACTTATCAAGATGACCTAGTTATAAGAAAATATGACAACAATAGATGCTCAAATAAATACCAATTATGTCTTAAATGATCATCAAATTAAAAGATAATGGTAATGACATAATTTATGTTGAGTCAAATGGTATGCATAGGAATGAAAGAAGGAAGGTCCCTTGGGTTGTCAAAAGAAAAATTATTGGGCTATTGAACCTATTGGAAATCATAAGAACTTTTAATAAAAAAATATTGCATACACTTGATATGCTAAAAGTTGAGATTGCACTTGTAATATTCCCTTGCTAAAATGAACTAGAGGACAAATTTGAACAAAGAAACATTTAAGGAGGGCACCACTAGGCCAATGTGGATAGATAGATAATGAACTCACAACTGTGAGAAAGATTAATAATGGAGTCTTCCCTTGAATGATATTTATATATTCATTGACATTCTTTCTATAAAAAATGAAAAGGTTAATTTTTGAAATGAATTTAGTTTGAGAATGCTCGATTAGTTGATATGAAATGCATTATGAAATGTTGAAGAATGCATGAATGAGTACATGGAAATAACATGAATTAAGCTACTAATTTGGAGTGTTGTATCACACATTTTAATTGATTGACTAACAATTGATATGTGGATGATGTTGTGAATTTAAAAAGCACTGGGTGTTTCCAAGAATTTGATATTAAAGGCCACATATTTGAAGCAATGGAAGTGCATTAAACCATTGGAATACTTTGAGACAAATGACAAGAGGATGCTAGTCAAGAATCAATTGAGTATAAACAATGATGGCAACCATGTAAGTATGAAAACCATCCATGCAACAAAAAAGGGTAAGTTGAAGAAACTGGGTAAGAACTCCTTTAGGATAAATTTATTTGGATAAAATGATTTTCCCTTTGGATGCATGAATTACATGATACCCCACTTGAGGTATGATCAAGGCAGGAAGTTGCCTACACACAAAATTTGGTAAAAATGCTAATAATATATGCATGTCTGAGATGCCATAATGGACAATATTTAAATAAGTGAGCGATACACTCACATGTAAAAATTGTGTTTGATAATGCATTGTGAAATATAAGGTTATGTGTGATATATGAAGTGAATGCAATGACTGCAGTATATGCATGAGGCTATAGGTAATAACCAAGAGATTCTAAATTAGAAGAAAATAATTTCATCACATAGTGATGAGTGTATAAAATGGTACCATATCCATGAATGCTTGAAGGTTCTAAGCTAATATGAGCGAATGTGGAAATTGTTAATGCTATGACCATTGGTCTATCACATGAACATGAAATTATTTTTATTATCCTTAATTGATGAGAATGTGCATGCGATTGTTGATATGTAAATACTTATATAGAATTAATACTCATTAGAGTATGATAGAGACATAAATCTCTCAATATTGAGAAATTGTTGAAAAATTTAATAATGCATAGTCTTGATACATTAAATAGACACATGCTTGCATGAGACAAGCAATTTCATGAATGAATGCCATGAAAAGAAATTATTATTTATGTTTGAGAAATTTCTGAGTGTTGAAGTGAGTGGTGTAAACCCCTAACCCCACATAAAGTAAAGTGGGAAAATGAATTACTAAGAAAATTATAAGATAGGCTTCTTAGTGGGGAGAGTAATTTTGACATTCTTAGCCTTGCACACTTATTTTAATTGTTGAAATAAATGCTTGAATGCGTTGTGAAGTGTTGGAATAGTTGAAAAGAAAATACATGGCGTAATAATGATGATGTGTGTTTATATAATGCAATAATGTTTTCTTTCAAGTTGAAATGGTATGCAATTGGGCACAATTGGATTCTTGAGCAGATGACAAATTGAAGGTCCTTTTAATGGCTACAGTGAATATTATATTTTAAGGATTTTATGCATGAAGGCTAATAAGTGTTTAGTTGAGTGAAATTGTAGATTACAAGGAAAATGGCCATGGATATGGAATTGATTATAAGCCCATAAAAGGTTGGGCATTATCACCTACAAAAGAGTAAAGAAAGGAATTTATGAGAAAGTGTCTCATATTTGTGAAATTTCATTTCTATATGAAACAAGTTGAAATCAAAGATTTTTTATTTCAACTATAATGATTAATATCATGAGAACTATGTATTAGAGATGAAATTATGTATATATTTAGGGAGAATAAATGATGGGTATGGATATGAAAACTAAGGAAAAATCAATTGTGGTGACACTGGAACCCTATGGCATGCATTGATCATCGCTGAGATGTGCTATGCCATGTTAGAGAAAGCTAAATGAACACCTTGGCTATAAGACTCTATAAGAATTTATAACCTTCTTATGTGAGGAAGCCTTGGAAAATAATGGATCTCCCAAGGGAATGTGTAGAAATGAAGGGTATGCTTGAGCTTGGAGGGTGAGTGACATCAAGGAAGAGGAGACTTGAATGAATCTGTTGTACGAGATTCATGTTACATGCTAGTTGGGATCATAGTGAATTTGGGTGTGTTTGATAAAGAAATGAATTAAGCTTGTTTCTCATGGAAGCCTTATGAAGCAAGGGGAAACCATACAATTAAGTATTCCATTGAAATTTCATGTGTTGAAATGCATGTTAACTTTTTAGAAATTGACATTTCTTATGGAAAATTGAATGACTAAATAGGAAATGGTTATGATAAATGTTTATTTAGATGACTATGATAGACAGTACTAAAAATATATATATTAAGGAAATGAAGAAGATGACATTATGAATTTCTCTTCCTGAATTTGATATTATAGATGAATTAAATAATGCTTATGTCAAAATTCCTTTGTTGCAAGCCATTAAAGAAATTCCAATTTATGCAAAAACAATAAAGGAATTATGCTCTAAGCAAACTGGGAGAAAGAAAAAAGATCCATCGACAATCCAAGTCATTGGAAAATTAGTTAGTCTCATGTTTGCAAAAACAATAATTGAAAAATATATTGATCCTGGGATACCTATGGTTACGATTTCAATCAATAATTTTTTAGTTCCTAAAACTTTAATTGATCTAGGAGCAGCTATAAATGTCACGACAATAGAAACTACGAAGTATTTAAAATTGCCAAATATCTGACCTACTACTACAATTTTAGAACTAGCAGATGGATCTAAAGTTGTACTAGAAGGGATACTTGAGGACATTATTGTTTCTTTGGATTCATGGGAATACCATGCAGACTTTTTGATCTTGCAACCAAAAACAAATCTAAGAGGACATCCTTTAATTCCCGACAGACCATGGTTAGCCACAACAGATGCCTTCATTGGATGCAGATCAGGAAGCATGATCATAACACGTGGAGATGAAAGGAAACATATTACACTCTATCCTCTTGCTCAATCTCTTTCTTTACTATCATGGCTTGATGATGAACAAGAGAATACTCAACCTATTTTAAGCATTAATCAAGCCTTAATTTTCGAGAAGAGGAAGAAAATGAGGATTTAATAAACCTTTTTATCTCAGAGTCTGATAATTCTGAACAATTACGAATAACACAATATAAAGCTACAAATCATCTCTTAAATCAATATTTTCAGGAAAATTGTACTATACAATCATTGTAGAATTCATTTGAAAGCATTTTTCCTGACAACTCAATTACCAATTCTCAAAGAAAAACTGTTGAAATCAATCCGGGAAAGAATCTAAATATTGGTAATAATCTACAATCATCACAAGAACAACATGTAATTGCATTATTACAGAAATATTCAAAATATTTTTCCTGGGACTATACATACATGTAAGGAATCCATCCAAAAAAATGTATCCATCACATTTACACAAATGAAACAATCAAGCCAATTAGACAACCACAAAGAAGAATGAATCCAATGATGAAAGAGATAGTGAAAGAGGAATTGCAGAAACTATTATAGGTAGGATTTATCTACCCTATCTCTAATAGTCAATGGGTTTCTCCTTTAGTTGTGGTACCAAAGAAAAATGAAAAATGGAGAATATGTGTAGACTATAGGGAACTGAACAAAGCAACATTGAAAGATCATTTCCCACTACCATTCATTGATCAAGTACTAGACTCATTAGTAGGGAAAAAGTTATTTTCCTTTCTTGATGGATTTAGTGGATACAATTAAATCAAGATAGCATTAGAGGATCAAGATAAAACCACATTTACTTTTCCATGGCGTACATATGCCTATAATGTTCTACCTTTTCGACTATGTAATGCACCTGCTACATTTCAAAGAGCAGTCTTAGCTATCTTTGCAGATTTTATACATGAATGTGTTGAAGTTTACATGGATGGTTTTACTATTTATGGAAATGCATTTGATGATTGTTTAAATAATCTTGAAAATTTTCTAAAAATATGTATAGAGACAAACTTATCCCTCGGCAATGAAAAATGTTTTATGATGCTAACTGAAGGGATAGTGTTGGGACACCACATTTCTTCTTCTGGAATTAAGGTAGACCCAACAAAAACACAAGTCATTGTAAACTTAATGCCACCAAAAACATGGAATAAGTAAGAAGTTTCTTGGGATATGCAGGCTACTACAGAAGATTCATTGAAAACTTCAGTAAGATAGCTTTACCCTTGTTCAAACTACTTGCAAAAGACATCGAGTTTCAATGGACTACAAATTCTCAAAATGCATTTGAAAAATCGAAAGAAAAATTGTCTATAGCACCCATTCTCATAGGACCAAATTGGTCATTGTAATTCCATATATCTACTGATGCATCTAATACAACTATAGGAGCATCTCTATGACAAAAGGAAAATCAGTTTAACTATGCCATTTATTTCATAAGAAAATATTTAACCCCGACATAATTAAACTAAACAGTAACTGAAAAAAAAATGCTAGTTGTTGTTCATGCAATATATAAATTTAGGCATTATATAACATGTTATCAATTATTTGTCCATACAGATCATTCAGCCATTAAATATTTAATGAACAAAACAATTACTAATGGCAAAATTACTAGATGGTTGTTATTAATGCAAGAATTTAATATCATTGTTTTAGATCGACCAGGAAGAGATAACCAAGTAGCAGATTTTCTATCAAGACTTCATTATTCTGAAGATCTTATACCCATATCAGATAACTTCCCTAATGAGCATCTATTTTCTATAACAATTAAAACCCCATGGTTTGCAGATATAGCTAATTATATATCATTTGGAATATTACCATCTCATTTCACTAGCAAGTAGAAAAAGAAAATAATTAGAGAAAATGCAAGATACAATTGGATTAATGGAGATCTTTTCTATATTGGACTTGATCTTTTAATTAGGAAATGTATAAGAGAAGATGAAATTATTGATATTCTAAAAGCATGTCATGACAAACCATGTGGTGCTAATTTTGCAGGGAAGAGGACAACATACAAGGTCTTAAATCAGGGCTATTATTAGCCATCATTATTCAGAGATAGAAAGACTTATGCTAAAATATGTGATAGTTGTTAAAGAATAGGTAGACCTGTAGTTTCAGATGAAATTCCATTAAAACCACAAGCACTTATAGAGCCATTTGAACAATGGGCTCTTGATTTTGTGGGTCCTATCAACCCACCATCAAATGGTAAGAAGTACATCCTAGTATTTAGTGACTACGTAACCCAATGGGCAAAGGCTACATCAATGAGAAAAGAGACAAAAATTGCAGTAGTTTCTTTTCTTTATCAAGAAATATTTGTAAGATATGGAGTTCCAAGGCAGATTCTCAGAGATCAAGGGACACAGTTCACCTCCAAGCTTGTTCGAGACATAGCAGAATAATACAAAATCAATTATAGAAAATCAACTCCATACCACCCATGGGCGAATGGACAAGTTGAATCAACAAACAAAGTACTTGAGAACATCATGACAAAGACAGTGAACATGCATAGAAAAGACTGGTCAAAGAAGCTGAATGAAGCACTATGGGCTTATTGGATAACATGGGAAAATACTATTGCATTTAGCCCCTATCAGTTTGGTTATGGAAAAGAAGTCTTGTTGCCAATTGAATTTGAGATCCCTACATATAAACTTGCAGAAGAATTGGGACTGGACTTGACAGAAGCACAACAACAAAGAATAATGCAACTCAATGAACTAGATGAGATCAGAAAACAAGCTATAGAACATACATCTCTAGTTCAACAACAGAGAATCAAATGGCATGATAAATTCATTAAAAATAAAATCTTTCATAAAGGAGACTGGGCACTACTTTTCGACTCTAAGTTCAAAGATTTCAAAGCAAAATTTACTACTCATTGGCTTGGGCCATATGAAATAGAAGAAATCTTTGACAATGGAGTAGTAAGGATAAAGACAATTGATGAAGCAACAAATTCTTTTCTGGTTAATGGTCATAGACTAAAAGTCTATCACAAGCCTATAAATAGAGAAGAATTTTTGAAGATAGTTTCAGAAGACAATGATACAAAAGTACTGGAAAAGCATATTAATATGCCTTCCCTACTTCCAGAAAAAAATAAAAAATAAAAGTTAAAAAATAATAAAAGAGTTTGGTTGTGGAAATATAGGATACTGGCACAATACAAACTCGAATTCATATCGGAAAACCAATGTGTTTGGCCAATATGAATTCTCTTTCATGTTTTTCTTTCCATTTTCATTTTTGCAGGATCATTCTCCAAAATTCAAAAGACTTGAGGACAAGTCTAAAGATAAGCAAGGGGGGAAGATTCATAATAAATAAACAAACCATGCAATGGTTTGATATCAAGTAGTTGTTCTACAAAAGGGACCTGAAACATCAATCATCAACAAGTATCAGTAAGGGACCTGAAACATCCTCATCAACAAACATCAAAGGAACCTGAAGCAACTATAAACATCTATCTACAATCCAGTATTGACAAGAATTCATTTTGAAAAGTCATGTGATGAGAAAAAATTAGCTATCAAAAGGAAAGTACTGTAAGTTTCATTTTTTTTTAAAGCCTTTTGATTTTGATTTTTTTTCCTAAGATTGATAATTTAGTCTAAAAACTTGAATATGAAAATTCCTAGCCATGTACATTATATCATTACCCTACACATTTATTCATTCATTATTCCACCATACAATCACATATTAAGCATACCATTTACAAAATTTGACTAATCTTGTTGACCACATCTCCTTCCTTTTGATTTGTCTATACCACCAAGAAAGATTAGGTTATGTATCTACAAAATCAAAATAAAAAAGTTAGTATCATTATAAAGATATTTGATTTAAAATGACCTAAAACTATGGTCATTTCAAAAATACATGAGCGCATATGATAAACAAAGGAAAATAAAATACATGAGCGCATATGATAAACAAAGGACAAAAGACAATGATAAAAAAAACAACAAGCAAAGGTGCAAATAATGGATAAGAGTATGGTATGAGTATACAAAACACATTGAAGGCATGCATTGAAGGAATAAGTATAGTGCATACAACGTAAATCATAACCTAAGGTCCTGATTAAAAAAATGTCAAACGAGTCCAGAGTCATAAATCATGTTATGGTAGCATTGAAAGTCGACATCAAAGGGACAATTCGAAAATAGTCAAATTTTCAAAGGAATGCTCTGCGGTCATCATTGCTCATTCAACTCCTAAACATAATGAATAAACATAGTCCTGAGACATAGAGGAACACTCCTGAGCTACAGAGAATAACTACTCCTGGCCGTAGAGAATACGTTGTGATTTTTTTTTCATAGACTCTGAGCCATAGAGAAATCATTGAGCCATGGAAATTGTGAAAAGAGCAACGTAAAACCCTGTGATGTGGAGGAAACAAGGGAAGCACGGAGAAATAAGAGAGTCACGAAGAAATGAGGGAAGCACCTAGCAGTGTGGAGATTTAAAGAGGAATTTAACGGTGTTTTGAAGAATATTTTGTGCCAAGCTCCAACCTAAGGCACAGATTAAACAAAGAATCCCTTGAATTACACAGTGAACTCCCAATGAAGGTAAGCATCGGTCCTCTCAGCAATTAAACAAAAATTGATTTTGTTGAAACGTGTCATATGAGACTTCAATTCTGAAATTGTTTTGCTATTAAAATCCTCTACCACCTGTAAGAGTCAACAATTTCTCGAAATGCTAGGGAAGTAGTTTTAATTGAACTATATGACTAACAGGAAGAGAAGTCATTAACATGAAGTTCTCAAAAAGTTCCTCTTCTAGTTCAGGTATCAAACAATGATTTCTTCATGCAAAATTCATCAAACATTTTGCACAGTGAATGTTTACAACATGCATGTTTTAGAATAGAGGAGTTCTTTTCCATTTATTTCTCGTACTTTGCATAAGTAAACTTTGCAAAATGAAGAGATAAAAAACACGAATTGCAAGACAAGTGAGGAAATTTACAGTGAATATTTTTCTTATGTGTTTTGGGTCTTTACACAGTTAGTTTTTCTTTTCCTTCATTCAAAGAACACAAAATTGTAGCAGGAGACAAAATACATAGAATTTGAAGAGTTTCATTTGTTTTTTTTTAGAGCTAAGGGAAGATGGTAAGTAAATTTACCAAAATTCTTGTTGCATATTTTTCTATCATATATATTTTTATGAGGTTATTTACAGGACAGGGATATATTAATTGGTATACATAGCACATGACAACAAAAGTGGAACCTGGAGAGTTCAAGCTAGAAAATTGGAGCAAAGATGCAGTGGAAAAATTGTTTCAAGCAAGATTAATTGAATTCCTTAGGAAATTTAACAACCATAATGACAAGATTACACAGGAATTCATCAAAAATTTTGAAAATGGGAAAACCAAGGTGGGTGAGCTTCCCATACAAATAAACCCAACATTTATATCTCAGGTTTTAGAACTACCTTTAGAAGGGGAAGAATATCACAAAGGGTTGCATTTTAAGGAGAAAGGCTGGACCTTTTTCCTAGAAAAATAGAGGAAAGACACCTTTGATAGATCAAAAGGAGTTCAAAGGGACTGGTTCAGGGAGCCTTGGTCAGAATTAGTTCTAATCATCTAGAAATATTTCACTTGTGACAATAGGCACAACATAGTCTACCTCTATCATATAAAACTGCTACAACATATTAAAGGAGACTGCAAAATCAACATCCCTTACTTCTTTTCGAAGAGCTTGACTAAAATGATAGAAGGAGCCAAAAACAAAACAGAAGCTCAATACCATTGTGGGTTGATTAAAATACTTGTTCAATATCAAGTGAGAAACAAAGGGACACCTTGGAAGGAGTTCTTGGCCAAAAATAACTTTGAAGAATAGGAAATAGGGAGTGAAGAAAGGCTTGAGCAGCTACATATTACAAAAAGCATTATGAATTCCCCTTCATATCCTAGGACAAGATCTAAAAAGAAACAAGATAGTGTTATGGTAAAAAAAAAAAAATTGTTTTTGTCTTTTCCAAGGAAACCAAGAAGGAGATCACAAGAAGGACCAAGTAACTAAGAGAAAGAACCTGAACTTGAGATTGTTGAGAAAGAACTAGAACATGAGATTGTTGAGAAAGAACATCCACACACATCGAAGGAAATCAATGAAATCATACAAAGATTGGAGAAGGAAGTTTAGGAAGAGCCTATAGAAAAGGGCTCTTATTTTTAGGATTGTTGGATAGAAGCCACTTCATCACATGCACATGCTAAAGAGGTAAAAGAAGAGTTGCATAATGAGGAATATTTGAAGAAAATAACAGAGTTGAATGATGAGATAAGGGATAGTAAAATTATGGAAAGATACTTGAAGAAGGAAAACAAGATGTATAGGGAAAACAACAATAAAAGCTTGAAACTCAAAACATGATCATTTCAAAACAAGCTTATAGGTGGATAAAAGAGAAGAAACTATGGTAATACAAATATGAAAAACAAAAGGTAAAAGCTGCCATCTATAAAGTAGGGGAACATGAGGGCATTGATATTTTACTTCAATTTGAAAAAGAGGAGGCTACAGGTACAAGTACAGGTTCAGCAGGGGCATCAACACTCAGAAGGTCCAAGCAAAGGAAGCAAGCATGAGGACATGCTTGAACATAAGCAAGGGGGAGATGTTGGCCCTCAATTTTGGTCATTTTTGTTTATCATAAACCCACTTACTTACCATCATATTCCACCCTATTCCACTCACATATGCTTCATTTTACCCTTATTTTTCATATTCAGGTAATTATATTAATTTTTTCAATTTTTAGAATTTTTTGTAAAAATTGGGTTTTAAAATTAATTTTAGAGTGTATTAAAAATTCCTGTAATATCTCCATTAAAGTGATATGTGCAGGACACGTGGGCATGAGTTGAATACATATTTGGAAATATTACGAGCCACATATGGATGAACATCTATTGGTTCGGTTAAAGTGAGCAAATACGGGCCCGACCAACACTGGTCAAACTTGACCTATCACCTAGAAATCCCTATTAAAAAGGGGCAGTTTTATGATTTTTTGGAATTCTTCCAGATTTCTTGTAACTAATGGATGGCTTCGACTTGATGAAGTGGGATAACATTAATGATGGTTTTTTCATACTTTTTAGATTATATGGTTGTTGGGCCTCTGTTTTGTCTTATTTTTACTCGAAATCTCTCATGTTGTTGTTGGTCAAATGATTATTGTTGCAAGTATTATTTGCTTCACTTGTTTTAATAGGATTAAAACATTATTAATAAAGGTTCATATGTTGTAGGTTTAAAATTGGTTTGAACATGCCTTTATACAGGTTTTGGTCCTACATTTACCTTCTTGGACAGTGTAGCAGATTCCTGCACCATGCAACAGATTCCTGCACCATGCAACGAATTCCTGCACTAGTTACAGTAGGCTTCTTGCACTCTGAAGAGTTTCTAGACTACACTCATTTTAATTCTTAGCGACATCATATTGGTTTTTGTGTTACATGTGGTTGGAGTTTATTAGTGGTGTAGAAGGGATGATCTACTGTATCCACTTGTTATGCTTCCTCCAAAAACAATACCACCCTTTTTGGCATGCACTGTTCATCATTGTGGTCAATGATACAATGGTGCGGCAAGCTGCAATGGTTTTCAAATGTGGTCTTTTGATATATTATAAGAATAGCCAAGGTCGTAACCATTGGAAGCAGGGCCAGATGTTGACTTTAGTTGAATACATTCTGTTACTCTATCGTGCATTGCTTCCTACACTTGTTTGGTATCTAGTACTAATTGCCAATCAGAGGAATCTCAGTCCCAATCTTTGGATATAGAGTCCAATGAATTGGAGCAAGACTCCAGTGACACTTGGAACCTGAGCAAGGGTTTTCTATCTAAAGAAACAAATGCAACAAATGTATATTATGGAATGGGTGTGTGTGAATCACAATCTGTCCTTTGTATTAATAGTTCTGAAACTTTTGGATATGGTGAGTTAGCTGACAAACTAATTAAATTAGAGAATGGTAATCATGAGTATGTAGCTGTGAGGAACAAGTTTCTGGTTGGTCTTAGTACACTTGTAACATTTAGCAACATTGTTGGTATTTATCGATGTGTGCCATCAAGTTCTTCGGCACAGGCTCGATTGCAGGCATTTCAAAATCACGTTGAGATTACTAGAAAATTTCGTGGCAAAGCTAATATCAGATATGCCTGGCATGGTACTTCTCGGAAGGGTGTAGCTGGCATCATATTACATGGTTTTGGCCAAACCAATACACCCAACAATGGGGCAACTTATGGCATTGGTGTTTATCTTTCTCCAGAAGATTGTTCACATGTCAGTGCTGGCTATTTAGATGTTGACGAAAATGGCTTATGACACATGGTATTATGCCGAGTAATAATGGGAAACATGGAGCAGGTTCAACCTGGCTCTCAACAATTTCATCCTAGCAATGAACACTGCGACAATGGTGTTGATGATATAAAAAAATCCAAAACATTTTATTGTTTGGAGCACACACATGAATACTCATATTCATCCAGAGTACGTTGTGAGATTTAAAGTCTCTACCCAAATGCATGATTATCCTAGATCAAAAGCAGATCACTTTGCACATAGCATTTTGGCAACTGCGAAACATATAATGCTGGATGACAATGTTTCTAGCAACTCGAGGAAGAAGTTGGTCCACCCACAGCATCATTCTAGGAAAAGAGGAACGACTTGCCAGAAACAATTCCTATTTTGACATTTAGTTACAAACTCCATTTTATTCCTGGAAAATTGTTAAGATTCACAATCTTCCCCTCTTGTATTTCGATTGGCTATTAAAAGCCCCAATTTGTAATTCGATGCCTATATAAGTTTAAGAGACTGCCTGGAGCAGGGAATTAATAGATCAGTCGATAGATATACACACATAGAGGCAGGGACACGCACAGGCACAAAAGGAATGCGTGGAAGGGAGGAGTCGGTCCCAATGTAGCATCACGCAGTTATAACCCGTGGATCGCTCCTCTTATTCGTTGGAGTTAAGTGTTGCCTCATGATGTAAAGACTATGTTTTCAAGAATTAATTAAAGCATTTATAGCCATGCTCTATTTATTTATTTTGTGCATCTCATGGTTTTAACCTCTATGTGAACCAGGTCGCTAATAGAGGGTGCGAGCTCGCTGGGTTGGCCGCCAGATCAGCTCGACACCGCTCTACATCTTTTAGATTAAATAACATTTAAATTATTATGTATTGTGTGAAAGATTTAACTGTTTCCAGTCTCTTTCCTTCAAATTGGTGTTATTAAATCTGCTGCAATGTTTTCCTTTCGACTGCAAGGTTGATTTGGTTTTCTGCATTAGAAATTGTTCTTGCACTCGAAATCTTTCTTTATATCGAATAAGGATTGCGTCCCTTTAGAACATCTGAATTTACAAGATTGGCTTATGCAGTGACACTCTGCTTTTATGAGTTGTAATGTGCAACTTGAAACCATTGAATTGATTTAGATCCGTTTAATTCATATTCTAGAACCTGAGATCGACTTGAGTGTTCACGGTTTCAAGGTATTAACGCATTCATTCAATATATGCTTACAAGAAACCACATGTTACTCAGAAGTAGAGATCGCATATATATTTTTTTCATTTTAAATCATGATGCTTGCAAATACGACATTTATGAAAAGGAAATTGCCTCATGTTTAAAAATTGATAATGTTTATTTTCCATTGTAGTTGCCTTTAAACTTCTGGACAATTTTACAAGATTTATTTCTAAGAACAAGGAAGGCGAGAGAATATATATTGAATCCATTTCTTTCATAAGTTTATTTACACAATAAATATTGCCAATGATTTCAGGTTAATTTTACACATAGGTAGATGCAGTAGAATTAGTGAAGGCATAATGGTTTTGATTTGCTCATGAATTTATTCCAGCATTTACAGTCTTTTTGATATTGTGTCGGAATTCTTGGTTTCAAGTTCTGATTTCCCTTCTGTTTGCTCGTATTTAGAATTTCCTTTCACATTATTAAATAGTACAGGATTGCCTTTTATTTCCTGCATGATTTTGATTTCTTGGATTGATGTTTTCTCAAGTTCCCTTTTAAGTGCAGGATTTCATTTATTGCACAAGTTGGACTAGAATTTGTTTTGCAGGTTGCTAGGGACTCTCTCTAGCATTTCTAGTGCTGCGCCTCGAAGTTCACAAACTTTTCGGATTGACAAATTAAATGTTGTTAAATTTATAAGCCCTATACTGCACCCAATATTTTGGCACCGTTGCCACGGAGGCACTTAGGGGATTGAACTTGGTGACCTGTTACATTTGTTTTCTTTCCTTCACCTAGTTTCTCTTGCAATCTTATGTTCTTTAAGTTTATGTCTTTCCCACACTGTTGCTTTAAGGTTTCTCATTTTCTATGATCTTGTAAGAACTCCCCACCCTACACACACACACACATATAAACTATTCATGTGCTAACGAATGTACCAGTTGGCTTGTTAAAAACATGAAAATTGTATTTTGAGGAACCATCCAATGAGGATTTTTTATGCTGCTACAGAAGAAGGATGACAAGCCACTGCTTATCTTTTGCATAAACTGTAGAAAGAAACACTTTCTTGGAAAGTGTCCACTTAATAGCCTGAAAGTTTGAATTTTTTTTGAAGAGGACCATTCAACAGAACATTGCCCATCACTACCAGGATTACTAAAGACACTTAGGAAATCAAGTAAGGAATCAAATCGACTACTAGGTATAACTCAAAACCCATCACCATTTAATAATTGGAATAATGTTTATTATCCTGAGCAAGTTCCTCAACATGTTTATAATCCTGCAGTTTCATGGAAAACTTTTAATCCTCCTCCAATTAAATATCCTACTTCATGGCCGCAGTGGCCCTCTCCTTGGCCCTCATCCTCGAGCCAGATATCTCCATGGCCTCAAGAATCGTTTGGATCCTTCTCTCTAGGGAAATCTCCCATGCAAATTCAATCACTAGAGCACCAACAATGACCACAATTTCTTTCCAATGCACCATCAAGTCATCCTCCTCCATGGTCCCAACTGCATGTGCAACCTTACCCTAATCCTTGCCCTAACCCTAGTCCATACCCTTATCCATACCCTAACCCTAGTCCAAACCCCTATTCTAGCCTTAATCCATATCATATCCCTAATCCATACCCTAGACCTAACCCTAGTCTTAATCCAAAACCTAGATCCAACCCTAGTTTAAAGCCTAACCCCAATCCAAACCATCAGGTTGCACAACAGTTTGAAACACCTAATCTTCCCGCTATTGAAAAAAATGTCACATCTTCCATGTTGGGAAAGGGATTGAATTTGGAAACTTCCCCCATTACCACAGAACATTTACCCAAGGAAGATTTAATTCAAAGACCACTAGAGGAGCAATATTTAACCATGAGGAAAAGAGGACTTCATGATTTAACCATCACAAACATGTGATCAAGTGTGACTAGGAGTGTATATATTCATATGTTTTCCAAAGAGGGAGTGAATACATGAGTTACCATTCCTTGGGCCTTATTTTTCTTTCTTTTGCTTTTTCTTATATATAGGACTTAGGGAATAAGGATTTCATAAGTTTGGCACAACTCATAGATATAAAATTTACATGAAATTTCACTTCAACCTTGGAGTTTACACATAGATAAATCATTATAGTGTATCTTTAATGATTTTGGATTTCACCTTTTGATTTTATTTCATCACAAATGACAAAAGGGGAAATATTTTTCCACAAATCTATGAATGCTTAATCGTAAAGGCGTCATGCAATGAAAACAAATTAATGATGTTATTCTCTATGAAAATGATGGGTATTATTGAGAAAATCTTATGCTTGTGGATGTCTCCTCCCTGGTTGAGAGGGAGTGAGGGTGGACACCATATTATCCATGTGTCATGTACTATGGACAGGACTAATAATCGCAAGCCTAGTAAAGACACCAGTAGGGAGAATGGTGGATTGGATAAACATTTGGGACCAATAGTATTTGAGAATTTGTACTTTGACTAGGACTAACCGCCATAAGACAAGTACATTAATCCAAGATAAGAATAGTCGTGAGGATTGACATTTCCTGGTGTCAAATATTATGACAGTAGATTAGGAAATGATCATGTGAGGACATACCTAGCGAACATCTTTGTGGGGTAAGTGCCTAGAGAGGAAGTGTTGTCCAAATTTATGCCTCCCAACTTTGTGCTATGATCTAATGGAGAGATGGAAATTGTTAGTCAAGGCCTTGCTATTTTGACAATGTTGGCTATGATGATGTAAAACATCGTTGATGCTTATCTATCCAGATCCCTTCTTATATGAATATTTCAACTTGAGAGTACTTTTTTGTCTCATTAGTTTAGAGAGAGTGTCATCACCTTCATTATCATCATCATCACCACCATCATTGTCATCATTATTGTTATCATTTCATTATCGTCATAATCAACATTCATGTTTTCATAATCATTATCATCATCATCATCATCATCATTATGGACATTGTCGTCAATTGTTCATAATTATAGGTGTCGTAAGAAATATCATCAACCCAAAAAATGTTACAAGTGCTTGAAAAGGGTTGTTAGGACACATAATATATGAAAGAGAAATAAAAAGCTTTATTTTTTAGAGATGATCGATGATCATCATCATCACTACCATTATCATTGTCATTATAATTTTCATCATCCCAATCATCATAATTAATGTAATTTCTATCATCATTGTTGTCATATTCGTCATGAACATCATACTCATCATTCATGCCATTATTGTTTTTGATGATGACCAAGACGAAAATAATGATAATGATGATGAGATGGTGATGACTTGGAAGAAAACACCAAAGATAATGATTATGATTATGACCATGACAACATTTAAAAAATGGAAAGATTGGCCAAGGTAATTAGCATTGTCATCATCATTGTCATTGTAACCCCCATCATCTTTATCGTCATTGTCATGATCATAATAATCACATTTCATGTCATCATCATCATCTTCATTATCATCATTGTCATAATTATTGACATTGTCATCAGTTGTTCATAATTTCCAATGTCATAAGAAATATCATCAATGCAAAAAATATGATGAATTTTGAAAAAGGTATGCAAAATTGAACAAAAAAATGTGGGCAACAATTGATGTAAAATTGGATGAAGGGTGGACACAACATAAGTAGATGCAACAAGATAGAAAAGTTGACACAAAAGTGGATGAAAAGTAGATGCAATAGTTGATGCAAACATGGATGAAAAAGTGGAAGAAAACATGGGTGCAATTGCAGGCATAAAACTTAGCATGAATTGTGGTGAAACAAATGTGGATACAACAACGAATGCAAAAAGGACACAAAATTGCATGAAAAAAGGAAGCAAACTTGGATGCAAAAAGGGATGTAAACATGGATCAAACATGGTGCAATAGTGGACACAAAATTAGTTGCAAAATTGGACGCATCAAAAGTGGATGTAAAAGTACATGCAAAATGGGATGCAAAAAACATAAACAATATTTGATGCAAACTTGGACACAAAAGATGATGAAAATGTGGCTGAAAAAGTGGAAGAAAACGTGGGTTGCAACGATAGGCACAAGATACGGGGCACAACAAAAGTGGATGACAAAGTAGATGTAATAATAGGCACAAAAAATGTTGCAAACTTAGATGCAATAAGGGATGCAAAAGTGGATGCAAACATGGGTGCAAAACGAGAAACAAAATTAGATGCAAAATATGGATACAATGGAAGTAGATGCAAAAGAAGTGTAGAAACCACCCCTATTTTATTTATTTATTTTTTGAATAAAACTAAAAATACAACCATGAGAAAATATCATTGGGAACTCAAAATTTATAGAACTATATAAAAAATCCCTGAATTTCACTTCATTGAACATATCATTTAATTTACATATTATTAACTAAATCCATAATGAAGTCATACAAAAGAATATTATAACAACACAGGTACTGTTCACCAGAAGACAAGATTCAAACTTGACTTGCCGCTACTTGCCTTTCGTTGTTGTCAGTTGCTTTCGAGTGTGAATTTTGACGTGCTTATTCTGAATGTAGAGACCCATCGATTGACCTCCCAGCCTACTCCTTGTGTACTCTCCTTCCCCACGGACCCCCGAGCTACAATGGGGTTGTATAATGGAGGAATGTATTAGCTAGTAGAGGAGAGCACTTTTTGGCTCAAGATTCCGCTCTCTAAAGTCCTCTACCTCACAAAACTCACTATAGCTCGTAGTCACTACTCTAACATAGTATCATCCGTCCAACAATAGGGTAAAGAAAAAGTCCTTTCTCCCATGGCCTACCCCTTCTTTTATAGGGGTCCTCATAGGCGACACTTGGCATTTCATGCATAATTAGTTATTTTTGTTAATACAATAGTTTGATTATTCACCCACCCATCTGTCACTCTCTCATCAAGGATCTCCAAAATTATTTACTTAAATTTTAATTTAAAAATAATATTTTTCCTCACCTTAACAAGGTTCTTATTTCTTCTCCTAGTTGTCTCTTGATCCCCCCTTTAACTCCTTAATTTGTGTTCAGTACTTAAGTCAAGTGATAAGTCATAGATTTGATCCCCTATCTACTCCCTAATATAACTCAAGTTGTCTCTTAGATGGATATTCTTATGTTTCTTGTTGCCACATGGAGGTTCTCTAAATTTCTCTAAAATTTAATTTATTAATATTATTTTAATTCACCACCATCTTCTCTTAATTAGGTTCAACTTTTTTAGGATTAATATTTATCCTTACCTTTATGTCCCTCTTTCCCCTTTTTACCTAATTAAGATACATTATCTACCTAATATTTTCCAACATGGGAAGGGTAGAGCTTTTAAGGTCAAATATTTTATTTCTTCCTATGATCCCCTTAACCCAAGTTTTATTCTTGATTTAATTACCCCGGTTCTACTATCATTTACCACTTGATGTGAATTTACGTGGTTTTCATATCTTGATTATATTTATTAATTTATTTATTTCTAATGATTCCAAGGATGCCAAGTTTGGTCATTCCCTTCAAGAACTTCCCTTGAAGTTGCAAGGGTGTCATGCCTAACAGTTTAATTGTGATGCCAAGGGTGCCAATTTGGTCATGCCCTTCAAGAAATTCCCTTCGAGTTCCAAGGGTGCCACACCACTTACCCTTCAAGCATTCAGTCGCTACGAGGGGAAAGTATAGGTGCAACGACGGAGACCACTATCATCTCTTATGTTGCCTACTATAGTGAGACTAATGGTGTCAAGGATCAAGGAATCTACCTTGATGCGCGCCCCCAAAAAAATCCTCATGAGCGACCCAAATTTGGGACCTGTCCCCATGACATCGTGATCTTCAAGGTGAAGGTGTTTCAACCTTTCCAGCCCAAGTCACGGCGGGAGTGCTAGTGGGTGAGATCAGGGACATTGTCCCACCCCTCCCATGTAGTTCCATCCAATTGTACAACCCCATCACCCATATGTGAGTCATTCGGCCAAGCAACTAATCTGTGCCTACAACCACTAACATATCATCAGAATATAGATAAACATATATAGCAGGTTTCAAAATTGACTTAGAATTTCAAAGACAAAATATAAATTTTCATCAAACCAGGTGTCGTCAACTCATCATATGTGAGTGCCTCTGGTGGTTTCCTGCCATACTCAATAATCATCAATAACAAGGTTTCTCAGTGTTAGTCATTTTCATAATAGAATCATCAACATCACCTAGTCATTCACATCATTATTCATTGTGAACCAAAACTAATGCAAGTAGGTAACATAGGGGACACATCCATCATGGTTACCATCATCATAACATTAATGGAAACATACATATCCATCAAAGCTATCAACATCATAACATCAATAGAAAACATGCATATTCATCAAAGCTATCATCATCATGATATCAATAGAGAGCATACATATCCTTTACTGCTATCATCATCATAAATTCAATAGATACCAAACATAACCATTTATGCTACAATCATCATAATATCAATAGAGAACATGCATAACCATTAATGCCAAAATCATCATAATACCAATAGATAACATACATAACCATTAATGTTATCTTCATTATAATATCAATGGGGAACATACATAAACATCACAACCACTAATAATAGAGTCATGTCTTTGGATTCTCAACCTGAGGTCCTCGAAGAATAAATTGTTGGACTTAGGGCTAAATAAATGTTAATTTCATATCACTGTCAGTCAACTAGAGTGGGGCATTAAATACACCCCTCTTAAAAATAGACTTCATCTCGAAGTCCTTGGAATAGGTAAGGAAAACGGTGACACATCTCCTCGGCGTCCTCCCAAGTAGCTGAACTGGGACTATAATTGTCCCACTGGACCTTAACCTGGTCCACTAACCATCGTCTAAGCTGCAAAGTTCGTTGGTCCAGTATGCGAACTGGTTCGACCATTACTGTTCCCTCGTC
Source organism: Pinus tabuliformis (assembly GCA_031772625.1). Taxonomy (NCBI): domain Eukaryota; kingdom Viridiplantae; phylum Streptophyta; class Pinopsida; order Pinales; family Pinaceae; genus Pinus; species Pinus tabuliformis. The sequence continues at coordinate 1,560,578,428 of CM062818.1, read as the reverse complement.
TGAAACCTGCAAATGACCAAAGTCAATAACATGTGAAGGATCTGAAATATAATGACTCAAACAGATATGAAACACATCATGCATATGCACTAAATATGGAGGTAAGGCAAGCCTATATGCCACCGACCCTTTCCTTTCTAAGATTTCAAAAGGTCCCACAAACCGTGGAGACAATTTTTCTCCCTTCTCGAATCTTATAGAGATTTTTTGGGGCCTTACTCTTAGGAACACCCTATCTCCCACTTCATAACTTCAGTCTACCCCATGAGCATCAACATAGCTCTTTTGTCGATCTTGTGCTTCTTTTAGCCTTCCCCTAATCATATTTATTTGTTCTTCCATCTCTTGCACCACTTCTGGCCCTATTAATACTAGATCCTCTAGTCAGTCCCAAATGAGAGGTGTTCTGCAAGGTCTTTTGTACAAGAGCTCAAATGGCACCATCTTGATGGAAATTTGATAACTATTATTGTAAGCAAATTCTATGAGGGGTAAAAACTCCTCCCGTCTCTTTTGTTGGTCCACAACATATATCTGAAGCATGTCCTCCAGGATTAGACTAGTCCTCTTTGTCTACCCATTTGTCTCAGGGTGATAGGTAATGCTGAAGTTCAACTAGGTTACCAAGGCTTCTTGGAAACTGGTCCAAAACCTTCTTGTAAACACTCCTCCCCTATCTGATATGATCTTCCTAGGCACTCATACAATCTCATAATCTCATCAGTAAGAACTCTGGCTATTTTTGGTGCCTTATATGTAGTCTTAACTGGTATGAAATGGGTGCTCTTGGTCAACGTGTGCACCACTACAAATATGGAATCATGTCTTCTTGAGGTCATTGGTAGTCCCACAATGAAGTCCATTGACATAACTTCCCATTTATATTTTGGTATCTCATGGGGTTGCAATAACCCTGCTGAATGTATGTGTTCAGCTTTTACTCGTTGACACTCTAAGCATATTGCTACCAAGTTTACGGTGTCCTTCTTCATCCCTTTCCAAAATAAGAGTGGTTTCATGTCTGCACTCATTTTCTTAACACCAGGGTGTGCCATGTATAATGCGCGATGTGATTCTTTCAAGATTAACTGGCGCATATCTTCATTCAATGACACATATATCCTTCCTCGAAATCGTAGTATCCAATCATTATCAAGGGAGTATTCTTCATATTTTGGGACCCTCATTTCATCCTCCATCAAACTTTTGTTAACCTCCTGGTACCAGGTGTCTTTAAATTGTAATTCAAGTAGCTTCTCCCTCAAATTTGTCTTTAAGGGAATCACTGAAAATATCTGAGGCCTCCTACTTAAATCATCAGCCACCCTATTTACAGTTCCTTTTATGTAAGTGATATCAAAATCATATTCACTAATTAGCTCAAACCATCGTCTTTTTCTTGCATTTAAGTGGTCTTGAGTGAATATGTGTTGTAGCCCACAATGGTCAGTCCTAAGATCAAACTTCCTTCCTAGAAGGTAGTGTCTCCAAATATTTAGTGCATAAATAATTGTTTCCATTTCTAGATCATGGGTTGCATAGTTTTCTTCGTGGGTTCTAAGTTTCCTTGATGCATAATCTATTTCTCTTCTTGCATCAATACACAACCCAACCTCTCCTTGGAGGCATTAGTGTGTTGTCGCACAGACTGTCTGGGCAGTGCGACAACGCTCAGACTGGGGGCTGTCACCCTTATCCCCGATCTCTTCGTTTAAGCCGCCTCCCGAGGCTAAGGGGAGTAGACCCTATGGGATGAAGGAAGACCAACTGTGGACCATTTGGGTTGGGAGACACAGCAAAGCAATACTAGTGCTTGATTGATTGTAGGAATTAATGTACCAGTGCCTTATGGAGTTAATGATTAAATGTTGCAGAAATATGAACCTTGTAGAACAATCATTTATCATTGAATACCCCAAGAGATACAATCTATTCAATAAACTCAACGCGCTTTAATGATGATACAGCTATTAAATTTCAAGAAAAATCAGATGCTTTAAATGATCAATGCTGACGAGTTACCACTTTTATATAGCTAACTTTAAATAAACATTTAAGTGCGTTTAACTATAGAGAAGTGGAACATAGATACTGCAAAATTCACCAAAAATGAATTTTCAATTTTTAATTAAGTTTTTTCAAATTTTTAATTTTTGTATATTTTTTATATAAATAAAACAAAATTAAACTAAACTAAACTAAATGAAACTCAAAATTATTAAAATTTAATCCTAAAATCAAATAAATCTAAAAAAAATCAAAATATGAACCCATTAAAATCTAAAATTTAAAACTTTTTAAAATAAAAAATAAATCTAAGCTAAATGACAATGAAATTTTAAAAGGGAAGCACTAAATATATACAAATGAACTGAAATTAAAAAATAGTAAAATTCTAAACTATAGGAAAAGTAAAATGGAATCTAATTAACTTTAAAATCTAAAACTAAAAATAATCTAATTCTAGAACTTAAGATCCTAAAAAAAATAAAAAAACAGGAACCCTTTTTTTTATTAAAGCCTTTTATGAATATTTTGATTTTTTATATTTTTATGATTTTTGATTTATTAAAAAATAAAACAAAACTAAATCTAAACGTAACTATATAAAACTCTAAATCTAAAATAAAATAAAAAAAAAATCTAACCTAGCCTAAAATAAACCAAACCTTGTCTAAATGAACTAATGTACTCATAAGAATAAAACACATATATGCTAAAAAATTTCAAAGGCGTAAGTCGTTTTGCTGTTTACAGGTTTGGTCGACGGCAAGGAAGGAAAGCTCGAGCGAAGGCCGGGGTAAGAAATGCGGGTTTGGCAGCTCGGAACAGCACGCATAAGACAGAGAAGACTGTGGATGGAGAGCTGGAAGGTTTCACGCAGGGCTATGGTGATGAAATGGCCGGAGAAGAGCTACATGAGGGCTGGCGAGGCAGCGTGGAGAAGCCGCAGCAACATGGGTAACGAGGGAATGCGAATTGCAGGTCTGGATAGCAGTGAGGGAGCAACGATAGAAAAAATTCGAAGTGTTTTTGCTACGTGTGCATACAGGTCTGAGGGAGTTCGACGACGGAAGGAAGAGCAACGCAGGGTATGTGGAAAGAAAAACACGCTGAGAGAGAGCTGCGTAAATGCGTGGGAATGGATTCGAATGGACAACGTGGAAATATGTTGCAGGTTTGATGGCAGCAAAAAAAAAAATCATGGATTTCTGGCAATGTGGAGAGGTAGCTGGCATGGACAGCGTTTGGATGCTGCGAGGGAGGAGCTGCGTATAGAGGGAGAGACGCTGGGAAGGGGTAGCCGTGGATGCAGGAGAAAAATGCATGGGAAAACAACACGCTGGTCTGGCAAATCGTATTGATGGGCAGATGATAGATGCGTATGAGGCAGCTAGATACGTAGGGAGAAAGGCGGCGGATTGACTGCAGAGATACTGACTGCGTGATTTTCAATGTTTTTTATAGGTGTGGAGCTAACAACGTGAGGTTTCTGAGCTGCATGGGCAGCACAATGGATGAAATACGTAGCAGGTAGGGGAGAAAAGGCATGAGGAGAAGGAGTTGCGAGCCAGGGAAGGAATGACCAGCATAACAATGCCAGAGAGACAAGGACGCAGGTTGGACGTAGAGAAAAAGTGAATTTGTGATTGCAAGACAACGCTTGAGAGGCTTTACCCAGTCTGCTTAAAAAAATTTCGAAAATTTTTCCTGAAATAAAAATGAAGCCCCGAGCAGTAGAGAAACTGAAACCATTGTCCAACAACTTAATTAAAATTTTAAACCCTTCCTGCTTCAGATTGCCTGATGAAACCCTGAAAAACTTTTAAAATCTATACCTGAAACCTGCAATGGCAAAAACATAACACCCAGAAGTAAAATGTGCAAGAAACAAAATTAAAAAACCTAAAACTAGCTAAATAATTACAGTGTTTACAAACTGAAGGCTCTAGGTAGCCATATTTCTCGTTATGCCACAAAAATATTTTCAGAGTTTTAAACTTAATGTGAGGTGCTTCAGAAAACCCTTCATGCATCTGCAACAAAAATTCTAATGATAAGCTCAGGACTAAAATTGGCTGGGCTCTTTTAGAAAACACAATCCAGGAGTTGGTTGGTTCAGCCGAGAACTTTCCCTAATGCCCGGTAAATTCAAAATTAAAGATATATTGCATAGCTTAAATCAACCATTAACATAGAGGGAGAAAACAATAGTGAAATTCATATCAAATGGAGATACCTGCCATTATATTTCAGAAATTAAACTATCATTCAAACCCCAGAGATCAGACAAGATACCTGTGCCTAAATCAATCTTCATCAAGCTAATATCAATGGCTGAAAATGAAATTATGCAAAAAAATAAAACATCTTACAACATTTCCATAAGAGTAACACCAACAAGATTTTCAACCCCAAAGTCTTTCTTTATTGCACAAAAATGACTACAAGAGAGCTTTCTTTAGCACCAGACTCTAAGATCCAATCCATCTCAAATGACTCCTAACACCCTATTTAAAGGAAAGATTCCCAACGGCTAGTTCGAGTGATCCATGTCAAAGTGATCTTGACCGTCGATGAGGATCAAAATCTCTTTTAATCTCATCCGTCGAAAATTTTAAATGCATTTTAATATATCAAAAAATTAAAATCTTGCATTTATTTCCTCAAAACTTTTAACTTATTATTATTTTATTTTATTTTTATTTTTTAGTTATTTTTTAATTTTATTATTTTTTATTACTGGATCCTTGAACTTAGCCCTTTGGAAAAATCACCTAGGACCTAGGACTTAGGACTTATGAGAGGATTAAAACATTTTCTAACCCTCAAGACACTTTACATCATGACTTTTACAATTTTACATCTCAAGGGGGAAAACACATTTGATATAGACCCTCATAGACCACCCAATTCTGCGACACAACTATAATCTAGTAAATCAAGCAATTTGTAATAACCTAACCAAATAGTTAGAGTTATTTCCAAATTACTTTTACATAGACTCGACCAAGTACACTAAGAGTCCCCTAAGATTCTAATGACAAAATTCATTCCGACTTTGGGGTTAGGCTAAAGGAAAACTCTGCCGATCATGGATTGGTGAGACAAAAAACCTTCCGGAACGTAGATTATCACTAGAAAAATAGGTTTGCCTAGGCAATTTACATACATGACTCGGATCTACTAAGATTATTTACAATTTACACATGCAGACTGGGTTTACAACATAACATGATCCCACTGATGATGACAATCGAATGGCACGGATACGTCGCTCAAGTGCTATCCTTTTTGCGAAAAAGGGGATGCACTGCCATGGGTAGTTGACATGTAGCAGTCAACATAGTGCAAACCGAAATTTCTTGTTCCATATCTGACACCTTCAAAATTAGTGTTGTCGTTAATAACACCTATAACCATTGGAATTCCTCTTCACATTTTTTATTCCAAATGAATGTATTGTTCTTTCTTTGGAGCTCGGTAATGGGGATTTGCTATCTTCAAGAACCCTTCGACAAATCTACGATAATACCCTGCCATGCCGATGAAACTTCATATTTCATGAACATTAGTTGGTGTTGGCCATTCCATGATGGCCTAGATGTTTTCTGGGTCTACTGCAATACCATCCCTAGAGATAATGTGCCCAAGATAATGAATCTTGGTTTGGTAAAAGGAACACTTTGACAAATTCCCGTATAATTGTTTTTCTCTAAGACATTGTAGAACTATCTTCAAGTGTTCGTCATGCTCTTCTGGGGTATTTGAGTAGATCAAAATGTCATCGATAAAGACTTGTACAAACTTGTCTAAGTAATTTCGAAATATTCCATTCATCAAACTCATGAAAACACCCAGGGAATTTGTCAGTCCAAAGGGTAAAACTACAAATTCATAATACCCAAATCTTGTCTTAAAGGTTGTCTTCGGGGTATCTTCTTCCTTGATTCTTAACTGATGATATCCCGACCTTAGATCTATCTTTGAAAACAAAGTTTCACCCCTCATTTGATCAAACATGTCATCTATCTTTGGTAGAGGGTATTGATTTTTTATCATCACTTTGTTCAACTCGCAGTAGTCAATGCACATTTGCCAAGACCCATCCTTCTTCTTAACGAAAACCACAAGGGATCCCCACGGAGATATGATGGGTCATATGAACCCCAAATCCAACAGTTCCTTTAATTGGATCTGCAATTCCTTTAGCTCTGGAGCCGACATATGATAGGGTGCCTGTAGTGTCCTATCTAGGGTGCTAGATTAGGCTATATTTATTATCGACCAGGATAAGTAAACTTCGAGGCATGCGTCTACAATCTATAGAAATAAAGGATTCCTAACTAAGTGTTCGTGATGGTAGGTTACAGAACTTCTTTACGGAAGGTTGAGGTATGCTCCCTATCACCTGGACACTCAGGTCACTCAATTCATCTACCTATTCTAAAAAAACATTGTGTATTACTTAAACCAAGATTTCAATCCCCTTACGAGGATGTTGTGCATAAAACCCTTGTTCAGTGAACACTCAGTATTCAATGTTTATCATTCATGAAAGATTGAGACATACTGAAATCATAAGCACACTTAAAATTCAAATACATGGGAAACAGGGTTCATGAAGATGCTCTAAAAAGACAACGAAAGATCAGATCCCTTACAGGATACAGTTCAACGATCTCAGCGATGAATCCTTCAAGCCACCATCATAAACATCACTCATATGAATTGCTAATTAAATCAACGAAAGCATAAACCAAACTCTAATCACTGTGCATACAAAAGTTGCTAATAAAATAAAATGACAGTATACCCGTTCCACGCAGGGCCAGTCCGCGTTTCAAAAGTATACTAGACTGCGCTCAAGCAACTATAGTATCAACGCAATAACAAAATCGTGACTGCAACTAAGTTCTAGTATTAAGTTCAAAAGCTCTATTTTTCAATATGATACACAGATAACAACTAACCAACAACACATAACTGTGCTTACATATGTCTTTTAAAAAACTAACACCGTTTACATTTTGGAACGAATGTACATTCGTTATGCAGCTGTTGCCGCTTTTTTTATGGAATAGTTTTTTTTAAGTTGTTTCCATTCTGAACCGATTTCAAAAAGGAACAAAACTAAATCGGTTTAGAACCCTATGCTGTTGCTGCTTTTGTCGCCAACATGCTGTGCTTTGACCATCATTGACCGCGCATTCAGGAGTGTTGGTTCTGCTGTAGGATAGGTGTTCGTCCATGCTTGTACATTCTATTTTTCGTCCCTACCCTTTGCTTTAGCTTACCTGTCATGCCATATGTCAAACAATAAACCATTTACAGGATGTTGTAACTTCCTGTAGTCTTTTTATCAAAAATCCCTAATTCTTTAACATAAAACTCATAAATCAATTCTAATGCATTTAACAACTATAATACTGTTAACTAATCAATTTCAAGGGGATCTAAGAGATTTATGAAGGAAAAAGGTAGGCAAACGATGTGTTTCAGGAGGAAAAAGGAGGTCATGGAATGGTACCAACATCTCTCCTCGGCTTAATGAATTAGCATGTCCTCATGCTAACCCTGATGTGCTTCCTCTGAACTCTGTCCCTGCCTGTACCTCTGCTGCCTTCAACAATGTATCAACATTCTTCTTCACTTGGGCATCTTTCTGACCATGGAGCTCATGCTTTAAACTTTTGTACTTTTCCTTGAGGGCCTTCTTTTGGTTGTACCATTTAGTGGCCCACTTACAAATATCTGTTTGTTCAGCTTCAAGTTCATTGATTCGTTCCCTTAACTTCTCATTTTTCTGTTGAGTTTCTTTACTCTGTGCTCTTAGCAATTCATTTTCTTTCTTGATGACTTTTTCCAGCATATTGGCCTCCATTAGTTCTTCCTTTAACTTCTCAATTTGCTTCTCCAGTTTCCTCTGTTTCTTAATGGCAGGTTGTGAATCTTTTTCTTGCCTGTTGTTGCTTTCAACCTCCATCTCAGCTCCTGGTCCAGGTTGTGAGTGAGCACTACTCTCAATATCCATTGGTATAGGTACATTTGATTCGGGTTGGTCTTCTTGTAGCTGGGCCTTTGATGTTCTCCTGGTTCTTCTTGAATAGGTGGTAAAAATTTTATCTTGCTCTGCTTTCTGAGCATCCTCTTTTCTCATTTTCCTCGTCCTTACACTGCTAACAGGTGGAGGCACCTTGCTTGCTTTGTGTATAGGAATCTCTTCATCGATATCATTCATAAATCCTGAGTTCTCCTGTGGTTCTTCCTTGTCCTCTTCATCTTTAATTTGGTTAGCAGCCAAGAATTCCTTCCACGTTTTTCCTCTTCTTTGTAACTCATACTCAATAAGAATTTTAACTAGCCCAAAGTGATATAAGCTCTTGTCTTCGTTACCTTTCTGCTTTTGGATGGTTTTCGACATTTTGGTTAGGCTTTGCAAGAGAAAGTATGGCAGACTGATAACACACTGCCCTTTCAAATGTAACAGTAGTTTGATATGGTACAAGTAAACAATACTGTAGCGGCCTTCACAAGTTACAAATTTTTGGATGATATAGACCATCTCGTCCTAGGGATGCACCAGACAGCTCCTTGGGATGCCTTTCTTCCAATTGACGGATGAAACCCTTGATCTGGACATAAATTGAGTCCATGAATTTTCTTTAAATTGCTTTGTCTTGAAGTACTTCTCCCCTTCTGGGCTGATCCCTAGGGACTGAGCTATGGTGTCTTCCGAAACCCTGAATGAAAAATTACCTATCAGAGCTTTCTCTCCGTTGAATGTAAAAGTGAATTGTTTGGTGACATCCTCATTACTTCCACGAAACTTCTCTAAAAAGGGCAGCCACTGTATTTCTTTGAGAATTGAAATGCAGTCTTCGTGATACTGGGAATTGTCGAATATGGTTGGCTCGACCCTATTGGTCATTTTGGCAGAGATTTTTGCTCTAACTCTTCTTTGTTTATGTTTTGCAAATTCAATAAAGAAGTTTTGATTTGTTACCTTTTGTCTTCCGCCCCAATACTGCTTACCTGGTGGCGCCCTCGGCTCTTTAACACTAGCTCCTTTAGTAACCCAAGCGATGATCGATTGACTGTCTTGTAATTATGGTTGAGGTCAAACCCAATTGACTACATTTTCCTTTCGTGGCGCTTGCTACTTTCGGTCCTCACTGTTGAAGTCACAAGAGTCGAATGCTAACATAGAATAATTGAGAATGATAATGAAATAACCGGCTTAACTCAATTCATAACATATTCATCTTTTGAAACAGAGGAATGGCTGTACTGGTCATATGGATACCATCATAGAAGCGCTAGAAGCATATATGAAGTACTGGGATATGATTTCAGGTAGTCGTTTACATCATTTAACTTCGTCGGGTGGTTAAGTCATAATTCGGTCATTTCAAACACAATGAATAAGCCTGCAAAACATTTTGTTTTTAAACAATTCACCACGTGTCCTGCTTCTGTTGGTACCTGGCCAAATAGATATGTTGGAATGGTTGTAGGGTCTAATCGGTGTAACAGAGGTTGAAAAGTTGATATGAGAGGGGATTAACGAAATCATATAAGTATGAGACAGGCTGGAGTATTAGGAGATGATAGGAATTAACAATAGGATAAGGGGTGATAGGTATGGGGGTGCCTCTGAAATTGATCATAACAGTCATAGTTATTAAATTTAACATTAAAAATTAATCTAAGAATTTAAATGTTAAGAACAAGGAATACATTACACTTTTGTTGGTTGTTCAAGCGTTGCATTGGCATGCTAGGTAGGACTAGTCTCTTTTGACTACTCTTTGTTGTTCATGACAGGTCCCCCTGGAATAGATTCGAATGCAATAGGTCCCTCTGAGATCTGGAAAATGTTCATGCAACTTCTTTGGAATCCGGAAAAGAACTATATGTATACAGGCTCCTTGATCTTTGGTATTTGATGAAGTCTTGGTGACCAGCAACCTGTGGATCCTTGTTGAAACTTGATGAAGCTTTGTTGAAGTAATCTTGAAGTAACAATCTCTTAACAAGTCCCTTTTATGTGTCTTGAACAGGTCCCATTACTGCTGGTGTTGGTAACATGGTCTTCTGGACAGAACAGATCCCCCTGCATAATGTTTTTAACCAGGTCCCTCTGAGATAAAACAAGGACAAAACAACTTCTTTATTGAAATCTGGAGTGCTGAAACAAACTCTTTGGAAATTTACAGTGAGGAGATGAGATAAGAAATCTTTGAGAATTTACAATGAGGAGATAAGAAAACAAAATGCTGATGCTTCTCCCCCCCCACTAAAGTTTTGACTTGTCCTCAAGTCATTATTCAGTTGATGAATCAAACAGGAAACAAAAGAAAAGGAATTCTTACCCGCCAACGAATTGGTTTTCAAGTAAGAATTCTGGGTTAGAGTGTGCCAGAGTCTGGTTTTCACATCTAACCCATTTTTATTATTATTTTTTTTTTGTTGTTGTTGTGTTTTTTTTTCTTTTTTTTTATAGATTTTGTTTTGTTTTGCTTTGTTTTGTTTTTGTTTGTTTGTTTTTTTTTTTTGTAATTTCTTTTGAATTTCTAAATTGAAATGAAATGAACTAAGACAGAGATACTGCAGCTGAAGGCTGTAATATCTCAACCTCTCTCTGTTGAGATACAGTTTGAAGAAAATTTTGCTTGTTGATGGGCTTGTTATATAGTTTCAAGCGATGACCATTAACAGTAAAGGAGTGCCCTTCTCCATCAATAGTGGTGAGCTTGACTGATCCATTGTCATAGACTTGAATGATTTCGTATGGGCCCATCCAATGTGTAGTAAACTTGGCTTTATGATCTTTGAATTTAGAGTCAAAGAGTAAAGCCCAATCTCCTTCCTTGAACTGTTTCTTCTTGATATGTGCATCATGCCACTGCTTCCTTTGTTTTTGCATGAGGATTGTTGTTTGCTCTGCTTTCTGCCTCATTTCATCCAGCTGGTTCAACTGCTGAATTCTTTCTTGTTGTGCTTGGTTCAAATCAATTTGCAAATCTGCAGCCATTTTAAAAGTATGTATTTGAAATTCAATAGGAAGCATTACCTCTTTTCCATACACCAACTGGTATGGTGTAAATCCTGTAGTATTCTTCCACGTAATTCTATAAGCCCAGAGTGCATCTTTGAGCTTCTCTTCCCAATTCTTTCTATTCATTGCCACAATTTTAGTGATAATCCCTTCCAAAGTTTTGTTTGTGGACTCCACCTGGCCATTGGCCTGTGGATGGTAAGGTGTACTTCTTCTGTGCTTGATTTGGTATTTTTCTATGATGTCCTTCACTAACTTTGAAGTAAATTGAGTACCTTGATCAGTCACTATCTCCCTTGGTACCCCATACCTTACAAAAATCTCTTCGAAAAGGAATTTTACCACTGTTTGTTTGGTGGCTCTAACTAGTGATTTTGCTTCAGCCCATTTTGTTACATAATCAGTACATACTATGATGTACTTCTTATCATTGGAGGTTGGGTTAATGGGTCCTATAAAGTCTAGAGCCCATTTTTCAAATGGCTCTAGGTGTACTTGGGGCTGAAGTGGCATCTCATCTGTAGCTGTTGGCCTGCCCATTCTTTGGCAGTTATCACAACTCTTCACATACTGCTTGGAATCCTTAAAAATGGATAGCCAGTAGTATCCAAGACTAAGAATTTTGTATGCTGTTCGCTTAGCTGCAAAATGCCCACCACACGGTTCATCATGGCAAGATTTTAAAATATCAATTATCTCATCATTTCTTACACATCGTCTAATAATCATATCATAACCAGTGTAAAATAAATCGCCATTAATCCATGAGTATCGAGCACTTTGTTTGACTAGTCTCTTCTTTTCCTTTGGAGTAAAGTATGGAGGTGTCCTCCTTGTAGAGAAATAATTGGCCAAGTCAGCATACCAAAGATTCACCATGGAAATTGCAAATAAATATTCATCTGGAAAAGAATCTTCAATCGGAACAGTCTCACCTGGATTTTGCAGTCTAGAAAGAAAATCTGCCACCTGATTCTCTTTACCTGGTCTATCTAGCACTGTGATGTTAAATTCCTGTAACAATAATAACCATCTGGTAACTCTGCCACTAGTTATTAGTTTATTCATTAAATGTCTAATGGCAGAATGGTTAGTATGTACAAAGACTTCATAACCAGTTATATAATGTCGGAATTTATTCACAGCATATATGATGGCGAGTGTTTCCTTTTCTGTGACTGTGTACTTTAATTCTGCAGGTGTTGGATTTTTGCTAATGAAATAAATGGCATAATTACAAGATTCCTCTTTTTGGCCTAATGAGGCACCTACCGCAGTGTCAGATGCATCTGTAAAGATATGAAACGGTAGGCTCCAGTTAGGCCCTCTTAAGACTGGTGCGGTTGATAACTTCTTTTTGAGTGTTTCGAATGCTTGCTGACAATTCTCATTCCAGTTGAAAAGTACGTATTTTGTTAGAAGCTTAAACAAAGGTAAAGCTATTTTACTAAAATGTTCAATAAACCTTCTGTAATAGCTTGCATACCCAAGGAAACTTCTTACCTCTCTTTGATTCTTTGGAATTGGCAAATCAACAATGATCTGGATTTTTGCTGGATCAACTTTAATGCCTTGAAAAGAAATATAGTGGCCTAATACTATCCCCTCGTTTAACATCATAAAGCACTTTTCATTGCTCAGGGATAGATTAGCTTTGATACATCTTTTCAAAACTCTTTCAAGGTTCTCTAATGCATGTTCAAATGAATTGTCGTACACTGAAAAATCATCCATGTAAACTTCAACACAATCATGAACTAAATCAGCGAAAATAGCTAATACAGCTCTCTGAAATGTAGCTGGAGCATTGCAAAGTCCAAATGGCAAAACATTATAAGCATAAGTGCCCCAAGGACAAGTGAATGTGGTTTTGTCCTGGTCTTCTGAGGCTATCCTGATCTGGTTGTAGCCACTGAAACCATCAAGAAAAGAGAATGATGATTTCCCAGCTAATGTGTCTAACACTTGGTTAATAAATGGTAGTGGGAAATAATCTTTGAGCGTTGCTTTATTCAATTGTCTGTAATCAACAAAAATTTGCCACTTACCATTTTTCTTGGGCACTATTACCAATGGGGATACCCACTGACTGTCAGAAATAGGATATATAAAATTAACTCTCAACAGTTTTTGCAATTCTTCTCTGACAATATCCTGGAGCATGGGGTTCATTCTTCTCTGCGGTTGCCTCACTGGTTTGATAGTACTATCAGTATAAATATGGTGAGTGCATGTGTCGGGGTGAATCCCATGCATATCGGTGTAGTCCCAAGCAAATGCTTTCTGGTATTTTCTCAATAGTTGAATCAATTTCTCTTGCTGAGATGAGTCTAGGTGATTGCCAATGTTCAGAGTTTTCCCTGGACTAATCTCTATGATCTGACTTTGTGTGTTTGTGATGGATTGAACGGGAAAAATATCATGAAATGTTGTTTGCAAAGATTGAATGGTGCATGTTTCTTGAAAATTTTGGGCTAAAAGCACATCTGCAGCATGATATTGGTCGTTTCTCAAATTTTCGGAGATATCAGGTTGAGAAAGGAACAATTCTACCAAATCATTATTATTTTGTTCTTGAAAATCATAGATTTGGTCGATGCTAAAAACAGATTGTACTTCTTCTTTATCATTGTATTTATCATCAAGCCATAAATTGTGTGCTACTGCTGGTGATTGTGCCGATGGATAAAGAGTGAGTTGTTTTCTTTCAGTTCCTCGTGAAATGATCATGTTGCCCGATCGACATCCTATGAATGCATCAGCAGTCGCTAACCATGGTCTACCAAGGATGATAGGGTGCCCTCCTAAATTGGATTTGGGTTGAAGAACTAAGAAGTCCACTGGATACTCCCAAGAGTCTAGTGAAACAATTATGTCCTCCAAAATCCCTTCAGGAATCACTTTAGACCTATCAGCTAGTTCTAGAACAATCGTTGTGTGTTGCAAATTTATGAGCTGGAGTGTTCTCATGGTTTCAAGAGTCATGACATTTATTTTGGCCCCAAGATCTATTAAAGTGTTTGGAATATGTATGTTGTTAATGATTGTAGTAACTCTGGGGATACCAGGATCAACATACTTTTCCATTGAGATGGTATTTGTCATAAGGCCAGCTAAATGTCCTATAACATGAATGGTTTGTGGATCAATCCTTTTCCTAGTGGGCTTCTTAAGGCACATTTCTTTGATTGCTTTAGTATATATGGGAATGTCTTTTATGGCTTGCAGTAGCGGAATTTTTATATAGACATTCTTGAGCTCATCTAAAACATCAAACTATGGTATAGACATTGGAAGTTTCATTTGGACCAATCAGTCTGGAAAAGGTGGATGTAATGGTTGCATTTGTTTATCTTTGGTGTCATCGTTTAGTTTTCTTTGATTTTTCATTTCGTTTTCATTTTCTGTGTTTTCTTCTTGTTTATCAGTTGTTGGAGAATCTTTATGGAGTACCTTACCAGACCTCAAGTTGATATTTTGCAAGGGTAGTGTGGGATATGAGGTTCCCTCTTCTACATTGTAGGCTGGCCTCTCTGCTCTGTTATTTGGATTTGGGACAGTTTGAGCAGGTATTTGAGTAGGTTTGGGAGGTTGTGAGTTAGATGGAAATTGCAATTGTGGTGGATTTATTGGTGGAGGAGCAGGCAGTGCTTGTTGAGTAGGTTGAGGTTGAGGTTGGTAAACAACTTGCTGCTGAGGGTACTGCTGATATGATTGAGTATGTGACAAGTATGGCTGATGATGTTGTTGATATGGCTGCGAATATGGTTGGTATGATTGAGGATATGTATGATATGATTGAGAGTATTGTTGAGATGGTCTCCATTGTTGTTGTGGGTGATTTTGGTGCTGCCATGGCATGGGTACATTCCAAGAATTCTGAGCATACATTTGATCATTTACAGGAAATTGCAAATTCTGATTTGGAAACATACCTTGAGGTGCTGGTCTTAGATGCCATGGTCTCTTTTTTCCTGTTAGTGCTCAAATCTGCCTCAGGCTAAGGAAGGCAAAACTCGAGGCAACATCATACCACGCTCAGCCTCGTAGCTAGCCCTACGAGGACAGGAGAGGGCTCTCTCCGGGTCTATCTCGGCAAAAGGTTTTCAAAGGGTCTGAGATGACCAATAAGGAATACTGATCTTAGGCTAGATATTAAGTGTAGAGGTTTAAAGGTGATTTTTTGGGATTTTTGTTGAATCAAAGGAAAAAGCAATTTTGGGTGCGGGGATGAGACACAGTTTCTGCAGAGGTCTGCTTGGAGCAAGGTAGGCAATTGTTTTGATGCTTTTAAAGTGATGAGGTGTGTAGATCAGATAGGTGAGGAGATAAGGAGAGCAAGCAAGCGTAAGGGTTCTCCTTAAATTGAAGAAAACATGGAAAATTAAACAAATTTAAAGGCAGAGCATAGCAAATTTATCGATTCTACCTTAACACTTCATTTGTTCAATTGCAGAAGATGAGAGAGGGAAAATGATACACATAAAAAACTTACAAGTACTGAAATAAGCACACCATCAAGACATAAAGCCACAAGAATTCCAAATAGTGCTGCAAATCCCTGGTCTTCCCTTTGCCAAAATGCTGAAGTAAAATGTACAATAAAGTCTCAAAGCCTCTTCCCAAAGAGTCCAACCATGAAAATGACTAAGAAAATACATAATATAGGCAAGCTAACACATTCCCTTGCCTCTAGGGGTCGAGCTCATCATCCTAGGAGCTATTTCAACCAATTCTAAACAAAGCACTATAATCTAGGCAGTCAAAACAACTTGCCTCTATAAGCTAGGAAACCAATTCATTCATTAAATATTTGCTATTTTATGAATGTATCATCTAGAATAGGTAAATAAGTGTCAAGTCAACATAAAGTTACATTAATTACATCAAGGAGGGTGAAAAATCCCATCACAAGTCAAAACTGGGCGAATTCCTGAGCTGAAGATGAAAACTGTGCAAAAAAATCCTGATACGTAGCGCGCATTTCCACCTATTTTTGGGGCACTTCCCGGCATCCAAATTGAGCTCAGGTTGGCTTGTTGGAAAGCCCTGGATGTCTACTTTCCAACCCAAGTGGAATTTTCCAATTTGGTGTCGATTTACCCCTCCAAAAGTTCATTCGCCCAAGACTGCTTCCTGTGTGTCCAAAAAGGGGCAGTGAGGTCATTTTTTGCATGTTTTTTGACCTTTTGGGGACCCAAACCTTGAAATGTCTTGGCAGTGGCTGAGAAGATGTATTTCATCATGAAAAATCCAAAAATGCAAACCTTTTTTGATTTGGACCTCCCAATTTTAAGGGTAGCGCGCAGCGCGCTACGCGTTGAGCCAAAAAACAAATTGTGCCAAAAAACCCTGATGCGTAGCGCGCCTGAGCCCTATGCATAGCGCGCCTTTCCACCTGATTTTGTGGCACTTCCCGGAATCCAAATCAGGCGCAAGATAGCTCGTTGGAAAGGTATCTAAGTCTATTTTCCAACCCAGGTGGAATTTTTCAATTTGGAGTTCATTTTCTTTGTCAAAAATCAAATCTCCCAAGACTGGTCAAAATGTGCCAAATGAGGCTGCCTCAAGGCAGAGTGCTGTTGCAGTCAACTTTTGAATGCCTTCCTCAACTCAAAATTGAGCTCATGATAGCTCATTGGAAATATCTTTGTGTCTAGTTATCATTTGACTCATCAAGAAAGTGATTTGGCCAACCAATCTAGGAGAAAACTTGATTTTCCCAAGGTCACTTCAGAGGTGCATTTGATTCTCTCGAGGCGATTGTATTTTTGACATTTCTCTAAAACCCTGACACCTGTGTAAAAATTGAGGGAGGTGTTTCTTCTATGGCATGTTTTGGACAAAAACCTCTCTCAGTTTTCCAAAATTCATCTTTTATTGCTCTGAAACAGCTTTTGAGTGAAACTTGTCCCGATGTGTGGAACAAGGGATTTTGTCGAAATGAAGCGAAATGAAGGAGATAAGGGGCTTCTAAATTCTTGGGGAAATTTTTGGAAGTAGGGAGGGATGTTAGGAAGCAGGGAAAAGTGGAATCTTAGAGATCGAGTGAGGGGAAGGGGTCCAAAAGGGAAAAACACAGGCCCAACCTAGA
The DNA here is from genome assembly GCA_031772625.1 of Pinus tabuliformis. NCBI lineage: Eukaryota > Viridiplantae > Streptophyta > Pinopsida > Pinales > Pinaceae > Pinus > Pinus tabuliformis. The sequence continues at coordinate 1,560,561,272 of CM062818.1, read as the reverse complement.
AAATTGCCAGGTTGTAGCAAGAAACTAGGGTTTGTGGAAAAATGAGGAATTTTGGGAATCTCAGTGATGGGAAGTGTTTAATAAGGTACATTAATGATAGGGGAAGGTGTATGAACATCAGGATACAAGTTTTGTCGATGATTTGACCGTCCAAGAGAAATTGCCTTCAAAACCCTAGGAGAGGGGAATGACCTTGCCTAGGCGCAACTGAAGCATGAACAAGGTGTAAAATGACTCATTAGACACTAACATGATAATGAAAACCCTATGAATGATGATAGACTCAATAGAATGATGACATGGACCGACATTTGGACAATTTTGAAAGGAGTGAAAGCAAACCCTAGACCTAATGCCTAGTGACCAAATTTTGCTTGAAGACTCACTGAAATGACAAAATTTGACCTTGACACTTTGAGACCACTTTGTAAGAGCATATTTGATCACTGGAGGAAGGCTGGAAAGACTGACACTAACATTGGCTCCAATGGAGATGGTAGCTCCTTGGAGGTGCCAAGAACGACAGATCTTTGGGAGAGCAGACCAGCCCCTTCGTCCATTGGGTGATGGAGTTATTATTTCGGCAAACGACACAAGACTTTGACTCATTTATTAACTGAAACCTGACTCAAGCCGACACAATTATGAAACCAACATCACTGAAAACTCACTCATAAATGACTCATGACTGACTTAACTAAAACAAGAACTTACAAAGCTTATTGAATGGCAGCAGTCCATCAAGTTTTAAAATCATGATGACAACCACCTGTGTTTCTTCCAAGACAATATACCATCAAACTATATCAAAATGCCAATGCAACCAATCAAGCAGATGCCTTCTTGATTGATTCTCCTGATCAGATCTTCTGGTCAACAATGAATACTGGTAACTAGGCATCCAAAAATATAGTCGACCATATTCTCCTTCATCACTGAATACTGCAATAATCACCTTCACTGTTGACTGCAACAGGTCTGCCATTGGATCTTGAAAAACATGAAGTCTTTCCTCTTGCTGAAAGAGCAAGGTGTCTTTTTCTCTTGATTCTGATCTTCCTTCATCATGTACTCCAGAAAGAGTATGTTCCTGGTCCTCAAAAAATTCTGAACAAGTAGATGAGCAGATCTCCTCTTGAAATAACATTTCAAAACATGAGACATATGAGGAAGAATCTGAAATGGAATCCTGAATGGTCTGATATTTTGTAGTTTGAATATATGGTAGGTCATCCTCATATGATATGACAGCCAGATTCTCATTACATTCATCAATCATGAGAAAAGAAATTTCAGATGTTTCGTGAAACCCAACACTAACATTTCTATCAGCTATCATAGATTCATCCAGAGAAACCTTTTCACTTACTTGAACGAAGATCTTGTCTTGTTTTTCACAGAGGAAATGAACTACCTCCTCATGAATATCTAGTGCTGGTGAGATGAGAGCATTTAGGTCTGCTACTCCATTTTCTTCATTTGAGGCAGCCGCGACAATACAACTCTCTTTTATGAGATCCGGAACAACATGTTTTGCCTCATCACAATTTATCTCTCGATCTGATTTATCATCATCACTTTCTGAGATTGGAACATTACTTTCCTGCGTTACCTGCATGCTATCTTCTTCTATGGACAGATCTGAAACAACATTTTCTCTTTCCTCATTCTCAACCATATGGAAATCTTTATCGTGCTGATCTTGACAAGTATCCTCTAAGATTTCTGTGTGCTGCTGAAACGGATTTTCATACAGGGCTTCCATGATCTCTTCATCCATGAAATTATCATCTTCATAAAACTTCTCAAGGTTTTCAATAAAACTATAAGCATGCTTGCAACAGTCTTGAACTAAATTTAATGATGGATAAGTGTCCATATATCTTTCAATGAACATAGCATGAAAATCCTTTAAACAGTAAATACAAGCAGGCGGAAAACTTTCATACCAAGATTGGGCTTTACCTTCCAGAGTGGCCAAGAATATCTTCATCAAGCAATCTTCAGGAAAATCAACCTTCAACTTGCGAATATGCATGTGAAATCTAACCAGATGTAGAGCAGCGTCCTTCCTACCATCATCTTTAAATGTAGGAAAATTCCTTGACCAATCTACCTTTGGAATTTTATTTGGAAAACCAGGGATGTGATCTCGGCTCATGGGAGCGTATCTTCTTGTGATTCAGTCCATCTTGAAAAGCTCAAAGCTACTAATCTTCCTGCAGTGGAGTCACCATGAAGCATTGATCTCTGGATTTTTCAGTGAATGAAGTCGCCAGGTGAATGATTTCAGCCTTCTTATGCCTGATCGTTGTCCACCATCAACAATCAGATCTGAACTTGATACATGTACTGGGGTAATTAACAAGTTAAATGTCACGGTTACAAGCTAGACCGGAGATTGACTGAAGTAGCATTTATCTACTTCCGCTAATGCAAAGCAAAAGCGTTTCGAAGGCTACCTGGCATAACTTCAGGCTCCGTCTGTAGCTTATAAAACAAATGACATCAACAAGCAAACCATTTGTTCTTCCCCAGTATGGTCGCCACTATGTTAGTGCTCAAATCTGCCTCAGGCTGAGGAAGGAAAAACTCGAGGCAACATCATACCACGCTCAGCCTCGTAGCTAGCCCTACGAGGACAGGAGAGGGCTCTCTCCGGGTCTATCTCGGCAAAAGGTTTTCAAAGGGGCTGAGATGACCAATAAGGAATACTGATCTTAGGCTAGATATTAAGTGCAGAGGTTTAAAGGTGATTTTTTGGGATTTTTGTTGAATCAAAGGAAAAAGCAATTTTGGGTGCGGGGATGAGACACAATTTCTGCAGAGGTCTGCTTGGAGCAAGGTAGGCAATTGTTTTGATGCTTTTAAAGTGATGAGGTGTGTAGATCAGACAGGTGAGGAGCTAAGGAGAGCAAGCAAGCGCAAGGGTTCTCCTTAAACTGAAGAAAACATGGAAAATTAAACAAATTTAAAGGCAGAGCATAGCAAATTTATGGATTCTACCTTAACACTTCATTTGTTCAATTGCAGAAGATGAGAGATGGAAAATGATACACATAAAAAACTTACAAGTACTGAAAGAAGCACACCATCAAGAGATAAAGCCACAAGAATTCCAAATAGTGCTGCAAATCCCTGGTCTTCCCTTTGCCAAAATGCTGAAGTAAAATGTACAATAAAGTCTCAAAGCCTCTTCCCAAAGAGTCCAACCATGAAAATGACTAAGAAAATACATAATATAGGCAAGCTAACACATTCCCTTGCCTCTAGGGGTCGAGCTCATCATCCTAGGAGCTGTTTCAACCAATTCTAAACAAAGCACTATAATCTAGGCAGTCAAAACAACTTGCCTCTATAAGCTAGGAAACCAATTCATTCATTAAATATTTGCTATTTTATGAATGAATCATCTAGAATAGGTAAATAAGTGTCAATTCAACATAAAATTATATTAATTACATCAAGGAGAGTGAAAAATCCCATCACAAGTCAAAACTGGGCGAATTCCTGAGCTGAAGATGAAAACTGTGCAAAAAAATCCTGATGCGTAGCGCGCCTTTCCACCTATTTTTGGGGCACTTCCTGGCATCCAAATTGAGCTCAGGTTGGCTTGTTGGAAAGCCCTAGATGTCTAATTTCCAACCCAAGTTGAATTTTCCAATTTGGTGTCCAGTTTCCCCTCCAAAAGTTCATTCTCCCAAGACTACTTCCTATGTGTCCAAAAAGGGGCAGTGAGGTCATTTTTTGCATGTTTTTTAACCTTTTGGGGACCCAAACCTTGATGAAATGTCTTGGCAGTGGCTGAGCAGATGTATTTCATCATGAAAAATCCAAAAATTCAAACCTTTCGTGATTTGGACCTCCCAATTTTAAGGGTAGCGGGCGGCGCGCTACGCGTTGAGCCAAAAAACAAATTGTGCCAAAAAACCTTGATGCGTAGCGCGCCTTTCCACCTGCTTTTGGGGCACTTCCCGAAATCCAAATTAGGCGCAAGATAGCTTGTTGGAAATTTATCTAAGTCTATTTTCCAAAACAAGTGGAATTTTTCAATTTGGAGTTCATTTTCTCTATAAAAAATCAAATCTCCCAAGACTGGTCAAAATGTGCCAAATGAGGCTGCCTCAAGGCAGAGTGTTGTTGCAGTCAACTTTTGAATGCCGTCCTCAACTCCAAATTGAGCTCATGATAGCTCATTGGAAATATATTTGTGTCTAGTTATCATTTGACTCATCAAGAAAGTTATTTGGCCAACAAAGCTAGGAGAAAACTTGATTTTCCCAAGGTCACTTCAGAGGTGGATTTGATTCTCTCGAGGCGATTGTATTTTTGACATTTCTCTAAAACCCTGTCACCTGTGTAAAAAGTGAGGGAGGTTTTTCTTCTTTGGAATGTTTTGGACAAAACCCTCTCTCAGTTTTCCAAAATTCATCTTTGATTTCTCTGAAACATCTTTTGAGTGAAACTTGTCCCGATGTGTGGAACAAGGGATTTTGTCGAAATGAAGCGAAATGAAGGAGATAAGGGGCTTCTAAATTCTTGGGGAAATTTTTGGAAGTATGGAGGGTTGTTATGAGGTAGGGGAAAGTGGAATCTCAGAGATCGAGTGAGGGGAAGGGGTCCAAAAGGGAAAAACACAGGCCCAACCTAGAAAATTGCCAAGTTGTAGCAAGAAACTAGGGTTTGTGGAAAAATGAGGAATTTGGGGGATCTCAGTGATGGGAAGTGTTTAATAAGGTACATTAATGATAGGGGAAGGTGTATGAACATCAGGATACAAGTTTTGCCGATGATTTGACCGTCCAAGAGAAATTGCCTTCAAAACCCTAGGAGAGGGGAATGACCTTGCCTAGGCGCAACTGAAGCATGAACATGGTGTAAAATGACTCATTAGACACTGACATGATAATGAAAACCCTATGAATGATGATAGAATCAACAAAATGATGACATGGACTGACATTTGGACAACTTTGAAAGGAGTGAAATCAAACCCTAGACCTAATGCCTAGTGACCAAATTTTGCTTGAAGACTCACTGAAATGACAAAATTTGACCTTGACACTCTGAGACCACTTTGTAAGAGCATATTTGAGCACTGGAGGAAGGCTGGAAAGACTGACACTAACAGTGCCCATATAATATACATTTTCCATCTCTGCATTAGCTGCCATATTACAGTTCTGCAAAACCTTGACTTTAGAACAATTAAATATATCATGATTTTCAGTACAGAAGGCACAAACTTGGATGTTTTCTAATGGGCAGTCTTTTAAGGCATGTTTCTTCCGACATTTTGGGCAGAAGATAGCCATTATCTGATCTTCATCTTCTTGTTTCTTCTTAGCTTTTAGAGTGTCAATTTGGTTTCCTAAGGTGCTTAACAGATTTGTTTTAAATTCTTCTAACAAATTCCCTATTTCAGCCCTTGTGACACTTGCTGAAGCAGATTTTGTGGCTTTGGATGACAATGTTCTTTTTCCAATTTTAGCTTTGCTCCTTGAATACTTTTCACATAATTCAACGATTTCTTCAAAAGGTAAGGTAGAAATGTCACCTTTGCCCATCAAATTAAGATCTTCCATGTATTCCTCTCGGATGCCTTTCAAGAATATTGTGCGAATCAAATCAAGAGGCATAGTTCGGTGTTTGGATTTTTGTAAGTTGTAGACAAACCGTTCTAAGTATTCCTCTAAGGTTTCATCCTCTTGTTGGTTCATTCTAAAGATATCATCTTTGGAATCTTTCGATCTACAATAAGGTTGATATTTTTTTAGAAATATTCTTCTCATGCCATCCCAATCAGTTATCGCATGTTCACCAAGCCCCATGAACCATCTTAAGGCTGATGCCTTTAATGTCACTGGGAAGAGTCTAAGCCTATGGGCATCATCTGTGTAGCCATATTTTCGACATACAATGTCAAACTCGAACAAGAATGAGTCTAGGTCTTCTGAAGCCATGCCATAAAAGTTTGGTAGCACGGATGGAGGTATGTTTTTCATTTTTATCTCATCATCTTCTTGTGGTTCTTGAATAGGAAACTTAAAGGTTGACTCTTCTTCATCTCTTCATCCTTGATTTGGTACTGATCCATCTCCTTCCTCGGCCATTTTAATAGGTTCCTCTGTGTCAGTGTCACTTGTTTCAAAGAGAATATTAAAGAAAGATTGTTCGGTCACTGTGCTACTTTCTCCTTGTTTAGAGGATCTAGGAAAGTGTTTCTTCTGCGATTTGTGTGCTAATAAAGTTTGCCTCTCGATGAGAGTAAGTCTTTGCCCTGAATTTTGTTTATCCTCTAATGCTCGTATGGTGACTTCCTCAGCTGTTGTTGTATTTCCTAAAGAGTCTGCTCCTGATGATAGGTTAGTTTTTGGATGGGGGGTTTTATGAATCTACCTTGATTATCTCTAGATCTAGGCATAAGTGAACATGATTTCTAAATCTATGTTTTTGCTCGTTTTTGTTTATAAAATTTTTCAAATCCTTTAACTACGCCTCCCCGGCAACGGCGCCAAAATGTAGTGTCCTATCTAGGGTGCTAGATTAGGCTATATTTATTATCGACCAGGATAAGTAAACTTCGAGGCATGCGTCTACAATCTATAGACATAAAGGATTCCTAACTAAGTGTTCGTGATGGTAGGTTACAGAACTTCTTTACGGAAAGTTGAGGTATGCTCCCTATCACCTGGACACTCAGGTCACTCAATTCATCTACCTATTCTAAAAAAACATTGTGTATTACTTAAACCAAGATTTCAATCCCCTTACGAGGATGTTGTGCATAAAACCCCTGTTCAGTGAACACTCAGTATTCAATTTTTATCATTCATGAAAGATTGAGACATACTGAAATCATAAGCACACTTAGAATTCAAATACATGGGAAACAGGGTTCATGAAGATGCTCTAAAAAGACAATGAAAGGTCAGATCCCTTCCAGGATACAGTTCAACGATCTCAGTGATGAATCCTTCAAGCCACCATCATAAACATCACTCATATGAATTGCTAATTAAATCAACAAAAGCATAAACCAAACTCTAATCACTGTGCATACAGAAGTTGCTAATAAAATAAAATGACAGTATACCCGTTCCACGCAGGGCCCATCCGCGTTTCAAAAGTATACTGGACTGCGCTCAAGCAACTATAGAATCAACGCAATAACAAAATCGTGACTGCAACTGAGTTCTGGTATTAAGTTCAAAAGCTCTGTTTTTCAAAACGATACACATATAACAACTAACCAACAACACATAACTGTGTTTACATATGTCTTTTAAAAAACTAACACTGTTTACATTTTGGAACGAATGTACATTCGTTATGTGGCTATTGCCGCTATTGTTATGGAATAGTTTTTTTTAAGTTGTTTCCATTTTGAACCGATTTCAAAAAGGAATAAAACTAAATCGGTTTAGAACCCTATGTTGTTGCTGCTTTTGTCGCCAACATGCTGTGCTTTGACCATCATTGACTGCGCATTCAGGAGTGTTGGTTCTGCTGTAGGATAGGTGTTCGTCCATGCTTGTACATTCTATTTTTTGTCCCTACCCTTTGCTTTAGCTTACCTGTCATGCCATATGTCAAACAATAAACCATTTACAGGATGTTGTAACTTCCTGTAGTCTTTTATAAAAAATCCCTAATTCTTTAACATAAGACACATAAATCAATTCTAATGCATTTAACAACTATAATACTGTTAACTAATCAATTTAAAGGGGATCTAAGAGATTTATGAAGGAAAAAGGTAGGCAAACGATGTGTTTCAGGAGGAAAAAGGAGGTCATGGAATGGTACCAACAGTGCCTTTGCAACAGGCTCAGTGTCTGGTTTAAGGTTGATGGTGAAATCAATTTCCCTTTTTAGGGGTAGCCCGGGTAGTTCTTCGGGAAATACATCCTTAAATTCAACAAAAAATAGATGTTTATCAAGGTTTTTAGAATCACCCTTATCGTTTAGAGCTACCAGTGTGAACATTTGACATCCCTTTCGCCTATATTTCATTAGTTGCATGGAGGAGATGAACCTCAAGGAGACCCCTCGGTTCTTTCCCCTTAATGATTTTCTTTGGTCATCATCGTTTTATGAAATGTAGAATCTTGTCTTTGCAGTCTATGAGTGTCTCATGTCATTCCAACCAATCCATTCCTATAACTACATCATAGACTCCTAAAATTGTAGAGTACAAGGATACCTTGGTCTTACATACACCTAGATCCACCTCACAATCCTTTACCATCCTTCCTACATTTCTTTTCATACCACATGCCATTTCTACATGTCTAAATTCATATTGTGCAATTTATTTATGTTTAATCCTTGATAATGCATTTAGAGAAATAAAGGAATCAGTAGCTCCTAGATCTATTAAAATGACAAAACTCATACCATCAATATTACCTGAGGTTTCCAACACAATGGACTGGTGTTCGACCTGGCGATTGTTCACCGCTGCATGGATGCGATGAGCCTTCCCCAGATCCCCCACTGTAGTTGCATTCTTAGTTGAGTTGGTATTACTTGTCTTTTGAGCGCAATCCCTCTCATAATGAGGACCTCCACAAGTCCAACACCCCCTCTTAGGAGCTTGGCTTCTACTACCAACTGAACCAGAAGTTGGCATGGAACTCTATTGGAAAGAGCCAAACTATTAGGATCGGTGCTGAGGTGGTGTGACTTGGTGTTGTTGCATAGTTTGGGGGTGTTGTAGTTGACGAGTTTGTTGAGGTACCTTGTGCGAATGCTAAGTTGGATGCATATATGGTGTTTTTTGATTTCCTATTTACCACTTTCTGATGATTGAGCACAGGATCCCTTTGAAAATTTCTACGTTCCATACTGTTTCCACTTGGTACTCCTGATCCTGTGGGCCTTGTTGACTTACTAGGTCCACTACTCATGATCTCCTCCTTTGCAATGATTTCCCATTGAATCGCCTTGTGCAAGGTGCGAGGCATTAAGATTCTAACCTTGGCCTGAATGTTAACATTTAATCCACACATATTTGTTCACCTTGAGCTTTTCTGTGTTTAAATCAGGGGCATAATGGAGTAATTCCATGAAACGCGCCTCATACTCTGGTAGTAAGCGACTCATTTGCTTTAATGCATTTAATTCATTTAGTTTCCTTTCAAGGAACTCCTCTGACAGGTAACGTTCTCTAAATTTTTCTTCAAATAGTTCCCAAGTTACTTTTGATATATCCATCCCTAATTGGGTTAATAATGTCTTCCACCAAAGTAGTGTGTTTCCATTTAGCTGGAATATACCCATCTTTGCCTTCATATTTGAGGTGTAACTTCTCAGGGTAAAGCACATATCCATGTTTTCTAACCATGCCTCTACAGATTAACCATCCATGGACCCCCAAAACTCTGGAAATTTTACTTTTTCCAAATCTCGACGTACATCATTCCTTGTAGTGTTTTGGGGTACTTCGTTTTGTATGACAGGTCCTCCATGATCTCATTCCAAATGATTTATTAATGCCTCAAACATGTGTTGGAATGATCTCATTAATTTAAACACTTCTCCTACTAGTATCTGTTTTGGTGTTGTGATGTTTTCCCCATCATTGGGTGGGATGGTAGGAGTCGGTTGTTGTGGTGGTTCCACGTTGCGCCCTTTAGTTGCCCCACTTCTTGTACCTCTTCTAACCATGGTTTACCAATGAATCCTACCACAATTTAACATGATTTTTCCTTATAAGATTAAAAAAAAAAAAAAAAAAAAAAAAAAATCAGATAAAAATCATAACCAACCTAGCTGGTTCTATAATTCACTGTTATGTTTATATACTTCCAAAGGAACAATCTATGCATTTATAAATCCTTGATTATATAATTCGCCTATCAATTTCAAACATTTCAATCAGATTTAATCAAAGAATATCATCAATCTACTCAAATAGTACGCTTAGATTGCATTTTCATGTAAATGGTAGAGGTGGTTGGTAGCATTATCATGACATAAAGTGAGTATGTCTTTAGTAAAAAGAGAGAGAGAATACGTTTCTAATGTTTTATGATTTTATGAGCTTAGCTATCAACAATTGTCAAAGGGATTGACCCAAATTCCAATCCAATGCACACTGCCTTATTTCTCACAATCTCTAATGAGCTTAGCTATCCACAAACACAAAATATTGGATGTTGAAATTTTCTATCTGTTGTGAAATCCTGCTTATATTGGCCATATTGAATGGTGGCGACATATGCAACCACTTCACATTCAAATAGAATAAGTTGGAACACCCTTTTAGGTTGAGGGGAGTTAAGTCCCATCGTATCTAGACTATGTCATAACACCACTTGGTTTTGCATGGCGCCATTGATCTCATACTTCCATTTAGCATGATTTTTTTTAGATGCCCATAAATTATAAAACTATAAGATTAGAGTTGTTAAGATCCCACATTTTATTCAATTTTTACAAATTCTTGTGAGAAACAACATTTATCATTTTGGTCTATACTCAATATGTGATAATATTCATAAAAATGTTTTTTTTTTTTCAAACCAAAATACTGGCCACCAAATTTGTGAAATTACATAAAAAAATCTTATATAATTATCAAAATTTTAAGTTTAATTAAAATTTTATATAATTATCAAAATTTTTAATATCTACCTTGACCAAAATTATCCAATACTAATTTTATTTGTCAGGATGTCTGATATTTTCCAAACTTATTAAAAATGGAACGTGAAAGAATAAAATGAATTAATAAAAACTATAAATACATAAATAAAATAATATAATTTATATTTTATTGATTATAGAGTTCTTAATTTCTCAAAATCATTTTATATATAAATTTAAAGAATATGGTTTATCTTTTTTTTTAACTAAAAATTTACACCTAGAATAGTTCTCAAAAGTATATCATTATGTTCGAGATTAGACCATAAAATATGGAGACCAAATCTCCCACCTAACCCTCAAAAGATACATCAATTTCATAAAGTGAATAAACAACTGTGAAAAAGATTGAACAAAACTAGTATCAAACAAAATGAGCATCAAACTAAAACAAGCTTCAAATGAAATGGCCTTGGAATAGCCATAAAGTGAATTGAAATGAATTGAAGCGTGAATTGCATAGATATTTTGCAAGAGGATGGAAGATTGAAATGTAGAGACAAAGACATTTAGCCACACAATGTCGATTATATTTTCCAATCTGTCGATCACATTTTTGAAAAATTATGAAAAATGGGAAACACACAAGATTGGGGTAACGAAAAAAAGAATATAAAAATATATGGTGGAAATGAAATACATATGACCCAAGTAATATATGTTGATCCCTAATTTGGAAGTTATACATTGTAAATTTGTTTTGTATTAAAAGCACTGTAAATGCTTATTTTGTGTCAAAAGCATTGTACATATATACTATAACGCCTTACTATTTATGAAGTTAATATACTGAATCAACATGAGTATATTATGTTCGTCTTTCATTTTCTATTTTCTCCTCACATTTTTGTTTTCAAACTTAAAAAATGTTTCTTGTTTCATAAATAAATGAATTGGCGGACATATCCCTCGTCGTTCCATAACCCAGACAAGCACACCCTAACATATTATTTAATCACAATGGTTAGCGGATTCACTTTTTAGTGTTCTAAGTATTTCAGAAGGCGGAATCACCATTGGGGATGGTTTCTCTAGGGACAGAGCACAAGATATGGCGATGCTCTTCAGAGAATAAGATTACATGTCTATCCTAGACGTTAACCCTTCAAATGTTTGCAGGTCTAACTTTTATTTTTCCCCTTCTCTTTCAGAGATCTTAGAGCATAAGACTAAGCGAGAACAGGTGAGATTGTATTGGTTTTACATAAGATAACCGGAGTTCCACTGTGAATAAAGAGACAGAACAGAGGGACAGTTGATGAGAAGTTGTAATTTTTCTTAAAAAGTAACATTCCTGGTCACCCACTCCAGCTTCGATATTTGCAATGGGACTTCTCCTCACAATCTTCAGTACTACACTATGAGCATAAACAATAAGTAAGTTTAAAGTAGACTGAATGTAGCTCTTCGCTCAGAATCTAGCCTGCTAGATTCATGCTATCACAGTCATCAAGGGTTCGGTCTTATTGAGGTTAAAAGAGGACACTACACAATTTCTCAACAAACCAAATCTAAATTCAGTGATCTTTCCATGCATAAATTTACACTTACATGTTGGAATAAAACTGGTAATGGTCGAGAAATGTTGCAATCAGAAGCACTGAATCTTGCGTGAGAGAATTTCGTGAAACCCTTGTGCCCATAACAACGAAACCCTCATACGTTTCCGAGTACCTACAGGACATTAAATCTTTGATTGCAGAGAAACTCAGTTATTTTTATTAAAAGAAGTTGCTCATATACCCAGTGTTGTGTGAAGTTTTAGTCTCAAGTCTGCGTAGAAGAGGGTTTAAGGGATTGCGTGATATCTTTGTTGGCAATCGATAATTGACTGAAGCTGAGTTACAAATTTGTCCTTATTTTGTTCTAACTTGTGTATTTTTCTCTGTAGTTCTTTCTTTTTTCTTTTTTTTGGTTTTGCTTATGCATTGTTGTTACAAGTTTTTTTTTTCAATACGTAAAGCATGAAGACTAGCCTCGAATCGCCAGTGTCTGTGAGTGCTAAGAAACCCTGCAAAAGACTAGAGCAAAGGCGCCCTCTGCAGGAGCATTCAGCCCTTTAAGACAAAATAGCGATAGGTTTATTTCACACAGGGGATCCATGGATTTTGATGTGGCTCGATATCTGCTCACCGAGAAGGAAAATGATAATAATGGCGTTTATACAACGCCCTCCAAGGAATCTTATAAGAGGGAGATTGCAGCAAGTTTATTGCAGGATGGAGATATTGCCTCCAAAAAATACAGGATTCTAAGATTTACCAGCAAAGCTCCTGCTCCTCCTGAGGATTTTCAGTCCCTCTATTCTGAAAATGTGGTTGTTGATAATGTGCCAAAATCCAGTAAATCACGTTGTTATATTCCTCAATCTATGGAGCAAACTTTGGATGCCCCTGAGCTTGTGGATGATTATTACTTGAATCTGTTGGACTAGAGTGCCAATAACGTTTTATCAATAGCCCTCATCAATAAGGTGTATTTATTGGATGCCTCCAAGAACACAACTTCTGAGATCCTGAGAGTCGATGATGATGTTGGTCCAATAACCAGTGTTAAATGGGCACCTGATGGAAGACATATTGGTGTTGGATTGACTAATTCTGTTGTACAACTATGGGATTCTGCATCTAGCTAAGGGCCTTGAAAGGTCACCATACACAATTTTAGGGTAGAATGTAGTATATATTTAACAAAAATAATCATGCATGCATGGACCCATAGGTCTCAAGGGTTCAACTAAGCTCTGATACCTAGTGTAGAAATCAACCCTATTTTTTTTTTTAAATAAAACTAAAAATACAACCATGAGAAAATAACATTGGGAACTCAAAATTTATTAAGCACTATATGAAACATCCCTGAATTTGACTTCATTGAACATATCATTTAATTTACATATTATTAATTAAAGCCATAATGAAGTCATACAAAATAATACTATAACAACATAGGTATTGTTCACCAGAAGACGAGATTCAAACTTGACTTGCCGCTACTTGCCTTTCGTTCTTTTCGGTCGCCTCTGAGTGTGAATATCAACGTCCTTATTCCGAAAGCAGTGACCCATCGGTTGACCTCCTAGCCTACTCCTTGGGTACTCTCCTTCCCCGCGGACCCCTGAGCTGCAATGGGGTTGTACAATGGAGGAATGTATTAGCTGGTATAGGAGAGCACTCTTTGTCTCAAGAGTCCCCTCTCTAAATTCCTCCACCTCACCAAACTCACTATAGCTCATAGTCACTACTCTGACATAGTCTCATCCATCCAACAATAGGGTAAAGAAAAAGTCCTTTCTCCCATGGCCTGCCCCTTCTTTTATAGGAGTCCTCATAGGTGACACTTGGCATTTCATGCATAATTTTTTTTTTTTTTTAATCCAATAGTTTGATTATTCACCCTCCCATGTGTCACTATTTCATCAAGGATCTCCAAAATTATTTACTTAAATTTTAATTTAAAAATAATATTTTTCTTCACCTCAACAAGATTCTTATTTCTTCTCCTAGTTGTCTCTTGATCCCTCCTTTTAATCCTTAATTTGTGTTCATTACTTAAGTCAAGTGATAAGTCACAAATTTGATCCCCTATCTACTCCCTAACTTAACTCAAGTTGTCTCTTAGATGGATATTCTTATTTTGGTTGTTGCCACATGGAGGTTCTCTAAATTTCTCTAAAATTTAATTTATTAATCTTATTTTAATTCACCGCCTTCTTCTCTTAATTAGGTTTAACTATTTTAGGATTAATATTTATCCTTACCTTTATGTCCCTCTTTCCCCTTTTTACCTAATTAAGTTACATTATCTACCTAATATTTTTAAACATGGTAAGGGTAGAGTTTTTAAGGTCAAATATTTTATTTCTTCCTATGATCCCCTTAACCCAAGTTTTATTCTTGATTTAATTACCTCGGTTCTACAATCATTTACCACTTGTGTGAATTTACATGGTTTTCATATCTTGATTATATCTATTAATTTATTTCTTTTTAATGATTCCAAGGATGCCAAGTTTGGTTGTGCCCTTCAAGAACTTCCCTTGAAGTTCCAAGGGTGTCACGCCTAATAGTTTATTTGTGATGCCAAGGGTGCCAAGTTCGTCGTGCCCTTCAAGAAACTTCCTTGAAGTTCCAAGGGTGCCACGCCACTTGCCCTTCAAGCATTCAGTGGCTATGAGGGGAAAGTATAGGTGCAACGATATAGACCACTATCATCTCTTATGTTGCTTGATATAGTGAGACTAATGGTGTCGGGGATCAAGGAATCCTCCTTGATGTGCGCCCCCCATTAAAATCCTCACGAGCAACCCAACTTTGGGACCTTCCCCCATGACATTATGATCTTCAAGGAGAAGGTGTTTTAACCTTTCTAGCCCAAGTCACGGTGGGAGTGCTAGTGGGTGAGATCAGGGACATTGTCCCACCCCTCCCATGCAGTTCCATCCAATTGTACAACCCCATCACCCATATGTGAGTCATTTGTCCAAGAAACTAATATGTGCCTGCAACCACTAACATATCATCAGAATATAGATAAACATATATAGCAGGTTTCAAATTGACTTAGAATTTCAAAGACAAAATATAAATTTTCATCAAACTAGGTGTCTTCAACTCGTCATATGAAAGTGCCTCTGGTGGTTTCCTGCCATACTCAATAATAATTAGTAACAAGGTTTCTCATTGTTAGTAATTGTCATAATAGCATCATCAAGATCACCTAGTCATTCACATCATTGTTCATTGTGAACCAGAACTAATGCAAGTAGGTAACATAGGGGACACATCCATCATGGCTATCATCATCATAACATCAATGGAAACATACATATCCATCAAAGCTATCAACATCGTAACATCAATATAAAACATACCTATTCATCAAAGCTATCATCATCATGATATCAATAGAGAGCATACATATCCTTTACTGCTACCATCATCATAAATTCAATAGAGACCAAACATAACCATTTATGCTACAATCATCATAATATCAATAGAGAACATGCATAACCATTAATGCTACAATCATCATAATACCAATAGATAACATACATAACCATTAATACTATCTTCATCATAATATCAATGGAGAACATACATAAACATCACAACCACTAATAATAGAGTCATGTGTCTGGATCCTCAACCTGAGGTACTCAAAGAATAAAGTGTGGGCCTTAGCGCTAAATAAATGTTAATGTCATATCATTGTTAGTCAAATAGAGTTGGGCACCACAAGAAGATACAAAATGAGATGCAAAACCCAACAAAAAAGTGGATGCAAAATAGATGCAATATTTGATGTAAAAGAGGATGCGAAGGTGGATGCAAAATTGGAAGAAAATGTGTGTACAATAGTAAATACAAAACATGGCACAAATTGTGTCACAAAAAAATTGGATGTAATGACAGATGCAAAAAAAGAAGAAAATGAAGATGCAAAAGGGGATGCAAAAGTGGTCGTAAACATGGGTGCAACAATGGATGCAAAATGGGATGTACAAGTTGATGCAACAAAATTCGATGCAAAAGTAGATGCAATATGAGACACAAAACCTGATGCAAATATTGTCGCAAAAGTGGATACAAAAAGAATGCAAAAATAGATGTAAAAGTTGATGAAAACCTATATTTATATGAGGATGCAATCGTGGATGCAAATTTAGAAGAAAAAATGGGTGCAAAGGGAGATGCCAAACTAGGTCAAAATTATGGCACAAGAAAATTGGATGCAATAGTGGATACAATAACAGATGAAAAAGAGGATGAAAATATGGATGAAAAACAAGATGTAAAAGTGGATTCAAAATTATATGAAAAACTAGACACAAACCTCGATGCAAAATTTGGCGCAAAGGGGTTGCAAAAAAATGATGCAAAAATGGATGCAAAAACTGATTTTAAAAATGATGCAAAAATGGATGCAAAAACTAATTTAAAAAAATGATGCAAGAGATGATGCAAAAGTTGATGCAAGTGTAGGCACAAAAAGTGGATGCAATAGAGGATGCAAAATGTTAGGCCCCTATACTACTAGTGTAACCCCTTATTGTTATTAGTATAACCCACTTATTATATTGATGTACCCATGTAGTGCCCATTGTTGGTAAGGTAAATCCCCTCTGCGGACAGAGGCGATCCCACTAGCCTATCACAGAACTAGCCACAAACAAACCACGCTGCTATGCAAGTTCCTAGTTATGCATCAAAGGTGAATCAAGAAGACTAACCTAGAGTCCAACGCTATGATTGAAGCAGAGTTGATATCCTCGATCCCTTGCTCCAACAGATCATAACGAATACCTGCACATGCAAAGGAAGAGACAGATACCAGCATAAAAACTACCAAGGCACAACTATATTTCAGTCAGAAAGGAAATAAATCAACATATCACCATGACAGATAATGAGATTGGAACTATAATAGCAGTCGCTCATCAATTAATAAACAGGAAAAGTTACAACCATTGTTCTGACGTCGACCCTTCTCCTGGCTGGGTGAGTAACTATATGTGTCTTGACATGCATCTCCTCTCCGGCAGCATAACCTCTCTAGCACTCGTTAGCATTCTCTCCATGACCAATAATCATCACTACTATAACTCAATTACCAAATCACTAGCATAACACTAACACCAACACTCTCCCTAGCACTAGCTTGTCCAATGCATAATGACAAGCTTATATAGATGGAGAAGGGAGGAGGATGCGATGAACCGGGACACCTTTTGTGGAATTAGCAAAAGCCATAAAGATGGATAAAGCTCGACAAAAAACTGATTTTCTATCCTCAGAAAAGCTCCATGTAATGAAGGAAACAATAGTCGGACGTGCATTAAGGCAAAAAGCACGACTAAATTTGGTTGGCGCGACTGTTGCTCTAAGATAGAGCGCCAATGGTTGCGCCCCCTTTTGAGGATCTCCATCATTGGCGCGGGTAGGATACTGTGGACTTGCGCCAATGGAAAAAGAGCATTTTTTAGGGATGATCTGCAGAAGGTGTCTTCAGGGAACATGGAGTACATACTCAGGGGAACATAATGCAGGTGTTTTTAGACTTTGTCACTTCTTATAACTCCCGGGATGGGTCCTCCAAGGTACGACAAGAGGAGTAACAGGGATGGTGACAAATTACTGTGTAACAGATGCCCCCTAAAGCATGAAGTCCGAGAGGTGGAGAGGGGTGAAATGCTTTACAAGAACACACACATAAGAGCACACAAGAGCACATATAGTTACTGCCGCCGAGGAGCTGTATTAAGAGATATGACTGATAGTTCAATTACAAGATGTACGTGGTATGGTCGCAGCCATCCATAAGAGAGTACATAAATAATCTAGATCCATAGTATGGACGCAGCCATCTGGTTAGGATCAATGATTTGACTCAGGTATGGTCGCAGCCATCCAGTGAATGAGTCAAGTATCAAGAAACACGCCTGGATTACAACAGACACAATCCAGGGTCTTGCGCTCCATCTCGACCCGAACAAGAGTACAAGTCCAAGCATGTGAATATATGAGCTGAAGTCGAACATGCATGAACATCACCTGATTACCAGTCAATAATGGAAACTGTTAACAGACGCGAGAGGTACCACCAATAATGACAATGGCCCTCAAGGTACTATAGGTACAATCTACGGCGTGTGAATCAATGCGCTGAAGTCGAACACCCGTAGAATCATTCGATCGAAGGCCAATGATGAAAACCTCACGTCGAACACGAAGAACCTGCCATTGAGGCATGCAGGCTCCAAGGCACCGGAAGGGAGTCTCTAGGTCAACTTCCTGGATAGTGAGCTGAAGTCGACAGGGAGTGACCTTGATCGAAGGTGGGCCATAATGTTTCCCACATCATCGACACGAGACAGAGAGATAATGTTGTGAATCAAGATTGTGCGAACTATCAGAGGGAGGTTGTTTATTTGCAGAGGTCAACTTCTCTTGAACATATCGGCGGCACATTAACGGAATTGGCAGTATTTGACATCAATGTATCAAAGGTCATTATGACGAGGCAATGAGTGAATGAGAGGTCAAATAGGGTACCCAAATCCATGGAAGCAAGTGAAAGATATGAGATGAAATATCCCCACCCTGGACACGAAAGCAAAAAGTGCCATGTTCAAGAGCGACATACTACCGTTACGGTAATAATTATGGTTCAAAAAATTTTATTTTCCCCCACCATTTCTGGCGAGTACCCCAGTTATTTTTAACAAGCTTGATGGGGATAGCATATGCTTGCGTTGTGACAAAATCCGATGTCATTAAGTTTTAACGAGTCTGACAAAGGAAGCACTCGGCGTCTTTTCTTGTTTAGAGAGTTTGAAAAGACAGCGGAAAAGGAAACTCCAGGGATGTCCTTTTTCGTAAAGTTGTGTCTCTCGGGCCCGAAAAAGTATAAAATAATACCCGAAAGAACCGCCCGATCATTACGATCGAGGAGTACTTTTCATGATTAGTGATTTCGACCTGAAAAAGTAAAAAAGCGGTCAAAACCACGTCGTTTCGTAACCACTAACGAGTTTGAAACGACAAAAACCCGGTAATCTTTTTATGTTTTAACGGTCGACAAAAAGAACTTAACACGACCGCCCCTTATCACCATTTAACGAGTCAAGAGGAGCGACTCGGCAATCTTTTCCTCTTTAAATGGTCAGAAAAGAGCTGAAAGCGGACCTCCATTTTTATTTTCTTTAACGAGTAAAAAAAGGGAAAAATACTTGGCAATCTTTTCATATTTTACGAGTCAGAAAAGAGCGTAAAGGCGACTCGTCCTGAAGGAACGAGTGGTATAAGGGATAGCAACTGGTTCCGGTAATGGTGGAACTTTACTTGAAACACGTAAAGGTTAAGAGGCTGGCTAACAAGACCACTCATCGCTGCGGTTCCTCAGGAAAGGAGAAACAACCAAGTGAAAGCACATGATCGGCCAAAAAGATGGTGGCGATGGAATGAAACAACCAAGGCTCATCTAGCAGAATTTTAGCGGATAAAAGGCAATCACAGGATGTAACTGGGTTCATTTTTACACAAGCTTGAACCATGAAGAACTTTGCTTGGATTCGGTTTCATTTTTACACAAGCTTGAAACGAAAAACTATGCTTGGGTTCGGTTTCATGTTTACACAAGCTTGAAACGAAAAACTATGCTTGGGTTCGGTTTCATGTTTACACAAGCTTGAAACGAAAAACTATGCTTGTTAAAAAAAAATTTGTTGCATGCCCCCAGCATGATTATACCAATCGAGATACATGCCCCCCAAGCTTCATGGCATTCACGGAGTGGATGGAATGAAGGTTTACTTGGAAAGACTCGATTGGAGGATGCCCCCCGGGCTTCAGTCACGCGCCCGGGTGAGCTGCCGTCATTAGAATGACGGGGTGGGTGCTGGGGCATTTCCTGTGGAAATAAGACCATTTAGGAATGGCAAATGGCTATATGTGAAGTGTGAACCGGGGAATGAAAGTTGGTCTACGACTTTGATCGTTCTTCCTTCATGCGGAAAACACATCACTCTGAAGAGTGAGGACACAATAGCACGTATGCGATAAATATAATCTCGTCCAAGGAGTAAATTGTAATCTAACGGACCTTGTACTACCATGAGACCCATTTGGATAGTCTTCCCTTCTAACGTGATAGGTACATTGGGAAGAATTCCTAAAGGTCGAGTGATTTCTTGATGGAAACCTACAAGGCTTCTCATCTCAGGCAGAAGCAGTGGGGAACCAAGTGCTTCCCAAGCTGTTGAATAAAGGATACTAACAGGAGATCCTTCATCAATAATTGTACCAGCCATAACCATGCGATAGACTTGAACTATAATTCGAAATGGTATGGAGGCTGGTAACCGAGGATTGACTAGTTGATCCCAATTAAAGGAAATAACTAGGTTGCTCGGAGGTGGGACTGGATAAACAGCCGGATATGCCTCTAATGGACTTTCTTCCTGTTGTGAAGAAATGAGAGGGATGCTCACTTGATCATTAACGTCTATGTCAATGAATAGAATTTGGACGGTGGGTTCGTCATTCTTGGCAGTGATAACACCATCTGAGGAGGTAATTTCTGAAGGCGAAACCGGGTCACTTGTAATCCGGACCGTTTGACTGTTGTCTGGTTTGGATTCAGATGTAGGATCATCTAGGGGTGGAAGTTCTGAAAGCAAAACCGGGTCACTTGTAAGCCGGACCTTTTGACTTTTGTCTGGTTTAGATTCAGATGTAAGAGCAGCTAAAGATGGAACTTCTGTAGGCAAAACCGGGTCACTTGTAAGCTGGACCTTTTGAAAGACCGGGTTACTTGTAAGCTTGAACTGTGGACTTTCGGTCGGTTTGGACTCAGGAGGTTCATCTTTGATGATCAAGTAGTGCGTAGATGATGAACATAAATCACTTGTTCCGACCAGGTATTGGTCTGGAACAGGGTGAGCAACATTCTTTCCGACCAGGTACTGGTCTGGAATAGGCTAAGCAACACTCTTTCCGACCAGGTACTGGTCTGGAAAAGGCTGAGAACAGGTAGGTTCAGTAAGAGAAAGCTGGACCAAAGAGGAATCATGCTTGATCTCTTGGTTAGTGGAGAGACACTCTGCAGGTGTAACAAGACGCTGATATCCAGCGGGTAGTTGGGGTAAGGAATCCGACAGACTTGCCAAAAGACGGGAAGCTTCATCCATCAGTGGACAAATTCGAAGGAGATGATTACCTTCACAAAGTCGACAAGGGAAACGAACCTTCCCTTTCCTGTTACCAACTAGTAAGGTATCGTCAATTTGCGACAGCAAGGGGCGAGTCGGGTCACGGGACCATATATCTAGGATCCTGGGAATGCCAGGACAATCAGAAAGAAAATGATCCCCTTTGCATAATCGACAAGGAGACCGAAGCTTCCGCGGAGGAGCAGAAGGTGGTTCCACTTCTGATAGCTTCGTGGTAGATACGACCTTTCCCTTAGGAGACTTCTTCTTTTTGGTCTTCTTCTTCTTCTTCTTAGCCACCTGGTTAGCGAAATCCAAGGTTTCACCAGGCGAAGTAGAAGATGAGGACGCAGCAATAGGCGAAGAAGGGAAGGGGTCCACCTTAGAATCAACATGGTGTTGTTCGGGTGGAGGAGGTGGTGGTGGGACAGGATTCATCACACTTGAGACCACCGAGTTTGAAAACAACCATACGGGTAAACCAATGGTCAACCCAGGCAAAGACAATGTTGCGATATACTGAACACCAACATTTCCAACAGAAGGAAATGGGCGAGGGTACCCATCAGGAGGAACACCTTGGCCGGTGGGCACCGGAAAGGCTGCCATTGAACGAGAATTAACCCTACTCAAGCTAACGCACGCAAAATCTAATTGGGTAATGTTATCGTGGCCAATAAATTTTTTAAGACACTGAACTTAACCTTTTTATTTTTTAAGAGTCGAGAAAAGGGTAAAAGATGACTCTAGTCTCCTTCGAATATTTAATGAGCACGAAGTGACAAGACGCTCATAGGCACCTTTTCGTTTAGGGAGTCTGAAAAGGATCAAAAGTGACTGCTCTGGAATTCTAGGTAGAGGGTGTGCCAAACTTTTCGCAAAACCACAGAATACTTTTTAGGGTACGGGTGGTCGATCTTCGTGAATGCTGTGTTCACTGCATTGCGAATCGTAGGGCGACTGACACGGCTTCCTATGGATAAAGGCTTTATTCCTATAGGGGTCTCCCAATATATACTCGACGGTACGTGGGAGCACAGTCCGTATTGGCAGCTACCGTTTCACCGTGGAGGAATCACCCAACCACTCGACGATAAACTACCAGGTTTAACGACGCCGGAACACATCTCTAACCTAGACCTCTAGAGTGTTTACGTTATGTTCCAATGCGTTGTTATGTTCATTGAGTTCATTTTAAAGTTTATCTTTGATTATGTTTCAGTTTTTTGGTCCTACCGTATGTGATATCTCGAAAACTTCTTACATGCAAACTATATGCCGGAATTAAATCATTTGATTCGATGAATTCTATCTACAGGAGGGTTGAGATCTTTTTCACAAACGAAATGATCACTTCAACAAAGAACAAAGATCCTAATGCAGCTAATAACAAGAAACGAAATTTTGTCTTTTTCTTTTTAATAGCAACAAATAACAATAAATGCTAACTACTATAATGCAAGAGATTTTTTGTTTTTCTTTCCTTTAAGATGGCATGATGCATGTAAACAAATTCTAAGAGATATGCACAATCCAAGTTCAGTCAATGAAATAGAACCAATTCTAAAACACAAAATGAACCATGCAAGCAAGGAAAAACACAAAAACTAGTGAACTTCAAAGAGGCTAGAAGTGAAGTATTCAGAGTATAGAAGATCAAGCTTTAACAAAGCACTGGATAGGTGTAGAACAATCAACAAGCTGACTGGATGATCAAGAGACCGAAACTTCCCACAGAAGGCTAGACATGCAAAGTCACTGGAAATAAGCAAACAGCTGAGGGATACAGGCTAAAACCAGTCAAGCAGAGGTTCAACACAGTTCCAGAGGCTGAAAGAGATATATAAAGAGACTGAATGAGCTTTCCACCCACACACAGGCAAAATTTACAGAGCTGGCGCGACTGTCAGCTTGCAACTTGCGCTACCACAGAATTGGCGCGAGTTGCTTTTGAGCAACATGCGCCAACTGGCGCGACTGTCAGAGAAATAACCGCGCCAATTAAGCTTGCCAACTAAAAAGATAAAAGATACGACCTCAGGTCAGGTTGACAGTGCTCAGATGGGTCAAACAGTAAAGAATCAACTCAAAACTGACTCAGGAAGCTCATGCACTCAAGCAAGCAGAAGAAAATTAACATGCAAGATAGAAATCAAAGAGTTAATCCCCAGCGGAGTCGCCAATTTGTTGGTAAGGTAAATCCCCTCTGCGGACAGAGGCGATCCCACTAGCCTATCACAGAACTAGCCACAAACAAACCACGCTGCTACGCAAGTTCCTAGTTATGCATCAAAGGTGAATCAAGAAGACTAACCTAGAGTCCAACACTATGATTGAAGCAGAGTTGATTTCCTCGATCCCTTGCTCCAACAGATCATAACGAATACCTGCACATGCAAAGGAAGAGACAGATACCAGCATAAAAACTACCAAGGCACAACTATATTTCAATCAGAAAGGAAATAAATCAACATATCACCATGACAGATAATGAGATTGGAACTATAATAGCAGTCGCTCATCAATTAATAAACATGAAAAGTTACAACCATTGTTCTGACGTCGACCCTTCTCCTGGCTGGGTGAGTAACTATATGTGTCTTGACATGCATCTCCTTTCCGGCAGCATAACCTCTCTAGCACTCGTTAGCATTCTCTCCATGACCAATAATCATCACTACTATAACTCAATTACCAAATCACTAGCATAACACTAACACCAACACTCTCCCTAGCACTAGCTTGTCCAATGCATAATGACAAGCTTATATAGATGGAGAAGGGAGGAGGATGCGATGAACCGGGACACCTTTTGTGGAATTAGCAAAAGCCATAAAGATGGATAAAGCTCGACAAAAAACTGATTTTCTATCCTCAGAAAAGCTCCATGTAATGAAGGAAACAATAGTCGGACGTGCATTAAGGCAAAAAGCACGACTAAATTTGGTTGGCGCGACTGTTGCTCTAAGATAGAGCGCCAATGGTCGCGCCCCCTTTTGAGGATCTCCATCATTGGCGCGGGTAGGATACTGTGGACTTGCGCCAATGGAAAAAGAGCATTTTTTAGGGATGATCTGCAGAAGGTGTCTTCAGGGAACATGGAGTACATACTCAGGGGAACATAATGCAGGTGTTTTTAGACTTTGTCACTTCTTATAACTCCCGGGATGGGTCCTCCAAGGTACGACAAGAGGAGTAACAGGGATGGTGACAAATTACTGTGTAACACCCATATTTTTACTATTGCGCCCCATAGAAGCCCACTATTGCTATTATTGTGCCCTTACATTATTATTGTTATGTCGGCTCTGATTATGTTATGACCCCTTAGACTCCTATATATAGAAAGGAGGTATTTTCATTTGTATAATCCAAGAATTGTTCATTTATGTAATTTAAAATAGGTTGCCCCCTCAAAGAGGCTGAATTTTAAGGCGTTGATCTATCTTTTCTATCTTTTCTTGAGTTGGTTTCATAACATTTGGTATCAGAGCTTTGGATTGTAGGGTTTCGATGCTCCAAACAGGTCATCGTGGCATTTTCGCTATAACTTTTTGTCTATGACGTTTCAGAAGTTACAAAAAAAACCCATTTGAGAAGAAATCGCGCTGAACCTTGGGTCCGAATTTCAGAGCTTTTCGCACGATATTTGCGGAGATATGATCTGCGGAAGTTGGTCTTTTTCCAGACTCCTCAATTACATTCAAAACAGGTGACCTGGGGAAAAGCATCATAACTTTCTCTCTGGGGATCTGATTGAAATTTCGTAAGAAGGTACAGAAAGAGGACGGACTGTAGTTTCGTGTATGCATTTTTCAGATCCAAAGGTTGAAATAGTGACTCGTGGCACGTCGTACAAGTTCGCTCTACTGAACTAGTCTATAATCAGGTCATCTTGGGAGATTGTGCATAACTCTTTATTGGAGAATCCAATTTGGATCATACTAGTGGCATTGGAAAGAGGACACAGAGCGCTACGACAGGTCACAATTTCAGAACTTAAAGATCCCAAAGTACAGAGTTACAGTCGTTTCAAGGTAGAGCTCCTAAAATCAAGAAAAAGCAAGATGAGGAAGTTTGATGGCAAGAATCCGGTAAATTGGATACTTCAGATGGAGCAATATTTTGATATACATGGTGTACAATTGTTACAAAAGGTATGTATTGCATCTTCATATTTAGAACCAGATCAATTTTTATGGTACAAAGGGCTTTGTTCTCGTAAACAACTTGTTACGTGGTCAATTTTCACAGAGGAAATGATAGCACATTATGAGGATACAAAGAGCAACACCTTCTTTAGAGCAACACCACAACAATTGGAAAGAGTAAAAGGGCTTTGTGACATAGTGGAAAGCAAAATTATGGAAACCAGGAAGTGTACCCCTCACCACTATAAAGATGGAAGTGTTGTTTCTCCTAGCCTTCCACAACCTACAAGGGTTACACCACAACAATTGGAAGAAAAAAGAGAAAAAGGGCTTTGTTACAATTGTGATAGCAAATGCACTAAAGGTCATAAGTGTGCTGAGAAGAAATTATTTTACATAGAATATGAAGAGGAGGAAGAAAAGGATCAAGAAACAACAAAAGAAGAAGATATATGCCAGGACCCCACCCCAGAGAAAGAAGAAATGAATCAGACCATATCTTGTAAAGCATTGGCAAGAATTACCACTCCTCAAACTCTCAAGATAGAAGGACATATCAAGAAGAAAAAGGTGCAAGAAGTGAAATATCACATCGAGAAAGAAGAAATGAATCCAACCATATCTTGTAATTCATTGTTCGAAATTACCACTCCTCAAACTATCAAGATAGAAGGACATATAAAGAAGAAAAATGTTCAAGAAGTGAAAGATCACATCGAGCATCAAGAAATAAATCTGACCATATCTTGTAAAGGATTGGAAGAAATTACCACTCCTCAAACTCTAGAGATAGAAGGACATATCAAGAAGAAAAAGGTTCAAGCAGTGAAAGATCACATCGAGCATCAACAACAAGTTCTCCAATTTTTAAAGGATAACGCCACTTCGGTGCAAAATCAAACGAAACAACAGGAACTTAAAAAATGGCGACCTTACCGAATGGGAAGACTCTTCAAGGATGAGGATGTGGAAGCATTGTTTTGTGCTATTTATATTATCCAACCAGATTGGATAAACGAAGCAAAGGATGAATGGAAGAAGGACGAAGAAGTATGGCCACTTATTCAAAAGTTGCAAAAGATTCCAATTCAAGCAATATTGCCAGAAATTAAAGAGGAAGGAAAAATCATATTGGAACCTGGAGCAGTCACAGAAACAAGAACCCGATAGCTACGAAATTGATCAATTTCAGAGTATCTCATCAAGTGGAAGAACTTACCCGCTGAATATTCCACATGGGAGGACAAGAATTTTATACAGAAGCATCAAGAACTACTCAAGCGTTGAGGACAACGCTTTTTGAAGGAGAGGGGCATGTTAGGCCCCTATACTACTAGTGTAACTCCTTATTGTTATTAGTATAACCCACTTATTATATTGATGTACCCATGTAGTGCCCATATTGTTACTATTGTGCCCCATAGAAGCCCACTATTGTCATTATTGTGCCCTTACATTATTATTGTTATGTCGGCTCTGATTATGTTATGACCCCTTAGACTCCTATATATAGAAAAGAGGTCTTTTCATTTGTATCATCCAAGAATTTTTCATTTATGTAATGTAAAGGAGGTTGCCCCCTCGAAGAGGCTGAATTCTAAGGCGTTGATCTATCTTTTCTATCTTTTCTTGAGCTGGTTTCATAACAAAAAAGTTGGTGAAACCAAATTAGGTGCCAAACTTGATGCAAAACATGGTGCAAAGGATAGCATAGAACTTGGCATAAAACCTAGCGTAAACCCTGGTGTAAAATCTGGTGCAAAAACTATTACCATACCTAGTGCTAAACTTGGTGTAAGACTTGGTGCAAAACTCGGTGGAAAATTTGCATCAAGTTTTGCACCATATTTGATAAATGGACACAAGTAGCACCAAAAATGGAAGCAAAAAAGGAAGCAAAAAGGGACACTAATCATAGGGTTTTGTTGTAGTGTGCTCAGTTTTCTATGAGACTTATGACCAACAAACTATTGAAATAAAATATACTTTCTATGGAGCTTTATAACATATCTCATTGTAGTATTTACAATGACATCTTGTTGAAAACATGACAATCATACTATTTACTAGAGCTTAATAACACAAATTGTTATGGTATTTACATAACAACCGCATATAGATATGCACATTTTCTTCAACCAACAAATAATCATAATGACTATGGCGCTTTATAAATCTAGCTCGATACAATATTTACAATAATATACACATATATATAGATATGCACATTTGCTTTAACCAACAAATAAAAGGATATGATGCATGAATCGACAACAAGAGAATCTAAAGGCTCACACCTCCACCCTCAAAGTAATACCTGTATTCACCTCTTTCCTAGGAAGTCAAAAATTCACTTCCAAAGTCAAACCTACATCCAATGTCTAGTGCTACGATCCTTGTGCTACCTATTACCTCAGTGAACAATTACTGACTCATTATTTTAGGGCACACTCCCAATGTGTATCTGATTCCATCTGGAAATGTTAATGACCAAAATAAATCCATCCCCCAACCTTCCCTTCTTTGATATATAGTCCCTCAGGAAATCTAGTCACTTACCTTCCAGGTTCCCCGACATCCCCTTTCCTGGGTGATCCATCCCTTGACAAGGTTTCCTCGCATCAAAAGGTCCAAAAACCAAGGCATATACATGCCTCAAAACCATCATATTGGTCATAACATTCTCACGGAAATCAATGGACACTATTGGGTACCAGTGTCCGACAATGGACCTTCTCCTAAATTACTTTACCATAATATTGCTGCCTATTCTAATTCCTTTTATTGTTGCTGTTAATTCTTGTAGTCAGTTTCAACCACCCAAACTGGGCATTTTAACCACCCAACCAGGCATTTTCCATGCTTTCATGTACCAAGCACATAATTTCCACTAGACTAAAAAGGAATCAAAACTAATTCAAATCATACCTCATTGGTAGCCCGTCAATAGGTACACCTACAATTTTTTTTACTTCATGTCACAACAAGTTAAATTAGTTGTCTGATCAAATCATCAAGAATAAACATATCACATCCGGTTAGCGCAAAACTAAACCATCATAAATCAAAATCATAGATCATATGCAACCATCATAAATCATAATCATAATCACATGTAATTGTCATAAATTAGAGTCATAAATCACATGCATAATTAAAAATTAAAATAAAATATTGATACTTATCCTTTAATAGGTTCTTTTATTCTGCCTTTGTTCTTCTTCATTTCTGTACAAACTAAATCACTTTCCAAACCCAACAAGAACCCAGTTCCTTCTCTTCTCTTTAACCATGTACACATACATGTTGTGTACATCACATGCATACACCCACACACGACGTACAACACCACACCATACATACAGCTACACTCAGTTTACAATGAAACACATACACCTACACCCTGTGTACAACACACGACAATACATACACTACACCTAGTGTAAAAAACAACACAAAACATACACCTACACCTAGTGTATAACACAACACATTACATACACCTTCACCTAGTGTACAACACAAAACATACACAAGTCACGATACAACAACTACATAATACACATAACATAGTACCACATGTACAACACAACGTGTACACAATACCACATGTACACAACACCGCCTGCACAATGTGTACACAACACCACCTGCACAACATGTACACAACACCACCTACACAACCTGTACAAATCACCACATGTACACAACACCACATGTACATAGCACCACCTATACAATGTGTACACACCACCACTTGTACAATGTGTACACAACACCACATGCACAACATGTATACAACATCACATGCACAACATGTACACATCACCGCCTGCACACAACACCACATGTACAACATGCACACAACACCATATGTACATAGCACTGCATATTCAACATGTACATAACACCATATGAACACAACATTGCATATGCAACTTGTACATAACACCATATGTACACAACACTGCATATCCAACATGCACACAACACCATATGTACACAACATTGCATATTTAACATACACACAACACCACATGTACACAACATTGCATATACAAAAAGTACACAACACCATATATACACAACATCGCATGTACACAACATCACAAGTACAACATGTAAAACATATATACAAAAGTAGTACTACACATCCAAAAACCACATTGACTCTACCAGGCAACCTTACTTCTAGTGTCTTCCCACTGTCCATGCTTGTCCCCGCATGCCACAGATCTCACTGGTTTCATTCAGCTGATGTATCCCTCAACATTACCTATCATAGCATAAACATAGACATTGTATAAACACATAATATTAATTCATATCCGTATGATACTGACCTCACAGATCTGTCAGGGTTACTCTTCCCACTTGATTCCTCACAATACTAGGAACCTCTTCATGTCATTCACTTGCATAAGAAATAATTCCTCCACAATAATGATTTCTGATGACCCTGTCAGATAATGGCATACATACATATATATAAACATTAGCATAAAAAAGCGATGATCCCTGACGACCCTGTCAGCCAACGACATACATACATACATGTATACATATAGACACTAGCATAAAACAACCATTATCCTTGATGACCTTGTTGGACAACAACACACACACTATCCTAAAACAATCATGATCCTTGATGACCCTGTCAGAAAACGACATACATACATATATATACATGTAATCATCAACATAATCATTATCACAACATAATTACCAGATATCATAAGGTTAAGGTTAAGAGAACTTCCTTTATCTATGCACAACATGCACAATATTGAGAACAATAGTTCCCAACATAGCCAAGGCATCTAACACCTCAAATCCATTCACTTTACCTTTCCTAGTTACCTTTCTCATGACTATCCTACCACTGTCCATTTTCCCCAGTGGACCCAACCACTCCAACTAAATGTCATATTCTTGCCTTTTTCTGCCCTTTACTCATGCACGGGGATTCATCAGGGTCTTACATTACCTGTTGGGTTTCATTCATCTCTTCCCAAGCTCCATTGACTTTCCTCTTTCCCCAACCAATTCCCAAGACCCTCAAAATATAAAATCAAGAACAAGAAACAAATAAGAAGAAAACCATAAAAAGGAAATAACAATATGACACCACAAAAAAAGTGGCATGGTCATGCACCAGACACAAAAAATGCAAATCAAGCACAAACAAATGAAAAAATATCGAAAGTACAAAAATAGCAACAAACACCATGACCCAGTTCCCATGGGTTCCCAATGCCTCCAAGGGAAAGCTCAACCTGAGCCTTCTTCAAGATTTCATGGCAGTCTGTTTGCCATGCAATTCCCCTACATCATATTGCTATAAACACATATTTGTCAGTGTATAAATGAATATAACAATATATTAGATCCCTTACCTTGTTGTACCCAACACGTTGACCTCTAATTGAAAACGTACATATATCATCTCTCAAGGGACTCCAATTCCTTGATGAATCTAGCCATAAATCGAAGCTAGTTGTTATACCTGTTAAATACATGTTCATGAATATAGCACATATCCATATAATGTTAAATAAAATAAAGTTTAGTAAGACTTCTTGTATTCATGCAAAGCACTCATTAATTTGGAATTGCAGTTTCCAAACATAGACAAAGGAATTCTCACCCAATTCCTTTCTTTTAACTTTTACCTTGCTGCAACTGAGTATTACTATGTATTTTCACGTCACCTAGCTATTAGTTATATAGATAAATCAAATATTACTTGGTCAAACATTTCAATCACATGTTACAAATATCAAAACATCTTATTTATTAATTTGAAGTCAACCTTTACCAAGACCAACAACCATGTCATAATCAACTCACAATCATTAGCCATAATACAACAACTAGCACCCACTTTCACTCAAGTTCGTATTAGGTGTCTCGACACTTATTGTGTTAGTACAACCGTCTTAACACAAAATCATTCCTTCATGCAATCTTATAGACACATACTCATATCATGCAATTAATCAAACATTTATACAACCTGTAAACATACCATGTTAGATAAACCAAATAGATGACATAACCAAACTAATACTTCAATGTATCTCAGGGGAGGCTATCACATCTTCACAAGTCAGTCTAGAATAGTATGACAAAATATCACAAGTATATCAACTCATACTTGAATTTCATAACCATAATCATCTGCACATGCGTATCCATATTAGCACGATACATATAACATTAAGATCTTAGCTGCAATGACCATAATAATCATGTGTACTACCACAATGCATATAACAATAAGTTACTATCATTCATGACTATCCGACGCATGTACATATGACCACAATGATTAACTAACATCTATCATGCATGTAACCACAACAAAAAAAGAATAACATGCATGTATACAACCATAATACATATAACAACCATTAACCGACATACATGCATGCTCAATATACAAACCTATATGATGATCTCCTCTTACTATGAGGTCTATTATTGCAACCTCGCTCTGATAATCTGCATCTCCTGCTCTATCTCTGCCAACACATTAGCATCATGATGACATAAATTGCAACAATGATTATCACAATGCATGCATAAAAATCACATAGAGAACTAACATGCATGCATGACAAGAACATTTTTCCCATCCAATCCAAGTGTTTGAACCATGCTCTGATACCAACCTGTGGTATCAAATATTACTCAAAGAGAGAACAACCTTCTTTGATACCAACCTGTAACCACCCCTCCTACATTTACCCACTTTCACCGTCCTGCCAGGATAAACGTGAGCTAAGGGCTATTGTGACATGAATTGACCTCCTAGATCACTTTAAGGAAATGGAGTTGATAAAAGGAAACCTTACTGACCTTCCTCAGGTGCTATAGGACCCCCAAGAGCCAAACCACCCCTCTTGGTGCCCAAGCCCTAAGCTAGACTGATTTTTCACTGACCCAGGCTGCTAGTCATAGGCATAACATTTCATCCATAAAACTGTAGGCCTTCAGTTGCAAGAATAACACTACATCCATGCGACTGTAGTCCCAATTTCCCAGTTCTAATCATGTAACTGCAAAATCTATACCAGCTTTTAAGGGCTAGTCTCAATATCACTGCCCAAAACTTGATGAGACTTTCCATAACAATAAATGACACAAGGACAAAGCCTCTAACATAAAACTTTATTAAGGACTTGACCTAACCAGGGCTAACCATGACAATCATTTCATTAAACACATGGTGAACATGTAATCTACAAGTCATGAATGCATATTTAAACATAGAGGTCTGATACTTATCTGAGAATCATGAAGAAGGTCTAACGCCCTCTCATAATAACTCCCATAAAATTTTTAAGTTCATGCATTCGTTAATCATTCATCAACTAATCAAAACATATCAAGAGCCATAGTTAGAACCTATTATGAAACCATGCTTGTAACCAACATATAACCATAACAATAACAATGATAGAACAACCATCAAAGCCACATAATAACAAGTATAAATACTCATGAAATACAAGATGAAAAGATATCTTATTAACATATGCAAAAGCCAACCAATTCAAGGACTTCCACATACCACCCTACCATATATTGTGCTGAACCAATTCTTTTTTTCAGCTAATCACCCCCGTGCCATATTCCAAGCATGAATGCGGAACTCAAAACAAAACAAATAACGATTCCTCAGGATTTACCGCAATCCCACCAAAACCAATCAAGGGACTCCTAGGCCCGAAGCAATCGCCTACACAACTAGGCTTTACCACAATCCCGCCATTACCAGTCAAGTGATTCCTATGCCCAAACAAAAAAGCATACACTACTAGGATTTACTGCAATCCTGCCAAAACTGGTCAAGGGATCACTAGGCCCTAAACAAGCTTGGATGCCTATGGATTTCTTCACTAATACCTTGAGGAATTTTCCTGTCTCCACCCTCAAGCTTTATCACAATCTCGCCATTACTAGTCAAGGGATTCCTAGGCCCTTGGGAATTTTCCTGAGACCACCTCACCTAGTTCCAAAATCATCTGATAATCGAAAGTTCAACCAAATGAAATAACCCCATCACACCATTTCTATCTGAAAATGGAAAGGCAAGGCTGAAACCACTATCACACCTAGAAAAACCCATGCCAATGACAACAAGGTAACCAAATACACACATGCATGTACCATGCATGCCAAAAATAGCAAGGAAATCATACATGCAACTCGATACCTGCAAGTAATCCCACTATAGCCACTTGATCCAACTTTTCCTTGCTTGATCCTTACTTTCCTTTGCTTTCTTGTCCCTCCTTTGCCTTCCTTTATTCAATGCTAGAGTGCTCCAAGAATTCTCTAAGTGTGCAAGAGTATGACAGAGAGAATAGAGAGATAGCTCCAAAATTGAATTGAGAAAAGTTTAAACCAAAAAAAGCCTCACACACTGACCAAAGCATGTGAACTGATCCTCAGAAGCCTTTTTATCATTGAAGCCTCTATTTTCTTTAATTTCCTCTGTTTTTCCTTCAATTTCCTCCTCACATGCAACCTGTGACCTTTCACCTTCCTTTTCTCCTATTTTCTTTTATTTCATAAATAAAATACTAATTAATGCCTCTTTGCCTTTTCAATGCATTTGCCAATTCCTTAGCTAGAATAAACCAAAGTGGACACCCAATAGGATGTTTTATCCAACATTCAACTTGGAATAGTATTCCATGATGTTAGTGTTATTTTGCCTTTACTAATTTTATTACATGAACTTTTAACCCAGGGTTGTTACAATTGTGCTCATTCTAATTACAAATCAACATAGTTAATTGTAGTTTAAATTAACCATTAGTTTAATTATCATGTTACAATTACTTCTGTAGTTGCGTATGTGTCAAATACTAATGTTTATGATATATTGAAATAGTACATATATGCTCATTTATATGTCATATATTTTTCATGGTTATGACATGCTATTTTTGTGTGATGAGAAAATACTTTTATATATTTTTCATGGTTATGACATGCTATTTTTGTGTGATGAGAAAATACTTTTATTCACTAGTGTTTCATGTAGCTATGTTTATTTTACCCTGCATGATTTTGTGAGCTATATATAAATATGATTTTAATATGGTTAATTATATTAACAATGCATTCTCGATATTAATGGTCACAAAGTGTGCTCATTTTAATTACAAATCAAAATAGTTAATTGTAGTTTAAAACGCATTGTTGATAGAGATAGTCATAAGAGTGGTCATTCCAATCACATGAGATAGTTTAGTTGATACACAATGTTGTTATAGAATTATTATATATATTTTTTCCATTTTTCTTAATTTTACACTCCACATTTGGACCAATATTTTTGTAGTCATTTATTTATTTAATTGAATAGTTATATTGCCTATGGATATGAAAATTTAAATTTCATGTCCTTTTTGATGACTTTGACATGTTATGGTTATGTCATGCGGTAGATTGGTTTATTCTTCTTTAATGTTTGCTATATGAACATGTTATCATGTATTCAAGTTGAACAAAACTTTATCGTGGTTACTTACATTTGAAATGTATTATCTATATGGATGGTAATAACCAGACTCATTTTAATCATATAAGTTAAAATATTTAGTACAAAATTATAATTACCTCTTGAATACATTCAATTTATAATTACTTAGATGTATAATTTCATTTACCTTACTCATTCTTGCATTTTCATAATCCCACACTTATAGTTCAAAATGCTTTTATCGTTATTCTATTGATATATGTAAACACCCATTACCTATACATAGACATATCCATGCAGCATAGGTTTGATCACCAAACTTATATTTGTATGAGATCTATGCTTTGTGGTGTATAGAAAATCCATAAGGCAATTTAAGGGATAAATTAACCTTAATTACTATATGGATTCCACTTTCTTTATGTACGATAAGTGAATATAGGGAAGTCATATGGATAAGGTTGGAGTAGGGTTGAGTTACATCATTATATTGGGAAGAACAAATGTGTATATTATAACTGACTTATGGATGATTTTTATAATCCCATGGATGTGTTATGAGCATATAATGGCCGAAAATAAAAAGAATTATAAGAATAAGAAACCATATGTCTAACCATACGTATAGAGTAAAGAACTAGGTATGCTTTTTGTCTAACCATATGTATAGAATAAAAAACTAGGTATGCTTTTTGTCTAACCATATGTATAGAATATGTTTGTTGGAAAATATGTTTGTTATTAAGTTTGGAGATTAAAGATCAAAATAGACAAGCTTATTATAAATCTAACTTTGGTGCTTTTAAGGAGAAATTATAACTTTGTTCATATGAGATAGTCTAAATAACATCAAACTATTTTAACTCAAAATTATTAAGCATTGAGAGGGATAAAAAAGAAGTGAAGGTAGGAACTTCTCACTGTTTACAAGGTTGGGAGTTAAAATGGATATATGATGGTTTGATGTATTATTATTATCGTCAAGTTTTTTAGCATAATTTGTGTTACAGACATCAAATTTACTTCATTTCATATTTCCAAATTTTATATGTTACACATCTCATCGATATTGGCTTGGATGGTGCTCATGATTTCTCTTGGTGTAATAATTAATCTCTAAAATAAATAATGTTCCAAAAATAGACTAAATTATATCTATGTTAATAAGAAACAAATTAAACATAGATAGAAAGAAAAACACTGAAGAAAAATACTATTGTAGTTGCTCAAAATAGATGACAAAATATATTTGTATCTACTTTATGAAGCCCCAAAAGATAAGATATATCATAATAGAAAGATAAATTTTATTGATTAGGCATCAACATTTATATAGTTTCACATATCTTTTCTTAAAATCTAAAACTTAATCTAGAATACATGTTACTCAATCTAGAAAATAATATTAGATTAAAATGCAAGTAATTTATTTATTTCACATAGCTTAAAAATTGTGTTAATTAATTATGCTCATGCAAATATCTCAAGGCTACATATGGATTCCTATCACAACAAAAACACTAAATGCATAACTATATCGTCCAAGTAAGTTTCCTCAAAGAAGAAGTGTTGCTTTCTTCCTAGTTGTGTTGACTTTGTTGGTAGGACATTGGACTAAGAGAGGATGCACTTATTCTTAGTAGTCCCTCATGGTTTAAGTGGAAAGCATCCTGCTTTCTTCTTGGTTTACGAATTGCACTAGGGTATGGGAATAACATTGTAATATATGGCTTGATTGCTATTGTATAAGTGTCCATGTTATAGAGAAGAGATATGCCACACAAAAATATGTTGTATTGGGACTATGGATGTTTGAATGTGATGTTGAAAGTATCAGTGCCCAATATAGGCTAGAAGTGAGTGTAATTGAATGGAAAAAATATATAGTTGGTGGGAAATTAAGTGTACTAGAATTGAAGAGAGAATGACACACTTGATGTGGGTGTTTGGAAATGAGAGGGTGAATGTGATATTATTCGTCAAATTGAAATATGATAGATATAAGAATGCAAGTATTCTCTACAAAATTCTAAAGTGAATAAATGTGCCCAAGGCTAGAGGAAATTCAATGTAGTGTCAAACATGTGAGTTACTACTATGTGCATATGAATGGTTATGATTGCTAAGAAGTGGTTCTTGTTCAAAGCATTAGAAAAAGAATGCAAGTGTATAATGATATGCAATAGGTAATATACAAGTGCAAGTGATCAACCAGATGAATCATGTAAACCCATATTTGTGTTAGTATGAAAGAAAAGGATGAGCAAGTAGATAATGTGCTTGTTACTAGGCATATCTATGAAAACCAAGAGAGGTACCAATGTATCACTATTCTTAAAATGAAAAATTACACCTTTGAGGACCCAAAATAAATATTTTTGTAGTAGTGTGGAGGAAGTCATCGATGGTGATGAGGGAGGAGCATAAATGTGCTCATAAAATGGTGCAATGCCATTATTTTGAATCTAAAACAAGAAAGATGTATCATTGCTGTTGAGATAACCTTGTGTATTTGTGTTAATTAGATGTGATGACGCATATGGAGCTTGATGTCGATACATGTCAAAATAGGGCACTCAAATGATAATACTTGAGGCATGGTGGTATTATCGTGAGGTGGGAATGCTAGAGAATGGGAATTGTAATGTGTTAAGGTGGCTACATTGATAA
This sequence comes from Pinus tabuliformis, assembly GCA_031772625.1. Classification (NCBI taxonomy): domain Eukaryota; kingdom Viridiplantae; phylum Streptophyta; class Pinopsida; order Pinales; family Pinaceae; genus Pinus; species Pinus tabuliformis. The sequence goes on along the minus strand of CM062818.1, from coordinate 1,560,523,582 downwards.
CAAGAGGGATATAATTTTATTGAATGCCCCATTGCGTTGAAGGCTTCGAGTAGTATGTGGGAGCTAAAATATCATCTAGAGTTAAGAAGAAGATGATTCTAGAAGTTGTGTGTTGTGAGAAAAAATTCATTAGGTGTTGATGTGGATGATGACTAAGTTGTGCTATGAGAACAATAAACAACACTTTGTACGCAACAAAAAATGAAAATGTTGGTGTAGGAGAGAGATAGTTAATGATGGGGTATAAATATGAATAAATTAAGAAAATAATTGTGTCATATATAGGATGGAGATGTATAATGTAAATATTTAAGGCTCAAGGTAGAGGGGCCCAAGCAACAAAAATTCTAAATTTTCCTAGTACATATGATTCTTGTATATCATATTGGCGTAATGCAAGTATAATATCATAGCATAAGGAGGGTGGTTCAAATCCATAATGTCCTCCATGTTATGGCATCTCTTCAACATGATGTGTTGATTATGAAAATAGTGGAGCCTTTTTTTGTAAAGGGCCACATGTGTTGAAAAATGGGCAAGGGAATGGCTAGACTCATTAGGTCTGTGTATGCCTATTACTATTTAATTGAGACCAATTTATTTGTACCTTGATGACATAGATGTTTTACCATATATTGCTAGAATAAATTACAATTGTAGTGTGTTTAAGTTTTAATAGTTGTATCAAAAAGTAGTTTTTTGAATTTGGTACCCATTGAAATGGTATAATTATCCCTTTGATTCTTTCAAATACTATTTTCTTGGTTGTGTAACCATTGAAAATTATTATTCCCTGTTCTTTTTGACAACTATATGTGTTGTTTCATATTGATATACATTGATGACATTGACATGATAAAGGGTTGAAAATTTTAAATCAAATGCATAATACAAAAAATATGAAAACAATGCCAACAGGATCTAGATCCATTATCACTACTCAAACAAACATAAATATAAGATCTTCCCTAACCCATTAAAATGGAAGGGATAGAAGGTTCTCTCAAGATCCTCAAACTCTCGTGTGTTGACAATCCTTAACGACACAATAATGAATGAATAACTATATTCCTTCTCCAAAAACCTAAAATACCCCTAGTGTAGTTTCTATGGGATGATAACATTAAATTAAAATCCTACTAATCTACTAGGTCATCAAGTGTTTGAATCCCAATAATCCCAATTAAGTCCTTAATTCAAAAATATAATATTTGCAATAAAATAAATATAAATCAAAACAAATAATACCCAACAACACCCCCCCCCCCCCACCCCCTTGATTTTTGACCCATCCTCAAGGCAACTGACTCTGTAACTAGGACATTTAGTAACACATAAATATCCACATGCAACTTTCAAACAATCAACACTAAACTATTTTAACCCCCTCAAACCATCATGACCACCTCAAACCATTACAACCTATTTCTGTAGATAATATTAACTATCACCATATTTAAACAAACCGAGATTATGCATCTCTCTATAGCCATCAACTTCTCTCATTAGAATGTCTCAAAGACTATCTTGGAAACTACCAAGTCTACTAGGAATGGAGGTTGTATACGAGGTTGAGGTCGACCAAATGTCTATCCAAATGTGAAAAAATAATATTAACCATTGATGTTATTGAAGGCCAAAGGGTCAAAAAATAGAAATCAAATGCATAATATAAAAATACAAAAATACCAATAATAGGATGTACATCCATGAGTAGTATTCAAAGAAAATACAAATATAATTACTTACCTTGCCCATGGTAGGTAGTGAGAGTGAAACCTCTCCCAAGCTCCTTAGGGTCTCATGCACCCACACTTGTCAATGATACAACAACATATGAAAAACTATCTCCCTACTTCAAATCTCTTGAATCCTCCCAATATAGTGCCCATGATATGATGATATTACATTAAATTCACACTAATCCACTGAGTCATCAAATTCCTAGAGCTCCATAATACCAACTAACTCCTTAAGTGACCAATGAGGGATATAATGAATGTGACTTGGAATAAATAGGATGCATCAATATGGAGTCCTAAGAATCAAGCCACAACTATCTACTAGATTGAGGTCACTTTAACACCTTTGATGAAGGGATTTTATGGAAAAAATGAAAATACAAATTTCATCAAATAAGTAATGTTTAACTTGAAATCTCTCTTATGTAAAGATTATATGGATGTGGATGCCATTGGTATGAAATAGTAAGGCATCAAATAATTATTTTGATGCCAACTTATCATAACTACCAATGTCTGGTTTCCATGACACCAACCTCTGAGTACCATTGTTCGTGATAATTTTAGCTAACTTGTCCTTTACCTAACAATTGTTGTGAAAAGAGTTTCCTTTAAGGTCAGTTATAACATCACATTATTAAGTGTTGGTCACATTTTGTTAGGTCCCTATACTACTAGTGTAACCCCTTATTGTTATTAGTACAACCCCCTTATTATATTGTTGTGCCCATGTAGTCCCCATATTATTATTATTGTGCCTCATAGAAGCCCACTATTGTTATTATTGTGCCCTTAAATTATTATTGTTATGTTGGCTCTAATTATATTATGACCCCTTAGACTCCTATATATAGAAATGAGGTCTTGTTATTTGTATCATCCAAGAATTGTTCATTTGTGTATTGTAAAGGAGGTTGCCCCCTCAAAGAGACTTATTTCTAAGGCATTGATCTGTCTTTTCTATCTTTTTGTGAGCTGGTTTCATAACATTTGGTTTCAGAGCTTTGGATTCTAGGGTTTCGTTGCTCCAAACAGGTCATCGTGGAATTTTCACTATAACTCTTTTTCTGTGACGTTTCAGAAATTAAAACAAAAACCCATTTGACACGCAATCTTGTTGAACCTCGGGTCTGAATTTCATATCTTGTCTCATCATATTTTCGGATATATGATATGAGAAATTTAGGGTTTTTGCAAGCTCCATAATTTCATCTAAAACAAGCCATTGTGGAATTTTCGCTATAAAGTTTTCGTTACGAAGTTTCATATGCTAAAAAAAAAAACCGTTTGAGAAGAAATCATTCTGAACCTTTGATCCGAATTTTAGATCTTGTCTTGCTATATTTTCAGATATATGACCTGAGGAAGTTAGGGTTTTTGCAGACTCCTGAATTACATCCTAAACAGGTGACCTTGTGAAAATCGTCATAACTTTCTCTCTAAGCATCAGATTGAAATTTCGTAAGAAGTTACAGAAAGATGATGGACTGTATTTTGTTTAGGTATAATTTTCAGAACCTAAGGTTAAAATAGTGACACGTGGCACGTCGTACAAGTTCAATTTATTAAACCAGTCTATAATTAGGTGATCACAGGAGATTGAGAATAAATATTTCTTCGAGAATCCAACTGCGATCAGACTTGCAGAGTTAGAAAGAGGGCTCAGAGGGCTATTACAAGCCAAAGTTTTGAGAACTTAAATATCTGAAATTACAAATTTACAGTCGTTTCAAGATCGAGCTCCTAAAATCAAGAAAAAGTGAGATGAGGAAGTTTGATGGCAAGGATCCGGTAAATTGGATACTACATATGGAGAAATATTTTGATCTACATGGTGTAACACTATTACAAAAGGTACGTATTACATCTTCATATTTAGAACTAGATCAATTTTTATGGTATAAAGGGCTTTGTTCTCGTAAACCACTTGTTACGTGGTCAATTTTCATGGAGGAAATGATAAACACATTATGAGGATACAAGGGGAAACACCTTCTTTAGCCAATTGATAAATCTCAAACAAAAGTGTTCAATGGCAAAGCACATTGAGGAGTTTCAAAAATTGAATATAAGGGAAAATGATATTCCAGAGAAGCAGAGGATTGATGTCTCTATAGGGAATTTAAAGGATAACATTCAACATGAGGTTCATCTTTGGGAACCTGATTCATTGGAGAATGCATTCAGGTTGGGAAGAAAAATGGAAAGAAAAATTATGGCAACAAGGAAGTCTACCCCTCACAGCTATAAATATGGAAGTGTTGTTTCTCTTAGCCTTCCAGAACCTACAAGGTTGACACCACAACAATTGGAAGAAAAAAGAACAAAAGGGCTTTGTTACAATTGTGATAACAAATACATTAAAGGTCATAAGTGTGATGAGAAGAAATTATTTTACATTGATTGTGAAGAGGAGGAAGAAAAGGATCAAGAAATGTCAAAAGAAGAGGATATACACCAGGAACCAACCCCAGAGAAAGAAGAAATGAATCCGACCATATCTTGTAAAGCATTGGCATGAATTACCACTCCTCAAACTCTCAAGATAGAAGGACATATCAAGAAGAAAAAGGTTCAGGAAGTGGAAGATCACATTGAGAAAGAAGAAATGAATCCAACCATATGTTGTAATGAATTGGCCAGAATTACCACTCCTTAACCTATCGAGATAAAAGGACATATCAAGAAGAAAAATTTTCAGGAAGTGAAAGATCACATCAAGCATCAAGAAATGAATCCGACCATATCTTGTAATGCATTGGAAGAAATACCACTCCTCAAACTCTCAAGATAGAAGGACATATCAAGAAGAAAAATATTCAAGAAGTGAAAGATCACATCGAGCATCCACAACAAGTTCTCCAACTTTTAAAGGATAACGCCACTTTGGTGCAGAATCGAATGAAACAACAGGGAGATCAACATCGAAGTGAAAGAAGTTTTGATGTAGGCAATTGGGTATTTTTACGGCTACATCTCAAGCAAGCTATTTATGAGAAGGAATTGTTGGAAATACTACACCCACTTAAGAAATGGTGACCTTACCTAATGGGAATACACTTCAAGGTAAAAATGGATCATGATATTTTTAAATACTTTTTATAACAAATATTATCTTTGGAAGAATAGAAAAAATGGGTCACAAATATGTTGGGTTATGACTTTGAAATCATTTACAAAAAAGGGAAGTAAAATGTTATTGCAGATGCACTCTTAAAGAAAGGATGAGGATGTGAAAGAATTATTTTGTGCTATTTCTATTATCCAAACAGATTGGATAAATGAAGCAAGGGATGAATGGAAGAAGGACGAAGAAGTGTCGCCACTAATTCGAAAGTTGCAGAAGATCCCAGTTCAAACAATATTGCCAAAACTTGACAAGGAAAGAAAAATCATATTGGAACCCAGATCAGTCATAGAAACAAGAACCCGATAGCTACGAAATCAACCAATTTCAGAGTATCTCATCAAGTGGAAGAACTTACCCGCTGAAGATTCCACATGGGAGGACAAGAATTTTATATAGAAGCATCAAGAACTACTCAAGCATTGAGGACAACACTCTTTGAAGGAGAGGGGCTTGTTAGGTCCCTATACTACTAGTGTAACCCCTTATTGTTATTAGTACAACCCCCTTATTATATTGTTGTGCCCACGTAGTCCCCATATTGTTATTATTGTGCCCCATAGAAGCCCACTATTGTTATTATTGTGCCCTTACATTATTATTGTTATGTCGGCTCTAATTATATTATGACCCGTTAGACTCCTATATATAGAAAGGAGGCCTTCTCATTTGTATCATCCAAGAATTGTTCATTTGTGTAATGTAAAGGAGGTTTCCCCCTCGAAGAGGCTTATTTCTAAGGCGTTGATCTATCTTTTCTATCTTTTTGTGGGTTGGTTTCATAACACATTTGATGGGATTTTGATGTGTAAATTTCTTCCTCTACCTTTATTTCTAGTCGAATATAATTCAATTATTTTGTTGCATTCTTTCTCATAGTCTCCAAACATATTATGATATGTACCATATATGTTTTTACCCTAGCAAGAAGATTCCTCTACCTATTTATTTTCATTGACTTTTCTATTCTTTGTAGGAGATATAGCAATAATATGCATGAAGTTGCAAGACATGATTTCTTCATTTACAATATTGTTAACATGGAGTCACTCTTTAGATCATGGTTTCCATTTTCAATAAAAATTAAAAATGTTTTCTCCAATTACCCTTTCATTTTTGAGATGTGGAACACTTTGAAAAAATAAATCTAAAAGTAGAAGTTGAATTTGAAACTTCTAATTTGATAGTTAAATTAATTAACATACCATTTAAATGTATGTTTGTCCTTTAATTTCATGGAATGTAGGTAATGTGCATCATACCTTCCTTTTATCCAAGGAGTTAAAATTGCATATGTACATTTAACTAAAAGTAATTTTAGTATTAAATAGGTTGTTGATTGGTCAATGCAAAGCATTGGTTTTCACTCCTAGATTATTGCATAAAGAGAATTGGGATGCACTAAACACCCTAATAGTGGTGAGATGTGTAATGTAATGTAACAAAAGAAATTTATAAAAAAATGGTTGACATTGAAGTTGAAAATGAAAAAACAAAACTATAATAATTAAAGGAATATTTAAAATAAAACACAATAATAATAATAATAAACATAACAATAATATAAATTGACTTGTAATTGATTGCTCAATTTCCTTTTAATTCCTCTTCCTATTAAACATATCTAGGGTTAAGATGAATCTACATTGCTATTATTTTAAAACATGTACATGCTGTAATGACATGGTTAATCTAACATGTGTCAAACCAAGTGAGTTGATTTATAATGACCTTGTGATGTATATATGTGAAATTATCTATCAATATTCCTACTATGAAGCCCAAGGCTAAGGCTTGACTTAAAAACAATGGACATTTTAGGTATGGGATTGGTCACCTATGTCTTAGTTGTGTGTTTTGTATTCGCTATGAGGGAATGGTATGATTGTGTGGTTTATATATTACAAAAATTTAAATTTAAATATAATATAAAATCCACTAAATTTTTTCCAAGGATCATAATGGGACTTTGAACCCATGAGAGGGGAAGAGAAAAGGGCGTCCATAGGTGGAAGATTTACCACCACTTGTCATTTGAAATAACCCACCTTTTCCATGTGTATTTACATTATTACCAATATTTGACCATGTGTCCAAAAAAACAAAATATTCAAAGTTCTATTGGATATATATGCCTCATGTAAATAAAATTATATTTTGTGTGGCACTTTGGATATCTTCTTCCCCTTACTTAAGGAACATATATATTTTCCCATGGCTCCCATTACTTATAATCATCACAAAAAATCATGAGATTGGAAAACATGATAGTTTACAATAGCTACAGTAATATTTGCAATTGATAGGAGACAAATTGGGTTGGTTGTGAAGGGGAAGAATTGACGCTAAAATGTATATAGAAATTGTTGAGCAACCACTTATACTTTGGGTGTGGGTAAGGGTGGTAAATCAGTATAAAACAACTTTTTACTTATTTAAACATTCCCAAGCCATAAGAAAACAATCACATATGAGATATATCAACCACTAGAACACGAAACATAAGGCTTACATGGAAAACCTTTGGGGAGAAAACCATAAAACTTCATTTTATAATTTTTTGTAGGCACCAACCTTTTAGAGACACGAAAATCCATTGGTACAAACCTTGGTAGCCATCAACCTACTCTTCAAGGTCTTCATAGAAACCGATCTATTGGAGACACCAATCCCCACCACTAAGCATCAACTTAGCAAGCGACACTATTATGAACCTTGCACCTTAAAAATGATAATAAATCAATAATTATAGTCCAATTTGTGGGGGAAACCTCATTTTACAATGAATACTTTGTATAATACAAGATTTGATGATCCTAAAACTAGGTCTCCTTTGTGTGTGTGTGTGTAGGATAAAGAGTACAATTATAATGGTACTAACAAGTATTGTCCCTCACCTTCAATCAACTATTAGCATGCCCCTAACCTTCAATCTAGTATTGTTCCTAACACTTGACTATTTGTGGGTGTTTCTACATGGATGACACATCTTCCCATGTTTCCTCTTCCACTAGTAGGTTCTATTTGATGATGCATTTAACAATTCCTTAATTTCTCAAATACTTAATCCTTGTTTCCAAGATTTTTTTGGTTCTAGTGTGATTTTCCATTCTTCATAAATCTTTGTTAAAATAGTTTATACTAGGATCTTGTCACCAATTATCTTCTTTAAGAAATAAATATGGAACATTGGATGTATACGTGAATATGAACGTAACTCCAATTTGTAAGCCATACTCTGAATCATTTTTAACACCTTATAGGTGTGTTGAAGCCTCGAAATTCACTGCAACAACATGGGGGATGACCATCTGGTCCAGACCTTAAAGCAACTCCTTTTTCGTTTGGAATGGTGGATTTGACTGGTTTAACTAGGTCCAGTTACCTTCTCTCAATCTCCAAAATAGCTTAAAATATGACTTTCATCCATCAATGGAGAAGTGACATCAAATCAGCCCTCTTGCTGATCAGGCAAGAAAGTGATCCTTAAGTTGATATGGGGCTCAGCCAAGCCACAACTAAATCTTGCCTCTTTATGAAGAGGACTTTTAGAAATGTAGAAGTATTTTAAATGCAAAATTATTCTAAAATGCAAGCAAAAGGAACTAAATCATAATCCTATCTCAATTAGGAAGATGTAGATCTAACCCAATTGAGAGAAATATATTTAAATGATTTGGATTTAAATATGTCTCGCTTATGATGAATATCAAGCTAACGAAGTAGTTCAATTAAATGAAATTATAAATACTAAGTCACATTCTATTGAGAGACTCTTAACTGAAACAATAAACCAACAACATTTAGGAAGAAGTTCACAAAATGATATTGATTGTTTAATTAGTAATTCAAATAATTAAACAATAATATGAGGAAGTAGTTCACATCATATCACTATTTGTTAAACTAGTATTAAAAGACAAATTTCTGAGTAAATAGTTAGTCAGAAATCACAATTCAACACATAAGAGAAGAGATAAATAATAACATATGATTGAGAAAAATTACTCATACCGACAATAATGCACAAATATGAATAAAATGACACATTCCTACCATCATAAAATGAAACTAGTATTTAAAATAGTAGTATTAGAAATACCAATTTATTGAATCCATTTCTCTGGCTCTGGTCTCTAATAGTCCTTTACATTGCTTGAACTTCTGTTGTTACAACAAGAGCTGTAGAAGTGCAAACTCTGCTCATCATACATAATTCATAATGTAAAAGACAAATCCTCAATAATCCCTAGATCTGAGATTTTCACTCCTCCCACCTACAACTCTAAATCCCTATTACAAAAGTGCTTTTAGAATTTCAGAATTGTAGAGGAGAGAAGTCTTTTTTACATTCTACAATTTGGTATTTATAATATTAACAAAAGGTTTTAGAATAGGAAAATTTGTTGAAAAAGAAATCTGTTTAATCAATTTTCATTGGCTCAAAATTCCTTTCTTCTATCGCTGGAGCTATCTCATTGATTGAGATTCTTTTCTCTTCATCTCTTCAACTCTTTTCCTGCAAAACAAATCAAAAAAAGATTAAAATACAAAAATAAAATCGAAATGCTAGATCCGGAATTATTAGAAATCCAACCAAATTCAATTAAATAAATAATTGAAAAGAAACTCAGAGCTTTCTATTGATGCCTGTGATGATTTAATTAGCCAAAGAGATTATTGATGAATGGGTCTGCACTCAGAAGAAGTCGTGGACGAATAATTCCTACTTAAGTATAAGTTATCTTGATGGCACAAAAATTCATTCTTCCACATAAATTTCTCTATTGCGTGAAGGTCCTCTTGCAGTTGCTAAAGATCTTTCATACCTCCTCATCTTTCTTCCATTCTATCCTTGTTTATTCAACCCAATTAGACCGTGGAATGGAAATAACACATAGTAAATCGTCTATGTCTTCCTCTTTCCTTGAGAGTGTATCTTCCACAATATTTTGTTTTCTCTTTTTTTTAAATACTTTCAAAGTCATAGCCTAACATATTTGTAACTAGAGAAAATTTTAGGGGCTAATATTTGCAGGTGGGCTAATTTTCCATGTTTTTTCCAAAAAAACAAAGATTCGCCAATTTTTGTTTTTTTATAAAATGGTTCGCCCAAATTTTATAGTACACCATTATTTTACCTTAAAAATCGTTAAAATATGATATCAACTACTATAAAATCATTGGAAATCTAAATATTTCTACAAAAAGTATCACCAAATTTTTTACATTTTGCATATTAGGGACTAGTAATATTAGCCAAGGTTTCTAAAATTTAAGATAAACTTCCATCCTTAAAATTTTCCCTGTTTGTAACCAAATTATGTTTCTCTTCTAAGGATAATCTTTTCTCCAAGAAGTACTTCAAACAATCATGATATATTTTTACTTTGAAGTTCTTTCTATTAGGCCCTAGATCCATTTGTTTACTGCATGTAGTATGTCAAACATTTCTTTTTCCTAAATTGGTCTAAGTAAGTTATATCCTTTAATTATGCTACTTTCAGAGGTAAGGGGCCTTTCTTCTTGCATAAAATGAACCAATTCCATGGCTTGAGGCATCACACTCCATAATGAAGATTTTTGTGAAATCAGGTGTGGCCCATATGAGATTTGTACACATATCCTCTCTGAGTTTTTCAAAATATTTGGTTTCTTCTTTTGTCCAATAAATTCTTCCTTCTTCAGTAATTTTTTAAGATGTGCTTCTATTTGACCATAATTCTTGACAAATGTGTGGTACATTGGAGAAATTTTGAGGTCTAAACTAGGCCTCAAAAAAAAATGTACAACCAAAATCAACTTTATAAGAACCAAAAAAACTCAAGATAATGATGTCAACCATGGGGGATGATTCACTATTTTTGGAGTAAAAGGATTATAAAACAAAAAAATAAAAACTATTTTTTTCGACTTGTATTTTCAACTTATCTCCCTATGGTTTTACTCAAATTTCGAGCGAAGAACTTGTTGGATGTGGAATTTAATTCCCCATCCAAAGAGTGCCCATGTTGGATACTTTCGATGGACCCTACTACATGAAAAATGAGAAATAAATGAAAATGCGTGATTGCAATCACATTTTTTCATGTATTTCTCAATTTTCGTGTAGCAGGGTCCATCGAAAGTATGCAACTCCTTGGATGGGTAGTTAAATTCTGCATCTAACAAATGCTCCTACTTGAAATTTGAGTAAAACCGTAGGGAGATAAGTTGAAAACACGAGTTTAAAAGTACTTTTTTTCTTCTTCTTTTTTCCCTCTAAATTTTGATAATGTAATGTAATCTTATTTTATTATTTCCACTATTATTTTATAATGTTCCTTAGGAGGCCCATTTTATACCTCAAAATTTCTCTAATGATATCATCTCAACCCTAAGAATCCTCTAAGCTTCTTCAAGATTTTGGGGATCGACCATTCCCTCATATAATTAGTTTTTATTTTTTTCCACTTTGACACCTTGATGAGATATAATATGACCTAAATATTTCACTTCTTGAACCCCAAAGGCACACTTGGAAGCATTTGCATATAGTTGTTTCTCTTCCAATAGTGTTAAGACCTTGTCAACATGTTTTATATGCTCTTCCCAAGGTTTGTTGTATATTAATCTGTTATCAAACAATACTAACACAAATTTTCTAAGGGTTTGAAAATATAACTCATCAAGCTTTTAAATGTCAAAGGTGCATTTGTAAGTCCAAATGGCATAACCAAAAGCTCATAATTACATTCATATTTTCTAAAGGATATTTTGGGAATCTCTTCTTGCATCATTCTACTTTGATGATATCCAAAGAAAATATCTAAATTAGGAAAGGAAATTGCAATTCATCTAATAATTCATCAATGAGAGGAATAGGAAACTTATCTTTGATTGTTGTTTCCATGAGTTGTTTATAATCTAAACACACACACCATGAACCATCATTTTTTATAACCATCACCATTGGTGAAGAGAAAGCACTTTGGCTAGGTTGAATAATACTAGCCTATAAAATTTCTTGAAGCATACGATCAATCTCATTCTACTATGCATTTGGATACCTATAAGGCCTAATGTTAGGTGGTACACTTCCACATTGAAAATTAATAACATGGTTAGGATGTTGAGTAGGTGGAAGACTCTTAGGCATGTCTCCAAATACCTCAGAATGATTTTTGATAACTCTTTGGAGACCACTAAATTAGAAGATATAAATGTTTGAACATATAATAAACAAAGTTATGCAATGACACCAAGGTATCACTTATTAGTAATTTTTTCTGTTGAATATTAAATTGAGGTTTGGAAAGAGCACTGAAAAATTATAGTGATAATGCATAATCACTCGTTTGAAATTGATTTTAGGACCATACATAAACCCTAACTTCCATAGGGAATATCTCAGAAATTATAGTGAACCATAATGTAAAATTTTTACCTAAGATATGTTGTGATTCCTACTCATCTTCCTCAAAATTTCACATTTTGAAACATCCTAAACAAATAATTTTAGTGAAATTTTGGAGATAACTTGTTTTGAAATAGGTTTCAAGGCAAATCACCAACCCTAACTTCCACAATGTATATCTCAAACAATTTAACAAACAAAAATTTAAAATTTTATTTAGATGTTCCTTGAGACCTCTCTCCAATATTTTAAAAATTCCACCATATGAAACATCTTAGACAAAAATTTGTGGTGAAAATGCTAAGATGACCTGTTTGAAGCAGCAAAACCCGAGGTTAGTATGCTATGACACCAAACATTATGAACCTTGTGCTGTAAAAATAATAAGAACAATAATTACAATCCATTTTGAGAGAAAATGCTCCTTTTACAATGGGTACAATGTATAAGGCAAGATTTGATGATCCTAAGACTATGTCTCCTTAGTATATATATAGGATAAAAAGGGTGCAATTATAATGGTACAATGAAAGGTTCTAGCCAACAATAATATAACAATAAAAATGTAATAAATCAATATCTAGGGCTCAATAAGGGGTTTTAGTATTAACATGGACCTTATATAGGTCTTAACAAACACAAATATCTTTGTTTGTGAGATAACTTTCACAAAACATGTTGACTTTTGGCCTCTTCCCAAGAGCAAATTTGTATAGCATGTCACATGTCCAATTCTCTATATTTTCTTTTGAAATTTTTATTTGATTCACTTTAGTATGTCTTCTTATATATTTAAAAATTTCAGAGTTTAAAGCATCCCAGAAAAATAATTATAGCAAAAAATCCATGACCACTCTTTTAAAATTGATTTCGGGATACTTTACAAACCCTAACTTCCATAGGGTATATTTGCGAAATTATAGTGAACTAGAATTGTGAAATTTATAGTAAATATATTTTGACTTGTTTTATCATTATGCAAAAAATTTCACAATCCATTTCCTCACAAAAAATGAATTACATAAAAATTTCCAAGTTCATTGGTTTAAAACTAATTTCAGGACCATTCACAAACCTAACTTCCACAAGGTATATATATGAAATTATAGTGAAATAGAATATAATTTTTTTACCAGACATACCTTGTGATACCTTATGTGAGAATGCATGATCGTTCATTATTTCTATAAAAATATAATCTGCTGAATATAAGATTGAAGTTTGGAATGAATACTGAAATCTTAGATAATCTTCTTAGTTTCCAAAGGTCACCATTCATCAACATAGGTATTTTCTACGATGAAAAAAAAATACCCACGAGGGAAATGCAAGCATTACGTCACAAAGCCATTAGAAAAGGAAAATGAAGAAAAGCCTAAAATCTATCCTAATATTCTCAAAGACTCCATCAATAACGAAAGGAATAGAAGGAAAGGACATGAGGACCAATAAACACTTGGTTCTCACAAGAGCAACAAGAATGAGTTTAGAAGAGTTGTTCCTCCAATAAGGCCTTTCACGATATAGTACCCAAATTAATTCCTTAACTATTGTTTTTCTTGCAATAATTTTGGTCATAAAGCAATAGATTGTAGAAGTGATCATCGAGAAATGGAAATAAAGGATCTTATAACACCTGAAGAAATGATTATGTGAGTGACAGAGCCAAAATTTCTCATAATTTTGTTGATAGAAATTAAAATTCATTTTCTCCCCTACTTGATTGAAATATTGAATATTATAAGTGCAATAACTATGGACACATAGAAAGAGACTATAGAATTATAATAGTAAATTCTCTTAAACAAAACAAGGAAGAAGATGTTCTTATAAAATATAGAGAAGAATAAATAAAGGCGTGGAAAAGGAAGCAAGAAGAACAAAAGAAGGAAGAATATGGAGTTGCATTTTATGCTCAAAACAAAGGATGCCAATGGTACATTGATAGTGGATGTTCAATACACATGACAATAGGTCAAAAAAAATTCTCACCTAAAGGAAACAAATGAGGCAACATTACCTTTAGGGATAATGCTTTTGCAAGGATAATTGGAAAAGGTACGATCATTTTTTATGATGGAAAGACTAAAACATTGAATGTCTTGTATGGTGAAGGGTTAAAACTGAATATTCTTAGTCAAATGTGTGATCAAGGTTACAACTTCACATTTCATTCTAAAGTAAGTGAGATAAAGAAAACGGGTTTAGGAAGATTAGTGGCAAATGTAAGTAGAAGGCAAAGAAATTTATGTGTCCTCAATGAAGTTAAAGGAGGAAAATGTTGTTTGGGACAAGTAGATGAAATATGGTTGATGTAAAGATATGTCATATGAAATTTCAAAATCTAGTAAAACTCACAAGACACAAATAGTAAGAGATATGCCAAGGATATCACATCCTACACACACTATTTGCAAGCCACACCAACACGAGAAGTAGGCAAAAGTTAGTTTGAAAATAAAAGAGTACTTGATATCAAAGTCATTGCACAATGTACAATTAGGCCTCTGCAGGCCAGCAAGAACACATAATTTAAAAGGTGAGAGTTATTTTATTTTGCTTATTGATGATTACACAAGAATGACATGGGTTACATTTCTTAAATAAAAATCTGAAGCATTTGAGAAGTTTAAATATTTCAAATCCCTAGTTGCAAATGAGACTAATTTAAAAATCAGGTGTTTAATATTAGAAAATGGAGATGAGTTTACCTCTAATGAATCCGATGAAATCTATGAGAATTATCGAAGCAAGAGACATTTTTTAGTAGAAAGGACTCCACAACAAAACAGAGTTGTAAAAATGAAAAACATAGTTGTATAGGAGATGGTTAAAATAATGTTGAATGAAGCCAAAATATGAGACACCTTTTTGGGAGAAGTAGTCAACACAGAAGTCTATGTTTTGAAGGATTTCAATTATGAAAAATTAAGATCATGTATGCAAAATGAAGAAAACACTTTATGGAATAAAGCAAGTTCTCAGAGCTTGGTATTCAAGACTTGAAAAATACCTACAACAATAAGGTTTCAAAAGAGGAGCTATAGACAACAATATTTACATCAAAACAGAAAATGAAAATATGTTAATCATTGTGTTTAATGTAGATGATATCATTTCTGGAAGTAATATTGAAATAACGAACCAAAAGTTTGTAGAAGAAATGTAGAAAGAATTTGAGATGTTAATGCTTGGAGAATTGATATTCTTTCTAGGTTTGCAAATTTCTCAATTTATCAAAGGCACATTCATTTGTCACACCAAATACATCAAGGAGACGTTGAATAACTTTGGATTGGAAGATTTTTCATCAGTCAGTACACCCATGATCTCATGATGTAAATTGAGCAAAGATGATGAATCACTAGACAAAAATCAAACAATATATAGGTCAATAATTGACAGTTTATTATATGTGACAACATCAAGGCCAAGCATCATGCAAGCAATAGGATTGGTTGCAAGATTTAAATTTTCATTAAAGGAGACACATGTGAAAGAAACATGAAGAATATTTAGATTTACGTCACATTAGAATTTCGTTTTTCGTGTTCAAGAAGTAAGGAATTCACTCTAATAACATATACAAATGAAAATTGGGTAGGAAGTATTGATGACAAGAAAAGTACAAGTGGAGGACCATTTTTTAAAGTAAATGTCTAGTATTATGGCTGAGAAAGAAGAAAAATTCAATCTCTCTATCTACATAGAGTCAAATATATTGCAAAAGTAGCATGTTGCACAAAAATTCTTTGGATGAAGAAAACATTGAAAGACATCAAGGTAGAATGTGATTGACCAATCTCAATCATCTACAAAAACACAAGTGCAACCAAAATTTAAAAGAATCCTATTATGCACTTAAAGATGAAGCATATTCCCATCAAGTATTACTTCCTAAGTGAACATGTAGATGAACAATTTTTAAGTTGGAATACATTTTCCCCAAGGAACATGTTACAAATATTTTTATCGAATCGTTTCCCAAAGAAACATTTGAATATATTAAACATAATCTAGGAGTGATATCTCTCTCATTTCGTCAGTAAATGGAATCAAAAATTTAGAGGGAGTGTCCCTTTTCCATTAATATCAAAGGGGGAGAAGTTACAGAAAAAAGGAAGAATTGTAGACACAAGGAGAGTCGCAAATAGAGGGAGTATTACAATATTGTTCCAAAATTGATTAAGGGTTTCTATCAATGAAAATGGGGGAGATTGTTGGAAATATTTTTTCCATTGATGTCAAAGATAGGGAGAGACTACGAATGTCTTATACAAAGATTGCAAGATGAAAATTGTTGGAAATATTGTTTGGATACCTTATATTTGAAGGTATTTTTATTATAAATAAATAGTCCAAATGAGAGCATAGGATATATGGTTGAAACTATTATTTCAATACTTTTCAAATGGTATATGCACTACAAGAAAAAAGGTCATTGGTGAGGGTCATGCTTGTGACAGACCTTGAAGGTCCATCACCAATATCGCATATGGTGACGGTCTTTAAAAAAGCATTGTTATAAGTGTATATAGTGATGGTCCTTTACAATTTGTCACCAAAGCCATTTTCAATGACACTTTTGGTGAGGGTCGTTAAAGGCCCGTCACTAATTCTCTCTTTGGTGACACTTTTGGTGAGGGTCATTAAAGGCCCATCACTAATTCTCTCTTTGGTGACACTTCTAGTGACGATCTTTTATTGATCGTCACCAATGATATTTTTGGTTACTTTTGGTGACGTTCAATAAATGTTTGTCATCATTTATCATTCCAATGAGTTTTTGATGACGCTTCATGCCTGTGACAGACCTTTAAGGTCCATCACCAATGTCGCATATGGTGACGGTCTTTAAAAAATCATTGTTGTAAGTGTATATAGTGATGGTCCTTTAAGGTTTTTCACCAAAATCATTTTCAATGACACTTTTGGTGAGGGCCGTTAATTTGCCATCACTAATTGTCTCTTTGGGGACACTTTTGGTGAGGGTCGTTAAAGGCCCATCACTAATTCTCTCTTTGGTGACACTTCGAGTGACGATCGTTTATTGACCCTCACCAATGTTCTTTTTGGTTACTTTTGGTGATGGTGAAACTTTTTTCGTCATCATGATCATTCCGATGAGTTTTTGATGATGTTGTGTACATGTTACTATATTTTTGTCAAAATATAATGATTTAAGACCATTATTGTGGAGTCTTTTTCATTATGTGTCCAAGGTCACAGTGGTTATAATAGCCAGTCAATTTGTTAAGAAGTAATTAGTGTGTATCATTTCCCTCAATTCATAAGAATATAGTCTTCCTATGAGTCAACACATGATTCATCTCTATTAGTTTTATTATCTAGCGAATTTCCTTTAAATAAAGTTCCACTAGTGTGTGTAGGAAGTATATTATTTAATACATAATCAAGCTCTGTCAATTCTATTTATGAGAGAGACCTAACACTCCTCAACACTCATGGCACACCTTAACATGCTTTGGAACAATACACTAACATTCCTTGGCACCTCTTTGTACCTGGAACATATTTGTACCTAGAACATCTTGTCATGAGTAAGATGCCAAAGAACATGTTGGCATGCCATAGCATAGCATAGCACTCTCCTATCATGTGTTGGCATTCCCTGTAGTCCCTAGCATGCCCTGGAACTCCTTGGCATAATATTACATTGACAAAAATTAGCACTTGGCACACATTGGCACTTGTCATGTATTGGAACATATTATTAGTGTTCCTAGCATGCCCCTTTTGAAAAAGATAAAGTCTCTACCTATTAACCCTATTATGTGTTCATTTCCTTTCATTTTAGCTTGGTTATTCCTTTTGTTTCCTTGAAACTCCTTGATGCATATTGGAATACTCTGGCACCCTGCACATCCTAGCATGTCTTAGCACCTGGAATTCCTTGACACTATTTGGCATATGTTAGCACACCCCAAAACTACCTAGCACACTCTAGCACTTCTTGACATTCCCTGATATTCCCTGGCATGCCTTACCCGTTCTTAGCATACCTTGTCACTCCCTCCTTGGCATGACAACTAGCACTGATTGAAACTCCCCAACACACCCTCATATTCATTCACTTCCATGCATTTTGACCTAGTGCTCCCTTGTGTTGTCCTAGTACTCCCTAACACTCCTCGACATGCATTGGCACTCTTTAGCACACCTTAGCACTCATAAGTGAATAATGAAACTTGTAACCAATGTTACCAGACTCGGAATAGACAATAAATCGACGAGGAAAAAGAGATAATAGTTTTAATCAGATTGGGGAAAAATCGAAAAAAAAATCGGGAAAAAATCAGCGAATTCAATAAATAAAAATATACACATATATTGAATTAAAAAAAAAAAACATTTTTCATTGATATTTAGTAAAGCCATGTCCAAACAATTCATAATATCAATAGATGTCCAAAATATCATGAATGAATAAGCATCTCATATATGTTATGAGTCCAAACATGATCCAAAGTACTAAGTCATGACTCCTAACTAGTGACTACATAAAACTAGAAGCAATTGCTTCTAAAATTTTACAAACAATTGCATACTAAATAGAAAAAATCAGTAAGTAAGAGTCTAAGACTCTTAAGAGTGAGAAATATAAGCGATTCCTCCCACTCCTCCGCTTGCTTGACTCTCAAAGTTCTTCAAGTCATGTAGGCTTAAAAGAGGAGTCTCCTCTAATTGGACCCAATCTGCTGCATTTGTAGTTTGCAAATCTATCTCTTCAAGGTCTATTGGTGAATGATCCAAACTTATAATTATAATGAGACATTGAAATGTGAATTTAAGTTTGATTTTAAACTTTAAAGTTTAAACTTTCAATTCCAAATCATATTATGAAACCTTCAAATTCAAGCTCTCACCTAGTATTTTCTTGTTGCGAAGTTGTAGATTGTAATGGAAAAATACAAGGTCATTTAAGAACTTTTGTGTCAATAGGTTGCGCTTCCTTAATGTATTTTCTCAAACATGCTCCAGTTGCACTCACAACCTGAAGCACTGCATGCTTGGTTTAAGATTCAAATGGAAAATCTCTTCAAATCTGGCGTATCACTACAAAAGTGTTGCCACCAAAGACCTAGCAAGTGGCAAGGGTTCATGAGTAGACATACTAAATAGTAAATAGTAAAAACTTAAGAAGACAACAAAATTTAATAAAACATTTAACATACAAAATAAATTTTTGTTGTGTGTGGAGCATGATTGTTCAGAGGTATTTGTTTTAGTCGGATGTATACCCCAAGAAGTTTGTACACACCTCCACGCGGGGGGGTGGGGTGCGGGGGGTACTTGTCCCCCCCGCAGGGGTCCGAGGGCGCTGATCCCCCTCGACTGGGGGGGCCCGGGGGCCAGCGGTCCCCCGGTGGGGGCTCGGGGAAAGCGCCCCCGAAGTTAAAAACAGATGTAAAATTGCCTTATAAAATAATAGTAATTTCTAGTCAATCTGGGTCGTTCTTAGGCAGATGATCTGACAGTAGAACTTATGTTTAGTTTAGGGGTTTTTGCCCTAGAAGGCAACCCCTCTCTTTGTATGAGGGCATTGTATTTGAGGGTGTGTAATAGATGTGTAGACTGTCAGCAAGAAACAGAGAGGTGAGACTGTGAGAGAAAACAGAGGATATTACAACGGATTTGTTGTAGCTTGTGTCTCTTCATTTTGCTGGATAATAGAAAGGAAGGACTGGCTATTCGGGGTGGACGTAGCCCAAACTGGGTGAACCACGTATATCTGTGTCTCTCTTGTTTTATGTGTTTATATTTCTGCAGTATTTTATGTGTTCCATTGCTCCGTAATATATAATTTTACAACTTTTGTTAGCATGTCTGCAAGATTCTGGCTAGTGTGTATCTTTTCCAACTTCAACTCTCCATCTTCCAACATTGATCGTATGAAATGGTACTTGAGTTTTATGTGTTTAGTCCTGGAATGAAATGCTGAGTTCTTTGTAAGATGAATGGCACTTTGGTTATCACTGTATAATGTGCCCATATCGTGCTCCTTACCCAATTCACCCATAAACCTTTGTAACCAAATCATTTCTTTACTAGCCTCTGTAGCAAAAACATACCCTACTTCTGTTGTTGAAAGTGAAACAACACTTTGGATTTTTGAAACCCAACTGACAGCTATTCCACCAACAGTAAATACATATCCTGTAGTGATCCTCCTGTTATCTCTGTCACCTGCCATATCTGCATCAACATATCCCTGTAGAGAAATGTTTGCACCACAAAAGCATAATGCTTGATTTGTGGTACCTTTCAAATATCTGAGAATCCATTTCACTGCCATCCAATGTTCCTTTCCTGGATTGTTCATGTACCTACTTACAACTCCCACTGCATGTGCAATATCAGGCCTTGTGCAGAACATTGCATACATTAAGCTTCCAACTGCTGATGCATATGGAACTTTAGACATATAATCCATGTCTTCTTGGGTCTTTGGGCACATTTCCTTACTAAGTTTGAAATGGCTAGAAAAAGGTGTACTAACTAGTTTTTCATTGTGCATATTAAATCTTTTCAATACCTTTTGTATGTACTCATTCTGAGACAGTGTTAATTTGCAATTTTTCCTGTCTCTAGTGATTCTCATACCAAGGATTTGTTTTGCATCTCCCAAATCCTTCATTGCAAATGAATTTGCCAATTTTCTTTTGAGCACATTTATTTCCTGCATGTTAGACCCTGCAACAAGCATGTCATCTACATACAATAACAATATAATATAGCTGCCATCATTTTTCTTTTTCAGATAAACACAATGATCAAAGTGGCATCTAGTATAACCTTGTTCAGACATAAACTTGTCAAATTTTAGATACCACTGCCTTGGAGCCTGTTTTAAGCTATACAAGCTCTTCTTCAACCTGCACACTAGTTTCTCCTTCCCTTTCACCTCATATCCTTGTGGCTGCTGCATATATATCTCTTCCTCCAAATCCCCATGGAGAAAGGTTGTATTTACATCTAACTGCTCAAGATGTAAATCTTCAGCTGCTACTAGACTTAAAATAGTTCTGATTGAAGTCATTTTAACAATAGGAGAAAATATTTCATCAAAATCAACACCTTTCTTCTATGCAAACCCCTTCACCATAAGTCTAGCTTTGTACCTCTGTTTTCCTCCATCTTCTTCCTTCAGCCTGTAAACCCATTTATTCTTCAATGTAGTTTTTCCTGCAGGCAACCTGACTAAGTCCCAAGTCTGGTTATGCATTAAGGAGTCCATCTCTTCTTCCATGGCTACCTCCCACTTCTTCCTGCTTTCAACCTACATTGCTTCTTCATAACATTCAGGTTCACCAGAATCAGTCAACAATAAATAATATAATGAAGGAGAGTATCGTTCAAGGGTTCTACTTATCCTGGTATATCTTCTAACACCACTTTCAGGTGTTTGGGGTGCCTGTTGCTGTTGTGGTGGTTGCTGTTGTTGATTATTATTATTTTCAGGGACCTTTACTTTTTCAGTGATTTCATCAAGAACTACGTATTCCTTGTTTTCTTTTTCCTGTTTCTTTTCCTGCAACTGATTTTTATACAAGACCTTTTCATTGAATATTACATCTCTACTCCTAATGATTTTGTGATTTTCGTAATCATATAAGCGATAACCAAAATCATTAACACCATATCCAATAAAGGTACATTTTTTTGACTTTGCCTCAAGCTTTGTTCTATTTTCTTTATCAATATGGACAAAGGCCTCACAACCAAAAGGCTTTAAAAAAGAGTAGTTTACCTTTTCTCTTGTCCATGCTTCCTCTGGAACACCACCATCCAAGGAACTTGAAGGCCCTCTGTTTATTAGCCAAACAACAGTATCTACAGCTTCTGCCCAAAACTGTAAAGGCAATCCTGCATGCAATCTCATGCACCTTGCACGCTCCATGATTGTTCTGTTCATCCTTTCTGACACACCATTTTCTTGTGGTGTTCTTGGAACTGTCTTCTCTCTGCGAATTCCATGCTCTGAACAGTACCTATCAAAGTCTTTGCTGCAATATTCACCTCCATTGTCTGATCTAAGACACTTCAATTTCTTTCCTGTCTCAATCTCAACCAAAGCTTTCCATTTCTTGAAAGTATCAAATACATCAGATTTATTCTTAATACAATAAATCCAAGTTTTTCTAGTTCCATCATCAATAAAAGTAACATAATAACGAGAGCCACCGAGAGATGATACCTGAGCAGGTCCCCATACATCTGTATGCACAAGCTCTAATTTTTCGCTCTTCTTTTCTTTCCCAACTCTGAGAAATCTGACTCTCTTTTGTTTTCCATAAATGCAATTCTCACAGAAGTCCAAATCTACATTCTTCAAACCCGGCAACAAATTACTTGAGTGAAGAATCTTCATCCCCTTTTCACTCATGTGTCCGAGCCTATGATGCCATAATGTTGCACCTACTCCTTTGGATGTTAAAGCATGAACAAAGTTAGAAATACCATTGCATAAATACAATGTACCAACCTTTTCGCCTTTTTCTATTACCAGGGCTCCTTTGGTGACCTTCCAAGCTTTATCTGTGAAATTTGTCACACAACCTTCACTGCCTAACTGCCCTGTTGAAATCAGATTTTTCTTTAGATCTGGAACATGCCTTACCTCCTTTAGTAGCCATTGGTTTCCATTTTGCTGTTTTACAAGAACCTTACCCATTCCAACAATTTTACAGGGTTTATCATCACCCAAACGAACTTGTCCAAAATCTCCTTGAACATAGTCATGAAAGTATTTCTTATCAGGTGTGGCATGGAATGAGGCCCCTGAATCTACCACCTAGGAATCAGTGATATTTTCGAAGGAAAGAATCAAAGCATCTTGTAACACCTCACTTGTCACATATGCTTCATGATTGTTTTCTTGCTGTGCATCTGCTTCTTTTCCCTTCCGAGATCTACAGTCTTTCTTTAGGTGTCCTTTCTTTCCGCATTTCCAGCACACTATCCCAGATCTGGACTTGGATCTGCCTTTCCTTGATTGACTACAATATCTTGAGCTCTTTCCTCTTTCCATTTTTCTTCCCCTAGACTCTGCACTCAAAGCATTACCCGATGTCTCACCATAGCTTTTCCGTCGCATTTCCTCGCTAAGGATAGCACCGACAACATCATCAAACTTTAAAGTACTAGATCTAGAGATAGAGTTACTAATGGCCATTACTAAACCATTCCAACTTTCTGGCAATGAGCACAAGAATAATAGAGCTCTAACTTCATCTTCAAAGTTTACCCCTACAGAACTTAACTGACTTGTAACTGTATTAAAATCATTTAAATGATCTACAACAGATCCACCTTCTGACATCTTCATATTAAATAACCGTTTCATAAGAAATACCTTGTTTGAGGCCGAGGGTTTTTCATATAGTTTCGACAACGCCTGAATCAAACCCTCTGTCGTTGTTTCCTTCGAAATGTTGAAGGCGACTGACGCAGCGAGGCACAACCGTATTGTTCCGAGTGCCTTTCTATCGAGAAGGTTTCATTCTTCATTTGTCATAGTTGTCGGCTTCTTTGTTTTTTCCGCTCAATGGTAGGTACAAATCTTTCTGATACAGATAATCTTCCATCTGCATCTTCCATAGCGAGAAGTTTTGGCCGTTAAATTTCTCGACCCTAAACTTACCATCTTCTGCCATTGCTCCCACTCGAATGAGGAACCCTTCTTTCCTGCAAGTTTATCAGCCAAATAGACCTTCGGCTCTGATACCAGTTGTTATAAAATTATATATTACGGAGCAATGGAACACATAAAATACTGCAGAAATATAAACACAGAAAACGCATAAAACAAGAGAGACACAGATATACATGGTTCACCCAGTTTGGGCTACGTCCACCCCAAACAGCCAGTCCTTCCTTTCTATTATCCAACAAAATGAAGAGACACAACCTACAGCAAATCCGTTGTAATATCCTCTGTTTTCTCTCACAGTCTCACCTCTCTGTTTCTCACTCTCAGTCTACACATCTATTACACAGCCTCAAATACAATGCCCTCATAAAAAGAGAGGGGTTTCCTTCTAGGGCAAAAAACCCTAAAATAAACATAAGTTATACTGTCAGATCATCCACCTAATGAACGGCCTAGATTGACTAGAAATTACTATACTTTTACAAGGCAATTTTACATCTGTTTTTAGCTCTGGGGGATTGTTGGCCCCCGGACCCCCCAGCCGAGGGGGATCCCCCCGGACCCCCGCGGGGGGGACAAGTCCCCCCCGCATGGAGGGGTGTACAAACTTCCTTGGGTATACATCCGGCTGAAACAAAGACCTCTGAACAATCATGCTCCACACACAACAAGTTTAAACAAATTTAATGAACTGATAAAGCCTTTAAGCCTCAAAGGGTACCTGGCAACACCTTAGACCTTTCTTGTATAACACTAGTATAGGAAAATAATTTAGGTGGTGCTCTATAATCCTATAGTTGGGAAAAGACACGAATTTGAAATTCTGGATCAGGGAAGCACCTTTCCATGCATGTCATAAGTCCTTTGTGAACCTCCCCATCCTCATTAAATTTGCTCTTATCATAAAAATACTATGGGTTTAAGAAGTACCTAGAAGCATGTAAGGGGGAATGCAATTTCCTATCCCAATGTGCATCAATAATGTCCCAAAGAGGTATATACTTTGCCTCCTCATCCCCATATCTTCTTTTGATGGCCTCTTTTGCGAGATCCATCGCCTCATAAATATAACCCATAGCGAGTTTGTCACCATCAACCATCCTGAAAGTTCAAGCTTTGAAATTTAAATTAATATGAAACATTGAAAATAAAAATAAGCTTGAAATGAAATTTAAAACATGAAAAAATTAAAAGACTTGAAGTACCTGAGAACTCTAACAAGGGACTCCATCACAACAATAATCTCTTCGACATCTTTCCAGAAACCATCATTAAACACAAGTGCAACAACTTCAATGCCTTCAAGGGTCTTGGAATGTTTAGATGCCATCCACTCAAGTCCCAAGGACATCCTCTTCAGATTTATCTTTTGCTCAACCACAAATTGCAAAGATATGAAATTTGTTGCAAATCTAGTCACTGCAGGTCGAACAATTTCTTTACCTTCAGTGTATTTTCTCATGGTGTTTAGGACAATAATGTGGTTTTATAGGTATTTGGTTATGGATTTTTCCTTCTCCACAACCTCATGTATCCAATGAAGCTTACCAATGTCCTCAAGCATTAAATCTATACAATGGGAAACACAATAGGTCCAAAAAATAGTGGGGTGCCTAATCTCAAAAAGTCTACCACATGTTCTTCTCCCACTTCTTAAACGACTTCCTCCATCATTTCACAAATAAGTTGTGCAGTCTTAACCTTGTCTAAGGCATCCTCCGATTTGAGAAACAGTGTACCTACTGGACAAGATACAAGGAGAATTATTAAAGTTCTATTCCTCTGATCTATCCATCCATCACTCATGATCGTGCACCCTGTTTCTACCCAAGATGAACGAAACTCATATAGCACAAGCATGGCATCTTCAACACTTTCTAATAGAAAATTTGTCCTAATTCTCTCTAATGGAGGAGCTTTGAACCCTAGACCTACAACAGCAACTGCATCAATCATAGCTTGCCAATAAGGACTTATGGCACAGTGGAAAGGTATGTTAGAATAGTACCAAAATTTAGAAATGGCCTTCCTTACCTGACTATGGATATTTTTTTTCCAACCAGTGGTATCCAAGGTAGGTTGGGAATCGGGTTTTGTGCGGGGAGAAAAAAAGTTGTTTATGTTTCCACCTCCAATGTTGAATGCAAGAGGATTCATTTGGCCTTGAGTTTGACTTGGACTTGGAGGCATGTGTGGGAAACTTGGGAACTGCATTTAGGATTCAACAGAGGGAGATGACAATGGGGTAGTGGAAGAAAAATTGTTAACTGCAGGAGTTCCTATTTCCTTTTTTTTGCTTTTCTTTCTTTGCATTATGTTGACTCAACATATCAATGGCCAAGGTTGCTTGGTGTTTGACATTTTCGTCAACGTTTTTGCAGAGACCTATATCATGGCTGGGTATTTGTGTAAGGTGGTACTTGAATCTATAAATGCCTCCACTACATTTCGCTTTGCAAAATTTACAAAGGAGCTTAGGATCTCCAAGAATCTTGTCACAATAAGCCCAAGCAAAGTCCTTCTCCCTCGACATTGTTTTTGTTTTGGACTTGTGTTTAAATTGCAGCGTCTGTTTAGATTTGGAGTTGTGCCTTCTATTTAATTTGGCTCCTGTAAAATACAATAAAATTTTAAGATTAAAAATTCCATATATAACTTCACAAAAAAGAGGGTTGGTTTTAAAGGATATCAGGTTTTGTTAAGGATCAAAGAGGAGTCTGTCCAGCAACACAAGCAAATTTCAACCTAATATATCATTATGACCTTGAAACACAATTAGGTATATATGAGGAAATGCTACCTAAAGGAAATATTATCAACATATATTGCATTGTAATCTTGAATTTGCAAGTTTGTTTAGCATAAGACAACTGAACCAATACATCAATAACAGATTCTGGAAGAACAAAAATACCCAAAGTTGTGAATGCATGGTTAAAGCCTTTGAAGTTGACAAGACATTGACCAAGGAAGGAATGCTTGATGACTTGGTCGATGGTTGGTATGAAACCATTTCTTAGTGCATTTTTAAAATCTATTTAAGCCCCATTTATAGGGTTGAAAAGTCATAACCAAAGGAATACGCCGAACATTTGATTGTTGAACAGTGAAACTTGAAACTTGCCATTGAAAACGACATTGAAACTTCAATATAGTAATATACCTATTATTTAAGCCAAGTGCCAATGTACCTTGATTGTTGAATAGTGAAGTGGCTAAGCCTAAAGGTAACACATGCTGAAGGTGACGCGCGACTGCCCGAGGGTCGATATGGAGTATGGATAGAGCACACATTGGCGACTGCTCGATATGGAGTTTGGACTTAGGCTCACCTTGGTGGTTCCCCGATATTGAGTCTGGACTGTGTAATAGTGAGTAGTGATTGATTATTGAAGGTCTCAACGTATGATTTTTGGGCCTGAGAAATGAGAAATAAATTTTGGAACGACTGACATTTAGTTTTTAGCAATGCGGCATACCTAAACTTGAAAAACTCGTGCTCGTCGAGTCAAGGCTGAAAATCGAATAAATTGGAATCAATCACAGGAATCTACTTTAATTGGCAAGTCTCAAGTCAAACTTGCATTGACCATGAGTTAAACTTGGTCAACGTGAGTTTGACTCGCAAATATTTAGATCGGATCATTTGGAGAGCGAGCAGATTCTGACTCGTGATTAATCGCAATTGATCGGCGAGTCCTGTTTCACTGCTTGTAACTGAAATCTGAACTGAAAATAGGAGATCTTACAATTGAAACTAATTGTGAATTTTCTAAACTGAAATTGGCCCATCGGCATCATTTCTATTTGCAGTTGGGCGCATCAATGGAAGAGATTCATTTTAAATCAGGTTCATGGAGAAAATATTTTATGGAAGATGTTTCTTTTATGTCAAGGAAGACATAGTAATATTTTTTATTAAATTTGAATAAAAATAGTATCTACTCTGTATCTCCTGTATCTCATTATTTTTATCTCTTGTAACTCATACAGAAAGTGGGGTAATAGTGGACATGTAGCATCAAGCTCCACTCCTTTTAATCCAAAGTTCTGCATGCAAACCTTTGTGTCACTTGCGCCGCAAAGCCTTCGCTGTAGAGTGTGGAGTTAACACCTACCTCTGCATGACAAAAGCTACACATACCTTTTGACTTGGTTTTTTCACCTTTTGTCCATTCTTTGTTTGGAGTCTGGGACAACAAGCTCCACATACTTTTTTTCCATACCTCTATGTGAGTGTAACTTTGCACATTTTCTTTGCTTCAACCAATATCAAAAGCATTTGTGAGCTTCTTTCAAGGCATGAATACATGCTTCAATCATGGAAATTAGCAAAGTTTCTAAAGCAAAAAAATAACCATGGAGTTATCCTTTTCCATTTCAAATATGTTAGGATTCTATTGAGAGTTTTTTAGAGATAATTATTAACTGGACCTCTACTTTTCCCTTTTCCTTAATATAAACAGCATCTCTTATTACATTTCTAATCAAGAGGTTTACATCAAATACTAGATCAAAGGGCCAAGGACTTTTCATAAATGCTTCCTTTTCCAGTAGAAGAATAAATGGTCAACATGTCATCTTGGCTCCAATTTCTTGGGAATTAATAATTTTTATGAAAAATGACTACTCTTGTTTGAATCTAGAACTATGTTTAAGCTTTGAAAATGGATTTTCCTCCAAATTGATCTTGGAAAGGTCCTTATTAAAGGCTTCTCTATATCTCCTCCACTAGAATGAATGGCTTGTATATTGAAAAGTATAAAAGAGCTCCCTTCTGAAAAGCCTGATCATCCCAATGTCACCAAGAGCTCCTCCTTTTCCCCAAATTGGACCCAAAACAACATTGAATATTTAATTATGATCCAACTTGAGAAATTTTGATTGAAACTGCAACTCAATAGCTATTAAATTTAAAGTGTGCTAATATGATTCTTCATTCTTTCATTGAATAAGTATATTGTTTTTGAATTTGTCATTTGTGCTTGTAGTATGTGGTATTGACCTTGTTTCACCTGAAAGGGCTTTTATTCTTGGACTATGACAATGCTAGTAAGATTTGGGCCTTTTGTAGTATTTGTACCCCATGATCATTTTTGCAAGATGTCTGTCCTATGTGGAAATAAATAAGCATTTAGTTATTACCTCTTAAACTAAAGCACTATTTCTTTTATTAGGTTCCATGTAACGTCCTCTACAAATTGAGGACGAATGGGATGTAATATCCTATTGTGCTCTACAACAACCCCCCATTTCATATCATTATTTATTTAGAAAAATTATCATATGAAATGGGTCCCTTTAGATTTGATTGGTATCAATATTGTATTGTTCAAAAAAGGTCCGTAAACAAAATGAAAAACATTATGAAAACCTTTTCGATAAACCCATTTTGATCTTAATAATACAAATAATCAATCTTTTGTCATTGCGATAAAGCGATCGCATATCGCAATGACATAGGGGGCATACGTTAACGGCCCATTGGTTTTCCCCGATGCGATATCGTTATCGGCTATCGGCAATATTCTATGCATGTTCTTAAAGCGCCCCAGGTAATTCACCTCGATACGATGCGATATCTCTATCAGCGATCAGCGATATGCTTTCCATGCTTTCGTAGAATGCCAATACTCCCGATGCGATGCGATATCGCTATCGGCGATCGGGGATTTCAAAAGGTGACAATATAAGGAGTTAAGGTTTTCCCCGATACCCGATTGCGATAAAGCGCAAATTTCAAAAAAGTCGTTAAGACAGAGGGATATTACGATCAATTCATATTAAAAGCTTGATCTGTCGAACAATGATTTACCTGCGCTCAACCGCCAAAACATCCAAGGCACGCTTAAACGAATCATTCGGCTGATTAATAATATGATGGGCATTTAAAGGATTGGCAGGTTTAAACGGCCATTTAATGTAATAATAAGTCCTAAAATCTTCCCATAGATTGTATTCGCGGCCACTTTAAAAGCTAATCCCTCATCACGCATTGATCAATTTATCTTTCTCATATTGGATTTTCATTACCAATTCTCTGTGTTACGTCTACTTTCACTCCTGTGCAGAATTCTTCCAAAGCAGAAAACTCAAACAGAATGGGGAAGAAGTCTAAGAAAACCACAGTCGCTT
The DNA here is from genome assembly GCA_031772625.1 of Pinus tabuliformis. NCBI lineage: Eukaryota > Viridiplantae > Streptophyta > Pinopsida > Pinales > Pinaceae > Pinus > Pinus tabuliformis. The sequence goes on along the minus strand of CM062818.1, from coordinate 1,560,493,508 downwards.
CCGCTGCGCCAGCCACAGGACAAGCCGCCGTTGATCCAACAAATAAAAAGAAAGGATTGATATCTGATACTACATGTTCTGGTCTCGGCAGAACTACTTGGCAAAGTACCTACAATTTGATTGAAGCCGAAGAACCTAAAGTGACAACAGTACAAGCCTCTGCAGATTCAACTCGGAAATCTGATGGTACTTTAAAGGACTTAGCTGACTCCTTCCTTCATCGGATAGCAGCTCGGGAAAAAATTCTCCCATATACAGATGTAGTGCGATGGGCAATTGAGGAAATCCCGATCATGGACAGAACCTTCTGTCAGACGGAAAGAGTCGATTGTGCGGACACAACCAACCTCCCTAGGACCCTAAGACTCTCTAGTGACAAACAAGACAAACTAGAACTATCCTTCTCTAAACATGCATTATAATATGAGAAATCAAGTGTTTTGTTCTTACCTTTGTCCAAACGTTGTTGTAGAAGTCCAAGCTTTGTTGATCTGGATGAGCTCCTCCTTTTCTCCAAAACCTGCAATCACCAACAGTCAAACAATTAAATAGCACCTGATTATAACATAAAACAAAGCATATTCAACATATAGACCAAGGAGTACATGAAATAACTCATAAACAACAAGTTATTGAGAAGAATGGACCAATTTGCATTAAAGGTAATCAAAAGGAACCATTACAACCTGAGCCTTGGTGTTGTGCAAGCTCCTTCCAGGGTCCACAAGAGTCTTCCTTTACTTTGACAAAGCTCACCCACTTCCAAATAGAACAAGCAAAGATGGCAATCTCTCCTCACAAGCTTCTAAATGGGAGTCCTAATTCCTGCAACATTTACCCTTAGAAATGTATAGCTTTCAACCTCCTCTCCTTCTGGCCCAATGCCTGTATTTATAGTGCTCAAGAGGAAGTTAATCAGGTCCACCATCAATGGGATAATCCCCTCTTTGGATGGGATAGCTCCCTTATTGATGGGATAAGTTCCTCTTTGGTAGGAGTGCATGAACCATCTGGAGGCGCTCAATACACGTCGAACAACCTTCTAGAATGCTCTAGAAATGACCACAAGTGACTTTTTAAAGATGAAACTTGCGCATTTTAACCTTTACAGGGGGACGCACCTGCCCCTTTACATACAGAGCGTCCAAAGACGCAGCTTTTGTGAACATTGGGTGCGTCCCCGCAGGTAAGGTTGAGAGAACCTGCGTCCCCAGAGATAAATACATTTAGAAAGACTTTCTCTCTTTTTTGGAGTTTGACATGGAGAGCAGAGGCATAAGACTTGCCTAAGAGGGTAGCATGACTGTTGATAGAGCCATCCTAACTGTGAATAGTCATGGTGACATTTTTTAGTGTAACACCTTCTGCACCAGAGAGGGGAGAATTTTCGGGTCATTCAAGGCTGATGATTTAAGGCAAATGTATTATTTTCCTGAGCCAGAGAAGAAGTACAACAAGGCATTTTTGGAGAAATTCTGAAAAGAGAATGAAGTTGAATCTGAACCCATTCGGGATTGGAGACAAAATCCGGCAAAACACAAACATGAATCTTCCGGTAAGTACTCGGTTGATTCCCTATGTTCTCCTTATTGTTATGCTGGAATAATGATGTGTAGATTGTGGGGGTTGCACGACTCTTCTAATTTCACCATAGAAATGGTTCCCTTGATGGAAGCGGCGTGTAATAGTGAAATAATGGATTGGGCCACTATTCTCTCAGATAAATTAGCAACAACTGTTCTTGAGTTTAGAAATAAGACCCGCGTTACTGAAAGGTTAATTCCCCCATTCTACTACAGTGCCTATATTTTAGATACCTTGTGTTTTAAATCTGAATTTCCTGTGCTCGGCTGGAGGTGGACATCACAAGACCCCATGCCTATTCACATATACCATCAGAAATTATGGAAATCCTCTTATAAGCACCATTTATACCAAGTCTGCAATGGCTTTATGTTACCCATTCATTACTCTATTTTTGATAAACCTGCTCCCAATATTTCCTACCAAGCCGGGATTGATTTAACATCAGTAGGAAGATGGTTCAGGGAGGAAAATTTCACTTATATAAGAGTTTTCGGTAGCCAAGCCGAACCTCACGCCCTTCCTTTGTACATACCTGATAAACTGCTGGCGAGGGAAATAGCTTATCAGATCATTGCTGAGAGTGTGACACAGACTCTCAAGAAAAATAAGAAGCAGGGCTGGCCCTCTTTTCCTTTGAGATGCGGTGTCTACACCTTGCATGATCTCAAACATGCAGAGAAAGAAGCTACAAAGATGAAATCATTAACTCTAGCAACTCTCCCTAATAGGCAATTTGATCCCTACAAAGTCGCCTATAATGCACTTGAACAGGCCAAATTGGCAAAGTTTGATCATAAAGAAGATATGTTCGATGACCTGTTCTCCTCAGCCGAGTCAATAATGTAGGTTAAGGCATTTGCCAGAATGAAATATCAAGATGAAGGGTTGGTTGAATTCAACAGACTTAGAGAACAGAGGTTGCAAACTCTGCCTCTGGATCTGTTAGCAACAACCCCAACAACATCGTCAAGCGAGCCTTAACGGGGACAGTCAAAGGAACCTCCGGTTACAACAACAGAACAAGAAAAACCACAGGAGGAAACTCAGACTAAAGAACAGGAGAAAGTGCGGGAGGAGACCCAGACTAAAGAGCAGAAACAAACCAACATTGAAGAAAATGTGGATACTCATATTGATCCAAAATTGCTCCAGGAATGGCAGCAATTTGATTCTATTATCAGCAGTCTGGAATGTTCAAAGGACACTGAAACTTCGAAAGCAGCAGACACACAGGAAACCACTTCACAACAGGTTCTAAGTGGAACCAGCGGCCCACCCATTTCAAAAGAAGTAGAAATAATACCAAAAGACCCCTCCGATCAAATCATTTTGCAGGTAGAAGAGATTCCTCCCTTGGATGTCTTCTACAGCCCGAGGCATAAAGTTGTAGTAAAACGACAGAGGAAGAGAAGAAGGACTGATCAACCTTCCCTTTTCCCAGAACAGACAGACACGGGCAATGTGGTTTGGAAGGAGGAATTTGACCCCTCTGATGACCTGACAAAACTGTCACAATATGTTGGAGCCTATTCGGCATCAACAATAGATAAGGCATCGGAGGTGAGTCTTTTATTGAAAACAAAAGACCAGGAAATCTTCTTATTACAGGCACAGCTAACTGAAGCAAAGCAGAAAGAGGAACAGGCAGAACAGCAATTGTTGACACAACAGCAAGTAAACAATCAACTAACTCAACAATTGCAGGCAGAGAAACAAAGGATTAACCACAGCGCAATCCAGAAACAAAAAGAATTGTCAGAGGCCTTGGCACAACTGAAGGCAGCAAATGAGCAAATGCTGAAAACAAAAGATGAGCAAATTGCTCAACTATCAGCACAGCTTGAGAAGACAAAGGGCGTTCCACAAATAACTGAATTCAGAGTAGAAGCACTACAGATAAATACGGCATTGATAGCCCAAATTAAGCTTCTATGTCAACAAATCGCCCAGGCAGAGCCACTATGTGAATTGACGGCATCAATAAGTGAAAAAAATAGAAAAGGCTAGGATGGAATTGGATCAAGCTGAAGAAACGATAGCTACATTTCTTAACTGGCAAGATACTGATCAGGGACAAGCGACACATTTACCAAGGATTTTAGAGTCACATAAAGATATATTATTCACTGAATGGCAGTCCCAGTTAATGAAAGCAGAGAGGGCAGTTTCAAGGTGCAAATCAACTACAAGCAATTTGGTTGAATTAGTTAATAACACTCTCTACTTGTCAAATATGATTTCCCAATGCACGCCAGGAAAATTGACAGCAATGAAAACATTGGAGCAGTCATGTTATCCAGATCTAGAGGAAAAAGGGAGATTAATTGCTGGAATTAACAGTTTAACATGGGATACCTATTGGTTCTTCTTGGTAAAACCACACACTCAGAGAGCCGCCCTCAAGTGCCTTACAGATGCAATCGGGTATATTATCCCCGATATTCAGGATGCCACCTATGCCGCCCAGCTTAGCTCTCGCCTCAACAGACCGCCCGAAGTGGAGCCGATGCTTGCGATAAGTCAGCTCAGATTTAAAGGCAAACAACCTACTTGATGATTCATGCCACCGACTGCCAGATTGCTGAGGAAAATATGATCAAAATCAATTGATACCAATTAAGTAGGATTTCAGTTTCGTAGATAGTTAGGTTAATTAAGTATTTATAGACCCTTTCATTGTTTTGGAAAGGGTCGTAAAGTTTTGTACTTGACTTAAAGACTGAAGTTGCACGATTGTGCTTCAGCCATATTCTTTTGTAAAACTGGACCAGTTATTCTAATTTTGACAAGGAAGCTTTTATGCAAATGTGCACTACTGTCTTTGTTTGAAAGTATTTCTGCGTTGGAGGAAGAATCTCAAATAGCGATTGATATTGGGAGTGTCTAGCAGCTCATATGGTACTATTATCTATGTCTGAATTCATTCTTTTCATATGAATTGTTATTTGATTACCTTTGCTATTATCGAATATATGTATGTGTTTTAACAGCATTTCTTTATTCCTTCCACTATTGGATGTTTATGGGATGCCTTTCCTTTGATCATATATGTATAGATGATATATAAAGTGTAGCAATATTGCTAATCCCTTTGTTTAACGATTTAAGCAGAGTAATTCTTGAATGAATAAAAGTCCATGTTTATTGAATAGAGTCATCTACATGCCTGTTTATAAACATAGATCATCAAGCGCTACACTTTAAAAGTACAATAGTTCCCGGGATTAGTAGTAGTTCTTTTATTTCGCCAATAGATTAAGTTATTCGCCTATCATTAGATTAGCCAACCAATCATTCATTCATCCTATTTATCCATTACTGGGAAACTGGTCCCATTATCCCCAGTCGGAGCCACCATTCCAAACGGAAAAGGAGTTGTACTAAGGTCCGGACCGGGTGGTTATCCCCCAATGTTGATACAACGATTTTCGGGGCATCAACATTTTTGGCGCTAGAAGGAGGGCCTCAACTGTGAATGGCAAGCAAACCTAAATCTGCAGGCCATTCTAAGAGTAATTCTCCCTCCGTATCTCCTCGTACTTCCCAATTGCATGCTGGTTCTCCAGTATCCAAACAAGAAGAAGAGGAATCAACTACCACTACTCAAATCCATCATACTCCAGAACAATTAAGTCTTGAATCCCCTGAAGTTCAGTCTCTTATCCACAAACTTCAGAGCTTCTCGAATTCCCCACAGAAATCTGAGGTATCACAAAGCAGTGCGACTTCGTAGTTTAATCTACCTCACCCTCTCACCAGACTTCAGAGCGAAAAGCTCGGTATTGAACCTACTGAGTTCCCTTTACCCAAAAGGAAAAAGGCGAAGAAATATACTGAAGGATCTGACAGCGAAGAGCTTTCATCCACATCCTCCATCTCACCTTCCCCTGTGTGAAGTCAACCATCCACTTCCCCATTACATATTGTCGTCCATTAGGGATTAGGAACTTTAACATCCCCATCTGCTCACTCCGCAATATTATTTCCTTCCCAGACATTTGGAATTTCAACAGTAGCATCATCTGCTACTGCTGTTATAATGGTAGATCCATGGACCAGGCCTGGTGCAGTCAACATGTCTGCACCATTGCATGCATTACCTGATGCTCCTGAAAAATGGCTACCAAGTTTAACCCAGATGATGGGACCCAAGCTGAGGAACATATTAATAACTTCATGTTGGCAGTCAACTTGAAAGGAGTAACAGAACAAGATGTTGTTGTTAGACTTTTCCCTTATACCTTGCAAGGATCAGCGGGATCCTGGTATTTTTCTTTACCCTCTGGTTCCATTACCAGTTGGAACACTTGTCAAGAACATTTTCTTACTAAGTATGGAGATGATAGGTCTTTGGCTACACTAATAAACGATCTCTCCAATCTTAGGATAGAGCATAGGGAACCGATTAAGGAATTTAATGCCCGATTCAATAAACTCTTGAATAAAATCCCAACGGCCTCCAAACCAAGTGAGCAAATCCGAAGCGAATGGTATATAACCGCCCTACCTACCAATATAGCTATTTTTGTAGACAGGGCTGGCAAACCTACTTTAGCTGAAAACATGAAAGAAGCACTTGTTGTGGAGAAACGCATTAATGCTCTAGAAAAGAAAGCTGCTCTGGAAGACAGAAAAGCCAAACAAGTTTCTTTTAAAGATGATTCAAGGAAGAAAACCCCAAAAGATCCATATGACATGGAGGGTCTGCAAAATGTCCTCAAGACTTTGTCAAACGAAATGGTTGAAATCAAGAAACAGGTAGTCGAAACCTCAACCAAAAGACCCTTTAGAAATTATAAGAAAACTGAATCAAAACCACCAAATGTTATATCAAATGCATATTCAGATCTTGAAGAAGGAGAAGAAGAAACAGCTACACCTACTAATGAAGAAGAGGAGATTGTTGAATGTCATGGAATGTGGGATTTCATACTGCCTAACTCTGATACCGATAATGAAGAAGAAGTGTTCCCTGTCACTACTAGGAGTAAAAGTACCTCCGAACCTGTTCAGGCAACTTCAAAGAAAAGGAGTGCAGGTGCTTCTACAACAAAGGAAAAAGTATCTACAAAGAAACCACCTCCAGTAGTTCCTCAAAACCAACCTTCAACCTCAAATACTCCTTTAACATCTAAAACTTTGGTAGTATCCGATTCAATTGATTACAATATTGTTGATGATATGAAGAAAACTAAGGCAAACATTACCATGTTTGAACTTAGCAAATTAAAACATCAGCAAAAATTGCTTCTCAAAGAATTAAATGTTGTTCCCATTTCACCTCTTCCCAGTGCTAAAGCTGCTAACGATACAGGTCAACCACCTTCTGGTATGGTTGAAGCTACTGATGCAATCCTAATAGGAGATAGGTCAAACTCTCATACTCCACCTTTCCTTCTAACCTATGAGATCTACAATAGAAACCTACACAACTGTTTGATTGACTCAGGGGCATCTTCTAACATAATGCCAGCTTCAGTTTGTTCCAAACTAAACATTGAACCCCAGAAGTCTGCTATTCATATTGTACAGTTGGACAGGACTAATGTACAGGTTTTGGGAGAGATTAATTCCGTAACTATCAGGTTATCTGTTGATCCCAGAATAGTACAAAGGATTGATATCCTAATAGCCGATATACCTGAATTTTATGGTTTGATCTTGAGTAGGGATTGGTCTGAAAAACTACATGGGTATATTTCTACTGATTGGTCACATATATGGCTTCCCTATAAGGGTAAGCCAAATCAAATAAGGATCGACCGGGAAAAACATATGACCCATACAGTTACTGAGTTTGAGCAAGAAAACCAACCAATAGCATTTAATAACAACATTTTGGGGAATTATTCATCAGAGTCATTCTTTGGCAACTTCGTTGCCCAGCCATCCCCTTTCTCAGTAAACTATTTTACATCTCAGATTGAAATTTTTTCACAAACAGATAGGTCAAGATGTTTCAATGGTACTGAGAAAACTGTAAATAAATTTGTTAATACTTCTTTATTTTGGTCGTTATATTTCGATGGGTCCAAATCTAGTGAGGGCTCAGGAGCAGGATGTATTTTGATTAGCCCACAAGGGGAAAAAACAATGTTGTCCTGTAGGTTAGCATTTGAGTGCACAAATAACACAACAGAGTATGAAGCCTTAGTCCAAGGACTATATAAAGCCATCGGCCTCAAAGTCCATTATTTGAAAGTGTTCGGAGATTCTGAAATTATTATCAAACAGGTGAGAAATACAATTCATTGTCTTTCCACCCATCTAAACCATTATCAATCGCTGACACAGGAACTTACCTCCCACTTCTTGGCATTCAATATTTCTCCTATTCCCAGATCTCAAAATTCGGCAGCTGACCTGCTAGCCAATGTTGCCTCCAAGCTCCTACCTTCCGAAGATTACAGCCCAGATAGATTTTCAGTAGAGTTGCTTTTTAGGCCATCAATTCTTGACAATGTCACAAATTGGAGAGTATTATACCATGATGAAGATATTTTACAGTTCTTAACTTCTGAAAAGTCCTATGATGATCAAATCATCGAGGAAAACGAGCATGACCTTCAAATGAGAGGTAAACCTGAGGAAAATTCAATCCCTAAGCCTGTGGTGAAACTTGAGGATCTTTATGATATTAAAGACAGGTTTAAACCTGTGACTAATGCAAAGCTCCATAGTTCTACCCTAAGGTTTGAGTTGATAAACCTTGGCACTGAACAAACTCCTCAAAACATTAATTTAGGATTAGGACTTTCCTTGGAAGAGAAGGAGGCATTCATTAGACTGTTAAGGAAAAATAAACAGGTTTTTGCTTGGAAATATGACGATTTAAAGACATATGATACATCCATCATCCAGCATACCATTCCAATGCTTCCCGATCAGAAACCAATTCAGCAGAAGTTGAGGAAAATACATACGAACTTAGAGAGCCAAATAAAATCTGAACTTAACAAACTCTTGAAAGCTAAGATTATTTTTCCCGTGCGGCACTCAAACTGGGTCTCCAATATGGTGCCAGTCAGAAAGAAAAATGGCAACATTAGGATTTGTATTGATTTCAGAAATTTGAACAAGGCGAGCTTAAAAGACAATTTCCCATTACCTACCATGGAGCAGATACTCCAATCAGTAGCAGGCTCTGAGTTAATGTCCTTGCTAGACGGTTTCTCAGGATATAACCAAGTTCTGGTCCATCCTGATGACCAGCTTAAAACCACATTTAGAACAAAATGGGGAACATATGCGTATCAAAAAATGCCTTTCGGACTTACTAATGCAGGAGCGACGTTCCAAAGAGCGATGGATATAGCTTTTAAAGGGTTGATTAATAGAACAGTAGTCGTCTACCTAGATGATATTACTGTATTTTCTAAAGAGAAGTCCAATCATTTGCATGATCTAAATCAAATCTTTCAACGCTGCAAAAGATATGGTATTTCTCTTAACCCTAAAAAATCTTTCTTCGCTCTTGACCAAGGAAAGCTCTTAGGCTTTATTGTGTCTAAAGATGGCATTTATATTGATCCTGACCGGATCAAAGAAATCTCTGAAATCCCTTTCCCTCATAATAAAAAATCCATGCAGTCATTTTTAGGCCAAATCAATTTTGTCAAAAGATTTGTTCCAGATTTTTCTCAAATTATTTTGCCACTTCAAAAAATGATTAAGAAAAATTCAGTCTTTAAGTGGGGATCAACAGAAAAGGAAGCGTTTGATTTAATCAAGCAATCAATAATCAATGCCCCAGCCTTAAATACTCCTAATTTTTCTAATCATTTTACATTGTATACTATCGCATCCACCTTGTCTTATGCAGCAGTACTCACACAGCTCAATGATCACAATTTGGAAGCACCCATTTCATTTTATAGTTCAAATCTTCAGGGTGCTGAATTGAATTACTCCGAAGTAGAAAAACAAGCCTTTGCTGTATATAAAGCTGTCAAACATTACAGACCCTTCCTTTTAAAAACCCACACAAAAGTTATAGTTCCTTTTCCTGCAGTAAGGAAACTATTGATCCAAAAGGAACTAGGTGAAAAAAGGGCAAATTGGGTTACAGCACTTCAAGAATATGACTTAGAAATTAAACCAGCAAAGATTGTTAGAGGCCAAGGTTTTTGCAGGTTATTAGCAGGAGCATCCAACATTCCAGAATCAGGTGATACAGATCAAACCGAAGAAATCAACCAGATAAGTATTACTGATTCTGAGTCACAATATGCTGACTTAATCTTTTATTTGAAAAATGGATATGCACCTCCTAACTTGTCTTACAAAAACAAAAGGGCCATTAGATTGAAAGCAAAAAATTTCACAATTATTGATGATGTGCTTTTTAGGCAAAATTTTGATTCAATCTTATTAAGATGCCTAGAAAAACCTGAAGCACAAAAGGTTTTGCAGGAATTACATGATGGACCAGCAGGAGGACATTTTGGAGCTGACACAACAGCCCATAAAATCATTCATGTTGGCTATTATTGGCCCACTCTATTTAGAGATGCTCATGAATATGTAAGGAAATGCCAAAATTGTCAAAATTCTAGTGGAAGACAAAGAAAATCAGCTTTTCCTTTGCAGCCGATCAACATTGAACAACCATTTGAGCAATGGGGATTGGATATCATTGGGGAAATTACTCCGCATTCTTCCAAACAACATAAGTATATCCTTACTGCCACCGATTATTTTACTAAGTGGGTTGAAGCAATTCCTTTGAAGACAACAAATTCTGAGGCAATCATTGAATTCATAGATCAATTCATCATTACCAGGTTTGGTGTCCCAAATGCTCTTGTTTTTGATAATGCATCTTACTTCTCAGGCAATGCTATGTTTGATTTCGCTATTAAAAGAGGATTTAAATTAAAACATTCTGCTAATTACTATCCTCAGGGTAATGGTTTAGCCGAGTCTACAAATAAAAATCTGATTAAAATTATTAAGCGAACTATCGAACAGAACCATAAAACATGGCACAAATCCTTAATATTCGCACTATGGGCTGATAGGATAACATAGAAGGCTTCTATAGGATCTTCTCCGTTTAACCTTGTGTATGGAAAAGAAGCAGTGATACCAACAAATCTTGTTCTTCCTTCTCTAGCCTTAGTTCAGTTTATTGAGGAAAGCCCTTCTTCTTCTATTCAACTTAGACATGACCAAATTCTAAAATTAGAAGAGGAAAGGGAAAAAGCCAAGGTTATTCATGCAAAACATCAGCAAATCATCAAGTCATCCTTTGATTCAGTCTCATCCGGTTCAAAACAATTTCAAGTCAGTGATTTAGTTCTGAAATGGGACAAAGCCCATGAGGACAAGGGAAAACACACCAAATTCCAGAAGATGTGGCTTGGGCCATTTTAGATCTGTGAGAAGATAGGCCATTCGACCTTCATATTACAAGATTTATCAGGTTTGAGAGATTCTCTCCCTGTTAATGGCCTTATCTTAAAGAAATTCTTTAATTGAGGAGGTAACCCCTTCTCCTTTTTAGTTTAATAGAGTTTTGTAGTTTGTAGGACCATTAGAAAATAAAGTTGTAAGGTATCTTCCATTGACCTTTGCTGTATTTAAAAGTCGCTCAACAGAAGTAGTGTGGATATTTACTTTTAAATAATAGAAGTCTTACATAAGAGAGATAATTTCTAGGAAACTAGGTATAATTGCATTCCAAAATCACAATTCAATTTTTGTGAACCCTTCTCGAAGTTTAGAAGTATTGTAAATCATTTTATGTTTTCAGATTGGCCACAAAAGGGTTATCAATATCAAAACAGAAACTAATCCAACATCAGCATCTTTAACTCTTACCTTGTCATCCATTTACTCTTAAGGGGAAAATTGTCCATCCCATTCACCAAAGTTTATGGTTACTCAGAGTGTAATTCTAAAATATCTGATATTAAAGATAAGAGGTCTTATTACAAGCCTGCTTACCATGTTCATAGGGAAATAGTTTAACCGACATTACCAATACTGCATACCAAAACAGGGTAATGGCTTAGAATTATAAGACAAGGGGTCTCATCACGAGCCAGCTTGTTCGGTTAGATTACTACCAGTGAATGGCATTGTCAATAGCTAGCCACCAAACCAGGACAATGGCTTTTTATCTTAACAATAACAGAAAAAGAAAGGAAATACAAAATGTGAAAACATGTTTTGAATTCATTCTGTTAATCACACTCTTAAATGGATGGGACCATGGACAATAATATGGTTTAAAGGTATCCCTGTCGAAACTATGAACATTTGCTGGCAGCAGAGGCTCTGCCTATGACAAAGGAGTCAATTCTAAAAGCTGATTTGGAAAGGTTCTCTGTTTTATCATTAGAAACCAATAAACGCCAATTTAAAACATAGAATGTATCTAATTTTAAACAAGAGAGGAAATTAACAAAGATAGATTTATTTTATTTAGAATGCAAATATACCTAGTTATATTAGAATTTTTCCCTTTAATGAGAACTCTATTCTGAAAAAGTTTAAGTATTTCCATACTTTTAAGAGATAACTGTTTCTTCCAGCGAATCGCCAATTGTTGTGCTCTACAACAACCCCCCATTTCATATCATTATTTATTTAGAAAAACTATCATATGAAATGGGTCCCTTTAGATTTGATTGGTATCAATATTGTATTGTTCAAAAAAGGTCCGAAAACAAAATGAAAAACATTATGAAAACCTTTTCGATAAACCCATTTTGATCTTAATAATACAAATAATCAATCTTTTGTCATTGCGATAAAGCGATCGCATATCGCAATGACATAGGGAGCATACGTTAACGGCCCATTGGTTTTCCCCGATGCGATATCGCTATCGGCTATCGGCAATATTCTATGCATGTTCTTAAAGCGCCCCAGGTAATTCACCCCGATGCGATGCGATATCGCTATCGGCGATCGACGATATGCTTTCCATGCTTTTGTAGAATGCCAATACTCCCGATGCGATGCGATATCGCTATCGGCGATCGGGGATTTCAAAAGGTGACAATATAAGGAGTTAAAGTTTTCCCCGATACCCGATTGCGATAAAGCGCAAATTTCAAAAAAGCCGTTAAGACAGAGGGATATTACGATCAATTCATATTAAAAGCTTGATCTGTCGAACAATGATTTACCTGCGCTCAACCGCCAAAACATCCAAGGCACGCTTAAACGAATCATTCGGCCGATTAATGATATGATGGGCATTTAAAGGATTGGCAGGTTTAAACGGCCATTTAATGTAATAACAAGTCTTAAAATCTTCCCATAGATTGTATTCACGGCCACTTTAAAAGCTAATCCCTCATCACGCATTGATCTCATATTGGATTTTCATTACCAATTCTTTGTGTTACGTCTACTTTCACTCCTGTGCAGAATTCTTCCAAAGCAGAAAACTCAAACAGAATGGGGAAGAAGTCTAAGAAAACCGCAGTCGCTTCCGCTGCGCCAGCCACGGGACAAGCCGCCGCTGATCCAACAAATAAAAAGAAAGGATTGATATCTGATACTACATGTTCTGGTCTCGGCAGAACTACTTGGCAAAGTACCTACAATTTGATTGAAGCCGAAGAACCTAAAGTGACAACAGTACAAGCCTCTGCAGATTCAACTCGGAAATCTGATGGTACTTTAAAGGACTTAGCTGACTCCTTCCTTCATCGGATAGCAGCTCGGGAACAAATTCTCCCATATACAGATGTAGTGCGATGGGCAATTGAGGAAATCCCGATCATGGACAGAACCTTCTGCACCAGAGACGGGAGAATTTTCGGGTCATTCAAGGCTGATGATTTAAGGCAAATGTATCATTTGCCTGAGCCAGAGAAGAAGTACAACAAGGCATTTTTGGAGAAATTCCGAAAAGAGAATGAAGTTGAATCCGAACCCATTCGGGATTGGAGACAAAATCCGGCAAAACACAAACATGAATCTTCCAGTAAGTACTCGGTTGATTCCCTATGTTCTCCTTATTGTTATGCTGGAATAATGATGTGTAGATTGTGGGGGTTGCACGACTCTTCTAATTTCACCATAGAAATGGTTCCCTTGATGGAAGCGGTGTGTAACAGTGAAATAATGGATTGGGCCACTATTCTCTCAGATAAATTAGCAACAGTTGTTCTTGAGTTTAGAAATAAGACCCGCGTTACTGAAAGGTTAATTCCCCCATTCTACTACAGTGCCTATATTTTAGATACCTTGTGTTTTAACTCTAAATTTCCTGTGCTCAGCTGGAGGTGGACATCACAAGACCCCATGCCTATTGACATATACCATCAGAAATTATGGAAATCCTCTTATAAGCACCATTTATACCAAGTCTGCAATGGCTTTATGTTACCCATTCATTACTCTATTTTTGATAAACCTGCTCCCAAGATTTACTACCAAGCTGGGATTGATTTAACATCAGTAGGAAGATGGTTCGGGGAGGAAAAGTTCACTTATATAAGATTTTTCGGTAGCCAAGCCGAACCTCATGCCCTTCCTTTGTACATCCCTGATAAACTGCTGGTGAGGGAAATAGCTTATCAGATCATTGCTGAGAGTGTTACACAGACTCTCAAGAAAAATAAGAAGCAGGGCTGGCCCTCTTTTCCTTTGAGATGCGGTGTCTACACCTTGCATGATCTCAAACATGCAGAGAAAGAAGCTACAAAGATGAAAGCATTAACTCTAGCAACTCTCCCTAATAGGCAATTTGATCCCTACAAAGTCGCCTATAATGCACTTGAACAGGCCAAATTGGCAAAGTTTGATCATAAAGAAGATATGTTCGATGACCTGTTCTCCTCAGCCGAGTCAATAATGCAGGTTAAGGCATTTGCCAGAATGAAATATCAAGATGAAGGGTTGGTTGAATTCAACAGACTTAGAGAACAGAGGTTGCAAACTCTGCCTCTGGATCTGTTAGCAACAACCCCAACAACATCATCAAGCGAGCCTGAACGGGGACAGTCAAAGGAACCTCTGGTTACAACAACAGAACAAGAAAAACCACAGGAGGAAACTCAGACTAAAGAACAGGAGAAAGTGCGGGAGGAGACCCAGACTAAAGAGCAGAAACAGACCAACATTGAAGAAAATGTGGATACTCATATTGATCCAAAATTTCTCCAGGAATGGCAGCAATTTGATTTTATTATCAGCAATCTGGAATGTTCAAAGGACACTGAAACTTCGAAAGCAACAGACACACAGGAAACCACTTCACAACAGGTTCTAAGTGGAACCAGCGGCCCACCCATTTCAAAAGAAGTAGAAATAATACCAAAAGACCCCTCCGATCAAATCATTTTGCAGGTAGAAGAGATTCCTCCCTTGGATTTCTTCTACAGCCCGAGGCATAAAGCTGTAGTAAAACGACAGAGGAAGAGAAGAAGGACTGATCAACCTTCCCTTTTCCCAGAACAGACAGTCACGAGCAATGTGGTTTGGAAGGAGGAATTTGACCCCTTTGATGACCTGACAAAACTGTCACAATATGCTGGAGCCTATTCGGCAGCAACAATAGATAAGGCATAGGAGGTGAGTCTTTTATTGAAAACAAAAGACCAGGAAATCTTCTTATTACAGGCACAGCTAACTGAAGCAAAGAAGAAAGCGGAACAGGCAGAACAGCAATTGTTGACACAACAGCAAGTAAACAATCAACTAACTCAACAATTGCAGGCAGAGAAACAAAGAATTGACCACAGCGCAATCCAGAAGCAGAAAGAATTGTCAGAGGCCTTGGCACAACTGAAGGCAGCAAATGAGCAAATGCTGAAAATAAAAGATGAACAAATTGCTCAACTATCAACACAGCTTGAGAAGACAAAGGGCATTCCACAAATAACTGAATTCATAGTAGAAGCACTACAGATAAATACGACATTGATAGCCCAAATTAAGCTTATATGTCAACAAATCGCCCAGGCAGAGCCACTATGTGAATTGACGGCATCAATAAGTGAAAAAAATAGAAAAGGCTAGGACGGAATTGGATCAAGCTGAAGAAACGATAGCTGCATTTCTTGACTGGCAAGATACTGATCAGGGACAAGCGGCGAATTTACTAAGGATTTTAGAGTCACATAAAGATATATTATTCACAGAATGGCAGTCCCAGTTAATGAAAGCAGAGAGGGCAGTTTCAAGGTGCAAATCAACTACAAGCAATTTGGTTTAATTAGTTAATAACACTCTCTACTTGTCAAATATGATTTCCCAATGCACGCCAGGAAAATTGACAGCAATGAAAACATTGGAGCAGTCATGTTATCTAGATCTAGAGGAAAAAGGGAGATTAATTGCTGGAATTAACAGTTTAACATGGGACACCTATTGGTTCTTCTTGGTAAAACCACACACTCAGAGAGCCGCCCTCAAGTGCCTTACAGATGCAATCGGGTGTATTATCCCCGATATTCAGGATGCCACCTATGCCGCCCAGCTTAGCTCTTGCCTCAACAAACCGCCCGAAGTGGAGCCGATGCTTGCGATAAGTCAGCTCAGATTTAAAGGCAAACAACCTACTTGATGATTCATGTCGCCGACTGCCAGATTGCTGAGGAAAATAGGATCAAAATCAATTGATACCAATTAAGTAGGATTTCAGTTTCGTAGATAGTTAGATTAATTAAGTATTTATAGACCCTTTCATTGTTTTGGAAAGGGTTGTAAAGTTTTGTACTTGACTTAAAGACTGAAGTTGCACTATTGTGCTTCAGCCATATTCTTTTATAAAACTGGACCAATTATTCTAATTTTGACAAGGAAGCTTTTATGCAAATGTGCACTACTGTCTTTGTTTGAAAGTATTTCTGCGTTGGAGGAAGAATCTCAAATAGCGATTGATATTGGGAGTGTCTAGCAGCTCATATGGTACTATTATCTATGTCTGAATTCATTCTTTTCATATGAATTGTTATTTGATTACCTTTGCTATTATCGAATATATGTATGTGTTTTAACAACATTTCTTTATTCCTTCCACTATTGGATGTTTATGGGATGCCTTTCCTTTGATCATATATGTATCGATGATATATAAAGTGTAGCAATATTTCGCTAATCCCTTTGTTTAACGATTTAAGCAGAGTAATTCTTGAATGAATAAAAGTCCATGTTTATTGAATAGAGTAATCTACATGCCTGTTTATAAACATAGATCATCAAGCAATACACTTTAAAAGTACAATAGTTCCCGGGATTAGTAGTAGTTCTTTTATTTCGCCAATAGATTAAGTTATTCGCCTATCATTATATTAGCCAACCAATCATTCATTCATCCCGTTTATCCATTACTGGGAAACTGGTCCCATTATCCCCAGTCGGAGCCACCATTCCAAATGGAAAAGGAGCTGTACTAAGGTCCGGACCGGGTGGTTTTCCCCCAATGTTGATACAACGATTTTCGGGGCATCAACATATCCTATCCATCCCCATAGACTATAGTCCTCCATAAAGGTGAAAAAACCCCAAAATACCCATTGTTGAGCAATTTTGGGGGAAATTGGGCTTAAAAAACCCAAATTTGGGGTTTGGAGCAAGGTTTACTCAATCACTTAAGAATATGAAACCCCTCTGGAAAATCTATAAATAAAGAAGGATTGAATTCATTTTGGATCACCAAGTGTGGATTAATTCATTTGTTCTTGAGCATTAGGTCTGATAGTTTTTGACCCCTTCTATCTCTTGTCAATTTCAGTGGTGAAATATTCCACCCTAGTTGACATTCCCTTATTATCTCGTTGTTTGAGCACAAGGGTCTCTGGCTGGTCAGCAAATTCTGTTGGATATTGGTCTCTTGTCTTTTTCTAGGCACAAGATTTATGTTAAAGGTGAATGAATTTGGAGGATAGTGCATGATAGCTTAGTTCTATTTGGCATACACCTCTCTTGAAGGAAGCAACAAAGTTTCTGAGTCCTTAATATCTTGTTCTGGGCAAAGCACTTACCTTAGGCAGTGGATTCGTTTCTGGCACCTGGAGTAGCAAAACTCTTTGATTTATTTAGTTTTTGCATGCACAGTTAAAAGGAGCACTTCCCTAGTTATTAATTCTCAACCTTAGCTAAGGAAGCATGTTTGCATATCTCATATCATATTCACTAGCAGCAGACTTTAATTGTCTTGTCTATCCATGCAAGGAAAGTGCACTAGGATTAGGAGTTAAGAAAGTTGGGACATTGTTGTACATGTTTCCAGATTCATTGTACCTTCCAGACTAAAGTAAAAGTGAATAGTAGTGTTTGAAATTTATAGTTATTTCTTGTTTCAAAGAGTAATAAATAGTGATGTGATTTGAGTTTCAAATCTTTGTACTTCCTTTTACTTTCTTCAGTGGCATGTACTTCCCTGTTTAGAACAAGGGGTTTTTCTACAGTATCTAGCCTCTAAAGCTTCTTAAATAAAAACTAAATATCAAATCATGACCTCGTACTCCAAATCATCTAAGGCATCACCCTAGAGAAGTTCCAAAGTAGACCAATGAGCTTTGACAGTCCAACTCCAACCCCATGTCACTATACACGTGTTGACATCATTGCTACAAAAATTATTCTGAAGTGTTACATCCTACACCAATTCCTAAGATGGATGCCCACAGGGGTTCTAGAAAAAAGCTCAACCTTCATTACCACATTTAAGACTTTTCAAAGGGATCGGTCCCTTTAAACCATACCAATTTTTACACTTTCACAATTTGGCCATGTTCCTATCAATTTATATTTTGAAATTGAAAAGTCAGTCCTATTTTACATATTTATTAAATTTAGGAACAATTATAGGTCAACTCCAGCATGTAATTTTCTGAAATTAATGGAAATTACGCGCTCTCTTTCTTCGGAAAAAGGTCAACTCCAGCAAAATGTCAACAAATTTGTGGGTTAGGTTGGCATTTCTCCAAATACTATCACACATGTATATATAATCACACATTTTCTTTTATAGATCTTGATTGGTTGAAAAAAAAGGTTTGCTGCCTATGTAATTTTGTCCCATACCTCCACATCATCACTCATAGATAACAATATTCTTAATTCTTCGTCTGTGTGCATAGTAAGGTCCCTTTTGGTTGCTATTTTTGATGGAGCAACCTTTGACAATACACCTTTTACCACATAGATGTTGTTGTTGGATAGAAATCTCCAGAGTAGTCTTACACCGGACATATAAATGGCTATTGTATATCACAATAATAAGCATTAACATATGAAGATGTGCAGACCCTAAACTATGTGTATTCAATCCATTGCTTTTTCTTTCATGGCATATTTCGTTCTACATAGTGGATGTGTTGTGGCACTTGAGTGTGTTCACATAAAAAATTATAAGGCCAAACCTGGATTCTCATGTGTCATGGAAATTCAACATATGCCTTGTTCACCGTAGAACTACTTGTAACTCATCTTAGGGTACTCATGTACAATCTCGCTCATCCCAATTAACAAGTTACCAAGACAAGGCTCATCATATCCAACCTTGGTCTAAAACAATTAAGCAATATAATTTACATCTTGACATGCGATAGCACCTGACATGTCTTAGAATGCCTTGGCACTATGTGGAATGCGTTAACATCCCCTACATTCCTTGGCATGCTTTGACCCTCTCTAGCACACCGTGGCACTTCCTGATATGCCTTGGTAGTTTAACATACCTTGGCATTGCCTAGCATATAACCTTGTCACTCCCTCCTTAACACACCTAGAACTCATTGAAACTCCCTCTCACACACTCTTATTCGTTAATTTCCATGCATTTTGAACTAGTGCTTCCTTATGTTTCCTTAACACCCCCTAACACTCCCTAGGTCACCCTAGTACCTGACACATCTTGGCCTACTGCCTTAACTCTCTAGCATTCCTTGGCACTACATAGTATACCTTGTCACTCTCTCCTTAGCACACCTGGACATCGCTGACACTCCTAGTCACAAACTCTTATTCATTCATTTCCATGCATTTTTGCCTAGTTCTCCCTTGTGTTTCCATAGCACTCCTTATCACTCCTTGACACGTGTTGTTACACCCTAGCCACAAGGTTCTTTCTTTTAAAATATCTAGTTTTTTTGCTAAAGCTAACTTCGAGCCATAAGGTTCGTTTTCTTTGCATGTCCGTGTTGGGTTTTGTGTTTTGTGTTTTGTAGGGAAAAAGAGCTTTCTCAAGGCAAGCACGCAAACCAAGGCCCCCCCTCTCTCTCTCTCTCTCAAATTTTTTGTATAGATCAATTGGTTCAAAGCTATTTTAAGAGAGTAGAGGTCTTGGGTTCAAGTCTCCATTTTGTGGGGGCGGATTTTTTTCATTTCCGCACATTCGCGCACTTTGCCGGCAACTTCAACAATTTTTTTTCAAAAAGCCATAACTTCTTCATCCGGAAGCCTTTTTCAGAGCCGTTTTTTTTAAAACCGCCTAATTTTTCGAGATCTATCCATTGGAACACTTACTTTCAGCATCTTCAGCTTCAGTTTTTTTTTTAAATGGAAAGTCCATGCCAAGTCATTCTTGACAGCACTAACTACTTCCAATGGATATCCTACATGGAAGATTTACTTAGAAGTAAAGGTCTCTACAGAATAGCCACAAACCAAGAGAAGAAACCAAAAGATGAAGACAAGGTTGCAAAATGGGAAAATAGACAAGATCAAGCACGTGGTTTGATAGGGATGTCTATTTCTCCTGATCTTAGATTCCATATTGCAGAACTTGAGACTCCTCATGAAGCATTGGAACAAATCACTGAAGTTTTTGAGATTAAAAATGAAATTAGAGCCCATCAACTTGAAAATGAGTTGCTTACATTGGATCCTAATAATTTTTCTTGCATTGAAGATTTCTTGTCCAAATTCAAGACCCTTAGATATCTCTTGGAAGGTGTTAAGGTTAAGAAAGAAGATAGTAACCTTATTTATTCCATCCTTACTAAGTTGGGACCAGCCTACTCTGTATTTGTTTCCACCTTCCATTCTACAAGGGAAGCTTTCATTTGTCAAGGAAAAGACTACAAGGCCCCTTCCTTTGACTCTTTTTGTGATTCTTTAATAAGAGAACAAGAAAAACTCTTACACCTTGGTCTTCTTAATCTTGGAAACTCTTCCAAGAAAGCGTTAGCCACCCAGCAGCAACCAAATTAAAAGAATCCTAAGAAGTCATATCCTAAAAAGAATGGTCCTAAACCAAACAAGGGTCCTAAGCAAACTCACCCTCAAAATGAAAGATCGTTTCAGCAAAATGATAAGACCAATAAAAACAAATGGAAGAAGACTGATAGACATTGTAACTTTTGTAATCGAGATGGCCACTTAGAATCTAAATGCTTTAAGAAGATGGAAGCCTTGGAAGCCACAATGAAGAAACATAACATCCATGTGGAGCATTCTTCAACTTCAACTTCAACTTCATCTTCAGGAATGGCACTTTCTGCATGTCGTTGTCAATCATCTCAGTCTGGTTATGCATTAAATGTATCTTCTTCTTCTCATTCTCATGAGTGGCTCATTGATTCTGGAGCCTCTTATCACATGGCCAAAAACAAAGCCATGTTTTCTTCTTTAAATAATTGTAACACCAAAAATATATATGTTGGTGATGATAGATCTCTTAATGTTGTAGGGACTGGAACTGTTCATCTAGACAATGGTCAGTTTAATGATGTATTATGTGTTCCAACCTTATCCTGCAACCTTCTATCTGTATATCAGATAACTCATTCAGGTGAAGGTAAAATTGTTGAATTTTCACCTCATGATGTTGTAATCAAGGATCTAAGAGATCCTAAACAGATTCTAGCTACTGGTATTGCTGATGATTCCACAAGGTTGTATAAGTTTCACAACTTTGGGTCATCAAATCTTCCCTCAGTATTTGTTGCTCATAATGATGAACTGAGCAAACTTTGGCATGAGCGATTTGGTCACTTAAACTATCGCTCCCTTCAGCATCTATGTAAAGAAAATATGGTGACAGGTCTTCCTATGGTATCTTGCAGAGATGGTGTTTGTTCCGGATGTGTACTCGGAAAACATCATCAGGACAGTTTTGAAAAACGTGCCTCTTGGCACGCCTCAGCCCCTTTACAGCTTGTGCACAGTGATTTATGTGGTCCACTTCTTGTTGCTTCATTCTCTGGCTGCAAGTATTTCTTAACTTTCATTGATGATTTCTCCAGACACACTTGGGTATACTTCTTAAAACTCAAGAGCGAAGTATTTAACACTTTTTTGGCCTTCAAAGCCTTTGTTGAAAAACAATCTGGACATCAAATTCTTAAGCTAAGAACTGATAATGGTGGAGAATATGTTAAAAACACATTCATCAACTTTTGCACCGAAAATGGAATTCAAATGCAACATACTGTTCCATACACTCCACAACAAAATGGTGTAGCTGAAAGGAAAAATCGCACCTTAAAGGAAATGGCTAATTGTATGCTGCAATCTAAAGGACTCAGTCTTAGTTTTTGGGCCGAAGCAATTAATTGTGCAAATTATATAATAAATCGCACTCCTACTAAGGTTCTAAAGAATATCACTCCAGAAGAAGCTTGGAGTTCCATTAAACCAGATGTAAGTCACTTTCGTGTTTTTGGAAGTGAAGCATGGGCCCATATTCCAGATGAAAAGCATAAAGCTTTAGAACCTAAGAGTGAGAAATGTACTTTTGTTGGATATTCTGAAGATGTAAAAGGTTATAGAATTATTCCATTTAAGTCCAAAAATGTTATCATTAGAAGAGATGTAAAATTTGATGAAAATAAATCGGCCTGCGAGCCTAGTCCGGCGGATGTGCCACCTCTTCCTATCTCTTCTACTTTTGAAAACATTTCTTCTTCAGATGATGAAAGTGAGGATGACAATCCTCCCCCACCTTCTCAGGATCCTCAACTTCCAAGATGGTTCCGTGCTACTCGAGATGCAGCAAGTGATCTTGCCGGTGATCCTACAGATCAGCGACGTACACGTTCTCAGTTTGAAAGAGCCTCTTATTTACTGGCTCAAGCTCCAGTAAATCATGATCCTGACACTTTTGCAAAAGCTTCAGGCCATCCACATTGGGAAGCAGCTATGAATGAAGAATATCATTCATTGTTGACAAATGATACATGGGATCTTGTTCCTCTACCAAAGGGACGCAAACTTGTTAGATATAAATGGGTTTACAGAACCAAGTATGGACCAGATGGGAAAGTTGATAAACATAAAGCTCGTCTTGTTGCTAAGGGCTTTTCACAGGTTGAAGGCATTGACTACACTGAAACCTTCTCCCCTGTTGCCAAAATGAACTCTATCCGCCTTGTTCTTTCCCTTGCTGCCTCTTTAAAATGGGAAGTCCATCAGATGGATGTTAAATCTGCCTTCTTGCATGGGGACTTGCATGAAGAAATCTATATGGAACAACCCATTGGCTTCATCCAAACAGACTCCAGCCTTGTATGTCGACTTAAGAAATCTCTTTATGGTCTCAAGCAAGCTCCTCGGGCTTGGTATGCCAAAATGGATAGCTTTCTTTTAGAATCTAGCTTTTCTAGGTGTTATTCTGACAATACTGTCTACACCAAGAAAGTGGGAAACTCTCTTATCATCCTTGTTCTTTATGTTGATGATCTTATTCTTACTGGTAGTGATCCCAACCTTATAAACCATGTGAAGTCCAGCCTTAAAAAGAAATTTGAAATGACAGACTTAGGACACTTACACTATTTTCTCGGTCTTCAAGTCTTGCAATCCAAGGAGGGTATTTCCCTTTCCCAGTCCAAGTATGCTTGTGATATTCTTCGTCATTTTCACATGGAAGACTGTAAGCCAGCCCCTTCTCCCTTTCAGTCTGGAGTCAAACTTTCAGTCTCTTGTACTTCTCCTAAAGTTGATGCTACCTTATACCGTCAACTTGTAGGAAAACTCTTGTATTTAACCCATACTCATCCTGACCTTTCCTTTGCTATTGGCCTTGTTGCTCGTTTTATGCAAAACCCCCGTGAAAGTCATTGGAAAGCAGCTAAAAGAATACTTTGTTATGTTCGAGGTACAGTACAGTTTGGGATTCATTACAGTGCCAAAGCAGCTCCTCTATTAGTTGGTTTCACTGATTCTGATTGGGCTGGTGACCCTGATGATCGGAAGTCTACTGCCGGTTATGTCTTCACTCTTGGTTCAGGACCTATTACATGGGCTTGTAAGAAACAGGCTGCCATTTCTCTTTCGTCAGCAGAAGCAGAGTATCGTGGTGTCGTGGAAGCTAGTAAGGAAGCCTTGTGGCTTCGTCAGATCCTATCAGAGTTTGGCTTTGAGCAGCAACATCCAACCACACTTTGGTGTGATAATCAAAGTGCCATTCAGCTATGCAAAGATCCAGTCCAGCATCAGCGCAGCAAACACATTGAACTACACATGCACTTCATCAGAAAGCTCATTCATGACCATGTTCTTGAAGTGCAATATTGTTCAACAGATGATCAGGTTGCAGACATCTTCACAAAGGCTCTCACAGAGGCGAAGTTCACTAAACTTCGATATATGCTTGGAGTTCAGGAAGTTGTCACTAAGGGGGGATAGGCTCTAGTGCCTCCTTCCTTCTCCTATTGTGTCATATTTGTAAATCCTTCAATCCTATCCCAAGTTGTTCTTAAGGGGGGATGTTAGGATATTCCGACACATAG
Source organism: Pinus tabuliformis (assembly GCA_031772625.1). NCBI lineage: Eukaryota > Viridiplantae > Streptophyta > Pinopsida > Pinales > Pinaceae > Pinus > Pinus tabuliformis. The sequence continues at coordinate 1,560,469,275 of CM062818.1, read as the reverse complement.
GATATAGTTAAGTTCAACTTGGTCTAGTGTAGAGTTAGGTATAGAGTTAGGTAAAGTGTGTTTCTTTACCATTGTACATTTTGTAACTTACAATCTGACGGTCACGATATGTAGTGATCCGACGGTTCACTCTCTCCTCGATATTACCGACACTTGATCCGTGGCTTGACACCCGATTGGTCCATGAGTTCTATTTAAAGCGCATGGAGGGTCATTGTTCGGGTAATCCGTGCATGAGAGAAGCTTATGTAAATTTTCATTCTTTGATTAATAAATTGCCTGTAGTAGCCACGTTGGCACAGGTCGTGGATTGTTTCCCTCTTTGAGGGCTTTAACCACGTCAAAAATACTGGTGTATTGATCTGTGATCTGGTTGTGAGCGGTGTCCTTTTGGTGTTCTTTCTGAGGAACTTACCCTGTAAATTCCTACAGTTCCTAGACCAAAGTCTCCCTTTGTCTCAAATTGATTTTTCCATCCTCTTATCACAATCGCAGGCTTTCCTCCTACAAGTCCTAATATGAAATTCTCCTAGCACACTTCGTCCATGGGACACCTAGAATTCACTGACACTCCCTAGCATAATCTCTTATTCATTCATTTCCATGAACTTTGACCTAGTTCTCCCTTATGATTCCCTGACACTCCCAAACACTCCTTGACATGCATTGACACTATCTGGCATATGTCAGCATGCCTTTTCATTCCTTGGCATGCCATGGCACTCCTTAATTATCATTCCCTCATAACTACCCTTATTTTCTTTTAGACTTAGGAACCCAACCAAGTCCTGCCTCGACTACAACAACTTTACCAAGTTACATTTACTACAACTAGACTATGCCTTGTTCCCCTAATGGACTATAAATCATCTTAGGCTTCTCATGTCCAATATAACTCATACCACTTAACAAGTTACCAAGTCAAGGCTCGCATCCAACAATGCCCACAAAACAACTAAGCAACATAGTTTAGATCTTCACATGCCATAACATCCGGCACATATAACAATCCATTGGCACTACATGGCACACATTATCATCCCTTGCATTCCTTAAAATGATTTTCCACTCCCTAACAGACCCTACCACTCCCTAACATGCCTTGACACTCTAGCATGCCTTGGCACTGCCTAGCATATACCCTTGTCACTCCATCCTTAACACAATTGGAACTTGCTGAAACTCCCTATCACACACTCTTATCTATTCATTTCCATGCAATTTGAAATAGTTCTCCCTTGTGTTCTCATGGCACTCCCTAACACACATTGGCACACCCTAGGACTTGGCACATCTTGGCATGTTGCCCTGGCACTCTAGAATTCCTTGGAACTACCTAGCATACCTTGTCACTCCCTCCTTAGCACACCTAGAATTCGCTGACAATCATTGTCACGCACTCTTATTCATTCTTTTCCATGCATTTAAAACTAGTGCTCCCTTGTTTTTCCCCGACACTCCATAACTCTCCCTGGCATGCATTAGCACACCTTAGAACCTAGCACATCTTTTCATGTTTCCCTAGCCTCTAGAATGTCTTAGCACTGCCTAGCATACCTTGTCACTCCCTCCTTAGCACACCCTGAAATCACTGACACTTCTTGTCACAAACTCTTAATCATTCATTTGCATGCATTATTTTCACCTAGTGCTCCCTTGTGTTTCCCTAACGCTCCCTAACACTTCCTAGCACTATTTGGCACACCTTGGCACCTATCACATATTGGCTACATGTCGCTCTGTCACACTAGAATGACTTATTACTGCTTAGCATACCATGTCACTCCCCTCTTACCACACCTGGAACTCAGTGACACTCCCTGTCACACACTCTTATTCATTCATTTCCATGCATTTTGACCTAGTGCTCCCTTGTGTTTCCCTAGCACTCACTAACACTCACCACACATTGGCACACCCAACTGGAATGAGTTTCACTAACAATCAATCCAAAAACCCTTCCAGAGTCTAGCTAGTTACTTGTTCTTCACTAAGATATTAGGGTTAAGTTTATTGTATAGTGTTCAGTGTGAAAATATTACTAGGTGTTTTTATCGCATAGAGTAATTATGATCTTCCCCATGTACACAAGGATAACTGAGAAGTATTTCCCATAATCATGCAAGTGGAACTTCAACATGTACATCAGGGTAACCACAAAATATTTATCATATTTACACAATGCAAGGTGATAGGAAAATATTTACATTATATATGTGAATGTACTAAGATCAGGACCATTAGCATCATATCTACATATTTACCACAAGACGAGGGTCATTACAACCCCTTAAAAATAGCCATAAGGCCTTCCTCTTTTGCAGCTCCTTGACCACAAGGGTTTAATTGAAAAACACATAGTTCCTTTAAAGATTTGTAGGTTGAGGTAGCCACTTCAAGCCCTTGAACTTAAAGATAATCAAATATTTTCAATTTGTTACAATAATAAGTCCATTATGCACACTCCTCATCTTAGAGTTGGGTAGAGAGGGAGAATACTTGATTGATGCCAACCTTGTAAATGAAAAACTTTGCCTACTCATTGGTTGGACACTCCACCACTAGTTGACACCACTAACAGACACCAAAAGTCCGAGATACCCATAATATGTGCCCTACACCCAAGGGATTAGACTACAACTCCATAAAATGTACCTTCAACTTTAGATGTCCCAAAACAGTAATATCTTAACCCTAGACTATTTGTTAGATTTTTGTAACTTTCTCCTTAACTAACATTTGTTTTTAACTATTTAATCCACTTACCATATACTCTCTCTTGTTTGCACCCACCTAGTATACAAGAACACTTATGTTTTTAATACAACCAAGTTAAGAGGGCATGTTTCTTTCTTACACTTAAATGTTTTCAATACAACCAAGTTAATAGCACATGTTTCCTTCTAAAATTCCAAAAGTATAACATGTCTATCTCTATAAAATAACAACAAAATCATTGCATAAAAAAGGTAAGCTTAGAATTAAATTAAAATTAGATTATTATTATTATGATAAACACACAAAATATGGAAATATTGTTTTCAAACACAAGTTACCATAAAAAAAAAGTGTTAGTTTATCAAATACAACTACAAACTTATTAAGCTAGCCTAGATCCATCTTAACTCGGATCTATCAAGCGCCAAGAGGGATCCAATCTCTCGATGTGCAAACCTCTTTTTTGGTGCTTGATAGATCTAGGTTAAGATGGATCTAAGCTAGTTATATAATACTATATAATATCTATATTTGTATCTATGTGTCTCTTTCTTATTCCCTCTCTCGATCTCACCCCCCAAACATACACACTCTCTCTCCATATCTATCTATCTCTCCCTCCCTCTTCCTCTCCACCTCTCTCCCTTCCCTCTATCTCTCCTCTCTCCATCGCTCCCTTGTCACTCCCTCTCTCTCTACCTTTCTCCCTCTATGTCTTTCTTCTTCCTTCCCTCTCTCCCCCTCTAACTTCATCTCTCTCTCTCCTCTCTCTTAGTCCTCTCTCCCTTTCTCTCTCACCTCCCTCTGTCCCCCCCCATCACTCTCTCTCTCTCCTCCCTCCATCTTTGTGCCTCCCTCTCTCTCTTTCCATCTATCCCTTATCACTCCCTCTCTCTCTCCACCTCTATCTCCCTATGCCTTAGTTCTTTCCTCCCTATCCCTCCACCTCTATCTCCGTATGCCTTAGTTCTTTCCTCCCTCTCTCTCCCCCTCCAACTCCATATCTCTCTCTCCCCCTCCAACTCCATATCTCTCTCCCCCACTCTCTTCTTCTCTCTCTCCCTCTCTCTCTTCCTACCTCCTTCTCTCTGTCTCCCCCCATCACTCTCTCACTCTCTCTTTCTCTCTCTCTCTCTCTCTCCACCCTCCATCTTTGTCACTATCTCCCTCCCCCTCTCTTCCCTTCACTTTGCTTGCTATCATCACTTGGATCCTTAGTTAAGATAGATCTATGTTGGTTCTTACTAATATTTGTATTATATAAATTTCACATCTTTAAATACAAAAGTATTCTCATTTTTAATTTTATTAAAACCTTAATTTAATTTATATGGGAATAATTTTAGTAGTCATGAGGATAGAGGGTTTATATATATCTCAAAACTAATTACAACCCTTTTCCTATTAGCTTCAAATAAATTTTTTTATAAAATTAAATTAAATTAAAATATTTTTATTGTGAAATAAGTTATGGTTTTTGGGCATGTGGTATTGATAAGGCATGGTATTGGCCCATGGTATTGTAACAAAGCCTATTTACAAGTTAATAATATCCATGGTAAAGTGGGGGTGAATATCGATGGTTAAGAATCTTGTCATATTGTTATAAAATATTTAGATTGTGAAATAAGATATGATTTTTTGGCATGTGGTATTGATAAGCCATGGTATTAGCCCATGCTATTGTAACAAAGCCTATTCACAAGTTCATAATATCAATGACAAAGCGGGGGTGAATATCCATGATTAAGAATCCTGTCATATTCTTATAAAATATTTTGATTTTGAAATAAGTTATGTTTTTTGGGCATGTGATATTGATAAGCCATGGTATTGGCCCATGGTATTGTAACAAAGTCTATTTCCAAGTTAATAATATCCATGGTAAAGTGAGAATGAATATCCATGGTTAAGAATATTTTCATATTGTTATAAAATATTTTGATTGTGAAATAAGTTATGTTTTTAGAGCATGTGGTATTGATAAGCCATAGTATTGGCCCATGGTATTATAACAAAACCAATTTTTTACAAGTTAATAATATCCATTGTAAAGTGGGGGGTGAATATCCATGGTTAAGAATCTTGTCATATTGTTAAATATTTTGGTTGTGAAATAAGTTATGGTTTGTGGGCTTGAGGTATTGATAAGCCATGGTATTGGCTCATGGTATTGTAACAAAACCTATTCACAAGTTAATGACAAAATCAAAATATAACAAATTGAATTTTATTATTTTTATTATTAACTGAGCCAACATTTAGATTTTTGCACTCATCCCCATACTTTTGACTTTTATTATTATTACTATTATTCTTTAACTAAGCCAATATTTAGAATTGTTTACATACTTACATTACATCTACACATCTACTCTATACTCTATAAATTTTGTATTTATTGTTTTCTGGGGAGGGAAATTTTAACATTTTTGAAAAAATTCAGCCTTAGTTTTGATGTAACAAAGCCCTCCTAATTCCAATCTCCATTTACTTTCTAAAACAAGTAGTATATTTTCACTTTTCATAGGGTGGAGGGAAAACTACTAGATATATATGACTTTTATTATTATTATTACTATTATTCTTTAACCAAGCCAATATTTAGAATTGTTTACATACTTACATTACACCTACACATCTACTCTACAAATATTGTATTTATTATTTTTTAGGGAGGGAAATTTTAACATTTTTGAAAAAATTCAGCCTTAATTTTGATGTAACAAAGCCCTCCTAATTCCAATCTTCATTTACTTTCTAAAACAAGTAGTATATTTTCACTTTTCATAGGGCGGAGGGAAAACTAGTAGATATTTTCACTTTTCACAAGGCGGGAGGGAAAACGAGATTGAAGAGAGTTGTGAATTAAATTTTCACTTTTCATAAGGCGAAGGGAGGGAAAACTAGTAGCATATTTTCACTTTTCACAGGGTGGGAGGGAAAACGAGATTGAAGAGAGTTGTGAATTAAGGTTTTACCAGTAGCAGATTGATATCGAACCCCACCATTAGATCTTCAATCCATTAATGGCACCCAGGTATGTTTCATTTCTAACCTCACTGCATTTACACCCCACTTTTAGTCTTCTTCCACATAGGGAGGAGTACACACACCTCAGATCTCTGGTTCAAAATTCACTATTTTTTTCATCCTTGCTTTTAAGTTTACGAGTAGCATATTTTCACTTTTCACAGGGCGGGAGGGAAAACGAGATTGAAGAGAGTTGTGAATTAAGTTTTTACCAGTAGCAGACTAATATCAAACCCCACCGTTGGATCTTCAATCCATTAATTGCACCCAGGTACGTTTCATTTCTAACCTCACTGCATTTCCACCCCACTTTTAGTCTTCTTCCACACAAGGAGGACTGGTTCAAAATTCACTACTTTTTTCATCCTTTCTTTTAAGTTTAAGAGTAGCATATTTTCACCTTTCATAGGGCTGGAGGGAAGAAGAGTGTTGTGAATTAAGTTTTTACTAGTAGCAGACTGATATCGAACCCCACCATTGGATCTTCAATCCATTAATGGCACCCAGGTATGTTTCATTTTTAACCTCGCTGCATTTCCACCCCACTTTTAGTCTTCTTCCACATAGGGAGGAGTAAACACACCTCAGATCCCCCACCATTGGATCTTCAATCCATTAATGGTGCCATGGTATGTTTCATTTCTAACCTCGCTGCATTTACACCCCACTTTTATTCTTATTTCACACGGGGAGGAGTACACACCTCAGATTTCTGGTTCAAAATTCACTAGTTTTTTCATCCTTGCTTTTAAGTTGGGCGGGAGGGAAAACGAGATTGAAGAGAGTTGTGAGTTAAGGTTTTATCTTTTCAATCCATTAATGGCGTCCAGGTATTTTCATTTCTAACATTGCTACATTTCCACCCCACTTTTAGTCTTCTTCCACACAAGGAGGACTCGTTCAAAATTCACTATTTTTTTCATCCCTTCTTTTAAGCTTAAGGGTAGCATATTTTCACTTTTCACAGGGTAGGAGGGAAAACAAGGGAACATAGGTAAAAGAATATGTATTTTTCCTTCTTTTATGGTTTGTCTCTATAGAGTTGATTTTATTGGTTGTACATTGTATGCATCTCAAAATTTCTCTTTAGGAAATCCTATTTTTATTCTTTCCAAGAAAAACTCTCTAGGGAATCCCAATGGATGTTTCCCCACATTCATGGATGACATCCCTGGTAAACCCATTGGCATTTACTAGTGCACCTCACCCAAGGGATTTCAAACAGGGCACCTGCCAACACAGAACTAGCCAAACACCCAGTAACATTAATGACATTCGGTTGGGCTAACCCCTTGGGCTCAATAAATCATAATCAACTACACTATTTTCCATATTAACATATTGATCATATTTAGCATTTTGTTAAAGTAACCATAACAATCCAAGCCTATTCATATTTTTATTTTGGTTTTTAATTCCTTCTTTGGTGTGGTGACAACTTTATATGATTGTATAGATGTTTATTTTTGTCAGATTCTATGTTGAAAAGTAGATGCTCTCTTACATTCTACCTTATTTGTTATGTATTGATGGAGTTCAGTTTCATTAGTTGTGACCAAAGAACTATGTCATGCATGTATACAAAGATTCTTGTATCACTATTTATAAATTGAACATTGTCCTTAAACCAGCAAAGTGGATCCTTAATGCTACATGTTTGTATCTCAGGCAACTTCCAATCCTAATAATTGAGGTGAAATTTAAGTGTTTCTAGAATCCAAATCTCAGGTTTTGTGAATTCACTCATATATGGTCCTGGAAAAGCGAAGTGAAATTTAATTATTTCCAAATCTTAAGTTCTGTGAATTCACACATATTTGGTGTTGGAATCTTTTGAGAAAATGGGAAGAATTTCTTTTAGTTGCATTCAACTTTTCCAAAAATAATACTAAATTTGTCCCTGACTAAAATTCTCTAAATGGCTTTGGGATTGAAAATTTTGTAAATATTTTTAGGGAAACAACCCAAAATAATTTTTCCAGATTAGAGTTTTATAACACTAGGTACTAAAACAGTCTTCTATTTTCTGCGGCAATGTTTGATAGAGTCTTCCTAGAAACTGGTCAGAATTTTAGGTAGATGCGTTAGACGGACTAAATAATTTTTAATGAATAATCACTTAACATAAATGATATATTAGGTTGCATAAATATATAACTTAGAAGCATGAAATGAAGAAGAAATCTCAACGAGATTGACATATTCTTAATTTAGTTGAATGAGGCCAGGAATAACTTTGACTAGAGGGTGTTGAAAATGGCATAATTTTGTTCTGGTTTGATAGATTTAGAACTAAAAATCAACGGTTTTATTGCTTGCATAACTTGGGAAGATTTTTGTATCTGAAGTCTCAACCTTATTGAATAGTATGATTCATGGCTGTAATGTTGAGATATGTTGTGATACCACTTGCTAGTAACCTAAACACTTTGGATGAAAATTTAGTTGTGAATTTTACTTGCAAAAGATATAAGTGAAAATATAGATTAATTGTCCCTTGTGTAGAATTTCCTTGAAATTTTGCTACTGCTTGAATGAATAAATATGAAACTAATTGTTGCATGAAGACAAAAAATATCTCTACCAATTTGTAGTGGAATAGAACAGAAATAAAACATAGTCACACTATAGCAAAAAAAACAAAATTTTCTAGGGAACCCAACTGGGAAAACCCTCTGCTAGCTGTAGAAATTTAAAATACTATCCATATTAGACTTTGAGACACCTTCTTCAAGACTAGGTTCATCGATGCTTATTGCTTTCCATATTCATTTTCATAATCATTAGGGTTTTTGTCCATCAAATCAGAGTAGCTAGAAAGTGTCTCTTTGATTTCAGAAAGCAGATCAAGATCAACTTCATCCAAGAATCCCCTAGAAGGCTCATCAGTAGCAAGAAGAAAGGTCTTTTTTTATTTTATTTCATCACATGCATCCATCATAATCACTGATTTGTCTTCATTTCTTTCACAGCCATTTTCATTGTTAGATGCAAAAGGTAATTTAGTATGATATAATCCTTAGGTAACCAACCTCAGACATATTTTTGGTTAATTTATGTTGTTTGAAGTTTATTGAGTTTGAGTTTTATCATGAAACTACTAGAAGCGTACTAGAATGGGTGAGTTGATTATCTTGATAACAATGTTATGGTTTGATCTAGTCCTTGAAAGGAACTTATAGTTGATGGTTAAAATTTCATATTCCTTTCATTTTTTTATCTTCACATATAACAAATATCTTTATGTTATAGCCTCTAGCTAGATATATACAGTGACTGCCACTCAGAAGTTGGATGCCATCATTTTGGAGCTTGAGCTTACTCAACTTACCTTTGTTTGAGTTGAAAATGTCATTAGATCTCATTATATTGTCTATTGCAGAGCATGAATCCAATTTACCTTTGTTTCAGTTAAAAATGTAATTAGATCTTGCTATACCATCTTTTGTAGAGAATGAATCCAATTTCTCATAGTCCATTTGCTTGAGGTATAACAAAGTTACTTTAATTCGTTAAACTTACTTTTCATATTCTATTTGCTGATTGTGATTCTGTAGGGCACATCTACATTGGAAAAGGAGCATATTTAATGAAGTGTGGAAGGAGAGGGAAGCTTCAGTTATGTCCTTTCAAACTTTCTAAGGTATGTAATAAAATTTAAAAAAAATCTCCATAGAATGTTGTGCTTTAATTTTTTCTGTTGATAATGGATTATTTATGTGATCTCCCCTCTCTTACACACAACCAGAGTCCAGACATACGTGGTTTTTTGGGATATGTGGATAATGGACAGATTTATGCTAACCATTTATCTAGAAATTTACATTGTAGAAGATCAAGCATTTACAGTTGGATATTTCCTTGCCACTAAATTAGAGTTGAAGAGTTGGACTCCTATTTAAATGGGGGAATTAAACTAGCATAGATCCATCTTTACTCTGGATCTACTAAGCCCCGAGAGGGATCAAATATCGTGATATGCAAACTAGCATAGAGTGAAAAAATATTTGATCCCTCTCGAGGCTTGGTGGATCAAGAGTAAAAGTCGTGATATGCAAACTAGCATAGAGTGAAAAAATACTTGATCCCTCTCGGGGCTTGGTGGATCAAGAGTAAAAATGGATGTTGTAATTTAATGTGTGTTAAACATTTTAACTTGGTTAAAATAAAAAATAAAATAAAAAATAAAATAAAAATTAATTATTATTTTTATTATTTTTTATAAATTACTAAGAGTAATTTTTAAGCTCTAGGTTTATGATAACCCATGGTACTGACCCATGGTAATACCATGGTATTCATGTGAGCATAGACTATTTAAATGGGAAATTCTATCATCTTAGATCCATCTAAATTTTGGGTCTACTAAGTGCTCAGAGGGATAAATAGATTTCATCCCCCCAAGAGTGGTAGATGTGGAGTTAAGATGGATATAGGTTGGTTTTTATGATAATGAAGATATTAAATAGACTTAGGAAATTATATTGTAAAAACATATTAAGGTGAATGGTTAAAGCTAAATTTAGTCACTTCACAAAATTTAGTAAAAAATACCAATATCTCCATTAATATTGGTTTTTAATTTTTTCTAATTTAACAAAAAAATTCACAACAATGAAACCTTATCACTCTTTCTGCATCACCCTCGCAGAAGATTTCTCACCATTTTTCAAACATTTTCAATATGATATCTTCATGAAAAAGTTTAGGTACTGATGTTGGATTAGTTGTTTGAAAAATAAGCTGGTTTGTACAATCTTTCATCTTCTGTGCTATTCTTAGTTTGTCCTAATGATCTGTAGGGGTTGGAGCCACTACACCATATTTTCCTAAAAGGTGGAGAATGTTCACCAAAATGGAAATTAATCTACATGTTACAACGTTGTTAAAAAATGTGAGACCTATGAGGGTAGTGAATTATGCTAATAAGCAATTTAGATTGGGAGAGACGTAATTAAATTTTAATATTTAATTGAAGATTTCCAATTAAAATAATAATAAATCTACATTTATATATTCATATATTGATTGGAAGGATTCTCATAATGGTCACTTCTTTCAATTAGATCCCCTTCAAGCCTTTGGGATACCTAATACTTTCTTATATAATATAGTTGGGGCTTGCTACTTGTTGGTGTGTTGGGGTAAACAAACTTGATGTGTTTTTTTTATCTCGTAGTTGGAGTCTATGGAATAAGAAAGAAATTTGATAACTTGAAAAAAGTGGTAACTTGAGAAAAGTTGTAGAGAAAAGATTAATCTCTTCACCTACACGAACTTTGTTGTGGAATATTATCAAAACTAATAGAAGCATATGAAAGAGTGTATTGTAAGAACCTTGACAAACATGGCCACTGAAACTTGGAACATTGTTTGTAGGAAGAGAAAATTATGTTTCTTTTTTCCAAACATGTATGTTGTCAATATCAACACCTACAAGAACTTTGTTGTGGAATATTATCAAAACTAATAGAAGCATATGAAAGAGTGTATTGTAAGAACCTTGACAAACACGGCCACTGAAACTTGGAACATTGTTTGTAGGAAGAGAAAATTATGTTTCTTTTTTCCAAACATGTATGTTAGTATATTATAGTTTAGTGAATATGTTTTCTTATTATCATATATGGTTTCATACTTTAACAAAACATTCGCCAAGACTTCACAATGTTTTATTATTCAATAAAATATTTGCCAAGATCTTACAAGATTTTATAATTCAATGAAATATTCTCCATCACTGTACAAGATAATATAATCTGGTGAGAGATTCGCCAAAAAAATTATATATACATATTACATTATTGATAAAATCACCTCCCATTTTTCCTATGTATTGTGGGGATTAGCCCATTTATTATACATATAAATTTAGGGTGGTTCTTAAAATTTTCCCTGAACCTTGGCCTATGTGCATATGGGTTGAATGCACATTAGACTCTATCTGTTGTTTTGAAGGTGTTTCTCCTTCAACAATACTTCATCTTAGTAGATACTTTCGGTCTGCACCTTTAGTAGATGCATGCAGCCTTGGGATACATGTTGTAGATTATAGTTTTCCTATGAGGTTGTAGCAGCGATGAAAGAAGTGCATCGATTTTAGGCATATTTAGTATGCTTTTATAGTTTGACTTAGATGCTCACTTTTCTTAATTTAGGTGTTTTTCTTAGTTCTATTTTATGCACAGATTTATCTTTAAGAAAAGTGCACAGTAGAGAAGGGTTCTATATTTTGAGCAGGGGACACACTTCTAGGTAGGAGGTACTCTATTCTAGGAAGCTTTTGCCATGTAGGTTAGGTGCTTTATCCGAGAATCCCAAGAGGTGCTATTGTAGCAATAAGAAATTCGTTTATTTTGAGTTCTTCATTAGTGCATTGATAGTATATTGTTTATTCCATGCAATACCTCAATATTGTATACAACCATATTTAGTATGCTTTTATAGTTTGACTTAGATGCTCACTTTTCTTAATTTAGGTGTTTTTCTTAGTTTTGTTTTATGCACAGATTTATCTTTAAGAAAAGTGCACAGTAGAGAAGGGTTCTATATTTTGAGCAGGGGACACACTTCTAGGTAGGAGGTACTCTATTCTAGGAAGCTTTTGCCATGCAGTTAGGTGTTTTATCCGAGAATCCCAAGAGGCGCTATTGTAGCAATAAGAAATTCGTTTATTTTGAGTTCTTCATTAGTGCATTGATAGTATATTTTTTATTCCATGCAATACCTCAATAATGTATACAACCATATTTAGTATGCTTTTATAGTTTGACTTAGATGCTCAATTTTCTTAATTTAGGTGTTTTTCTTAGTTCTATTTTATGCACAGATTTATCTTTAAGAAAAGTGCACAGTAGAGAAGGGTTATATATTTTGAGCAGGGGACACACTTCTAGGTAGGAGGTACTCTATTATAGGAAGCTTTTGTCATGCAGGTTAGGTGCTTTATCCGAGAATCCCAAGAGGTGCTATTGTAGCAATAAGAAATTCGTTTATTTTGAGTTCTTCATTAGTGCATTGATGGCATATTGTTTATTCCATGCAATACCTCAATATTGTATGATCAAATTACAATTAAGATTGTCATAATATTTTGACTTACCCTCTTTTAGAGGGAAACTAAAGTGTGTGTCAAGCTTGCATGTCACAATTGTATCATGTAGAGTTTACTTAGCACGAGTTTTGTGGATCTAAGCAGCCAGATACCTATTGGAATTCAAGAGGGAACAATACTACAAAGTGGGAAAGAGGTTTCATAGTTAACCTGCCTTTCACATTATGGTTGGAGTCGGTTTGTTGGCAAGATGTTGGATACCCCAACTTCCTTTTTATGACTGAGTGTAAGATTGAATCCTTCGACATATTCCTCACTCAATTGTCATTAAGCGATGGGTTTTCTCAGAAGTGCTTCACATCTATAAACTTTACCAGAGTTGTTATTGAGTCTTTGGATGTGGTTATCTTTTCAAAGCACACACGTACAAGAAGACGAGAAATAATATGCCCAACTAATTTCAAGTTATCTTCCTGCGAATAGGGTGTTCCCTTCCATAAACCTGACGACTCGCTCTACTTCTTTCTAGTGAACAAATTTGGGGCTTTTCATGAATTGTGAGACAATTTCAACCCCATAACTATCAGTTTCTTATTTAAAGTTATACCCACTAGATTAGAACCCACACAAGGAGAATTCCATTCCCATTTCAAAATAACCTGCAATCGACTTATACCATGCTATTTAATATTTTATGTATTTCTTCGCATCCTTGGCCTGTGACATAAAGACGCAACAAGTTACCTTGCATTTTCTATACTAACACTCCTAAACAATAATAAAGTATGCCCAAATCTGTCATTTCAAATGATCTATGCATCTCACCTTTTGGTTTTTCAATTATCGAAGTTGTTACCTATATTGATGAGATCATCGACAACCGAGGCCACAGTGACAATATCTGTTAGAGTTTTATCCGTGTTTCACTAAAGGTGTTTTTCCTTCAGCAGCACTACAATACATTGTAGTTTCCATTCAGCAGAGAAGTGTACCCAGTAATAGCCTTGGTTTGTGTGCAAATGGGTTGAATTCAAAATAGACTTTATCTATTTTTTTAAGGTGTTTCTCCTTCAATAATACTTCATCTTAGCAGATCCTTTCAATCTACACCTTCAGCAAATGCATACAGCCTTGGGGTACATGTTATAGATTCCAGTTTTGTTGTGAGGGTATAGCAACAATGAAAGAATCACATCAATTTTAGGCATCTTATTGTTGTTGTATGAAAGCATGCTTGCCTAGTGTTTCCCAAACTTTTTTTTCCTAAGGAAAAATCATAATCTTTCTTTAATTTTGAAAAATTACATATAGTATATGCTTGACAGCATATCCATCACTTGTGTTTTTGAAATATGTCAAAAATACCAACAAAACCCATTCCTATGAATGGTTGTAACATAACAAAATTCACCACACAGGGTGATAACCAGATTGAGTCTATTTATATAAGTTCATAAACTGTGTTCTGAAATATATACACCTCGCAGGGTGATTTGCATAAATAAAACTATGATATATACATCATCATATATAACCGGAAAAAACATAAAAAAAAATTAGGTTCCATCAACCCGATGATATATCTGATCTATGTATGGTCTGTGATAATATTGGTACTGTGTAGTACCCCTCTTCTCATGAATTATCCACTGTCCTCTGGGCAGTAGCGTGGCCTCCTTGGAAAGGTCATTAGCGCTGTCGTTATGTTCCATGTAAATATGATGACAAATAATGGAGTTAAATTGTGATTTGAATATATTCACTTCATCCAGAATGTTTGTAAGTGTGTGTGCATGGCATCTTGTGATATTGTTGAACCAATTTATAATAGTTTTGGAGTCTCCAAAAATCTGAATATTTCTACAATCATGGCTAAGTACAAAATGTAATAGATGGCGAAGGGTGATCAGTTCAGCAAAATTATTCGTTCCTTCACCCAAACCCAGTTTGACTCTGAAGTAATGTTGTTCAGTGAGGTAAAGAAGGAAACCACCCCCACACCCATGTTGTTGGGCTGCTCCATCAAAGAAAGCCCATGGAGTGGAATGGTCGATCGGATCAGGAGCTAGAGGTCTGCGACGTCGTGGCGGTGAATATCCTGAAAATTCAAGATATGAGGAGACAATTTTTGATGTAATGCACTTCCATCTGATCTCACGGTCCTCGAATATCATTTTGTTTCGTGCCAGCCAAATAGCCCAGTAGATAATCAAGGGTAGGCAGGGAAGATTTGATCCCGCATGTGAGTTGTGCCAAGCTTTCCATGCTACTAAGATGTTGTCCCCTTTCCAATCGCCAGTAAAACGAATCTCAACAGATACAGATCTCCAAAGATATTTTGTTATTTCACAATTAAGGAATAGGTTCTCAATCGATTCTATTTTGTTTACACATAATGCCCCAGTGAGGTCCATGAAAGGATCTATGAGTAAGGGAGTCCCTTGTGGGAACTTTTTTTTTCTGAGAATGCACCAAAAGAATAGTCTAGTTCTGGGAGGGGATTTTAGTTTCCATATGATCTGCCACCAGCTTTGCATGTGCTCTGGTTTTTTGTTTTGTAGCAGACTCAGATAACCATCCTTTGGTGAGTAGGTTCTGGATTCTGCCATGCACCACATGAGTTCATCCAGACCCTCCTTAATTCGGATATGAGACTCAATTAATGTGGAAGTATAATTGTTCCAAGAATGATGCCATTGAGGAGGTATGTTGAGCTGAGATGCTGATTTCCATGCTTGTGCGAAGACGGTGGAATTGTCCTAATCTGCTATTTGAGCAATCACAATGATGTCTCTCTGATTTAAGTGAAGGATGAGCTCTCTTGGAAGTTGGCATCTGCCGCCTCCCCCTGTCTAGGGATCCAGACCAATGTGCACTTTTATGCCATCATATATCCTCCAATCCAGATGATTGGAAATGAGTGGGAGAGAGTGGAGTAGTGCTTTCCAAATCGATGAAATGCCTATCCTTGTCCATTGCAACATCCTTATCCAATCCATTATTTGGAGAGGCCATATATATTTATGATAAGAGATAGATGTCCATAGGTTACGTTTGGTGAGGAGGGTCCAACCCATTTTGGCAACCAATGCTTGTGCGAATAGGGTTAAATCCTTGAGTTGCCAACCTCCCCATTTCTTGGGCAATGCGATCTTGTTCCAGCTTACCCATGCAAATGTTCTCTTGTCCTGACAGCCATTCCACAGATATCTGCAACAAATCTGTTGGAGACGAGCCAGTGTACTTCTGGGAATCCATGCTAATGCCATCCAGAATACAGGGGTAGCTTCCAAGACTGATTTGATGAGCACAAGTCTTCCAGCTCTGGACAAAAAGCGGTGGCACCAATTTGTTAGCCTTTTCTCTAATTTGATTACCAACCAGATCCAATCTGCAATCTTTTGGCTCAGGGGCTTGATCCAGAAACCTAAATATTTGAAACCCTGATCAAGAGGACGGGTACAGTAAGGGAAATGCTGAAGTGCAAATCTGGATTCCTGAACGGATGTATGAGCCAGAGTGATGGTAGATTTCACATGATTTGCCAGCATACCAGTGACCCTAGAGAAGATGGATAGAATCTTATCAAAGGCTATCGAGTCTCAAATGCTGCCATCCAGAAATATCAGAACATCATCCATGAAAAGGAGATGTGTGAGATAACACTGATCATTAATTTTCAGCCAAAATAATCTACCACTTTGCTTTTCATGATCAATTAACTGACTTAGACCTTCCATGATAATCAGGAAGAGGAGAGGGGATAGTGGACATCCTTGTCTGAGTCCTCTTTCAGCATGGAAGAATGGAGAGGTAGAGCCATTTATAAGGACACTGAAGGATGGAGTGGAGATGCAGGACATGATCCAGGTAGTGAAAAGGTGCGGGAATCCAAGGTGGATAAGAAGCATTTGATATAAAGCCAACTAACACGATCAAAAGCCCTTTCCAGATCAATCTTGAAGAATATTCCCTTTAGATTCCTAGATCTAATAGAGTGAATAGCTTCTTGTGCAGTGCCAATGGCTTCATGGATCTAACGGTCTTCCAGGAAGGAAAACTGTTCAGGTAAGATGTGATGAGAAAGAATGGGCCTCATTTGATTTGTTATGATCTTGGATATGATTTTATAGAGGCAGTTATAGAGGGAGATGGGACGGAAGTCATTGAAGGATGATGGGGAATCTGTCTTGGGGATGAGGGTGATGAAAGTGGAATTTATGGCATTGTACAATTTTCCTGAAGTCTTGCACTCCTTCACAACTTGGAGAAGGTCATGTCTCAAAAGCTCGTAGAAATCCAAATAGAACTCAATAGTCCACCCATCTGGTCTTGGGCTTTTGTCTTTTTTGAACCACTTTAAAGTCCCCTCAAGTTCTGCAAGCCTTACAGGTGAATTGAGATCATGCGCTTCCTCCTCCCCTACAAATCTCGGGAAATAGCCTGCCACTTGAATGATATCAGCAAGGTTGGCCTCTTGTGGAGATTTGTATAAATTCCGCTTATGTGAGGTGCCTAAAAGAGATATCTTTTTAAAAGTGACAGCCATACCTCCATCTAGAAGAGGAATTTTCCAGATTGTATTAGCTATCTTCCTTCCTTTTGCAAAGTTCTAGAAAAACTTTGTGTTATCATCGCCAACCTGTAACCAGATTGCTCTACTCTTCAGTCTCCAAGTTTCTTCTCTTTCCTTCAAGATCTTATCTCTCTGTTTTTAGATCTCAATGAGATGTGATTTCTCATTTGCAGATGCAAATCCCTTGTTGCTGTCATCCAAAAGCTCATTCAATTCTGCTTCAATAGCTGATAGGGTCTGATCATCCTTCAATTTTTTCTCCTTTTCCCAGGTGATGGATAAGTGTTTAAGCTGAGTTAGGTTGTGGTAGAAACCTTCAGCTGATGATCTGTGACTCGATATAGGATGGGATGTCCAATAGTCCAAGACCAACTTGATATATCCCGGGTCCTGGAGCCAAATATGATTGAATTTGAATGGAGATTTTAGTTTGGCTTCAGGTCCCAGGATTTCCAAATAAATAGGTGAGTGGTCTGATATCCCTCTGGTCCCTACCTCTTGTCTATATCTATTGAGTTGATGAAGCAAAGGCACTTGAATCAAGAAGCGATCAAGCCTTCTAGCTAGAGTTGCATCCCCAACTCTTCGGTTTCTCCAAGTGGGCAAGGGCTTGATCATTGGGACATCAGCGAGGTTGTGCAGATCTAGAGTGTCCCTGAAGAAATCTGACAGGGGGTCTATTTGAGCTTGGGATCCCCAGGATTCCCCAAAACCTAAGGAGAAGTTTAGATCACCCCCAATAATCAACTGATCAACAGCTGTGATTTCAAAATTAAGGAAACGCTACCAGAATTCATCTCTTCGCTGACAAGGTCCATACACATTGATAACTCTGATGTTCATGCCTAGGTCAGCAGAGAATAAGTCCATTCCAATGAAACCTACTCCTCCCCAAGATGCTGATACATTTATGGAGTGGGGATCATATCCAATGGCTAGTCCCCCTGATCTACCCACAACATCAAGAGAGAGGAAATGCCAACCAGGTTTTAATGATGCTAGGGTTCGATTGATGGACTCAGCATTTCCCAGGGTTTCTTGCAGCATGATAATATCCATAGGTTCAGTATCAAATAACCTCCGCAAGGCTAGTTTTTTGGAGGCACTAGCCATGCCTCTGCAATTGAAGGAGAGGCATTTCATGGTGGAACCCTCCCAGGGGTGTTCATCACTCTAAGAACCCCTTCAAGAGTGGATTGTTTGCTAGTGACTACTTCTACCCTGGCCTTTAGAATGGCTTTTTAAAGATTAGATTTACAAGCCCAAGTTGATTGAATGACTAGCCCAGGGAAGGTGAGACCTAGTCCAGTGGGATTGTTGGTTTCTGGGATGAAATGGGATCAAAGGTTATATAAATGGGGCATAGCAGGTCGATCCATGACTGATGGCAAGGGGGAGGGTGGAGGGGGAGGAATAGATGGAGAGGTGGTGGAGATGAAGGGAGGGGGCAAGGAGATCGCACAAGGAATAGAGGGAGACATATACAAAGCAGATGATGAATCTAATGATGCACTGTAAGCAAAAGAGACTGAAGTAACATTTGAGACAGGGAAGGAAAATATAGATGTACCCACTTTTCTTGCGGCCTCTGCAGCAGCAGCTCTAGCATAGGTCAATGGAGGCGATGGCGTTATGTGTTGCTCATTTGCTGCTCTTGATGATTCGCCTTGATCAAGTGCTCTGTGAACCGATACCGGAGTGCTGGCCTGATTGACTGCTGATTTTCCCTTTTGAGTAGAAGGTGAGCTTTGAGGGTTAGCTGATTTCATGAGCAGAGGACATTCCTTATAGATATGCCCTACCTTGTGGCATCTCCTGTAGTGAAAAGGAACCCCCTCATAGTCCAGGATCTAGACTCTAGTGTAATGCCGCCATTTTAGTGTAATTTTCTCTTCCAGGCCCTCTCACGTATCCAAATATACCAAGATTAGAGCCAACAATCTATTCTTGGTCTGCACATAGGTCTTGTCATAATCTAGGTATGTGCCAAGGGCATTCCCAATCCTTACAAAGACTGCTTCAGACCAATATTGTAGAGGTAGCCCTGGTAATCGAACCTAGATGGGTTCGGCGCCTATTTGCTCCCTTTCTGGGTCGAATAATGGACTCCAACACTTGAGGAGGACTGGCGCCATCTCAATGTGCTAGTATTTCACAAGAACTAGTTCTGTGTAGTCCGCCTTGGAGAAATACAGCGCAAACCATCCCCTTGCTAGATTCTAAACCTCCGGTAATTCTTTGAGTGTGCTGCCCCGAATTTCCTTGACCCAGTTTGTTAATCTTTCCGCTGTGTATGCCCTTCCTCTAACATGCCCAACCAATACCGTATTGGCCTTTTCCACAACCTCTCCCATCGAGATGTCCTCTCCAAATATGATTGTGAGATCCTTTGAGGTAGATTTCACACACTTTACCTTCCTCTTCCCTGTCCATAGAGCTGATGGATGTCCTTGAAGCGGATCTGTGCCTTCTTGATTCTGTTGTATCACTGCTT
This sequence comes from Pinus tabuliformis, assembly GCA_031772625.1. Classification (NCBI taxonomy): domain Eukaryota; kingdom Viridiplantae; phylum Streptophyta; class Pinopsida; order Pinales; family Pinaceae; genus Pinus; species Pinus tabuliformis. Next base: position 1,560,449,400 of record CM062818.1, on the reverse strand, counting down.
TGACCTTAATCACGGGGGTTCTGAAGTTGCCTAAAGGGAGGGTGCTAGGGTTTGGGGTAATTTTGGGATTTAGACAAGATGGGGTCGGGGGAATGCTCGAAGGGATCAGATCAAATGATGGCAACGGAGGGGAGACTACGGTGAGAAAATTTAGGGTCCCGGGCGAGAGCGAAGGGTAGTCAAGGCCCAGTGAATCGATTGAGAGCGATCCAAATTGTAAGGTGGATGAGGTATGGCCAGGCAGAGAGACACCCTGTGTGGAGTCAAGGTAAAATGAAACCGAGAGCGGAAGCGATACAGAGCTGGAAGGGTTAGGGTTAGGGCTACGGAAGATAGACTGCCCATGATACAAATCCTGAGAGTAGTCTACCTCCTCGAAATCCATATTATCCATGATGCTGGGAACCGCCACTGAGACCACCAGAGAGATAGTTGACCGCGAATGCAGGGGCTGGATGGCGACTATTGTTGGGAGGGTGGAAGACTGTTTGCTGTTGATGTCGCGGTTAGCTGCAGTGAAACATTTTTTACCCTAAAACTTTGCTAGGGCGACGGTGCGTGCGCCTCTTTCCGTCCTGCGGCCACGTCAGAGCCATCTCCTCGAAATAAATTTGTAAATTAAATATAATACCTAGTGTTTCCCAAACTTATATAGAGCCATATTTATTATAATTTTATAGTTTGACTTAGATGCTCACTTTTCTTAATTTAGGTGTTTTTCTTAGTACTATTTTATGCATAGATTTATCTTTAAGAAAAGTGCACAATAGAGAAGGGTTCTATATTTTGAGCAGGGGGCACTCTTCTAAGTAGGAGGTACTCTATTCTAGGGAGCTTATTTCATGCATGTTAAGTGCTTTATCCTAGATAGAGTTCCAAGTCCTTGCCTACTTGACAAAGTCCCTGCCAGACAAGACAATGGTGGATAGAGTTCCAAGTCCCTAAATTTTCCAAAAACCCGCCTGACACTAGCTATCTATCCTAAATTCCTTTACATTCTAGTCATCTCTTAGCTATGATTTCATAGAGATACCCCTCTCTGGTTTGGTAGGGCTAGCTACCAAACTAAAAGCTTGGTTTGTGGTTAACTCTGTCGATCTCTTCATCAGCCTGGGACATTATGGAGGATAACAGAGGGCATGACAATTAGGGAGTGCTAAGGTGTGTTAGGGAATGATAGGGCATGCTAAGATGTGTGAGATAGTACGAAGACATGTCAAACAAGCTAAGATGTGCCAAGTGCTAAGGCATGCCAAGATGTACAAGGGTTCCAATTCCCTACCTCCTCTTCTTCCATATGATATCCACTTATGACATTTCCTTTGCAATATTTGGTGCATTTGATAGTTATAGGTCATTTATAGGTTATAAATGTCTTCAGAGTTTCACTTCTAATTGAGTATTCAACTAAACATATTGATTCTCTTATACATAACTATTTTTCCCTCCACCCAATTTTCATAACTTCAATAACCATTAGGTAGGGACCTACATCTTAGATGTTGCTTTGATTGTTTAGTAAAATATTGCTAAGACTTTAATTTATTGAAAGTTGTAGAATTTACAATTTATGAAGTTTCAAGGTATAATTTTAAAAAATAAAATTCTTTAAAGGGTGCTAGCTCAATGGAAGAGCACCTGCTTTACAAGAAGGAGGTTGGTGGTTCTATTCCATCGTGCCCTTACATCCATATGGAATGGCGACGATCAATTTTTAGTGACGGAGGCTCTTTTGACAATCACCAGTGAGCTTTGGTGACATTTTTTGACCCTCATCAAAAATATGAAATGGTGACAGTCAACGAACGCCACCATATATACACATCAATAGTGACGACCCTCAAAGGTCCGTAACCATAAATCGTTGTTGTTGATATGAAATGGCGATGGTCATTTTATGTCATTATAGTCATTATTCGTGATGGACATTGAATGTCACCACAACACCTATACTTATAGTAATGCGGCTTTTGGTGACGGTCAATGAACGTCACCATATATATGCACCAATAGTGACGGCCATTAAAGATCCATCACAATAAATCAGTATTGTTCATATGAAATGGTGACGGTCACTATCCATCATTATAATCAATATTCATAATGGATCTTGAATGTAACCATAACACCTATACTTTTGGCGAAGCCACTTTTGGTGACATACAGTTTTTGGTGACCGAGGCTATGGTCCATCACCATTGCTCATATGCAATGGTAATGGTCGCTATTTTTCCTTATAAATCATTATTGGTGACGAACTTTGAATGTCACTACAACACCTATACTTTTGGCAACACCAATTTTGGTGACGTTCAATTTTTGGTGACGGAGGCTATGGTCCATCACCGTTGCTCATATGAAATGGTGACAGTTGTTATCCATCATTATAAATCATTATTGGTGATGGACTTCGTATGCCACTACAACACCTATAATTTTGGCGACGCCACCTTTGGTGATGTTTAGTTTTTGGTGACGAATTCCCTTTTGACCATCACCAATGAGCTTATGGTGACATTTTTCGCCCCTCACCAATGTCCTTTTTTCTTGTAGTGATGGAACTCCCTCTAACTCTATAGGAATGTGGAGATATGAAAGATTTTGTCAGGTCATCCTAGTTAGAAAGTACAGGTCAACCCAACCAATTTTACAAGGCAGCCCCATAACAAAACATAAAAACACTATAAATAAAGGATAGATGAGTAAATTTGAAGATCGCCATGTAACAACCCCTGGTTAAAAGTTTATGTAATAAATGTTAATAAAGGAAAAATAAGACCATGGTTAAGGGACACTTATTCCAAGATGAATGTTGGGCAAAGATATCCTAGTTGGCATCACTAGATGTTTTTATGGCTAAGAGAAATTGACAAAGGCAATGGCTAAGGCATTAAAAAGGAAAAAAGGTATTTTGGAACATTTATTTATGAAAATAAATGAAAATAGGAGAAAATGAAGGTGAAAGGTCACATGTTGCATGTGAAGAGGAAATTGAATGAAAATAATAGAAAATGATGAAAATAGAGGCCTCATTGATAAAAAGGTTTATGAGAATCTGTTTGTAACCTTTTGTGAGTTCAGTTTTGGATCTCTCTCATTATTCTCTCTCTCTCACACTCTTGGACACTTAGAGTTTTCTTGGAGCATTCTAGATTTGGAGCAAGGAAGGGAAAAGCAAGCAAAGGAAGGACAAGGAAAAGAAAGGAAAGAAAAGAGAAAGCAAGGAAGAGCAAGATCAAGTAGCTTCAATAGGAATACTTGCAGGTAACATATTGCATGTGTGATTTCCTAGCTAGTTTTGACATGCATGGCTTTGCATGTTGGTATTTGGTTCTCTGGCTGTCGATGACATGGTATTATCGAGTTATGATAGTGGTTTTCAACCTTGCCTTGCCTTTTTTTGGATAGTCATGGTGTGATGGGATTGTTTCTCGGTTTTGAGCTTTGGAATTGCCAAATGGTTTCAAAATCCTGGGGCGAGGGTGATCTCAAGAAAATTCCTAAAGGCCTAGGAATCCCTTGACCAGTTTTGGCGAGATACATGGTAAATCCTGAAGGTGGAGTCTTGGTTTAGGCCCTAGTTATCCGGTGTGGATTGAGGTAAATCCTGAGAGACAAAGGGATAGTGATGGAGTCTAGAGGCATTCCAAGCTCGCTTTGGTTTTGTGATCTCAGTGCTGGTTTTGGTGAAATTATGGTTTGGTAAGGGTGGAGGTGGTTCAACCACTGAATTCCCTTAATTGTTTTTGGATTGGCTTATCCATGATATCCCACATTCATGCTTGGCATATGGCATGCGGGTGATTGTCTGAAAGAAAGATTCGGTTCAACCATGTCTATAATCAGGTGGCACGTGGAATTCCCCAACTTGGTTGGCTCCTGCCTATGTTTAATAAAAGATGAGCTCTCTTGCTTTTGTACTTGTTATTATGTGGCCTTAATGGTTGTCGTCTCATTGTTACTTACATGGTTTAATGATGTTTATAAGCATGGTTATATCACTAGTTTAGTCATGGTTATTTCATGTATTTACTTGTAACTGAAAGGATAATGGATGCAAGACCTAATTGATGTCAAAACAGTTAAGGGAAGAGGGTGGTGATCCTTCTTGTCAAGTCTCATATGAGTTATCAATCATTTATGCTATGTCTTGTATTCATGTCTTGTAGATTGCATTCATGCCAAGTGTTTGACAGAATGTCATTTCCAGTTGGGGATGGTCAGGTCTAGTCCTGGAGCCAGTTTTTGGCTTGCAAGTCTTGTTGTCATGTAAATTATGGATTATGAAAGCTACAATGGTTTATGGGAAGTGACAAGGATTCTAGGCTTGAAACTTGGCACAAATCCTGGATTCGCAGGCACAACATTGGGGGAAAAAGTCCCAGAAGTCCCTAGCCCTTGTTGTGGGAGCTTCTGGAGCCTCTCAAATGCACCCTTGTCCATATTAAGGGAGATTCCAAAGTTTTGATGCATTAAAGCTTCAGTTGGTCTCAGGGGTTGGTTACCTAAGTGGTTGGTATGGATCCTGGGAGTTCTAATGTTGATATGGAAGGTCTATGTGATGTGTTCCGTCAGTTCCACTTCGTTAACTGACACATAGGGAGTCAAATCATATCATAGTAACTTCTCGTTACATATTTAACCCGGCTGGTCGGTTACTTGGGTAGATGTGGGATGAGAGTATTACAAGGTGGTGTGAGAGCAGGTTGCACTCTCTATGGGAAAAGTCTGATGTTGTCAAGGTCATTATCATCATGCATGGGATCAGGGTATAGTGTTGGTATGGCCATGCATGATGTTATGTGTTGATAATGTTACATATCCATATATTCTTATGTTTATACATGTACATTCTAATGTGGAATGGTATTGCAGATGAGATAAATCTCCATGCCTCCCCTGAAAAAAAATAAGGCATGGATTTTATTTTGGTATCTATTTGGTTTTTATGACATGATATACCTCCAGGAATAAGATAATCAAGGACGGCGAGAAAAATGGTAGACTATAGATCCTGTGACTCTCCTTACATATCAATTGGGCAACAAGGAGATGAGAATTCTCCTAGAATGGCAGATACATTGAGGAGCTTGAGGGCTGAAATTAGAATTTGCAAGGAAGATAATGATAGGTTGGTTGAGAATCGAGAAAGACTTCCAAGGGCTCAGGAAAAGCAGATAGAGGTTAATGCAACTATCCCTAAGAGCTTATAAACTTTGTAGAAATAGGGACAAATGATGATCAGTCAGGAGCAGGAAGAAAAGACCAATGGAGCCTATGGTAGCATGTCTCAGTCTAGACACAAGTTGGATAGAGAGGACACAGTTAGAGGTGGCAGATCATTGGACACATCCGACAAGAGGACTAGTATGTATGGGAATCCTTCGGGTTCCTCTTCTAGGAGACATTATCATAGTCATCATTGCCATCATCCTTACATGAAGGGTGAGTACTTGCCTGAGGATTTTAATAAATTCAAGCCACCTACATTTGATGCAGAGATGAAGAAGTTAGAAGATGTTGAGGCATGGTTGCTTGGGTTGAAGAAATTATTCAGATTACATAGCTATACAAAGAACATGAAAGAAAAGATAACCACTTTCAGTATTAATGGGAAAGAAAATATTTTGTGGGAGGATGTGAAGAATGTTAAAGGTATTTAGGAGGATGACTTGACTTGAAATGAGTTTAAGAGGCTCTTCAAGAAGAAGTATTTATCGAAAAGGTACTATGATGACAAAGATAAGGAGTTTTATTAGTTACATAAAGCTAAGGAGTTTTATGAGTTGCATATGGATTCCATGACAGATGATGAGTATACTAGTAGGTTCTTAGAGTTGTTGAGATATGTGCCTTACCTCAAGGAGAAGAAGGGAAAGGTTCAAAGATTCATCAATGGTCTACCAATAACATAGAGAGACCGGATTGAGTTCGATGAGCATAGATCGTTGGAGGAGGCCATCTGAAAGCTGAAACATTGTTATGAGCAGTCAAAGAACAAAGTTGAGCCTAAGTGTGACTTGAAAGGAAATGAGAAAGTTAAAGGAAAATGGCCACCAAAGCGGAGAAGACCTTAAGATGCATATGAGAAAGAAAATATGGTCCCTTATAAGAAGTTCAATACAATTGAGAAGGGACATGGAGAGCAATAGATTAGAGGTGATGGTAGAGCATCATTGCAATGTTCGATATGTGGCAAGGATCATCGTAAGAGGGATTGTCCGTAGTATCAGGGTGGTAGACGCCATATCTATAATGCTCAGGATGCACATACAGTTGGGGATGTTGGTTATAACATTCCTCATATTTATGCAGCTGTGGAAAATAGGCAGACGTATCATCAGGCATCTATCATTGAGATGGATGTTAAGCTTTGTGTTCAAGTTGTTTCTATTTTGATTGATCCTAGATGTAGTTATAACTATATTAATCCTAATCTGGTGGGTAAGTGTGGTTTGAGAAAAGAAGTAAATGCAAAATTTTGGTTGGTACAGTTGGCTACAGGTAAAAAGAAGAGAGTCCACCATTGGGTAAGATCTTGTGCATTTGAGTTAAATGGTGTGCCTACAACAACACATTTGAATGTACTGCCATTGGGATTGTATAACATGATTTTGGGTATGGATTGGTTGTATCTTCACAGGACCAAAGTGGATTGCTTCGACAAGGCCATTGAGTTCCTAAATGATAATGGGGAAAAGAGAATTTTGCAGGGAAAGAATAAGCCTACATCAGTGAGGATGGTTACTGCTATGCAGGCTAAGCGTAGTTGCAAAAATTGTTGTGTGATGTTTGCAGTGCATATATCTAGTGACAAGGGTAAAGATGTTGAGGACGCAAAAATCTTCACGAGGTACCTTGTATTGCAATAGTATTAGGATGTGTTTCCAAGAAGATATTCCAGAGTTACCTCCTCACAGGGAAGTAGATTGCTCTATTGAGTTGGTTCCAGGGACAACACCAGCATCGAAGGCACCTTACAGGATGAGTACCCCGGAGCTAGTAGAGTTGAAATTGCAATTAAACGAGATGCTTGAAAAGGGATACATTAGGCCAAGTGTATCACCTTGGATTGCACCAGTGTTGTTTGTAAAGAAGAAAGATGGTACTCTCATATTGTGCATTGATTACAGGCAAATGAACAAGATCACGATCAACAAAAAGTACCCATTGCCTAGGATTGATGATTTATTTTATTAGTTGAAGGGAGAAACAATGTTCTCTAAGATCGACTTGAGATCAAGATACCATCAGGTACACATCAAGGAAGAGGATATCTATAAGACTACCTTTAGGACTAGGTATGGGCTTTACAAGTTATTGTAGTTCCATTCGGTTTGACTAATGCCCCAACTACATTTATGTTTTTGAAGAATAGTTTGTTGCGTCCTTATCTAGACAAGTTTGTTATTGTATTCATTGATGACATCTTGATATACTCCAAGAATGAAAAAGAGTATGTTGATCATTTAGCAACAGTGTTGAGATTATTAAGAGGGAATCAATTGCATGCCAAGCTTAGCAAGTGCAACTTATTTTGGACAGAGGTGCATTACTTCGAACATGTTGTTTCTAAGGAAGACATGGCAATAGATCCAGAAACGATAAGGGCCATCATGGAGTGGGAAACTCCTAAGAATTTGGATGAGGTGAGATCATTCATGGGATTGGCAAGTTATTATAGGAGTTTCATGATGAACTTATCACGCATTACATATCCTATGACATCCTTTCAAAGGAAAAGTAAGAAGTTCAAATGGACAAAAGAATGTGCAGCTATTTTTGAGCAGTTGAAGCAGTTGTTGACCAATGCTCCAGTGCTTAAGATTGCAGATTCGGATAAAGAGTTTGTAGGGTGTATAGATGCATGCAAAAGAGAACTTGGTGGAGTCCTTATGCAAGAGGGAAAGGTGGTGTGTTATGAGTCTAGGAATTTCAATGAGCATGAGCAAAAGTACGTCTCATGATATTCAGTTGGCATCTATTATTCATGCCTTGAAGATGTGGAGGCATTGTCTTCTTGGGAGGAGATTTGTATTGATGGGCAATCACAGTAGGTTGAGATACTTGTTTGACCAACTAAATCTAAATGCTAGGAAAGCTAGATTTTTGGATACCCTTAGTGAGTTTGAATTCGAGATCAGATACATTAAGGGAAAGGAGAATCAGGTTCCAGATTCTCTTAGCAAGAAGGCACAAGTGAATCATGTTGAAATTTCTAACTATTACCCGTTAGAATTTTTTTTGTATTCTTTGGTTTATTTCCTCTACTTGTTTTAATTACTAACAAGTTATTTAACCATATAAATATTGAACTAAACACAATACAGTCTCAACCATCTACAGGTCAACAACTGATAGAAATAGACAAACACATAAGGGACACCGTTATTTTTGGACAATCGTCCTCGGAAAAACCTAACTTGGGAAAATCGGTGCAACAGTTATGAGGGTTTGTATTATTAAGTAGCTTTTCCTGAGTACATTGGGTGCCAAATTGGCTCACTCGACAAAGAAAATAATCCGAAAGTAATACCTCTCTTCGGAAGCAGATATTCTGAAAATATGCTCCATGAGACCCTCTCCAACACCATTCTAAAGCACTGCGTCAACCCTCCTAGCCTTTGAATTATCCTGAAACCCTCTGCGTAAGCCCTCTGAGGCTCTATGTAGCCTCTCTAGCCTTCTGTGTCACTTCTGCAGCCTCTGTGTGACTCACGCAGGCCCTTCTGGCCTCTACGCAGTCATTGTTGGCCTCTGCGTGGCTCGTGTTGTTTTGTGTTTGCCTCTCTGCCTCTGCGCTAGCCTTCTGGCACTATCTCTGCCTCTCTGCCTTGCACTCACTACCACTCACTGCAACTCTGATCACTGGTTCAGTTTCTCTTAGCAAACCCTGTTCTAGAAAATCGAACTCACTAATCACTTCTGGTGTTTGTCCAACTGACCCTCAAACCTCCTTTTATACTTTTTCAGTTGAGTCTTCAATGGCCGAGATTACATCTCTAATCAATGGTTAAAATTAGATTTGGCTTGATCCATGTCATTTAGAACCTTCTAACCCAGTTTTATATTAATACCCATTAATATTTTTATTTTCCCAAGTTTAGACTTATGAACCCATTAAAAATATTAATTATTTTAATATCTCCTTCACCGAGAATAATTTCCCCAAACCATTTATGGGTCTTGGAGATCTCATGTTCTTTAGCTTTTCCACCAATTTTCATGGATAGAGAACATCCAATTCTACCCCAAATAGACACTCCCTCTTAGCGAGGAATGTGCTCTAGTAATACTTCACCACTGAGCATCACCCTGATTATATGGCACCGGTACCTGTGCTGATGCAAGGCCTTCCTGCCCAACATTCTCTACACTGCTGCATCCTCTACTATTTCCCATGGCTCTACCACTACCACTGCTACATCTGTACGACAACTCCCTCTCCATCTGTGTTGTTGCTAGTCCTTTCTCCCAACACTGCATCTGCACTATAGCCCTTTCTCATCATGTTGCATTGTGTTCGCCATGGCACTACTACTACTACTGCTGCACTGCAACTTAGTTACTAAGACGATGGTAACTAATCTACCCAACTACTGACATCCTTGTCAGGATAGAAACCCTCTTGATGTTGAAGCTCTCTCTGCCGCTATCATGTGCTCCCTCTGTTGCCTCTACGTTGTTGTAACACCTTTGTGCCTCTCACACTGCTGCAAACACCTCTTTGCGTTGCCAAGGACTACTGCACTCTAGCACTCTCTACCGCTCCATTTGCATTTGCTTCTACCGACATCTTCCATCCTGCTATTGTCTCTTGGGGTTCCCGTAGCCATATATGATCCAAGAGTTTGGGTACCTCAAGGATCTTTCCCCACGTCTCCTGTACTCCTCCTGACTATAGCTCGATGTCTCCCCACCTATTCTCTAGAGGTACATGAGAACCCATGGCACAATCGTCATCATCCTCTACCTCCTTCTCTACCTTCACTGGCACTGCCTTGGAGTCAGACACCTCTCCCTTATTCTTATTCCTTGGACACTAGTTTTCATAATGGCCCAATTCCCCATGGTTGAAGCACTTTATCTTGGAGAGGTCCTTTTTCTTCCTCTTCCCTTGCTGCCCCGTAGATGCCAGAGTTGCATCCTCTTCCTCCTCTTTCCTGACCCGGGCTCCTTTGCTACTACTTCCGGCCTTGGTTAGTCGTTTGATATCTTCTTGGCGAAGAGCTACCCATAGTTCTTCCCAATTTGGAAGATTCTCTCTACCCAAAATGCTTTGGAAAAATGTCTCCCACTCCTCGGAGACTACATTCAAGGTGGTCCTCACCATTAACTCTTGATCCGGCATGGTCCTTATGGAAGTCAGTTGGTCTTGAATCTCCTGCAACCTACTGAGGAAGTGATCTACCTACTCCCCCTTCTACATCCGATATGACCACAGTTGATTCTCTAGTAGCATATTCCTTTGCACGGAAATGCCCTGATACAATGTCATTAAGGTTTCCCACATTTCCTTTGTCGTATTCTTCTCAAAAATATGTTGAACCACATGATCCTTTACCCCTTCAAGGATTATGCATTTCGCCTTGGCCATTGCATCCCATACCTTTCGTTATCTGTTGGGTCGATTGAGATAGCCACGGTTCTCAAGGTGAACGCCTTGATGTGATGTATCTAGAACAGACATGATCCTAGCCTTCCAGATGACAAATTTGGATGCCTCGTCCAACCTGTCCTGATCCCTCAGCCTGTTCATGGCCATCTCTTTGCTCTTCTTTTCGACTCCTCTGAGTCTCTACTTTCCTCCTAGAAGTTCTCTCTTCGACTCCCTCAGAGTCTCGATTTCCCTCCTGTAAATCCTTCTGCCAACAGTAGAATCACACCTCTCTGATCTTCTTTGCTCCTGTAGCACTGATTTGGATTTCCTAGCTAGAAATCCGCCTAGATAGCGACTCCCTTCTACCTTGGTTCTGTCCCGTTAGGTACTGTTCTGCCTAAACAACAACAACACCCCACTGGCTTCACACCTCACAACCTACCCACAACTTCCTATGCCCTAGCAATTGAAGAACTGAGCCTCTAGGCTTTGCGCAATCTCGGAAGTGGCTGAATCACTCCACTAGCCAACTGCGTCACTCCTACTTGACTGAGAAAGATGACGTGGCTCTTTGTGAGCCTCTCACTGCTTTTGTGCTGACCCCTTCTCTGACTCGAACTGATGACGTAGGCCCTCTACGTCAACCCTTCTCTGCTTCTTTCTACTTAGGAACAACTTCTGTCATTCAGGATAGCTATTTCTACTACAAATTCTTTGATTCAGCTGGTGCCTTCAGCTCTCCTATGATCTTCAACCCTCTGATAGCATGTTGAAATTTTACCCGTTGGAAATTTTTTTGTATTCATTGGTTTATTTCACCTACTTGCTTTAATTACTAACAATTTATTTAACCATATAAATACTGAAATAAACACAATACAGTCTCAACCATCTCCAGGTAAACAGCTGAAAGAAATAGACAAACACACAAGGGACACCATTATTTTTGGACAATCATCCCTAGAAAAACCCAAATTGGGAAAATCGGTGCAACAGTTCTGAGGGTTTTTATTATTAAGTAGCTTTTCTTTAGTACATTGGGTGCCAAATTGGCTCACCCGACAGAGAAAATAATCCAGCAGTAATACCTCTCTTCGGAAGTAGATATTATGAAAGTCTGCTCCATGAAACCCTCTCCAACACCTTTCTAAAGCACTGCGTCAACCCTCCTGGACTTTGCGTCAGCCTAAAACCCTCTGTGTAAGCCCTTTGAGGCTCTACGCAGCCTCTCTAGCCTTCTATGTCACTTCTGCAGCCTCTGTGTCACTCACACAGGCACTTCTGGCCTCTGCGTAGTCATTGTTGGCCTCTATGTGGCTCCTGCTACTCTGCATCTGCCTCTTTGCCTCTGCGCTGGTCTTTCGACACTATCTCTGCCTCTGCGCTGGTCTTCCAACATTATCTCTGCCTCTCTACCTTGCACTCACTACCGCTCACTGCAACTATGATCACTGGTTCGATTTCTCTTAGCAAACCCTGCTCTAGAAAATCATACTCACTGATCACTTCTGGTGTTTCTCCAATTGACCCTCAAGCATCCTTTCATATTTTTTATGTTCAGTGTTCAACGGCTAAGATTACATCTCTAATCAATGGCTAAGATTATATTTGTCTTGATCCATGTCATTTAGAACCTTCTAACACAGTTTTATATTAATACCCATTAATATTTTTATTTTCCTAAGTTTAGACTTAGGAACCCATTAAAAATATTCATTATTTTAATATCTCCTTCACCGAGTAGAATTTCCCCAAACCATTTATGGGTCTTGGAGATTTCATGTTCTTTAGCCTTTCGACCAATTTTCATGGATAGATAACATTTGATGCTACCCCAAATCAACACTCCCTCTTAGTGAGGAATGTGCTCTAGTAATACTCCACCACTGAGCATCACCCTGATTATACGGCACCGGTACCTGTGCTGATGCAAGACCTTCCTGCCCAACATCCTCTGCACTGCTGCATCCTATACTATTTCCCATGGCTCTACCACTGCCAGTGCTACATCTGTATGGCAGCTCCCTCTCCATCCGTGTTGTTGCTGGTCCTTTCTCCCAATACTGCATCTGCAATATAGCCCTCTCTCATCATGTTGCATCGTGTTTGCCATGGCACTACCACTACTACTACTGTGATGCAACTCAGTTACTGATACAATGGTAATTGATCTACCAAACTACTGACATCCTTGTCAGGCTAGAAACCCTCCTGATGTTGAAGCTCTTTCTGCCGCTATCCTGTGCTCCCTCTACTGCCTCTGTGACACTGCAACACCTTTGTGCCTCTCGCACTGTTGCAAACACCTCTGCGCTTCCAGGGACTACTGCACTCTAGCACTCTTTTCCGCTCCATCCACATCTACTTCTACCGACATTTTCCATCTTGCTACTGTCTCTCGGGCCTCCGTAGCCATATATGATCCAAGAGTTTGGGTACCTCAAGGATCCTGCCCTACATCTCCTGTAGTCCTTCTGACTACAACTCGATGTCTCCCCACCTTTTCTCTAGAGGTACATGAGCACTCATGGCACAATCATCGTCATCCTCTACCTCCTTCTCTGCCTTCGCTGGTGTTGCCTTGGAGTCAGACGCCTCTCCCTTATTCTTCCGGACACTGGTTTTCATAATGGCCCAGTTCCCCACAGTTGAAGCACTTTATCTTGTAGAGTTCCTTTTTCTTCCTCTTCCCTTGTTGCCTCGCAGATGCCAGAGCTGCATCCTCTTCCTCCTCTTTCTTGCCCGGGCTCCTTTGCTACTACTTTCCACCTTGGTTAGTTGTCTGATCTCTTCTTGGATAAGAGTTATCCATAGTTCTTCCCAATCTGGAAGATTCTCTCTGCCCAAAATGCTTTGGAAAAAAGTCTCCCACTCCTTGGAGACTGCGTTCAGGGCGATCCTCACCATTAACTCCTAATGCGGCATGGCCCCTATGGAAGTCAGTTGGTCTCGAATCTCCTTCAACCTGCTGAGGAAGTGATCTACCTGCTCCCCCTTATGCATCTGATACAACCACAACTAATTCTATAGTAACATATTCCTTTGCACGAAAGTGCCCTGATACAATGTTGTTAAGGTTTCCCACATTTCCTTTGCCGTATTCTTCTTAGCAATATGTTGAACCACATGATCCTTGACCCCATCAAGGATTATGCATTTCGCCTTGGCCATCGCATCCTCATACCTTTCGTTATCTGTTGGGTCGACTGGGATAGCCACGGTTCTCAAGGCGAAGGCCTTGATGTGATGTCTATCTAGAACAGACAGGATCTTGGCCTTCCAAATGACAAAGTTGGATGCCCCGTCCAACCTGTCTTGATCCCTCAACCCGTTCATGGCCATCTCTCTGCTCTTCTTTTCGACTCCTCTAAGCTCTACTTTCCTACTGGAAGTTCTCTCTTTGACTCCCTCTAAGTCTCGATTTCCCTCCTAGAAATCCTTCTGCCAACAGTAGAATCGCACCTCTCCGATCTCCTTTACTCCTGCAGCACTCATCTGGATTTCTTGGCTAGAAATCTGCCTAGGTAGCGACTCCCTTCTACCTTGGTTCTATCTCGTTAGGTACTATTCTTCCTTAACAAAAACAACACCCCACCGACTTCACACCTCACAACCTACCCACAAACTCCTATTCCCCAACAACTAAAGAACTGAGCCTCTAGGCTCTGCGCAATCCCAGCAATGGTTGAATCGCTCCACTAGCCAACTGCGTCACTCCTACTTGACTGAGCAGGATGACGTGGCTCTTCGTGAGCCTCTCACTGCTTCTGCATTGGCCCCTTCTCTGGCTCGAATTGATGACCCAGGCCCTCTACGTCAACCCTTCTCTGTTGCTTTCTACTTAGGAACAACTTTTGTCACTTGGGACAATTGTTTCTACTGCAAATTCTTTGATTCAGCTGGTGCCTTCAACTCTCCTGTGATCTGCAACCCTCTGATAGCATGTTGAAATTTCTAAGTATTACCCGTTATAAATTTTTCTATATTCTCTGGTTTATTTCACTTACTTGTTTTAATTACTAACAAGTTATTTAACCATATAAATACTGAAATAAACATAATACAGTCTTAACCATCTACATATCAACAACTGAAAGAAATACACAAACACACAAGGGACATCGTTATTTTTGGACAATCTTCCCCGTAAAAACCCAACTTGGGAAAACTGATAGTAGTTTTGAGGGTTTTATTATTAAGTAGCTTTTCTTGACTACACTAGGATTCAAACTCGCTCACCCGACAGAGAAAATAATACGATAGTAATACCTCTCTTTGGAAGCAGATATTTTGAAACTCTGCTCCATGAAACACTCTCCAGCACCTTTTTGAAGCTTTGCGTCAGCCCTCCTGGACTCTGCATCAGCCTAAAACCCTTTGTGTCATCCCCCTGAGGCTCTGCATAGCCTCTCTGGCCTTTTGCATCATTTTTGTAGCCTCTATGTCACTCACGCATGCCCTTTTGGCCTCTGCGTAGTCACTACTATCCTCTATGTGGCTCTTGCTGCTCTGCATTTGCCTCTATGCCTCTGTGTTGGTCTTCCGGCACTATCTATGCCTCTCTGCCTTGCACTCATTGCCCCTCACTGCAACTCTGATCACTGTTTCAGTTTCTCTTAGCAAACCCTACTCTAGAAAATTGAAGTGACTGATAACTTCTGGTGTTTCTCCAACTGACCCTCAAGCCTCCTCTTATACTTTTTCTGTTGAGTCCTCAACGGACAATATTACATCTCTAATCAACAGCTAAGATTAGATTTGGCTTGATCCATGTCTTTTAGAACACTTTAGCCCAGTTTTATATTAATACCCATTAATATTTTTATTTTCCTAAGTTTAGACTTAGGAACCCATTAAAAATATTAATTATGTTAATATCTCCTTCATCGGGCAAAATTTCCCCAAACCATTTCTGGGTCTTGGAGATCTCATGTGCTTTATCCTTTCCATGAATTTTCATGGCTAGAGCACATCTGATGCTACTCCAAATCAAAACATCATATAGAAACTATGAGATCTTATGGGACATATTGACATGATAAGATCTTGTAGGTAGGACAATAGGATGATAGGTATATGGAGATTATGCACAAGTTACAACATAGTACATGTACAGGTACAAGTATAAGTACAAGTGACCAGGATGCAGATTATCGTCTCATGGAAGATGGTTTGGTGAGATTCAGGCAAAGGATCTATGTGTCGGATCATAGTGAGCTCAAGAAGCTTATCTTGAGTGAGTTTCATGTCAAGCCATACTCGAGTCACCCAGGATATCAGAAGACATTGAAGGCAGTGAAGAAGTTCTACTATTAGTTGAATTTGAAGAAGGAAGTGGCAGAGTTTGTGGCCAGATGTTTGGATTGTCATTAGGTAAAGGCAGGATGTAAGCATCGAGGTGATCTACTATAACCTATTCTGATTCGGGAATGGAAATGGGAGATCATTTCCATGGATTTCATTACAGGTATTCCGAGGACAACGAGACATAATTTAGCTAGAAGGAAGGATGGCTCACCCGAGGCCCCCCATCGACGACCTAGCTCAACCAAAGGCAAGGACCTTTGAATCCTTTAACGAAGCCTTGAAATGACATCACAGAAAGGGCCTTGAAAGGGCATCCTTTTCTATTATATACTCAGCCCCCTATAGCTAGGAAGATAGATAGATAGATAGAGAAAGAATTAATAAATAAAGCTACTGTGTCATCTTTATAAAGTGACTATACCTCTTTACCAGCCAGTAGAATTACTGTACACCTACTTACCATACCTTTAATAAGGTTATCACGCCTATCCTACTAACAGCTTACAGTCTTCTACTAACAACTAAAAGGCAGAGCATTGGGACTTCTATTATGGTCATGGTCGACAGGTTGAGCAAGGTAGCTCACTTCATTCCAATGAAGAATACATATTCAACTAGTGAGGTGGCACATGTTTTCATCAGGGAGATTGTGATATTACGTGGTGCTTCGAAGAATATTCTGTCGGACAAGGATGCAAAGTTCACTTCCAAGGTTTGGAAGGAGCTATTTACAGGTTTGCGTATAGAGTTGGCCTTTAGTAAACCTATCATCCGTAGACAGATGGACAAACAAATAGGGTCAACGGGATCTTGGAGGATATGCTGGGGATGTACGTGATGCACCGACATAGAAGATGGGAGGAGTATATTCCATTGGTTGAGTTTGCATACAACAATGGTTATCAGGATTCATTGAGGATGAGTCCTTTTGAGGCACTGTATGGGAAGTGTTGTAATAATCCCATCAACTAGAGTGGTCCAGTGAAAAACATACTTATTGGTCTGGATATGTTGGAAAACATGGAACAAGAAATGCAGGTTATAAAGAAGAATCTAAAGGCAACACAGGATAGGCAAAAGAGTTATCTGGACCAGCATGGGGAATTCAAGGAGTTTCAGGTTGGGAAGCATGTGTATTTGCGCATCAAGCCCAAGAAGAGATCTTTGAGGATTGGATCATGTTTCACGTTGGCTCCATGATATTGCAAACCTTTTGAGATCCTGGAGAGGATTGGACCAATGGCCTATCGACTTGCACTACCTCCAACAATGAAAGTCCATGATGTTTTCCATGTTTCATTTCTTAAGTGGTATATAAAGGATGTTGATCATATTATTGATTGGTCTGTATTACGGGTGGAGCAAGAAGGAGAATTCCAGCTGGAGCCTCAGTTCATATTGCAGTGGAAGAAACTCATTCAAGGAACAAAGCCATAGAGAAATTTAAAGGGCAGTGGAAGCACTTTGGGCTCGAAGAAGCTACATGGGAGATGTCGAATCAGATGCGGGCCATGAATCCTTCTTCTTCTTTTTTCCGGTGGAGGAATTTTTTTTGGTATGATGTTTGGTATATGTTTGGCATATGTTATACTGATATTTTGGTGTATGTACATATGTATATGGATGTAGATACCGCCATGAGCTAAGTTATAAAGCTCCAATAAGCGGTATGGTTTTTATCTTGTCATGTTGTCATGATTTTTCGCTTTTGAGTAGGTCATTCATTGTAAATAATACAACAAGCTAAGTTAAAAAGCTCCATGGGCAGTATGTTTTCTTTTCAATGGTTTTTCTGAGGTCTTGGTGTGATTTAACACTGAGGATGGTGCTCCCCAAGGGGGAGGGGTCTATAAAAGCCCCTGGTTGAAAGTTCATGTAATAAAATTTAATAAAGTAAAAATAAGACCACGGTTAAGGGACACATATTCCAAGCTGAATTTTGGGAAAAGATATCCTAGTGGGCATCACTAGATGTGTTTATGGCTAAGGGAAATTGGCAAAGGCAGTGGCTAAGGCATTTAGAAAGGAAAAAAGGTATTTTGGCACATTTATTTATGAAAATAAAGAAAAATAGGATAAAAGGAAGGTGAAAGGTCATAGGTTGCACATGAAGAGGAAATTGAAGGAAAATACTGGAAATGAAGAAAATAGAGGCCTCATTGATAAAAAGGCTTCTGAGGATCAATTTGTAACCTTTTGTGAGTGTAGTTTTGGAGCTCTCTCATCACACTCTTAGACACTTAGAGTTTTCTTGTAGCATTCTAGATTTGGATCAAGGAAGGGAAAAGCAAGCAAAGGAAGGACAAGAAAAAGAAAGGAAAGGAAAGAGAAAGCAAGGAAGAGCAAGATCAAGAACCTTCAACAGAAATACTTGTAGGTGCAATATTGAATGTGTGATTTCCTAGCTAGTTTTGATGATCCAGGTGGATATTGGTGGCCACCTGCCAAGTCCACCTGGACCCCCACCATTGTCTTTCTCAGCATTTTCAGTTTCCTTAATTGTAGCACAACTTACTATTTTTAGCAGTTTTTCGGGTCCTGAACTTCTGGAGCCGTTTTGAGGCCCTAAACGACGTTTTTTGGGAAATCTGGGGGCAACATGGGTCCATGGACCGATGTTGCCCTTCCCAAAGTGGTAGTGCTCGGATAGATCTTTCTAACGAGCTATTGTACGCATCAAACGGAGATCGTATGCCAAAGTTACGACCCTGGGAAGTTGATGTACCAATTTACCCAAACGGGGCCCACAGTTTGGCGTTTCATCTCCTAGGGTTAGGTTTTGGAATGTTAAGGGTTTTCCATTGTTTCTCAACAATAAATAGGCCTTCGAGCCTCATTGTAACACAGTTCAGAGGCATGTAGCCATCACATCTCTTCTCAGAGATAAGCTACCATCGCCCTAGCTAGTTTATTTCCATTTCTGTTTGTAAGCATATTTCAGTATTTTCCATTAATGAAATGAAGTATTATTTCCGCTGCATCTTTATGTATATGGTTATCTCTGTAATTTGTTGCGTTCCTGTTTAAATCCGGATCAGTGGTATCAGAGCGGTCTGCTTTTTCTCTGTTTTTCTTTGCATGTCCCCAACAAGGTCGGGATATAAGGAGTTAGGGCTTGAACTGGTTGAACCTTTGCAAGACCAGCCTCGCAAATCCCGACGGCCTCCCATGGCGGACGAGAAGAAAGACGAGGGGGCAGGAGATCCCATCAAAATCTTGCTCGAAGAAGCGCTCGAGCGACAACGGAACGCGATGATGGACAGCTTTGCGCAGATCCTTCAGCGGCTACCCAGAAGCGGCGCATCGGCTTCCAGCAGCTCCTATGGAAACGCCACACCCTTTAAGGTACAAGTTAATTTTGAAATCCCCATATTCGAGGGTCAGATAGACGCCGATGCCGTAGATAAATGGTTAAATCTGCTAGAGGGTTATTTTTCTGTTCATGAATTTTCGAGTCGGGAAAAGATTGTTTTTGCTCTTCTCAAAGCAGCCCCCCACGTCAAGGACTGGTGGGAAACCTACTGCGAGCAGAAGGATGAAAGTACTGGCTCACTATTTTCAGCCGCACCCACCTGGGATTCGTTCCGGGATGCCATCAAGGAGCAGTACTACCCTGTCGGAAGCTATGAGGATGAATACATAAAGTGGACCACGCTGCGGCAGGGAAGGGACCAAGACGTGCCGGAGTTCACCAATCTTTTCCATACCCTTCGCACAAAGTTGGGTATCAAGGATTCGGAGCAACATTTGATACTCAAATATCGTGGCTGCCTGCACAAGTACATCCAGGAAGAAATACAGTTCCTAAACATCCCCTCGCTCGGCGCAGCATACCGGTATGCCGTCAAGGTCGAGCAGAAGTTTAAACAAAAGAAGCGAGACTTTGGATCTGCGAATCCAAAGCAGGGGAAAGGTGCCCCTAAACCACATAACAAAGGACAAAGCCAAGGCGGGACAACCCAAGACAACCAGCCGAAGCTGCAAGCAAAGAGCAACGCCGCGAAGCCGAGAAAGGACACTGGAAAATGGTGCGAGTTCCATAAGAGCTCCACTCACAACACAAGTGAGTGTCGGGCCAAGCAGTCACTGGTGGCTGAGCTAAAGGTTTCAGAATCAGATGCATGTTCCGACTCTGAGTCAAAACCCGATAAGGGGTATGAAAAAGGGAAGCAGATCATTGATGCGGATCCCAGCGCCACTGTTGCTACCGCAAAGATCCAGAAAAATGAACCCGAAGATCCAGAGGAGGAGGAGCGTCTCTTCCACTCCCAGATGTGGGTAAAGGGCTCCCCGATACAGTTCATTGTTGATAGCGGGAGTCAAAAGAACCTCATTTCGGCAGAGGTCGTGAAGCGGTTGGGCTTACCGACCACAGCACATCCACAACCATACACCATTGGGTGGCTTCACCAAGGGCGAGATCTTCGCGTGAGCCAGCAGTGTCGCCTTCCATACAACATCAAGCCCTTCACGGATGAGGTATTGTGTGACATTGCTCCCCTTGAAGTTTGTGATGTATTACTAGGACAACCATACTTGTGGAAGCGACATGCTGTGTATGAATCAAGGCCCCGTGCTGTTATTATTACATTGGGAAATAAGTTGTTCAGGATACCAGAGGTAGCACCACCTGCCGCCATCTCTTTGATTACTGCAAAACAATGCAGTAAGATCATTTCCAAAACCAGGAAATTTGTTTTCCTGATGATACGCCCTCAAGGGAAGAAGAAGACAGTGGCCGCGGCCTCCAAACGGGGTCCCTCTGCACGGCAGCTACAGATGGACAAGATTGTGGAGGAGTACGAAGACATCTTCACCTCCCCGGCAGGGGTTCCTCTGCACTGTCAAGTCAAGCACTCCATCGATCTGACCCCAGGTGCGCCGCTACCCAATGGACCAATTTATCGGCGCTCCGTTCTGGAGAACAATGAAATCAAGAGGCAGATTCAGGAGCTCCTGCAGAAAGGTCACATCCGTCCGAGTTCTTCGCCCTGTGGGAGCCCGATAGTGTTGGTACAGAAGAAGGATGGGACGTGGAGACTCTGTATTGACTATCGGGCGCTGAACAAGATCACTGTCCGTAATAGGTACCCGATCCCGCGGATTGATGACCTCCTAGACCAACTAAAGGGGGCGAAATATTTCAGCAAGATCGATCTGAAGTCAGGATATCACCAGGTACCAATTGAACCCTCAGATGTGTGGAAGACTGCCTTCAAATCCAAGGAGGGCCTCTTCGAATGGTTGGTCATGCCTTTCGGATTGACGAATGCTCCTGCAACCTTTATGAGGCTAATGGATGACATCTTGCGGCCATTCACCAACTCCTTTGTAGTAGTATACTTGGATGACATTCTGATCTTCAGCCAGAGTTGGGAAGAGCACCTCCACCACATCCGACAGGTTCTCCAAACACTGCGGCAACACAAGCTATGTGCCAATTTGGAGAAATGCACTTTTGGCATGACCGAGGTTCAGTATCTGGGATACATCATTGATGAACAGGGGGTGCATGTCGATCCAGCCAAGGTCCAAGTCATTCGGGATTGGCCCTCTCCAACCACTCTAACAGAGCTCCGCAGCTTTCTAGGTCTTGCCAACTTCTACCGCAGGTTTGTGTTGGGATTTTCTCATATTTCTTGGCCCTTGAGTCAAGTCACCAAGGGCGGGGCGAAAGCAAAATTCTTTTGGTCTGAATCTCAACAGAAGGCATTCAGGGAGTTGAAGGATCGCCTCTGCACGGCACCAGTGCTCGCGTTACCAGATTTACAACAACCATTTGAGGTCGAGACAGATGCCTCTGACTATGCTATTGGGGCAGTCCTTACTCAACATGGACATCCAGTGGCATATCACAGTGAAACACTTTCAGACACAGTCCGGAAGTACCCCACTTATGATAAAGAGATGTATTCCATTGTACAGGCCTGCCGACAATGGAAGCATTACATTTTGGGGAAGGAAACGGTCATCCACACAGACCACCGACCTCTGCAGTTCATACAGACCCAAGGGAAATTGCAGAATGATCGCCATCAGAAGTGGTCTACATACCTGCAACAGTTTCACTTGAATATCAAGTATAAAAAGGGCAGCACCAATAATGTTGCAGATTGCCTCAGTCGACCACCGATCATGGCGCTAACCACCGTGCTCAACTCTTGCGGGCACGAGACTTCTGATTGGCCACTTCTCTACAAAAGCGACCCAGAATTCGGCCACACATACCAGACACTCTTGGAGGGTCGGCAGGTTGCAGATTTTCACCTCCAGGATGCCCTATTATGCCACCTCGGTCACCTTTGTGTTCCTTCAAGCGAGCGTGCCAAGATGATTTGGGAAGCACACTACAGTCGGGCTGCTGGGCATTTCGGGGTCGAGAAAACAGTGGCAGTACTGCAAAACTATTTCTATTGGCCGAATCTTCGACAGGATGTTGGGAAGTACATCCGATCATGTACTGCCTGTGCCATTGCCAAACCGACCATTAAGAAGCAAGGCCTCTATACCCCGTTGCCTACCCCTAGTCGACCTTGGGAATCCATCTCCATGGATTACATGTCAGGCCTTCCTTCCACTAAGCATGGAAATGACTGTGTTTTTGTGGTCGTCGACAGGTTCTCAAAGATGGCCATTATGATGGCCTGCAAGAAGAATATCACAGCAGAAGCCACTGCTAAACTCTTCTTTGAACGAGTGTGGGTGCACTTTGGGATCCCACAGTCTATCATCTCAGATCGGGACAGTCGGTTTCTCAGCACCTTTTGGTCCAGTCTCTGGTCAATGCTGGACACCAAACTCACGAAGTCCACAGCCTTCCATCCTCAAACTGATGGCCAGACAGAGGTTGTCAATAGGATGATTGTGCACATTCTGCGCATGTATAACTCAAAGCATCCACGCACATGGGACGAGAGCCTCCCCTACGTTCAGCACAGCTACAACCGAGCTCTTCACAGCTCCACTGGCCATAGCCCTTTTCAGGTGGGTTTGGGATTCCAGCCACTATGCCCCATTGATGTGGCCATGCCACTTGCAGCTACTCACATGAATTCAGCTCATGTCCAGTCCGAAACAGATAAGGCCACCAGCTTCATTGAGCGCATCCAACATATTCGCCAGCAGGTCCATGACATTCTTGAGAAATCAAATGCCAAGTACAAGCAGCGACATGATCAACATCGGGTGCCACACAAGTTTCAGGTGGGCGACAAAGTCTGGTTGCATTTGCAAAAGGAACGCCTTACTGGAGCCTATCGAAAATTGAGACCACTCCGATATGGTCCTTACACCATTACTAAGGCTATGGGAGACAATGCATTTGAGCTCAACATTCCCCCATTCCTTGGCCTGCACCCAGTATTTAATGTGGACCGCCTTCGACATACTTTCCACCATTGCTAGACACATCCGACATTGCAGAACAGCTCAAACCCACAGAATTAAATCCAGATTGCATGGAACAAGCTGCAACTGATCGGATCATGGACACACAGATCAAGAACACTCGCCAACAGAATATCCAACTGTATCGAGTTGTCAAAGCGGGCCAACTCCTTCAGCAGGGCAAGTGGCTCACCAGGGAACAAGTTCAGCAGAAGTTTCCTCATCTCATGGAGGAGCTCAACGCAATGGGGACCATTGCTTCCTAAGGGGGGAGGAATGATCCAGGTGGATATTGGTGGCCACCTGCCAAGTCCACCTGGACCCCCACCATTGTCTTTCTCAGCATTTTCAGTTTCCTTAATTGTAGCACAACTTACTATTTTTAGCAGTTTTTCGGGTCCTGAACTTCCGGAGCCGTTTTGAGGCCCTAAACGACGTTTTTTGGGAAATCTGGGGGCAACATGGGTCCATGGACCGATGTTGCCCTTCCCAAAGTGGTAGTGCTCGGATAGATCTTTCTAACGAGCTATTGTACGCGTCAAACGGAGATCGTATGCCAAAGTTACGACCCCGGGAAGTTGATGTACCAATTTACCCAAACGGGGCCCACAGTTTGGCGTTTCATCTCCTAGGGTTAGGTTTTGGAATGTTAAGGGTTTTCCATTGTTTCTCAACAATAAATAGGCCTTCGAGCCTCATTGTAACACAGTTCAGAGGCATGTAGCCATCACATCTCTTCTCAGAGATAAGCTACCATCGCCCTAGCTAGTTTATTTCCATTTCTGTTTGTAAGCATATTTCAGTATTTTCCATTAATGAAATGAAGTATTATTTCCGCTGCATCTTTGTGTATATGGTTATCTCTGTAATTTGTTGCGTTCCTGTTTAAATCCGGATCAGTGGTATCAGAGCGGTCTGCTTTTTCTCTGTTTTTCTTTGCATGTCCCCAACAAGGTCGGGATATAAGGAGTTAGGGCTTGAACTGGTTGAACCTTTGCAAGACCAGCCTCGCAAATCCCGACGGCCTCCCATGGCGGACGAGAAGAAAGACGAGGGGGCAGGAGATCCCATCAAAATCTTGCTCGAAGAAGCGCTCGAGCGACAACGGAACGCGATGATGGACAGCTTTGCGCAGATCCTTCAGCGGCTACCCAGAAGCGGCGCATCGGCTTCCAGCAGCTCCTCTGGAAACGCCACACCCTTTAAGGTACAAGTTAATTTTGAAATCCCCATATTCGAGGGTCAGATAGACGCCGATGCCGTAGATAAATGGTTAAATCTGCTAGAGGGTTATTTTTCTGTTCATGAATTTTCGAGTCGGGAAAAGATTGTTTTTGCTCTTCTCAAAGCAGCCCCCCACGTCAAGGACTGGTGGGAAACCTACTGCGAGCAGAAGGATGAAAGTACTGGCTCACTATTTTCAGCCGCACCCACCTGGGATTCGTTCCGGGATGCCATCAAGGAGCAGTACTACCCTGTCGGAAGCTATGAGGATGAATACATAAAGTGGACCACGCTGCGGCAGGGAAGGGACCAAGACGTGCCGGAGTTCACCAATCTTTTCCATACCCTTCGCACAAAGTTGGGTATCAAGGATTCGGAGCAACATTTGATACTCAAATACCGTGGCTGCCTGCACAAGTACATCCAGGAAGAAATACAGTTCCTAAACATCCCCTCGCTCGGCGCAGCATACCGGTATGCCGTCAAGGTCGAGCAGAAGTTTAAACAAAAGAAGCGAGACTTTGGATCTGCGAATCCAAAGCAGGGGAAAGGTGCCCCTAAACCACAGAACAAAGGACAAAGCCAAGGCGGGACAGCCCAAGACAACCAGCCGAAGCTGCAAGCAAAGAGCAACGCCGCGAAGCCGAGAAAGGACACTGGAAAATGGTGCGAGTTCCATAAGAGCTCCACTCACAACACAAGTGAGTGTCGGGCCAAGCAGTCACTGGTGGCTGAGCTAAAGGTTTCAGAATCAGATGCATGTTCCGACTCTGAGTCAGAACCCGATAAGGGGTATGAAAAAGGGAAGCAGATCATTGATGCGGATCCCAGCGCCACTGTTGCTACCGCAAAGATCCAGAAAAATGAACCCGAAGATCCAGAGGAGGAGGAGCGTCTCTTCCACTCCCAGATGTGGGTAAAGGGCTCCCCGATACAGTTCATTGTTGATAGCGGGAGTCAAAAGAACCTCATTTCGGCAGAGGTCGTGAAGCGGTTGGGCTTACCGACCACAGCACATCCACAACCATACACCATTGGGTGGCTTCACCAAGGGCGAGATCTTCGCGTGAGCCAGCAGTGTCGCCTTCCATACAACATCAAGCCCTTCACGGATGAGGTATTGTGTGACATTGCTCCCCTTGAAGTTTGTGATGTATTACTAGGACAACCATACTTGTGGAAGCGACATGCTGTGTATGAATCAAGGCCCCGTGCTGTTATTATTACATTGGGAAATAAGTTGTTCAGGATACCAGAGGTAGCACCACCTGCCGCCATCTCTTTGATTACTGCAAAACAATGCAGTAAGATCATTTCCAAAACCAGGAAATTTGTTTTCCTGATGATACGCCCTCAAGGGAAGAAGAAGACAGTGGCCGCGGCCTCCAAACGGGGTCCCTCTGCACGGCAGCTACAGATGGACAAGATTGTGGAGGAGTACGAAGACATCTTCACCTCCCCGGCAGGGGTTCCTCTGCACTGTCAAGTCAAGCACTCCATCGATCTGACCCCAGGTGCGCCGCTACCCAATGGACCAATTTATCGGCGCTCCGTTCTGGAGAACAATGAAATCAAGAGGCAGATTCAGGAGCTCCTGCAGAAAGGTCACATCCGTCCGAGTTCTTCGCCCTGTGGGAGCCCGATAGTGTTGGTACAGAAGAAGGATGGGACGTGGAGACTCTGTATTGACTATCGGGCGCTGAACAAGATCACTGTCCGTAATAGGTACCCGATCCCGCGGATTGATGACCTCCTAGACCAACTAAAGGGGGCGAAATATTTCAGCAAGATCGATCTGAAGTCAGGATATCACCAGGTACCAATTGAACCCTCAGATGTGTGGAAGACTGCCTTCAAATCCAAGGAGGGCCTCTTCGAATGGTTGGTCATGCCTTTCGGATTGACGAATGCTCCTGCAACCTTTATGAGGCTAATGGATGACATCTTGCGGCCATTCACCAACTCCTTTGTAGTAGTATACTTGGATGACATTCTGATCTTCAGCCAGAGTTGGGAAGAGCACCTCCACCACATCCGACAGGTTCTCCAAACACTGCGGCAACACAAGCTATGTGCCAATTTGGAGAAATGCACTTTTGGCATGACCGAGGTTCAGTATCTGGGATACATCATTGATGAACAGGGGGTGCATGTCGATCCAGCCAAGGTCCAAGTCATTCGGGATTGGCCCTCTCCAACCACTCTAACAGAGCTCCGCAGCTTTCTAGGTCTTGCCAACTTCTACCGCAGGTTTGTGTTGGGATTTTCTCATATTTCTTGGCCCTTGAGTCAAGTCACCAAGGGCGGGGCGAAAGCAAAATTCTTTTGGTCTGAATCTCAACAGAAGGCATTCAGGGAGTTGAAGGATCGCCTCTGCACGGCACCAGTGCTCGCGTTACCAGATTTACAACAACCATTTGAGGTCGAGACAGATGCCTCTGACTATGCTATTGGGGCAGTCCTTACTCAACATGGACATCCAGTGGCATATCACAGTGAAACACTTTCAGACACAGTCCGGAAGTACCCCACTTATGATAAAGAGATGTATTCCATTGTACAGGCCTGCCGACAATGGAAGCATTACATTTTGGGGAAGGAAACGGTCATCCACACAGACCACCGACCTCTGCAGTTCATACAGACCCAAGGGAAATTGCAGAATGATCGCCATCAGAAGTGGTCTACATACCTGCAACAGTTTCACTTGAATATCAAGTATAAAAAGGGCAGCACCAATAATGTTGCAGATTGCCTCAGTCGACCACCGATCATGGCGCTAACCACCGTGCTCAACTCTTGCGGGCACGAGACTTCTGATTGGCCACTTCTCTACAAAAGCGACCCAGAATTCGGCCACACATACCAGACACTCTTGGAGGGTCGGCAGGTTGCAGATTTTCACCTCCAGGATGCCCTATTATGCCACCTCGGTCACCTCTGTGTTCCTTCAAGCGAGCGTGCCAAGATGATTTGGGAAGCACACTACAGTCGGGCTGCTGGGCATTTCGGGGTCGAGAAAACAGTGGCAGTACTGCAAAACTATTTCTATTGGCCGAATCTTCGACAGGATGTTGGGAAGTACATCCGATCATGTACTGCCTGTGCCATTGCCAAACCGACCATTAAGAAGCAAGGCCTCTATACCCCGTTGCCTACCCCTAGTCGACCTTGGGAATCCATCTCCATGGATTACATGTCAGGCCTTCCTTCCACTAAGCATGGAAATGACTGTGTTTTTGTGGTCGTCGACAGGTTCTCAAAGATGGCCATTATGATGGCCTGCAAGAAGAATATCACAGCAGAAGCCACTGCTAAACTCTTCTTTGAACGAGTGTGGGTGCACTTTGGGATCCCACAGTCTATCATCTCAGATCGGGACAGTCGGTTTCTCAGCACCTTTTGGTCCAGTCTCTGGTCAATGCTGGACACCAAACTCACGAAGTCCACAGCCTTCCATCCTCAAACTGATGGCCAGACAGAGGTTGTCAATAGGATGATTGTGCACATTCTGCGCATGTATAACTCAAAGCATCCACGCACATGGGACGAGAGCCTCCCCTACGTTCAGCACAGCTACAACCGAGCTCTTCACAGCTCCACTGGCCATAGCCCTTTTCAGGTGGGTTTGGGATTCCAGCCACTATGCCCCATTGATGTGGCCATGCCACTTGCAGCTACTCACATGAATTCAGCTCATGTCCAGTCCGAAACAGATAAGGCCACCAGCTTCATTGAGCGCATCCAACATATTCGCCAGCAGGTCCATGACATTCTTGAGAAATCAAATGCCAAGTACAAGCAGCGACATGATCAACATCGGGTGCCACACAAGTTTCAGGTGGGCGACAAAGTCTGGTTGCATTTGCAAAAGGAACGCCTTACTGGAGCCTATCGAAAATTGAGACCACTCCGATATGGTCCTTACACCATTACTAAGGCTATGGGAGACAATGCATTTGAGCTTAGCATTCCCCCATTCCTTGGCCTGCACCCAGTATTTAATGTGGACCGCCTTCGGCAATACTTTCCACCATTGCTAGACACATCCGACATTGCAGAACAGCTCAAACCCACAGAATTAAATCCAGATTGCATGGAACAAGCTGCAACTGATCGGATCATGGACACACAGATCAAGAACACTCGCCAACAGAATATCCAACTGTATCGAGTTGTCAAAGCGGGCCAACTCCTTCAGCAGGGCAAGTGGCTCACCAGGGAACAAGTTCAGCAGAAGTTTCCTCATCTCATGGAGGAGCTCAACGCAATGGGGACCATTGCTTCCTAAGGGGGGAGGAATGATCCAGGTGGATATTGGTGGCCACCTGCCAAGTCCACCTGGACCCCCACCATTGTCTTTCTCAGCATTTTCAGTTTCCTTAATTGTAGCACAACTTACTATTTTTAGCAGTTTTTCGGGTCCTGAACTTCTGGAGCCGTTTTGAGGCCCTAAACGACGTTTTTTGGGAAATCTGGGGGCAACATGGGTCCATGGACCGATGTTGCCCTTCCCAATGTGGTAGTGCTCGGATAGATCTTTCTAACGAGCTATTGTACGCGTCAAACGGAGATCGTATGCCAAAGTTACGACCCTGGGAAGTTGATGTACCAATTTACCCAAACGGGGCCCACAGTTTGGCGTTTCATCTCCTAGGGTTAGGTTTTGGAATGTTAAGGGTTTTCCATTGTTTCTCAACAATAAATAGGCCTTCGAGCCTCATTGTAACACAGTTCAGAGGCATGTAGCCATCACATCTCTTCTCAGAGATAAGCTACCATCGCCCTAGCTAGTTTATTTCCATTTCTGTTTGTAAGCATATTTCAGTATTTTCCATTAATGAAATGAAGTATTATTTCCGCTGCATCTTTATGTATATGGTTATCTCTGTAATTTGTTGCGTTCCTGTTTAAATCCGGATCATTTGACAAGCATGGATTTGCATTTTGGTATTTGGTTCTTTGGTTATTAGGGGCATGGTCTTGCCAGGTTACGACAGTTGTTTTCAACCTTCCCTTGCCTTTTTCCAGATAGCCATGGTGTGATGGGATTGTTTATCATTTTTGAGCTTTGGAATTGTCGGAAGATTTCAGAATCCTGGGGCGAAGGTGGTCTCAGGAAAACTCCCAAAAGCCTAGGAATCCCTTGACAGGTTTTGGTGGGATACATGGTAAATCCTGAGGGTGGAGTCTTAGTTTAAGGCCTAGTGATCCGGTGTGGATTTCAGTAAAGCCTGAGAGACAAGGAGATGAAAAATTCTTCAAGGATAATGATGAAGTCCAGAGGAATTCCAAGCTCGTTTTGGTTTTGTGATCTCGGTGCCAGTTTTGGTGAGATAATGGTTTGGTGAGGGTGGAGGTGACTTAACATTTGGATTCCCTTGGTTGTTTTTGGATTGGTTTATCCATGAGATCCCACATTCATTCTTGGAGTATGGCATGTGGGTGACTAGCTAAAATAAATATTTGGTTCAACCATGTCTATGGTTGGGTGGTATGTGGAGGTCCCGAACCCGATTGGATCTTGCCTATGTTTAATAAAAGTTGAGTTCTCTTACTTTTGTATTTGTTATTATGTGACCTTAATGGTTGTTATCTCATTGTTATTTACATGTTTTAATGTTGGTTTTAAGCATGGTTATATGACTGGTTGTAGTCATGGTTATTTCATGTATTTACTTGTAACTAAAAGGATAATGGATGCAAGACCTAATTGATGTCAAAACAATTAAGTGAAAAGGGTGGTGATCCTTCTTGTCAAGTATGATATGAGTTATCAGTTATTTATTATTTGTCTTGTATTCATGTCATGTATATGCATTAATGCCAAGTGTTTGACAGAATGTCAACCCTAGTTGGGGATGGTCTAGCCTAGTCCTAGAGCCAGTTTTTGGCTTGCAAGTCTTTTTATCATGTAGATTATGGATTCTAAAAGCTACAAGGGTTTCTGGGAAGTGACATGGATTTTAAGCTTGAAAAGTGGCACAAATATCAGAGTCGCAGGCACAACACTAGGGAAAAAGGTCCCCAGAAGCTCCCTTTCCCTTGTTATGGGAGCTTTTGGAGCCTCCCAGATGCACCCTTGTCCATATCAAGGGAGATTCCAGGGGTTTGATGCACTAAAACTTCAATTGGTCTCAGGGGTTAGTTACCTGATTGTTTGGGATGGTTATTGGGAGTTTTGTTGCTGATGTGGAAGGTCTGTGTGTTGTGTTCCACCAATTCCACTTCCTTAACTAACACATAGAGAGTCGAATCATATCATAGTAACTTCTTGTCACAAATTTACCTTGGTTGGCCAATTACTTTGGTAGATGTGGGATGAGTGTGTTACACATCCAAGAAAGAAGAGATATGAGGTGTGCAAGAGAATATGGGAATACTCTTGGGGTTTTAAAGGTGCAACAAAAATGTGAGTTATGGAGTGAATGAGCCATCTTGGTAGTTTTGCTATAAATTTATTTTTGGGATGTTTTAGAATATGAAATTTTGAGGGTACAAAGGAAAGATATTCATGTACATGTGGTAATAATTTTAGGCATTGGTTTTCTATACTTTTGGAGATATGCTATGAAGGAGTTAAGGTTCCTAAAATATGCTTAAAACAAGTTACCTTGGAATTTTTTCTATAACTTATTTTCTGAATTATTTTATATTATGAGGTTTTAATGAGATAGAGGAGATATATTTATGTACATATGGTAAAATGATTTAGGCATTGGTTCACTATACTTTCATAGATATGCTTTGAAAGATTTAGAGTTCCTAAATGGTCCTGAAATCTACTTCAAATAAGGCAATGTGGAAATTTTCCTATAACTTAGTTTGCGAGATGTTTCAGACTGTAAAATGTTTAGGAGATAGAGGCAAGATCACTATGTATCTATTGATAAAATTTCGCACTTTGATTCAGTATAATTTTGAAGATATGCCCTATGTAATTTAGGATTTCTAAATAATCCTGAAATCAACTTCAAATAGGTCAGTTTGACATTTTCACTATAACTTATTTTTTGGGATGTTTTAGAATATGAAAATTTCATAAACCTATGTAGACATATATAAGTAACTCAGGTAAAAATTTTAGGATTTGGTTCGCGAAAATTTTGGAGATATGCCTTGTGGAATTTAAGGTTTCTGAATGATCTTGAAATCAATTTCAAACATGGCAGCTTAGACTTCTTGTTGTAACTTCTTTTCTAAGAATTCTAGATTGTGAAAATTTTAGAGATTGAAGGAGGCATATAGAAGTGCCTTAGCTAAAAATTTTAGAATCAAATTTACAAAATTGGATATATGGCATATTGTACAATTTCTTTCTTAGGAAGAGGCCAAAAGCAACAAGTTTTTGAAGAAGCATACCCAATGAAAGTAGAAGCAACAACCAAACCTAGTGAAGGAAGAAGCAACAAACAAAGTTGATGAAGGAAAATGTACCAAGTAGACTTAGTGAAGTAGGTTAGTATTTATGAATATTTGTAGAAAAAAAAATTGGTGTCTCCAGTAGGTTGGTGCCTACGAACATTTAAAACGGTGGGAATTGGTGTCTCCAGTAGGTTTGTGCCTACAAAATTTACAACGATGGGGATTGGTATCTCTAGTAAGTTGATGCCTAAAAATAATTGAAATAATGAGGATTGATGTATCTAATAGGTTGGTACCTAAAAATATTTGTAACAATAGATTGGTGCCTCCAAAAAATTAATTTTTTTTGTGGTTTTCCCCCAAAAGGATTTCCATATAAATCTTATGTTCGATGTTCTACAATTTCTAGATCTCATATGTGATTATTTTATTATGGTTCATGAATGTTTAAATAAAAAAATGGTCTAATACTAATTCACCCTCGCCCCCACCCTCGTCTCTGCACCTCCCCATAAATCTTAGTATAACTATGTGCTCAACACTAATTCCCAAAATTTCTAAGGTAAGGATAGAGGAAAATAAAGATTGGAGCCTCTATGAAGGTCTCCTTCTCCGAGCTAAATATTATTTTCCAATATCTAACGTGATGACCCACAAAGTTAAATAAATACAAGACCTCTTCAAAGAAATTCTCTTGATCTTTTGCATATATTAAGGCAGTTCTAAAAAACCTTTAGATCCAAGCCGGAGACTGATGTGGACTTTTTCCTTCCATATCAAGCTAACCTAGACCATGAGGGATTTCTCAAAGAGAAAAACCTCCATAATTTTTCCAATAATATTGTGGTTTCTCATGGACTATATGTAGCTTACAATGTTAGATAAAGTGACTTCCTACCTTAGGTTTTTGGTAGATCTCGGTAAGTAACCACTAGGGAGTTTTCCTCCTAGCCTCTTGGCACTCAATTTGATTTTATCAAGGTTAGAGTCCATCATTGGAGCCTTCCTTGTGTTGCTCACTCCATTTGGGGAAAGAGAACCAATGTGCCAAGTACAAATCCACACGTGCTTTCGTTTCGTTCAAGAAGGGAGAGTTAGTGCATCGATCCATGAGTGTTTTTTTAAAGGATTCCAAGTTAAATTACAAAGGGAGTTTTGTCAACATATTATAGAGCGGCCTACAAGACAAGGATCAAGAGATGAGAATCAAGGTGGACAACAAGTATGTGCCATAGTACCCCCATTGATTTTCTCTCGAATCTACCATTATAATCATAATATTATTTTTGTTTTGCATTAATGTGAGATACTCCTTAAAATTTTGTATTAAAAGCCACTTATGATTTTACTTATAAAATTCATCAATAAAAATATATAAGAAAATATTCACTTATTTGTTGAGAATACTTATAACCTTATAGACCATCAATAGAATAGCTTTCTTAACAAAGTTTTATCATTAATAACATGTAGATTGTTTTTAATACTAACATAAATCCATACTAACTTAAGATGTACCACGCACTGAGAGGGATCATATTTCTCAAGATACAAACCTCTTTTTGAGTGCAAAACATGAGGAAATATTTGCACCTCGAGATATTTTATTCCTTGAGGGACTTCGTAGACTCGAAGTTAAGATGGATCTATGTTGGTTCTTAATAATATTATTTGTATTTATATAAATTGTACACCTCCATATATAGAAATATTTTTGTTTTTTATTTTATTAAAACTTAAAAATACATATAATTGCATATATATGTGTTTGTAATTTTTCTTTTATAATTTATTTTGTTTTAACGTGATATATATGCATGCCGAGAGAAATATATTTTTTGTTTGTTAAGTAATGAAAGTCTTGAGATGACTTCTTGTTTGTTTGTTAGGTAATGTGAATCTTGAGATTATTTTTTGTTTGTTTGTTAGGTAATGAGAGCCTAACTTGCTGCTTGAGTAATCTAGAGATCACATCTAAGCCACACCATTTTTTTGTTTGTTAAGTAATGCGAGCCTTGAGATGACTTTTTGTTTGTTTGTTAGGTAATGTGAGCCTTGAGATCACTGTTTTTTGTTTGTTAGGTAATGAGAGCCTAACTTGCGGCTTGAGTAATCGAGAGATCACATCTAAGCCACACCAGCCCTTAACATGGTTGGATTTTTGCCTAGAAAAGAATTATTGTAAGTATTGAGTTTTTAAATATGTTTATTATTTTTATAATTAATTTTTTTAATGTGATATGAATACTCTATACTTATAAAGAGAGGAATTCTTATATGTATTAAAATTTTAAATATGTTTATTAGCTAAATTTAAATATGAATTTCTCAAATATAATAGTTACAAATATGGATAATTATTTTAATTGATATAGTAAAATAAATCTTTAATTGATATAGTAAAATAAATCTTACTTATAACTATTATATATATATATATATATATATATATATATATATATATATATATATATATATATATATATTTTTAATGTATTTCACTTCTTTATTAATTATATCTTATGAAATATTATGAATGTGAATATTATTTTATATTATGGATATGAGTATAGGGTATCCTAACTTATGGACGAAATGGTCTTTTTCACCATATTTTTTTCTGGCTAATTTTAACCAAAATGAGACAGAGATTTTAAAAAAATGATTTTAAGTTGTTTAATGTGTAGAATTCCAATTCCTTAAGGATTTTTCAGGTGTTGAATCTAGTTATGCATTCAAAAATGTAATTTAAATGACAAAAAATCACATTCTTTATTGAAATTGTATCATGAATTCGAATGAAAAGGGTTAATTTGTTTATAAGTTAGACTAAGCCTATGAATATTGTTTTTATTTTTTATTACTTTTATTATTATTGTCATTTTGATTTAATGTTTCATTTAATACATTACTACATTAGCTTTATACTAAGTTATAAGACACCTCTAAACTATATTCCATTACTCAAATGCTACTAAATCATATTTATTATACTACTTTGATCCATTTGAACTTTTGATATATATATTTTTAGTGCAAAATTTGAGAAAATATTTGCACCTCTAGAAATTTGATTCCTTTATATACTTGGTAAATCTAATAGATTTGTGTTGATTCTTAATAATATTATTTATATTTCTATAAATTTAAAATATTCTTATTTTTAATTTTGTTAAAATATAATAACACATATAATTAGATATGTGTATGTATTTGGCATTTTTTTCTTTACACGTTTATAATTTTTATAATTTAATTTTTTAATGTGATATACATACTATTGATTATATATAGAGATATTATTGTAATAATTAAATTTAAATACAATAGTTATAAATATGAATATTATTTTAATTTATATGGTAAAATCAATCTTATTTTATAGTTATTATTTATATTTTTTTATATATTTCAAATCTTTATATATAAAGAGAGATTATTGTAAATATTAGGCTTTTAAATATGGTTATTAATTGAATTTAAATATGAAATTTTAAAATATAATGGTAATGAAGATAAAATAAAATTTAACTTATAATTACTATTTATATTTTTTTATATAGAAATTTTCCTTTTAATAATTATATGTTTTGAAATAATATGAATATGAATATTATTTTTATTTTATATTATTTTTTAATTGAGTAGACATCATCATCATCAATTTAATACATTACTACATTATCTCTACACTAAATTTTAAATATATAGACAATTAATTAATTTCCACTACTCAAATAATACTAATTCATATTTGTTGGGTTGTGTTATATTTTTTCCATAACTAGCAGTGGGGTTGAGGGGGCAGTTAGCCCCCCTCTATGGGATCCGGGGCAGCGCCCCAGGGAAATTTTTTTTGGACCCTATATTAGGTGGTCGTACCTACCTATGGTTTTGTGCATGGCTTTTCACACATGGTTTTGTGCGTGATGGGTTTCGGTCCATGGTATTGGATGCTTTGGCATGTATATATATGTATTGTAACATTGAAAGGAAAATAATGAAAAATCAATCTAGTAGTCCCAGTTTTGGGATCCAAGGGAAAATCTCTGTGTATTTTTGTTTTATGTGTTATGCTCTCACTATTGTCTATTTTATGTGTTTTAGAATTCGTATGCAAGTAATTTCTGTACGCGGTTAAAACCTACATTTGGTATCAGAGTTGTTTTGGCTTCAAGGGAACGCCTTTGTTGCTGAGGGGTTTTGCTTAGCCCTGTGGTAGACCCTGTTCAGTGGGAGATCTACGGGATCGATTCTCATGGTGAAAAAAGATGGCGAGTAGTGGAAATATAGAGATCGAGAAATTTAATGATCAGAGTTTTGAGATATGGAAACTTAAGATGGAGGATTTGTTGGTAGATAAATATCAGTGGATCATGGTAGATCCGAGTACTAAACCAACGGGAATGTCCAATGAAGAATGGAAGAAGTTGGATCGGAAAGCAAAGAGCACAATACGATTGTGTGTCTCAGATTTAGTATTGTTGAATGTATCAGGGGAAGCTACAGTGAAGTCTTTATGGGACAAGTTAGGGACTTTGTACCAATCTAAGTCTTTGGTGAATAAA
The DNA here is from genome assembly GCA_031772625.1 of Pinus tabuliformis. Lineage (NCBI taxonomy): Eukaryota > Viridiplantae > Streptophyta > Pinopsida > Pinales > Pinaceae > Pinus > Pinus tabuliformis. The sequence goes on along the minus strand of CM062818.1, from coordinate 1,560,412,950 downwards.
CTATTCCTACGGAAAAAGATGTATAACCTGAGGATGAAAGATGGAGACTCGGTGACAGAGCATATGAACGCATTTAATATTGTGGTAAGTGTTGATATTAAAATTTCAGATGAAGATAAGTGCATCAATTTGTTGTGTTCTCTACCAAATTTGTGGGATAGTCTGGTTATTGCAATAGGTAGCAATGCAACTGCCTTACAGTTTGATGAAATAGTCTCATCCTTATTGACGGGGGAGATGAGACGGAAAAATATGGAGAGCCAGAATGGTGATGCCTTGTGATGATAGGCTGATTTGCTCTCCTGTGGACAAGATGATTCGCTCTCTTGTGGGACAAGATGATTCGCTCTCTTGTGGGACATGATGATTCGCTCTCTTGTGGACAGGATGATTCGCTCTCCTGTGAACAAGTTGATTCACTCTCTTGTGGGATAAGATGATTCGCTCTCTTATGGGGCAGGATGATTCGCTCTCCTATGTAGCAGGATGATTAATTCTTCTGTGAGGTCTGGATGATGTGTTCTCCATGATGATTGTGTAACAGGATGATTAATTCTCTTGTGAGGCTTGGATGATGTGTTCTCCATGACGATTGTGTAGAAGGATGATTAATTCTCCTGTGAGGTATGGATGATGTGTTCTCCATGACGATTGTGTAGCAGGATGATTAGTTCTCCTGTGAGGCCTGGATGATGTGTTCTCCATGGAGATTGTGTAGCAGGATGATTAGTTCTCCTGTGAGGACAGGATTGATTAAGTTCTCTTGTCGAGGCATCCTACCCATGTAGTCTGGGACTCATGGGAAGTACCTCTCATCTGATAAATGAGCAGGGAAATGAGGATAGGGACCATAGTAGTACCGATGGATGCATCACTATATCTACCGTACTCCCTATGCTAGGATGACCTTCATTGATCTGGGATCAATGATACTGGTCTGGGACCAGTGGTAGGAGTTGTACCCACTATGACACTGACTTTGGGTCGGTTGAGGATTGGTCTGGGACTAGTGGTACATACTCTGACACTGACTTAGAGTCAGTAGAGTACTGGTCTGGGACCAATGGTAGGAGTTGTACTACTATGACACTGACTTCGAGTCGGTTGAGGACTGGTCTGGGACCAGTGGTACACACTCTGAAACTGACTTTGGGTCAATGGAGAATGGTATGACACATTCTCGATCAATTATTCTTCTTCATGGTTCAACAGAGCTAAGTTGAGCATAGCAGAGCCAGCAGAGCTAAGCAGAGCAGAGCTGAGCTAGCAAAGCAGAGCAGAGCAGAGCCAGCAGAGCCAGTAGAGCTTAGCAGAGCAGAGCAAAGCCAACAGAGTAGAGCAAAGCCAACAGAGCTGAGCAGAGCAGAGCAGAGCCAACAGAGCTGAGCAGAGCTAGCAGAGCAGTGCAGGGCACTGATGGCAGAGATAGTACAGTTGGACATATGGATCAATGGATGGATTTCTCCCTAGTTGAGAGGGAGTGTTAAAATTGGCAACTAGGACCAAACTCCATGTGGGTCATATTATTTATGACAGCTGATATTTTTATTGGGTCCCTCTCATTGAGAGGTGTAGGATTGATCTAAAGCTCATCCGATTCTGATAAGTATTTATGAAGTTATGAATTTATTTATGTTATGGACAAATTGTTAAGTCGACCAACAATTTATGTAGGCTCAGAAGCCCAACAGTCATGTCTATTCAACCTCTACGTTTTAGTATAAATAGAAGAGGACTTCAAGTCATTTCTACACACACTTGGATCTCTTCCTCTCTCTACTTGTCTTTGGGTTTTAGTAGGAGGAGAGATCCTAAGGGAAAGCCAGAAAAGTCGTAACTGTCGGAAAAGCCGGAACTACTAGAAAAGTCGGAAAAGCTGGAACTACCGGAAAAGTCGGAAAAGCCGGAACTGCCGGAAAAGTCGGAACTGTCGGAAAAGCTGGAATTGCCAGAAAAGCTGTAAAAGCCAAAACTGTCGGAATTGCCAGAAACGCCGAAAATGCCAGAAATATCGGAAAACCCAGAAAAGCCGGAAAAGCCAGAATAGCCACCGGAACTGTCGGAACTGCCGGAAAAGCCAAAACTACCGGGAACTGCCGAAATAGCTGCAGCATCTATCTCCGAAGGAAGGCAACATGATGTATGAGATCATGGGCAACATAATGATGCATGATGATATGAGCATGGGCAGCATAGTGATGAATGAGATCATGAGCATGGCAGCTTGATGATGAATAAGACCATGGAAGATGCAACATGATGAGCAGCATGAAGATGAGAGCAGCTCAATCATCAAGGTTCAACACATGTGACAGTACAGCAAGGTGTCACATGGTAATGTGCAGCAAATAGACGAAATGCAGCACTATGATAGGTGAACGAGTCACCTTAGAGAATCAGTTGAAGCAATATGTCTTCAATTGATCTCATGCCGATATCAAAAGTCAAAGTGATTGACTTCTATTGTAAATGTACTATCTCTCTCACTTTCTCTGTTGAACTTTGAAGAACATAAAAGAAGAATTGATCAAGGGTTTCCCCACATTGTGGGGTTTGTCCCTGGCTAGCGCCACATATTGTGTCCTCTTCTCTTGGCTTGTCTTCTGCGATTTATATTTATGTTCTATCTGCAGTTTACTTTATCTTGATGTGATTGCTAATGTGGAAGAGAAATTGAAATAAATTGCTCTAGCATAGAACATACCTAAAATTAACATTCTTTCATCAAGGGCCAGTGTCAATATAACTAATATGAGTCGAATTCAAGAATCATGATCACAAGTATTGCTTCTTTGTTACATAACTCAATTCAGGTTTACCATATGCCACAATCACTAAGCACATCAAAACATAACCATGGTCAAAAAAAGATCATGAATATCAATCTTTTTGTTACACTTCTATCATCATGGCTACTATGCTTTTGATAAACAATATCAATAGTACCAAGTTACCATCTACTAGAATCAAGGTGTTAGCCTTTTATGGAATCAAGAAGTTCATTATGTAAGATACTTGTTCAACATCAAGTGCACCATTTCATCATAATAAACATTAATCCCTTTTATGGAACTTGAAGAAAATATGAGCATCCCTTTCTTGGACATTCTTATCATCAGAAAAGAGGATGGCTCGTTGGGCCATAAGGTTTTCAGGAAATCAACTCACACGGAAAACTACCTTCATGCGGATTCCCACCATCACCCAGCCCAAAAGCTTGGCGTTCTGAACACTCTTGCCATTAGAGCCCTCCGGATTTCTGACTCAGAACATATAAATGAAGAGAAGAGGCATTTAGTTTCAACTTTCAGAAATATAGGCTACAAGGATCATGAGATTAAAAAAGCCATAAAGAAAGCTGAAAGGAGGTTGTCCTCTCCCAACCCTAAAGAGGAGGATCAACCTCATGATGGTAAGGTTTTTCTACCTTATATCCATGGGGTCACAGATAAAATGGCAAAGATCCTAAGAAAGAAAAACATTTTAACTCAATTCTCAGCTCCTGGCACCATCAGACAAAGTTTAAAATCAGTTAAGGATGATATTGACAAGCAACAGCTTAAAGGAGTCTATAAAATAGACTGTTCGTGTGGAAAAAGCTACATAGGTGAAACTGGTCGCTCCCTCCAGACAAGACTGAAAGAACATGGCGCTGACATCAGGAATGGAAGATCCCGTACCTCAGCCTTGGCAGAGCACTCCTCAAAGACTAAACACCACATCTGCTTAGAAAACGCATCAATTATCGCGAGAGAGGAACAGCATCAGAGACGGAAAATCAGAGAAGCCCTCGAAATCTTGAAGCACCCTTGTAATCTGAACAGAGACAGCGGTTTGGAGATTAGCGGAAGCTGGCTTCCCCTGATCAGTGATATCAAGAAACATCAGCCCGGCCCCAGGTGAGTTATCAAACAGGTAAGATAGTCACTAATACAGATATTAATATAAGTTTACATACTAAAATATATTATAGATATTAGCATAATTTTGATTTCAATATTAATTTTGTCATTAGGTTATTTATATTCTATTAAATCTCTAATTATTAATATTACTACTAACTTGGTTTTTAATATAATCCAGGCCTTAATGTTTGTTCTAATATAATCTAGTTTTTAATATTGAATTAATATAGAAGTTAGGTTATATTAATTTTTAAAAAAATTATTTTTATTTTATTTATAATCTAGACCTTAATATTGAATTAATATAGAAGTTAAGTTATATTAATATTAATTTATTTAGATATTGGTTTAGATATTAGGTTCTATTGATAATATTACTATTACATATATTAAGTTATATAGATTTTAGGTTTTAAAAAATTTTAGGTTATATAATGTTTAAGTTTTATAAATATTTAGTTTTTTAGTCATTAAGTCATATAAATATTAATGTTATATTGACTTTAGGATTTATGAATATATATATCAGTTTTTAGATATTAATATTAATGTAGATTTTAGATTATATAAATATTTATGATATTAATTTATATATATTAGTTTTTAGATATTGATTTAGGCTTTATTAACATTAATTCTAATATATATATTAAGTTGTATAGACTTTAGGTTATAGAAATATTAAGTTAAATAGCAATCATGTTCATAAAAATATTAAGTTTTAGAGTCATTAAGTTTTAAATAATTTTAATGTTATATATTAAGAGGTATGATATTAATTTTAATATATATATTAGCTTTTTAGATATTAATTTTAATTTAGTATTTAGGTTATATTATGTTTTATGATATTAATATTAATATATATGTTAGTATTTAGATATTCTAAAAATATTTCAATTTAGGATTTAGGTTATATAATGTTTTATGATATTAATATTAATATATATATTTAGATATTAATATTATTTAGATTTTAGTTTAAGATTTTGTTTTAAAAATAATATTAAATAAATGATATTAATTTATAAAATTAAAATTAAAATTAAGTTTCATTATAAATTTGTCTGGCCGACCTGTGCTGTTCCTTTGATATTCATCCCTCATGAGTATTTATTCCCTCCATCTGGCTCTTCTTTTATCATCTTTATCATCTTTCTCTTTACCCTGATGATGGATCCCATTTGGGATTCGAAACGTTGGTGTAAAAACTCTATTACTGTGGATTCTCCGGTCAAAAATTCAAAAAGCACAAACCACAGATCCCTAAAATCCAATTAATCCAAATCACTTTATATGAAATAAAAAACCATTTGAGAAGGATACCTTCTCATTATACCTTAGGGATCACCTTGCCATACCATTGAAACAATATACCATGCATATCTTGTAGTATTCAAATACCTGTGGACCCTTTTATTTAACCTAGTTAGCTTGTAACACTTAGTCATATTTTTATCAGGCATCTCCTTACCTTAAATACATATTAAATTGGCAATGAGCCAGCAATATATATATATATATATATATATATATATATATATATATAGGGTTAGTTCAAGTGATTCAGAGTGTCTTTGATTTTCTTGGGGATTTTCTCACTCTGAATCACATGAACTAACCCCCTATATCTATATCTATATCTATATCTATATCTATATCTATATCTATATCTATATATATATATATATATATATATATATATCATTGCCAAATTAATATATATTTAATCAACATATTTTTTGGGAGGGCCAAAGTGTCCATAGCAAGTGGTATAAATTGAACTATAATCAACTAGCCACAAACCATTTTAATTACTCTATGAAATAATTTTAGTAATATTTTGTTTATTGTAAAGTTATATTTTGCTTATGCCCTAAACCAGTGGCATCTTGCAGGGGTGAAAGCCCGCCCCTTACAGACCACCAGTAGGTTATTCCAGTTGGCATGGTTTTCCTCGAATAAGGGCGATGAGTCTGTCTACGTTCACACATAACAACTAGAGATGGTTGTCCTCATTTTTGGTTTGACAACTAAGTTATGACAGATTTTCCCACCTCTGTAAATGAAAAAATAAACTGAACTCACCCTAATATTCTTTCTAACTTCAATGGGTCAAAAAAATTGAACAAAGACTTCATGACAAAAAGACAATAACTTGGCAGGAACCTTCAACCATCAATACTACTTTTCAAATAAACTTGAAAGAGATCCAACAAAGTTTTCCAACCTCAACCCCGGTTGCTTTTCGACAATTTTGCAAGTTTTTGCTGGCCTGACATGGTTGGAAAAATCTGAGTTGTATACTTTTTTAGAAAACCCGACAACAATACGTAAGTCTTAGTATTAGTTGAATATGGTCATTGCCATTGCCGCTCCTTGAGGTGTTCTATCATGTGGTTAACAAAAGAACTCCGAAAATTTCCAAAATATTTCATAAATAATAATACTGTGATTACAGACACCAGGATGCGTTCCTCTATTACGTTGCAAGTCGTTAGAATTCAAAGACGAGAAAACCAACGAAATGAAGATGAACCATGCTGCAATTCGATGTTACCCATTAATGGATTGGTTTCATATATTTTGTTAGTATTATGCATATGTGGGGCTTTTCATTTAAATTAAAGATGAATATATTTGTACTGGTTTTTGTTTTTAGCGTTTTTTTCATTTTTTTCATAAATGTGGTAGAGATTTTTAATAGTCATAAAATTAGGGTATTTAATTCGTAAGTTTTAATATTCAAGGTGCTGAATTAATTTATGTATTCAAAATTGCATTTTAAATAACAAAAAAATACAATCTAATTGGAATCGTAGTCAAAAAAATCATTTCATCTATAAATTACACTATGGCATCCCTAAATCTAATAAGGATAAAGTAAAGACTCTAAACTTGAAAATTATTATTATTACCGTTAATTATAAAATTAATTAATATATAAGTGAAATACACACATATATATAAAACAAGATTCTTAACCAAAGAGATTTACTCCTACTCTGTTATGAAAATTCTTAATTTGTAAATAAACTTTATTACAATACTATGGAAATTCTTAATTTGTAAATAAGCTTTATTATAATACTAGGAATCATTTGCTGAAAGCCTATTCTGCCGGACAAGTTTTCCTTCAGTTCGGTCAGTTAATATGTGAAGTAATACATTTGCCAACCTATAACAGCCTATTCTGCCAGACAAGTTTTCCTTCAGTTCTGTATATTGAATTTGTGACCTTTGACTCTTTTTCCAGCTTTTTAATAAATTTTGGAAATCATACAAATTTACAAATCATGTTCAATTATTCTTCTAGCCAGCTTACATCAGTTATTATCCTAGGATCATACCTTAGTCTCTATAATCATTCATGGCTGATACCACTGTAGATTCTCAACATATGCAGATCTTTTTACACCACAATGACATCTGCACAGATTCCCTTTTAAAACCCCAAGCAAATGTCTAAAACCCTGCTGAGATTTAAAAACCCCAAGCAAATGTCTAAAACCCTGCAGAGATCTTATGGTTTGAGGAGGCCTCTACGTTCAGATCAATGCTTTCAGCAGGGCGCTCGTCATACGAAGAATAAGTCATATTAAAATGATCAGCAGAGATACTTTTGATGGTATCCTTAGCTGCGCATCCACAAAAGTCTTCCCACTCAAACGAGGGTATCCAGGGCGATTTACTTTTCATAACCTTCATATCAGAGTCTTGTCGCATTGATACCTCTTCCCAGATTCCGAAGTTCCTGTGATTGGTCTTCATATATTGAATTTTTTCCTACAGTGAAAACAAATTCCTCAAAATCATCTCCAGTGCTCTTTGATGCCCTGCCCTGCGCTGCCTTTTAGCCTCGGCTCCATCTGTTTCAATTTGTGAGGCCTTCTGTTTACCCGAAGCACAGGATTGGAACTCGAGCAGTCGTTTCGGTCCCTTCCAGGAATCCATGGACACAATATAAATTCATTCAAAGTTCAGTCATCCAAAACTGAAACCAGTATTAATTACCTGTAGAGTTAAGAGTAACGCATGATCAAACAAATAAGAGAGCATAATGTGAACATAATCTCCAACGAGTCAGAGGACCCCACAGTACCAGACTGAAATCACATGGCAAACCTCATAGACAGCAATTTAATAACGGTACAGGTGTAGAATGGGCTTGGGAGTTTTTTGTTGGGAATTTTGGAAACCAATTTTTGGTTAAATCTCTAATTTTTTTGTTATTTAAAATATTTTTTTTAATATTATATATATATATATATATATATGAATTCAGCTCTGTGAAAAATCTCTGGAGTATTTAGGTTGTAAAGACAACTCAAATTTGTGATTTCAAAAAATATTTGTTTTATTATAAACAATTTTGACTGAAAAATATGTCCAGAAAAACTCCAAATAGTCTTACAGAAAAACTATCCCCTTGTAGAAAAGCATTGTATAATTATTAGAACTTTTGGAGATTTTAGTTTGTTATTTGAAATGTGTTTTTAATTGCATATATAGATTCAACACTGAAAAACCCATAGGGCAGTCTTGTACTCGGGTAGTGGAGAATGGTGTTGTCTAATGAAGCCACAACTTCACTCGATAGCAATTCCTCAAGAAATCTGAGTGTGGGAGTGTTTAAAACGCTTTTTTATGGCGGAAATAGATTCAGCACCATCAGGAAATTGGGGCACCCAAAATCTTGAAGCTTGACACCTACAACCTAGATTTTCTTATATTTCCACCAGATTTTCTTGAGATCATGTTGGAATTTCTATTGTTTTCCAAGCAAAAATGTGGGCTATTTAGACTATTCCGTGGAGAATTCACAACTCAAATTGATGATTTCAAAAAATGTTTAGACTATTCCTTGGGGAATTCACAACTCAAATTTGTGATTTCAAAAAATCTCTACCAAATTCTAACCAATTTGTTTTTCCAATGCTCTGCATTTTTTTTTTCCACACAAAAGAAACTACTTTCTATTATAAAATGAGAAAGTACATATATCAGAGAGAGGGATTTCTCAATCGTCAATGAGAACAAAGAATATCCTTTACCAGTCAATCGTATAAACATAAATTTGGGATACAATATCGAAAAACGTGCTGATAGAAATTAGGAGTCACCATAATCCAAGACAAAAAAACCAAGACAAAAAGTCATTATAACATAGTGAAACCTGCTAAGGATCATTTCCAAAAACAGGGGAGTGACAGAGAGCCATGTAGACAATAAGAAACTCATTAAAAAGGAATAAAGCCTTCCCCTTTTTGAATGCCATTTTCAAGTTGTTGGAAGATAATATGATCGGGAATTGAGTTGCAACCCTTTTTTGAGACGTTGTTTTGGGTCCTATAGATATGTAAGATAGATAGATGATGGAACTCAACTGACAGTGCTTTGATTCAGAGCTTCCAAGGGTCAAGAGCTAAAGAATTTAAAGAGCTCCTGTCATTTTCCCATTCAATAACTGATTTTGAATCTCCAAAAATAGCGAGATCCCTGAGATCAAGCCAAATTGAGTAGTGAAGGACCCCCGAAAGAACAAGGAGTTCGGATCGGGTGTTGGATCCCAAGCCATAGTGCCAATAGAATCTATAAGAGAGCTCAAGACCAATGTGAATGGCCATACCGCATCCACAATAATCAAAAGCTAAAGCACCATCAAAGAAACCCACAGGATAGGCTGACCAAAGATCTCTAGGAGGGAGAGGACTTTTATGATCACGTGACAAAGAGATAGAGAACTTTGAATATTATGTTAGGATGTTGCAACAAGTCCTCCAGATATTTGGCAAAACTTGATCAAAGATGAAGGCATTTCTTGACTTCCAAATACCCCAAATAATAAAAAAAGCCAAAATAAAATGTGATTTATGATCTACAAGCAAGAGTTAATGTCCAAACAATCCTAATCAACAAGATAGTTAATCATTTAAAGCACCCAATTTTGAACTGATGAGTGTTGGCTAGTTGAATTGTTTATTGATTAACAATCAAGTACCACATTAAATTGTCAACCTGGGAAAGTCTTTTATTTCAAAGGCTACCGCGTACTGTATGTACTTAACCCTAAAAGCATTAAAAAGCTGTAATATACGTAATTCTCACGTTATGTCATAACAGTGTACTGTAAAGATAAAATGAAAGCAGCTAATTTAAGATGACAAATCTGAAAAGAAGAGTGGTGGATGCTCTGTTATCAGAGGATCAGGACCCTATCCTCCAAGCAAGGACGTTCAACACCTGCCCCTGTAACCAGATTGCTAATACACACTGCAATTCTAATTCACCGGTGAAGTACAGCTTCAAACGATTAACAAAACAGAGTGCCAGCAAAAAGGAAATTATCAGAGGTAATGCTACAGAATCCAAAACAGAGTATCAGCATAAAGAAATCACCAAACACACTTACACACTTGACAGAAAAGTAAATGGGTGAATCTTGTGAGGAAGGTGGGCCCGGTCCCTCTCACAAGATTCCCCAGAACACAATTGCTAGATTAGGTACTCAGAACAATCTTCTATTCATCTGCCAAAAGATTCAGCTACAATAAAAGTTCAGACTTTGTTGTTGTCTTTTCAAAATTCCCTTTACAAAACTATTTTTCTCCCCCCCCTCTAATGTAGATGTCTCCTCTTTATAGAGGAGACATCTATTACAATAGATTATCACAGTTCATTCAGTTAACCAAAAATAAGAGTTACAGAATGCTGTTATAACAGTGCGACAGTGTATTCTTTCTTGAGTTTGTTTCTGTTACACAGCTGGTAACCGAACTTCGACCGTCCTCTTGGGATCCTCGTATTATCCTTCGCCGTTTCCCCATGGTTGCTGATTTAGTAAACCCGTGTTGTTCCTGATACTTTAGCAACTGTAACTGTGTTTTGCCCTTTTTGGACAGTTGCTGATCATGCCGCGTCAGCGTGGAATTCTGGCGATCTCCAGATAGTTGCCGTTTGTTATTTCCAGTTGTTGCAAAAATAGCATTCCCCTGCTTTAGATGGTTGCCATTGCTGGCTGTAGCAACTGCGTAGTTGCTGCTTCCGGTGTTGCAGCAACTGCGTAGTTGTTGTTTCTGGTGTTATAACAACTATGAATTATAATTCCTGCAAACTTTAGACAGTCCAGCGATTACTTGGCAACTTAATTAGCTTTTCCAAAGATAAATATAAAGATATTCATGAATATGCAATGAACAATTAAACATATAGATATGCGGAGAGTTACTTCGTACCTTGGGGTGATTAAGTCATTATGTAATCAAAGCTTTCAACCTATGACTGAAAAAGGATAATATTATGGCAAAAATATAAGGTCAAAATTGGTCAATTCTGAGTCCTAACATCCCCCCCAACTGAAGAGATTGCATGTCCGCATGCAATGCTTACTCTGAGTCTGAGTCGGAGTACTGGGATGAACAGTGTAGATTACTGAGACAATAGTTATAGGAAGTGGCATCAAACTTCTTCCTGAACCCACAGACAGTCTGTATTTGCCTCCATGCTGCTGCTTCTTCCTTGTTGGATAATCCAAACTGGCCCTTGTATTGTTCACCAGATAACCATAGAAGTGGAAATTTAAATCTGTAGCCCATCCAATTTTCAGCACAGTGTTGCATGCATCTAACATAGTAAGGTACCCTTGAGAGTGCTACCTGTAAATTAGGTGGATTATAAGGGTGATATTCCTGCCTCTCCTTGGGGCAGTTTTCCCAAAACAAGTTATTTGCCTTGACAGCCAAGGGTGCCTTAGTTCTCACATAGTGTTGACAGTCTCTCAGGACCACTGCTTGTAGTTGCCTGACGTGGTCCTTCATTTCAGGATCACTTACCATTCTTAGATGTTGTGCAATGAAGGTGGCTGCGTTCTGCGGTTCAGCTCTAATCCACAGAAGGCAATTCTGTTCATTATGTTGAGCTGAGGTAAAGGCGTTCTGCCATGTAAGTTGGTTAGCTAAAAAGGAGATGAAAGCTCTCAGCTGTATGTCGCCAACAACAGGTATCATATTCATGTTTCTTTCTTCGGACATGGCTTCATTATGGAGATAAAGCTCGCATAACAAATTTTGATCATTTTTAGGTGCCTCTGCAAAGGTTTGCATAAATTGCTCTGATGTAACCACCTGATGAGTTCTACCTTCTCTAACAGCCTTTATCTGTAAGAATGTGAGTCTTTCCCTCAAAAATGTTGCATAATTGAAAGAGGGTTTCCTTGTGGCAAGTATTCTTTGGAATAACTCAACCATCTGGGACAATCTGGCTTTTAGCTCCTTAATTTCTTTGTACTGAGCTCTACACTGCTCAAGTGCTTCCCAGTTCTTATATGCATAATTGAACCAGGTCCCCTTTTGCTGTTGGAATGCTTTGCCTTGTGACAGCTCATATTCTCTCCACCATTTTCCTTTTAGTTCCTGAAAACTATCTGTTTTTGTGCATGCATCACTAACAGAGGGAAGTTTTGTTTGTGTAAAGGCATCAACAAGGGTAATCTGCCCTGTGATAATTGGAGTAGGCCGGAATGATCCAATGTCTTCCTTTCCATTTCCAGCTACTGTTTCTTCTTCATGTTCTATATTCTGTACTGATTCCTGTGTATCTGCTTCCTCTTCTTGTTCTATGGCGATTTGGGTAGGTCGGGGTGAGTCTATGCCTTTTTCCTCATTTCCTCCTGTAACTATTTCTTCCTTTTGGGTAGGTCGGGGTGAGTCTATGCCTTTTTCTTCATTTCCTGCTGTAACTATTTCTTCCTTTTGGGTAGGCCGGGGTGAATCTATGCCTTCTTCTTCATTTCCTGTTGTAGCTTCTTTTTCTTCTCGTTCCATGGCAGTTTGAATAGGCCTGGGTGAGTTTATATTTTCTTCTTCATTTTCTTCTTTTTCTATGGCAGTTTGAATAGGCCTGGGTGAGTTTATATTTTCTTCTTCATTTTCTTCTTTTTCTATGGCAGTTTGAATAGGCCTGGGTGAGTCCATGTTTTCTTCCTCATTTTCTTCTGTAACCATTTCTTCCTCTCGTTCCATGGCAATTTGGGTAGGCCGTGGTGACTTTTCCTCTTCTTTATTCCCTGTTACCTCCTGCATAGTCTCTGGAGAACTTGCTGGTTCTTGTGTTTCAGCAAGTTCTTCTATTTGCTCCCGTGCAGTTTCTGGAGAACTTACTGGTTCTTGTGTGTCAGCAAGTTCTTCTGTTTGCTCTGGTGCAGTTTCTGGAGAACTTACTGGTTCTTGTGTGTCAGCAAGTTCTTCTGTTTGCTCCTGCACCGTTTCTGGAGAGCCTGTTGGTTCTTGTGTGACAACAGGTTCTTCTGTCTGCTCCTGCACCTTTTCTGGAGAGCTTGTTGGTTCTTGTGTGACAACAGGTTCTTCTATCTGCTCTTGCACCTTTTCTGGAGAGCTTGTTGGTTCTTGTGTGACAACAGGTTCTTCTGTCTGCTCCTGCACCTTTTCTGGAGAGCCTGTTGGTTCTTGTGTGACAACAGGTTCTTCTGTCTGAGTAGAGGGTTGTGGTGTTTCCATCTGTGTAACAACAGGTTCTTTTGTTTCCACCACAACAGCAGGAACTTCATTCATTGGTTCTGCCACTACCTTGTATCCTGCTTGAGTAAATATCTCACCACAATTGGCACACACATATTCATTGTCCTTACTCTTCTCTGCTGCAGATGCTACTCGTGCTAAAATATGCAGGTTAAATTCATTTTGATAGGCTTCCTTGACCCTTATTATTTCCTCCTGGTAGTCCTGAATCTAGGACTTCAGAAATTCAATTTCTTCCTGCAGAGCAGCTATGGTAGGCTGAGCTTGTGGAGTAGCAGGTTCCAGTGGGGGCAGAGGTTGTGCTTCATCATTGATTTGATCCCTTATACCCTCGACAGGTGGTTCTTGTGTGTCACCTGGGGTAGTGGTTGTTTCTTGTGTTGCAGCTTCTTGGCCAATATTACCTTGGGTGTCGGCAGCTGGTTCTTGTGTGTCAGCTGTCTTAAAATATGATGTCACGAAACTGTGAACACTCTGCATCTCAGCCTCCGAGGGTGAGGGAGAGGAGTTTCCAGGGCTGGTGGGAATGCGGGTTTTTAAGGTGATGGGTGGTGAGCTAGGGAGGGTATGGCTAGGAATTTCAGCTATTACAGACGACCGAGTCCTTTGCTTTGGTAGAGAAGCAGGGAATTCAGACATTTTTCTTTTCCGGCTGGCTTTCTTTAAGATAGGGATGGTGGCAGAAATAGCAGCTGCTTTAGCCGAAGCCCTAGTTCTTCTTCTTTTTGGTGGGGTTCCCTTTTTCTGCTGTATTTTCCGTTTGAGGAGAGTAATAGGGATGTTATCCTCAGAGTCATCGGTAGAAATACCAAGTATGGGAATGGAAGGATTGGTTCTATTGGGGGATGGGATTGTTTCTGCGGGTATCTCTACCGCTGATTGTTCATTTTCAGCAACTTGTGGGGGTGTTTGCTGGAGGACTTCTTTGGACATTTGTTCTGGAATGTCGTCTGCTTGCTGAGGGATTTCTACGGGTATTTGCTCAGGAATGTCCTCTGTTTGCTGAGGGATTTCTACGGGTATTTTCTCAGGAATGTCCTCTGTTTGCTGAGGGATTTCTTCATCTTTCTGAGGTGTGTCTTCAGCTTGGTGAAGAATTCCCTCTTCTTGATGAGGAATTTCTTGTTCCGGCTGTGGAATTTCTACCTCTTGGTGGGGATTAATGGGGGGTGGAGGGTTATTTAAGGTGAGGCCTCTATTTATCAGCAATTGGGCTAAATGGTGGTGTTTTAGGGAAAGAAGCGGACGCTTTGCGTTGACAGTATAACGTGACATATTTTTTAGACATCCCAATATATAATATGGCATATTTATCAACTGACCATTCCTTAAATGATTCAGCGATACAAAATCGTGCTAGTAAATTACCTGGTACCGGCCTTCGCACGTCAGATATTGCTTCACAAATTCAGTAACTTTCGGCCACGGTTGAGGTAATGACTGAAGTGCTATGCCTCTGCCCTTGGGTTCTACCTGCTCGCCTGGTCGAAGAAAGTCCTGCTGCGCATTAAGGATCAAGTGCTTCCTACTGAACCATCGTATGCCATTAGCTGGTAGCCCGGTAACTTGGGCTATGGCTTCCTCCGTGACTGGAATTCGAACTCCTTGAACGACAGAAAATCCCTCTGTTAAATTGCATGCAAACTCGAGGACTTGCTGCGCGTCGAAGTCTGGAAGTCTCCTGAAATAATCTATCCATCCCGCTTGCAGAAAGATCTGATAAACCTCGGGATAGAGCTCAAGAAGTGCTGTTGTGCCAGGTTCATGTGTAATGAGGTTTCCTCCCATAGCTGTTATTTCAGTGAATTTCACAGTTCAGAGTCGAGCTTCCGAATTCAGTTCAGAGTAAACCGTTGCAAATGGTAACATGTCGTGATAAGGTGACTTTTACATATTACCGGGAGAGTTAAGGGCGGCGACAGTTGGCGTAGTATGTAATTATGAGAGTGCTTTGGTAATCCCCCCCTTACGCATAAGTGATATGATTGGAAGTACAATTATTTGGTAGTCCTATCAGCTTCTCCGCATTAACTATTATTTAATGTCCATACATAATCATGCGTACCTTTATGTTTTACCTTTTTGGTTGCTGCGTCAAAAAGTCTTGTCTTATCTTTTGCTGGATCATAATGATTACAGCGGGTCTAGGAGCATGGGAATACCGGCGATTTTTAATAATAATGACGGGAAGTGATAGTGGAGTATTGTAATCATCACAAGAAGTGGTGTATTTTATAAAAATTCGTTTCTTGGGGGCTGAAGTGGTAAGATTGGTGTTTTTGTAAATGAGAGGATTGCTAAAAAGGTATTACGGGATCGGAAAGTGGTGTTGCAGCAACGGGAAAGGATGTTGTAGTAACGTGACAAGGTGTTGCAGCAACGGGGATCGGTGTTGCAGCAACGGGAAATGGTGTTGCAGCAACAGGAATTGGTGTTGCAGCAACGGGAATTGGTGTTGCAGCAACGGGAATTGCAGCAACGGGAATTCCAAATCCGCAAAGTGATTCCTTTAAAGCTTTCGTTCTCAGCTATTTTCCACAGCTCAAATCTGCAAAATACTGAAACATAATATGGTAACCCTTGGCAGGGATTATTAGTAGTTAAATAAAAAGAATATCTAATCTAAAAAAAATGCATAAATAAACAAAAATTTAAGTGCTTTGAGGGACAACAAGTTCCCCCGGAAAAGAATATTGTTTAATTGCCATGCAAGTGGCTTTAAAATCTTCTTTATAAATAGGCCTCTGATATAACCGAAGTCAATAGCCATTCACTAGTAGCGGTGTTCTGCTTCCATCAATTGTTAAAAGTCTAACTGTCCCATTTGGAAAAACAGCATCCACTTCATAAGACCCTAACCACCTTGTTCTTAACTTACCTTGGAAATTCTCGAAACGGGAATCATAAAGTAGAGCCCAGTTACCTTTCTGAAACTGCTTTTGCTTGATGGTTCTGTCATGCCACCTGCTTCTTTGTTGTTGTATCATGGTTGTCTGATGGATGGCATCCAGTCTTTTCTCATCCAATTCTTGAAGTTGTTGTAACCTAGCTGTCTGTGCATCAGTCAAATCAAGGTTAACAGCTAAAGCAGTTCTTAAAGTTTTGATCTCAAACTCTACAGGGAAAATAGCATTCTTTCCAAAAACTAATTCATAGGGTGAAAAACCTGTGGTATTCCTCCAAGTAGTTCTATAGGCCCATAATTCCTCGGGCAGCCTTTGAAACCAGTCCCTTCTATTCTCCTTTATTGTTTTTGTTAAGATGGCTTCTATGACTTTATTGGTGCTTTCTACCTGCCCATTTGCTTGGGGGTGATAAGGTGTAGTCATTTTGTGCTTAATATGATATTTCTGAAGCGTATTTTTGAAGCCATGAGAGTTGAAAGGAGGTCCTCCATCTGTGACTAATTCTCTAGGCAATCCAAATCTAACAAAGATTTCTTCAAATAAAAATGTTAGTACTGCTTCTTCATTAGCTTTCAGGAGTGCCTTAGCTTCTACCCATTTAGTCATGTAATATGTGCATACTAATATGTACACTCTTTGATTGGATGGAGGATTAATGGGACCTATAAAATCTAATGCCCATTTCTCAAAAGGTTCAAGAATTACCTGGGGATTGAGTGGCATTTCATCCCTGTGATTAGGCTGGCCCATTCTTTGACAGCTATCACAGGCCTTGACATATTTTCTAGCATCTTTGAAGAGTGATGGCCAATAATAACCCATTCTGAGTACCTTGTGTGCTGTTCTTTTATCTGCAAAATGTCCTCCACAAGGGCCATCATGACAAGCTTTTAGTACATCATAAATTTCATCTTCACCAATGCACCTTCGGATTTCCTGATCGATTCCTGTATGGAAAAGACACCCGCTTATCCAGCTGTACCTAGCACTTTGCTGGATGATCTTTCTTCTTTCCCTGTGCGATAGGTGTGATGGTAATTTTCCTGTAACTAGATAATTGGCAATGTCAGCATACCAGGGTGAGTGAGCGGATACTGCAAATAAATACTCATCAGGAAAAGAATAATCTACTGGACTATTTTCATCAGTTTTTAATTGAGAAAGGAAATCAGTAACTACATTTTCTTTTCCTGGCCTATCTACAATTGTGATGTCAAATTCTTGCAATAATAACAACCATCTGGTGACTCGGGCATTTGTAACTGATTTATTCATCAAATATTTAATGGCCGAGTGATCAGTATGCACAAAAGTAGTGTAGCCAGTAATATAATGTCGAAATTTATTTATTGCATAAATAACTGCTAGGAATTCCTTCTCAGTGACTGTATAATTTAATTCGGCTGGTGTCATATTCTTATTGATAAAATAAATGGCATAGGGAAGACTATTTTCTTCCTGACCCAAGACAGCTCCAATTAGAGTGTCTGAGGCGTCAGAGGATATATGAAAGGGTAGTGCCCAATCAGGTCCTCTCAAAATGGGAGCTGCAGACAACTGATGTTTAAGTTCATTAAATGCTTTTTCACAATCATCAGTCCACTTAAATTCAGCATTCTTTGTTAATAACACAAATAAAGGAGAAGCTATTTTGGAAAAATTCTTAATAAATCTTCTATAGTATCCAGCATGTCCTAAAAAGCTTCTTACATCAGTTTGTGTTTTGGGGATAGGGAGAGTCTGAATTACCTGTATTTTAGCTGGATCGACTTGAATTCCTAGGAATGAGACAAAGTGACCCAATACTATACCTTGATTCATCATCATATGGCACTTTTCAGTGCTTAAGGCAAGGTGTGCTTCTATACACCGCTTAAGTACTTTTTCAAGATTCTGCAGTGCATCCTCAAAAGTCACTCCATAAGGAGTAAAGTCATCCATAAATATTTCTAATGAATCATTTAGCATATCAGAAAAAATCCCTATCACTGCTCTTTGAAATGTTGCTGGAGCATTACATAGCCCAAATGGAAGTACCCTGTAAGCAAAGGTCCCCCAAGGGCTAGTAAACGTGGTCTTGTCCTGGTCTTGGGGTGCAATCTTAATCTGATTATATCCACTAAACCCGTCCAAGAATGAAAAGAATTTCTTACCTGCCAAATTATCCAATACCTGATCAATGAATGGTAAAGGGAAATGGTCTTTCTGAGTGGCTTTATTCAGTGCTCTGTAATCCACACATACTCTCCATTTACCATTTTTCTTGGGTACAATTACAAGTGGGGAAACCCACTCACTATCAGATATAGGGTATATAAATCCTGCATTCAAGAGTTTTTGAAGTTCCTCCTTCACAATTTCCCTTAGATTGGGATTCATTCGCCGCTGGGGTTGACAGACTGGCCGGGATCCCTCTTTAATATAAATCCAGTGAGTGCATAGCTCAGGGGAGATCCCTTTCATGTCTGTATAGTCCCATGAAAATGCTTCTTTATTTTCCTGGAGTAACTTTATTAATTGTTTTTTTCATTGTCAGTTAAATTAGGATTTATATTTAATGTTTTGCCAGGCTCAATTTCTATTGTTGTACTTTTGGAGGGGCTGCCTACTGCTGTCTGAAATAAATTTTTATCTTCCAAGTTCTGCTGAGATTCAGATTCCAAGATTGCAATAAAGTGACTGTACATTTCTGGGTTGACCGAAGAAGGTTCAGAAATGAAGCTGTTGATTAATTCATCTTCGGTAGAATCTTTGAAAGTTAAGGCTTGTCCGATAGTCAATATAGGTTGGGTTTCTTCATCCTCATAATCTACCCATACAGAGCTGTCATTATTAATCATGGGTGTAGCATGAGGATAAAGGGTAAGCTATTTTGTTTCTTGTCCATTAGAGATGGTCATTGATCCTGATCTACAGCTAATGAAAGCATCTACTGTAGCTAGCCAAGGTCTTCCTAGAATCAGCGAATGACCCCCCAACTTTGTTTTAGTTTATAACGCCACAAAGTCGGCTGGGTAATTCCAGGATTCTACAGAAATTATTAAATCTTCAATGACCCCTTCAAGTTTAATTGTAGAGTGATCATCCAATTCTAGGATGGTTGGTGTTTCCCTAATAAAGTTTTTTAACTGAAGCAATTGTGTTGTTTCCAGTGTCATAATATTTATTGCAGCTCCTAAGTCTACTAGAACTTTAGAGACAAGGGTTTTTCCAACCTGAACTGTTACTGTAGGGTGACCAGGGTCACCATATTTCACAGGAGGATCTTTTTCTGTCATTAAAGCAGTCAGTTCTCCCATCACATGAACTGTGAGGGGGTCCTTAGCTTTTCTTCCAGGTTTTTTTATGCAGATATCTCTAACAGTCCTAGCATAAATGGGAACATCTCTTAGCGCTTGCAACAATGGGATTTTAACATATAAATTCTGTAGTTCACCTAAAAGGTTAAAAGCAGGTTGCTCCAGTGTTTTAGTGAGAGCCAATCGTTCAGGGAATGGTGGATCTGCTGTTTGATCATTGTTGTTAGATGTTGATTCGACTGTTTCAGCATTATTGTTAGCTGGTTTTTCTTTTCTAACTTCCTCTTTATCAGAGTCAGTGATGTCATCAATGATGGGTTCAACAATTCTCCCTGAACGAAGATGGATATCGTTACATTGCATGGGGAAGACAGGCTGATTTTGAATATCAATTACTTGCAAGGCTTTATTATTATTTGGGTTGGGGTTGGGTTGCACAGGCAGCTGCGGTCTAATTGCCTGGTTATTTGGAGGAGTATTGGATGGTAAGGAAAGAGACTGTTGTTGTTGAGGAAATGGCATCTGTTGGGCTGCCCAGCCTAGGTTCCATTGATTGAAATATGGTTGCTGGGGAGCCCAAGGATTCCATATGGTAGGATCAGGAAAAGGGAGATTTGGTTGTTGCATAGGTGGAAATTCATTGTGTTAAAAGGTGGGTACTGCATTTGGTTCATGGGTGGGTAATTTGTTTGAAAAGGAGAATGATTATTCCAACGATTAAATGCTGTGTTAGAATTCATACCTTGTCTTTGTGGCCAATCCCTCCTCTGTGTCATCAGGTACACTACTTCAGCCTCTTCTTCGATTGACTGCAATGCTGCTTTAATTCTAGGCAGAGAGGGGCATTGCTGGGTCTCATGGTCCTTTTCGCAGATCGTGCAGATTGGTACCTTATCTAGTGGGCATTCCCTGAGTGGGTGTTTTTCTCTGCATTTGGAACAAATTAAAATAGCTAGGGAAGCTTCTGCTTCTGCCTGTTTCTTCTTTACCTGCAGAGCATCAATTTGTGAAGCAAAAGAGCTTAACATCTCAGTTTTAAATTCTTCTAACAAATTACCTATTTCAGCCCTTGTTGATCCTCCACTTGCTAACTTCTGAACTCTTGAATATACATTGTCCCTGCTTTTTGATCTGCTTACTGCTCCTCTTGAACATCTCATGCAGAGATTGATAATTTCATCAAATGGTTCCTTGGAAATGTCCCCTTTTCCCAGCATGTTTAACATGTCCAAGCAGTCATCTCGTACCCCTTTCAGCAATATATTTTTCAGAATATCTTTACTCATATTAGGGTGGTCAGACCGCTGCAGATTATACTGCAATCTTTCCACAAAATCTTCCAGATTCTCGTCCTCCTTTTGAACCATTTTAAACAATTATTCCTTCCTTTCTCTTGTCCGGCAGTAATCTTGATACTTGGCCAGAAAGCTTTCTTTCATCTGATCCCAGGTAGTGATTGCCTGAGCTCCTAAGCTCATAAACCACCTTAACGCATTCCCTTTCAGTGTTGCTGGAAACAGTTTTAGTTTCTGATTAGGGCTCACATAATCATAACTTCTACATAGTATGTCGAATTCAAAGAGGAATTCATCCGGGTCTTCAGAGGATAACCCATGAAAGTTGGGTAATGCTGAGAGTGGAATGTTTTTCATGGGAGTTGCCCCTCTCGGGAGCTCCCCAATAGGGAATTCTAGGGTAGAGAGCGAATTTTCCCCTCTTCCTTTTGTTCTGTTATCCTCCATTGGTCTTTTTCCCGAATCACTTGCTTTATCTTTTGTTTCTTCAGGTTCTTCTATCGGTTCCTCAGTGTATTCTAGTACTTCCAGCTTCCTTTCAGGTCCCAGTACTTCCTCCGTCTGTCGATCTGTTTGTGAGGAATACTGGATCTGAGGTCTCCGGGAACTTTTCCTCTATGATGTTTCAGCCTTTGAGATGATTTCGTCAATAAAAGTTTTTCTTCCTCCTCCGCCTTTGCCGCCTGTGAAATTAGGTTTCCTGCGTCCTCTCATGCACCTGTTATTCTCAAAAAGAAATCATTAATGCTTTTAGAAATCTCTAGTTGCCTTCCCCGGCAACGACGCCAAAATGTTGGCTAGTTGAATTGTTTATTGATTAACAATCAAGTACCACATTAAATTGTCAACCTGGGAAAGTCTTTTATTTCAAAGGCTACCGCGTACTATATGTACTTAACCCTAAAAGCATTAAAAACCTGTAGTATACGTAATTCTCACGTTATGTCATAACAGTGTAATGTAAAGATAAAATGAAAGCAGCTAATTTAAGATGACAAATCTGAAAAGAAGAGTGGTGGATGCTCTGTTATCAGAGGATCAGGACCCTATCCTCCAAGCAAGGACGTTCATCACCTACCCCTGTAACCAGATTGCTAATACACACTGCTATTCTAATTCATCGGTGAAGTACAACTTCAAACGATTAACAAAAAAGAGTGCCGGCAAAAAGGAAATTATCAGAGGTAATGCTACAGAATCCAAAACAGAGTATCATCATAAAGAAATCACCAAACACACTTACACACTTGACAGAAAAGTAAATGGGTGAATCTTGTGAGGAATGTGGGCCCGGTCCCTCTCACAAGATTCCCCAGAACACAATTTCTAGATTAGGTACTCAGAACAATCTTCTATTCATCTGCCAAAAGATTCAGCGACAATAAAAGTTCAAACTTTGCTGTTGTCTTTTCAAAATTCCCTTTACAAAACTATTTTTCTCCCCCCCTCTAATGTAGATGTCTCCTCTTTATAGAGGAGACATCTATTACAATAGATTATCACAGTTCATTCAGTTAACCAAAAATAAAAGTTACAGGATGCTGTTATAACAGTACGACAGTGTATTATTTCTTGAGTTTGTTTATGTTACACAGCTGGTAACCGAACTTCGATTGTCCTCTTGGGATCCTCGTATTATCCTTCGTCGTTTCCCCATGGTTGCTGATTAAGTAAACCCGTGTTGTTCCTGATACTTTAGCAACTGTAACTGTGTTTTGCCCTTTTTGGACAGTTGCTGATCATGCCGCGTCAGCGTGGAATTCTGACGATCTCCAGATAGTTGTCGTTTGTTATTTCCAGTTTTTGCAAAAATAGCATTCCCCTGCTTTAGATGGTTGTCGTTGCTGGCTGTAGCAACTGCATAGTTACTGCTTCCGGTGTTGTAGCAACTGCGTAGTTGCTGTTTCTGGTGTTACAACAACTATGAATTATAATTCCTGCAGACTTTAGACAGTCCAGCGATTACTTGGCAATTTAATTAGCTTTTCCAAAGATAAATATGAAGATATTCATGAATATGCAATGAACAATTAAACATATAGATATGCGGAGAGTTACTTCGTACCTTGGGGTGATTAAGTCATTATGTAATCAAAGCTTTCAACCTATGACTGAAAAAGGATAATATTATGGCAAAAATATAAGGTCAAAATTGGTCAATTCTGAGTCCTAACAATGAGACAAAGAAATAGTAGATAAAGAGGTGATTTTTGTCTTCTCCATATGATTGACAATGACTACATCGGACCAATCCCTGGAAGCCCTTCTTACATAAGAATTCCCAAGTGAGAATGTGGTTATACTCTGCCTATACTTTTCCTAAAATGCTAATGAAGGGTCTCTCTCCAACATATTGTGAGACTATAGAGAGGATCGAGTAGGATGAGAAATTCATTTTAAAAACCACAATTTGCAAATGCTTTTCTGAAGACGCAAACGCTTTGTCATATTGAGCAGAGTGCGACTGAAAAGAGAGTATCGAATAATATGAGAGCACATGGTCACGTGTGTCCGTTCTCTTAGGCAATGAGTAGCAACCATCATTTCAGAAAACACCAAATAGGTAAGCGCAGTGGAAGTGGAAAAATTATTGCACGAGGGTGTTCCATTTTGCAACCAACCTATATTATTTTGCCCACTCACATTACTCCAACCAAACCAAAGAGTGATTGTACTATCACATTTCCTACAGGCAATAATCCCTCCAATTATAGGACCATCATGATAAACCCTTTGTTTGCAAAGCTATTTGGAAGCATGCTAGAAAACAATATTAGCAAGTGGGCAAAAGAAAGAGATAAGCGTGCTAAAGGGAAAGCAGGTTTTAGACCTAAACATTCCACAATTTATCATTGCATAACTTTAAGGCACATCATTGAAAAAGTTTGGGAGAAAAAGGAAGAAGTCTTGTGTTGCTTTGTTGATTTCATAAAAGCGTTTGACTCGATTCCTAGGGATAAACTTTGGCAATGAATGGAGGAACTTGGGGTTCCTAAACATTTGGGAGCAGTTGTGCATAAGCTATATGAAGAGGTGAAAATCAAAATTAGAAATTTAGTAGGCATTTCTGAAAGTTTTAGAAGTGATATCAGGGTCAAGCAAGGTTGCCGACTGTCTCCTACCCTTTTTGGTTTATATATCGACAAGCTTGAGGAGTGGTTAAATTCACAATGGGGTGATGGTATCTATTTGTGCAAGTTTGTTATAAGGCTTCTTTTGTATGCAAATGACCTTATTTTGATTGCTAAATCAGCTCTTGGTTTGCAGCAGCACTTACTATCCCTTGAGCATTTTTGTAGAAGTGTGGGGATGCAAGTCAATATCAGCAAAACGAAACTAGTGGTCTTCTCTAAGAAAAGAAAACATAACTAGCATAAGTTCTACTTTGAAGGCAACATTCTGGAAGAAGTTGCGGATTACAAATACCTCGGAATTGACTTCAACAAAAATCTAAGTTGGAATGGTTGTAGAAAGAACTTTGGGGGGTTGGAAAGCATTTTATGCTTTTCAAAATAGGTGTAGAGAGGCAAAATTATGGGACTGGAAGACCACTCAAACTCTTTTTGGGCTTCTAGTGATTCCGGTGATTCTCTATGGTTGTGAACTGTGGGCTAGCAGTACCTCCGACATGCAGTGGAGACAAATTGAGAAAATTCAGAAGCGTTTGATTACAAACAAATTTAAGATTAAAAGTGCAGTTTCTTATGATATCGTGTTAAGTGAAACAGGCACTACTCCTATTGAAGCAATTGCTATGGTGCGAGTCATAAGGTATTTAAAAAAAATGAGCAAATGGAAGAGGGTAGATGGCCTAAGGTTGTCTTTAATGATAGATTGTGTATGAGAAAAAAAACTTGGATGCAGCAAAATAACAAATGGTTTAGTAAATGGGGTATTTGCTTGAACATGTGTCCATAAACAGCAAAGAGATAAAAGCTTTTGTTATGGAAAAGTTCCACAAACATACTTGGGATAAGGAGCTAGGAAGAAAGAAAAATTACTATATTGAAGTGTTTAATCTCACTCATAATCATCAACCAAAAGCATACATAGAGGCCAATATCTCTTGGAGAGCCAAAATTCTTGTTGCTTAGTTAAGGACTAATTCTCATAAACTCCATTGTGAAACAGGGCACTGGAAAAGGCCAATGGAAGTGTGGGAGGAAAGGGTATGAATTTTTTGTTCTTCCGGAAAAGTGGAAACAGAAAAACATTTCATTTTAGAATGTGAGGCCTTCAAAGATAACAGGGAAAGTTATGCAGGTATGTTGGCAGCTAGCTCTTGGGATAATCTATTTAGCGAGGGATTTGTCGAGAAGCTGGGAGCATTTATGTGAAGCTTCACAAAAAAAAGGCCGAATACATCAAGCAGATGAAGAAGCAATCTATCCCATACGCTATCTTTAGCCTCGTGGACTTTAAAAAAATTTCTTTCTTTATTTCTTTCTTTCTATACTCTTAATCTTAAATTTAAACTTTGTTACACATATAATTCAAAAAAAGAAATGTAATATGTAATAATGAAAAAACAAGACAAAGCTATATTTTTCTAAAAGAATTTAAAAATGAATTGGATTTCGATGTAATAAGAACAATGTCATATTTAGATTTTTATTGTAGTTTTACAACAACACTCTTAAGTTGTATAAATAGGAATCTTTTCTAAACTTTGGATCACAAGGAAAATCAATTTACCAACCCTTGGTATAATAAAGATTGTAAAATTGATAAAAATGGCCTTATAGAAGTTTATGACGAGTCCTTATAAGTTGACAATATAAATAGTTGCATAGACCCTAATTAAAATAAAAAAGGGATGTTATATAAATAGATATGCAGAGAAGCATTGATGCCTTAAATTTTATCTTAAAAATATCTAGAGTGAAATTCTAATTACTTGAGAAAATAATTTATGATCTCTTTGAGGGATTTGAATTCATACCTTAGGGAGCTTTATGAATCTCAAATATCATTGAAAACATTTAAACCCTTATTCACATCAATAGGTTTTTATTTTGGGGTTAAATGCCTTGGAAAATGGAAATTTAAGGCCATCAAAACTTTGTTCCTATTCCTCACGTTCACGAACTCTTCAATTTGGAAATCAAACAATTTTTCCTTAAATCATCAAATGGAAGCTTCATTATTCTTATTTTTAAAAGTGGGGAAAAAATAGCGCTTCATATTATAGACTATTATGATTTTCAAATGAGTTTAGCCTCAGTGATTAGGTTGAATTGTTGTGATCCTTCTTACCTATCCAAGTTCAAGTCTCATAAATTGACATGTTTACAGATAACGTTGCAAGCATCAAATGTTGTGTTTGTCAAGGCTATTATTGTACAATTGCATATCCTTTGTTTAATTTTGATGATATTTCACCACAAAGTTCTTATAAATGTTGATCCTAACCACCATTTTTATCCTTAATTTGTTTTGAATATTCCACTTGATAGGTCATCACAATAGATCTGATAAAAATATATTCATATCTACACTAAGAAGGTTAAATTCCTTTAGATTTTAGATTTGTTAATTTTGTATTTGTTGTTTATGCATGAAATAGATAATATGAAAAAAAACAGAGAACAATAAAATGCAATTACACACCAACCACAATGAACACAAGATATGCTCTAGGAAACCCTCATGGAAGACAACCCAACTACAAGGTGAGGTTTCTCTACTTTCTTTTGTACAGGTACAAGTATAGGTACAAGTACATGTACAAGTGACCGGGATGCAGACTATTGTATCATGGAAGATGGTTTGGTGAGATTAAGGGAAAGGATCTATGTGTCAGATTGTAGTGAGCTCAAGAAGCTTATCTTGAGGGAGTTTCACGTCAAGCCATACTCGGGTCACCCAGGATATCAAAAGACGCTGAAGGCAGTGAAGAAGTTCTACTATTGGTTGAATCTAAAGAAGGAAGTGGCAGAGTTCGTGGCTAGATGTTTGGATTGTCATTAAGTAAAGGCATAATGTAAACATCCAGGTGGTCTACTACAACCTATTCTGATTCTAGAATGGAAATGGGAGATCATTTCCATGGATTTCATTACAGGTCTTTTGAGGACAATGAGACAGCATGATTCTATTATGGTCGTGGTCAACAGGTTGAGCAAGGTAGCTCACTTCAT
The DNA here is from genome assembly GCA_031772625.1 of Pinus tabuliformis. NCBI lineage: Eukaryota > Viridiplantae > Streptophyta > Pinopsida > Pinales > Pinaceae > Pinus > Pinus tabuliformis. The sequence continues at coordinate 1,560,385,869 of CM062818.1, read as the reverse complement.
TCCAGTGAAGACTACATATTCAACTAGTGAGGTGGCACATGTTTTCATCACGGAGATCATAAGATTACATGGTGCTCCAAAGAAGATTGTGTCGAATAAGGATGTGAAGTTCAATTCCAAGCTTTGGAAGGAGTTATTTGTAGGTTTGTGTACAAAGTTGGCCTTTAGTACAACCTATCATTCGTAGACAGATGGAAAAACAAAGAGGGTCAACGAGATCTTGGAGGATATGCTAAGGATGTACGTGATGCATCGACATAGAAGATGGGAGGAGTATCTTCCATTGGTTGAGTTTTAATACAACAATGGTTATCAAGATTCATTGAGGATGAGTCCTTTCAAGGCACTGCATGGGCGGTGTTGTAATAATCCCATCAACTAGAGTGATCCAGCGAACAAGGTACTTATTGGACCAGATATGTTGGCAAACACGGAACAAGAAATGTAGGTTATAAAGAAGAATCTAAAGGTAACACAGGATAGACAGAAGAGTTATCCAGACCAGCACAAGGAATTCAAGGAGTTCCGGGTTGCAAAGCTCGTGTATTTGCGCATCAAGCTCAAGAAGAGCTCTTTGAGGATTGGATCATGTGTCATGTTAGCGCCACGATATTACAGACCTTTTGAGATCTTGGAGAGGATTGGACAAGTGGCCTATCGACTTGCACTACCTCCAACAAAGAAAGTCCACGATGATTTCCATGTTTCATTACTTAAGAGGTATATAAAGGATGTTGATCATATTATTGATTGGTTTGTATCGCAGGTGGACCAAGAAGGAGAATTCCAACTGGAGCCTCAGTGCATATTGCAGCGGAAGAAACTCATGTTAAGGAACAAAGCAATAGAGAAATTTAAAGTGCAGTGGAAGCACTTTAGGCTGGAAGAAGCTACATGGGACATGGCGGGTCAGATGCGGGCCATGTATCCTTCTTTGTTTTCCTGTGGAGGAAATTTTTTTTGGTATGATGTTTGGTATATGTTTGGCATATGTTTTACTGATATTTTGGTGTATGTACATATGTATATGGATGTAGATACTGCCATGAGCTAAGTTATAAAGCTGCAATAAGCGGTATGGTTTTTATCTTGTCATGTTGTCATGATGTTTTGCTTTTGAGTAGGTCATTCATTGTAAATACTGCAACAGGATAAGTTATAAAGCTCCATGGGTAGTATGATTTATTTTCAACGGTTTTGTTGAGGTCTTGGTGTGGTTTAACACCGAGGATGGTGTTCCCCAAGGGGGAGGGGTCTATAAAAGCCCCTGGTTGAAAGTTCATGTAATAAAAGTTAATAAAGGACAAATAAGACCACGGTTAAGGGACACTTATTCCAAGCTGAATGTTGGGCAAAGATATCCTATTGGGCATCGTTGGATGTGTTTATGGCTAAGGGAAATTGGCAAAAGCAATGGCTAAGGCATTAAAAAGGCAAAAAGGTATTTTGGCACATTTATTTATGAAAATGAACAAAAATAGGAGAAAAGGAAGGTGAAAGGTCATAGGTTGCATGTGAGGAGGAAATTGAAGGAAAATAATGGAAAATGAAGAAAATAGAGGCCTCATTGATAAAAATGCTTCTGAGGATCAATTTGTAACCTTTTGTCAGTGTAGTTTTGGAGCTCTCTCATTATTCTCTCTCTCACACACTCTTAGAAACTTAGAGTTTTCTTGGAGCATTGTAGCTTTGGAGCAAGGAAGGGAAAAGCAAGCAAAGGAGGGACAAGGAAAAGAAAGGAAAGGAAAGAGAAAGCAAGGAAGAGCAAGCAAGGAAGATCAAGATCAAGCAACTTCAACATAAATAATTGCAAGTGACATATTGAATGTGTGATTTCCTAGCTGGTTTTTACATGCATAACTTCGCATTTTGGTATTTTGTTCTCCAGTTGTTAGTGGCATGTTCTTTCTAGGTTATGACAATGGCTTTCAAACTTCCCTTGCCTTTTTTGAGATATCCATGATGTGATGGGATTGTTTATCGGTTCTAAGCTTTGGAATTGCCGGAAGGTTTCAGAATCCTGGGGCGAAGGTGGTCTTAGGAAAATTCCCAGAGGCCTATGAATCCCTTGACCGGTTTTGGCAGGATACACGGTAAATCCTGAGGGTGGAGTCTCAGTTTAGGGCCTAGTGATTTGGTGTGGATTGCAGTAAATCCTGAGAGACAAGGAGATGCAAAATTCTTCAAGGAGAGTGATGAAGTCCGGAGGCATTCCAAGCTTGTTTTGGTTTTGTGATATCGGTACCAGTTTTGGTGAGATAATGGTATGGTGAGGGTGGAGGTGATTTAACCTCTAGATTCCCTTGTTTGTTTTTGGATTGGTTTATCCATGAGATCCCACATTCATGCTTGGAGTATGGCATGGGGGTGACTAACTGAAAGAAATATTTGTTTCAACCATGTCTATGTTTGGGTGGTACGTGGAAGTCCCGAACCTGATTGGCTCTTGCCTATGTTTAATAAAAGCTGAGTTCTCTTACTTTTGTATTTGTTATTATGTGGCCTTAATGGTTGTTATCTCATTCTTACTTACATGGTTTAGTGTTGGTTATAATCATGGTTATATGACTGGTTATAGTCATGGTTATTTCATGTATTTACTTGTAACTAAAAGGATAATGGATGGAAGACCTAATTGATGTCAAAACAGTTAAGTGAAGAGGGTGTTGATCCTTCTTATCAAGTATGATATGAGTTATCAGTCATTTATTCTCTGTCTTGTATTCATGTCATGTAGATTGCATTAATGCCAAGTGTTTGACATAATGCAAGTCCCGGTTGGGGATGGTCAGGCCTAGTCCTGGAGCCAGTTTTTGGCTTGCAAGCCTTTTTTTCATGTAAATTATGGATTCTAAAAGCTACAAGGGTTTATGGGTAGTGATAGGGATTCTGAGCTGGAAAAGTGGCACAAATATCAGAGTCGCAAGCACAACACTGGGGAAAAAGGTCCCCAAAAGCTCCCTTGCCCTTGTTATGGGAGCTTTTGGAGCCTCCCAGATGCGCCCTTGTCCATATCAAGGGATAATCCAGGGGTTTGATGCACTAAAAATTCAGTTGGTCTTAGGGGTTGGTCACCTGAGTGGTTGGGATGGCTCTTGGGAGTTCTGTTGCTGATATGGAAGGTCCATGTGTTGTGTTCCACCGGTTCCACTTTGTTAACTCACATATAGGGATTTGAATCATATCATCGTAACTTCTCGTCACATATTTACCCTGGTTGGTCGATTACTTGGGTAGATGTGGGATGAGGGTGTTGCAATCTGTTGAAGCCCCGAAAATTGGGTCGACAACAAGGGGGATACCCACCCGGTCTGAACCTTGGTTGGCAGCTCCTTATCCGTTTGGTATAGCGGGTCCGACAGGGGATAATGGGACCAGTTTCCCAATCTATGTGTGTGTATAGAAATCGATGTTGCTGATCTAACAATTCCTATCTAAGCTATTCTAATTCAAACTTTAATCTAATTCTATGCTATTGTAATCTAATAAACAGCACATCTAAATCTATACTAACTCGGGATGTAATTCTTCTATTATGCGATCTAAAGAGATTTCAAATAACAACTGGTAATAAAGATCATTCAACGATTATAAGAAAGGAAATCAATTAAGATGAACCATTTCGCATAAAAAGTTCGACGAAACAGTTGTGAACAACATATCGCATAATGAGCTATTTATGCATTAAACATAAATAAATAGCTACCACCGTACAAAAGTGCCAAATGATAACTCAAGAATTCATGCAATAATACATAAACAACTAAAAAGTGTATATCACTTTAACATATAAGCAGAAATGGTCAAAAGATAAAAGTACCATTTATGACTGGTCCTACTCATAAGCTTCAAGCAACAATGATTTATCTCTCCTTGCTCTAACATCTACTAAGAGTACAGAAGTGCAACATCAGTAGCAGATATCAAATGCAAACATCAACAAATATTGATCCATTCATTCACCAAAACCTCCTCTGAGGGTGCAAAAGTGCATGTTTTGAGGACAAGTTTTTGATAAATTTCTGGACCCTTCTCTAAATGCATGAGAAGGGTTTAAATACTACTAACTAAATAACTTAATTACACAGATTCAAGATACGGTTTAAATGACCGCCCTTTTTCTAAGCAAAACTATTTCTAAAAATTAAATCTAATATCTAACTATTTCTGCATTTGCTCCTTAATGTTGCGAGCATTCAATATTTGCCTGGGTAGAGTCGACTGACTATCTTCCGCTTTTGGTTGAGCTAAGCAAACAGAAATGGTAAGCGCTGGCACCATCTTTTCAGCAAAATAGATGATATACTTCGAGAGTCATCCTCTGGCTATGTGGATTTACTGTGTATGCCCAGTAATAATCCAAATTCCACTTGGTTAATCCTCGAATTGCTTCTGCCTTTGCTTTCTTGCATTTTCTGGGCTTATGAGTGACTGAGCAGTTAGAGACTTTGTTTTTTGATCAATTTTCTCACCAATGCGCGATTAGTGCTAGGCTCTAATCGCGCATCGGAAACTGCCTCCATTCTTTGATCTGGGCCTTTCTGATGCGTTTTTCGCCATTAGCGCCTTTTCCTTCACCGGGTATAAGCTTCAAAATTTTGTAAACACACTACTTTCGTGAGCTTCTGACCTTGAGCATTAAACTGCCTATTGATATCAGCATTGTTCAACTACTCATTCAACCATGGCTATGAATGAAAGATTTGTAATGGATAGCTTAGCAGCGCTCTGTGCATCTGCGGCTCTGTTGCATGCGATATCTGTTCATGAGGGCATCTCTTCCCTGTTTCTGAGCATTTGAGCTTTACCCTTTTCCTTTATCGCTTCCTCCACATTGCTTCATGTTGTTTCTGTTTTTCGTTCCTACAGTTCACACATGAGGAGAGAGTAATGATAATAAAAATCGACAAGAAATCTCTAAGCTCTACGGATGTACAAAAACATGCCACCTGACGTGAACTAACTCTTCGAAAAACACAAAACTGTCTTTCATTAACACTTGGTGTATCATTCATTAATTATCATTAAAGCGCGTATCCAATTTTTGGTTTATGGACAGCTTTTCTTGAATGTTGAGCCGGGGAAAATCTGCGATGGAAAGTTTCTGCGATTCGCATCGCAGCATCGCAATGTCGCATTATCGCATTTTTCATTAAGATGTGTTATCGCAGGGTTGCCTGGTGGCGCTTATCGCAGAATCGCAGATCTCAGTATCATTCTTATCGCAAAATCACAGATCGTAGTATCGCGCTATCGCAAGATTGTTATAATCGTTAAATGGTTATGTGTTTTTTATGTGATATTGCGATATGCGATATCGCATATCGGCTATCGGCGATTTTTTAAGGTTTTCGGATATGAGTGTTTCTTAGTGCATGCGATGCGATGTAATTCGCGTCGCATTCTCGCATTTTAGCATTTTCACTCATAAGGAAATGCCCTATCAGTCTTTGCGCGATGCGATATTTTCTTAAGGAGTAAAATACATGAGTTTTAATTGAATTTTTTGAATTTTTACTAAGGGTCCCCACTTACCTAGTGTTATTGCTAATACTAAATAAGGAGGGGGGTTGTTGGTGGCGGCAACAATTGGTGATTCACTTGGAAGAACCAGTTATCTCTGTATTTCTATTGAAATTTTCAAACTTCCAAAATAGAAAATTTTACAGAAAATTAAACTTTGTTATGGAAAGATAGAGTACATTATGCTCTAAACTGTCAATGATATTTTGTTTCAACCACTTTCTACTCTAATTATTTACTTCCTCAGGCTAGTCCTTGTATTTACATCAGCCATTACTTGGTCTTGTAAAGATAAAATAAAGTCTCCTCTGTAAACCAGTTTTAAATATGCTCATTTGTCGTAGGAGAGCCCCTGCTACCAGCAGGCGTTTATAGCCTTGACAGGGTTACCTGTTACCCAGCAATGATCCTGTATCCTACTTAAGGTGACCTACAACTTTCAAAGAAAAAATCCATATCCACACTTATTGCTTTGATTTTCTTTTTTATTCTTAAAGAACAATGTCTTGGTTTGGTAGCCAAATTATGACACATTCATTCACTTGATTTATAACTTTGTTGAACAAGCTGGCTCGTGATGAGACCCCTTGTCTTTTGATTGCAACAATCTTGAGTCATTGCCCTGTTGTGGTGGACAGTATTGGCAAAGTCAGCAAGTTATAATATCTGTGATAATGATAATCTGGCTCGTGATGAGACCTCTCATTCTTCAAGATAAAGTGTATCCTTGGATTATTCCTCTGAAAGCTGTGATTTCCTTAGCAGGGAGGAAGTCATTGTTTCCTTAAGATAGCTATGGACGACAATAATAGAATTTTTGGAAACAGTTGTTCTACAAAGAATCTTTATTTTGTTATTGATACCTTTCATTGTACTGAGATAAAACAATTTCTTCACTAAAGGTTGCTTTCATCAAATTCTTTGAAGTTGAAACTAGTATCATATCTAGGCTAAAGTTTTTAACTGTATCTATCAATAATAAAGATCAATTTTCCAAAAGATTTGCTATTTATACAAGCGAAAAGTTAAAAATCTGAAAAATAATTGGTGTCTTTTTCTGTAAATGCCTAATGTAACCATTCACGATGGGTTTTATTATGAAAAAGAAAAACTATTCTACAAAAATAGAAGAATAATCTTCTACGGAAAATATTTCTTGAGAATTTGTCCATTAACAGGCAAAGGATCCCTCTTTCCTGCTAAATCCTGTAACACAAATGTTGATGGACCTATGACTTCAACAATCTGAAAAGGACCAAGCCACATCCTTTGAAATTTTGTATGTTTGCCCTTTTCTTCATGAGCCTTGTCCCATTTTAAAACTAAATCTCCCATCTGAAAATCTTTTCTGGTAATTATGTTTGAATCAAAAGAGGATTTTACTAGTGCTTGATGATGAGCATGCATTTTCCTAGCTTGTTTTTGTTGTTCTTCTAATTTAATTATTTCCATTTGTCTTAGCTGTAAGGAGGAAGTGGGTACTTCATCAATGTATTGTACTAAAGACGAAGAGGGAATGACTAAGTGAGTTGGAAGAACCACTTCTTTCCCATAAACTAAATGAAAGGGAGAAGTGCCAATAGAAGCTTTTTGCGTTATCCGATCTGCCCATAAAACATATATCAAAGCCTTGTGCCAATTCTTTTGATTTTGGTCAACTGTTCTTTTAATAATCCTGATTAGGTTTTTATTTGTTGACTCAGCTAACCCATTACCTTACGGGTAGTAATTGGCCAAATATTTAAGTTTGAATCCTCTTTTAAGTGCAAATTCAGTCATTGCATTTCCAGAAAAGTATGATGCATTATCAAACATTAAAGCGGATGGCAATCCAAACCTGGTGATTATAAATTGATCTATGAACTCAATGATATTTTCAGAATTAGCCGTCTTGAGCGGAACTGCTTCTACCCATTTAGTAAAATAATCCGTTGCCGTGAGGATGTATCTATGCTGCTTAGAAGAGTGAGGAACGATCTCACCTATTATGTCCAAGCCCCACTGACTGAAAGGTTGCTCGATGTTTACCGGCTGTAGTGGCAGGGACGACTTCTTTTGTCTTCCAGCAGTAGTTTGGCAGACTTGACATCTTCTCACGTAACTGTGCGAGTCTTTGAACAGCGTGGGCCAGTAATATCCTACGCGTAAAATTTTATGTGCAGTAGCATCTCCAGCATAGTGTCCGCCTGCTGGCCCATCGTGGAGTTCCTGCAAAACTTTTTCAGCTTCAGCTTTCTCAAGACACCTAAGAAGAACAGAATCATAATTTTTTCTAAAAAGAATATCATTTATGAGCTGATATTGTTTGGCTTTCAACCTTAGAGCCCTTTTCTTAGTATGGTCAAGGTGTGAAGGAGCATACCCATTCTTAAGATAATAAATGACATCAGCATATAATGATTCTGCATCGTTTAGGCTTACCTCACACATTTGTACCTCTTCAGATGGAATTTCATAAATTTGCGATGCTCCGGCCAACATTTTGAAGAAGCCTTGACCTCTTACAATGTTTGCTGGTTTGATCTCAATGTCATATTCCTATAAGGCAGTAACCCAATTGGCCCTTTTCTCACCCACATCTTTCTGTACTAGAAGATTCCTTACCACTGGAAATGGTACTATGATCTTAGTATGGGCTTTAAGTAAGAAAGGTCTGAAGTATTTGACCGCTTTGAAAACAGCATAAGCCTGTTTCTCCACGTCTGAATAATTTAGTTCAGCACCCTGTAAATTTGAGCTAAAAAATGCAATTGGAGCTTCCGCTTTTTCTTGATTCGCTTGAGTTAGAATCGCAGCATATGACTTATCTGAGGCAAATGTGTATAAAATAAAAGGCTCTGAAAAATTCGGAGTCGCTAAAGATGGAGCATTAATAATAGCTTGCTTGATCAGGTTGAATGCTTCATGTTCATCTTGACCCCATTTAAAATTCAAATGCTTTTTAATCATGGTTTGCAAAGGAGACACGATTCGTGAAAAATCTGGAACGAATCTCTTTACAAAATTGATTTGACCAAGGAAAGATTGCATGGCTTTTTTGTTATGAGGTAGGGATATTTCATAAATTTCTTTGATTCTGTCGGGATCAATGTGAATACCGGATTTTGACACTATGAATCCTAGAAGTTTCCCTTCACTTAGTGCGAAAAAAGATTTCTTTGGGTTAAGTGAAATTCCATACCTTAAACACCGTTGAAAGATTTGTTTCAGGTCTTTGAGATGGTCGTTTCGCTTCTTCGAGTACACTGTTATATCATCCAAATAAATCACCACAAATTTATTGACTAAACCCTTGAATGTGATATCCATGGCTCTCTGAAATGTGGCACCCGCATTAATCAAACCAAATGGAATCTTCTGATATGCGTATGTGCCCCATTTAGTTCTGAATGTGGTTTTGAACTAATCATTAGGATGTACCAACACTTGATTGTATCTTGAAAATCCATCCAAGAAAGACATTAATTCTGAGCCCGCCACTGCCTACGGTATCTATTCCATAGGAGGTAGAGGAAAGTTATCTTTTTGACAAGCTTTGTTAAGGTTCCAAAAGTCAATGCAAATCTTAATGTCTCTGTTTTTCTTTCTAACGGGTACCATATTGTAGACCCATTTGGAATTTCTGACGGGAAAGATTATTTTGGCTTTCAATAACTTATTGAGCTCAATTTTTATCTGATTTTCTAAATTAGGGTGGATCTTTCTCAGCGTTTGTTGGACAGGTTTTTCATTATCAATCATGGGAATAGTATGTTGGATGATAGAAGTGTCGTATGTTTTCAGCTCATCATAATTCCATGCAAAAACATTTTTATATTGTCTCAAAAGACGAATATCCGCTAGTTTCTCTTCAGGGGCTAGGCCGAGGCCTAGATTAATGTTTTGTGGTTTAGCATCGGTCCCTAGGTTTACTAATTCGTAGTTCAAGGTTGAACTTTGGATTTTTGAATCGGTAGACCTCTTAAACCGATCTTTCAAATCGTACAAGTCTTCTAACTTGACCACTGACTTAGGTATAGCATTATTAGTGCTATTTTGTTGCAATTGTTGATCGTGCTGGTCTTCGTCAATTATTTGATTGGAGTAGGATCCTTCAGACGTGAGGAAATTTTTGATATCAAGATCGTCATTGAATATTCTCCAATTTGTGATGTTGTCAGGAATGGACGGTCTAAAGATTAATTCTATTGAGAATCTATCTGGACTAAAATCATCGGAGGGAATAAGCTTAGAAGCTACGTTAGCCAAAAGGTCTGCACTTGCGTTTTGGAGTCTGGGGATTGAAGAAATATTAAACGCTATGAAATGCTCAGTCAGATCTTGTACTAAAGATTGATAATGTTTTAAATGACCTGATAAGCAATGTATAGTGTTACGTACCTGTTTAACCACAATCTCAGAGTCTCCAAAAACTTGAAGATACTTGACGGTTAAACCGATTGCCTTGTACAGGCCTTGAACCAAAGCCTCGTATTCTGTTGTATTGTTTGTGCAATCGAATTCGAGTCTGCATGTGAGCATGATCTTATCTCCTTCTGGACTAATCAGAACGCATCCTGCTCCTGCTCCTTCGTTAGATCTAGAACCATCAAAAAATAATTTCCAAAACAAAGATTTATTTACAGGTTTATCTAAAAAATTGATACATTAAAATTTTCGACTTGGGACAAAACAGAGTGTTCTAAATAGGGTGACGCATGAGCATTGAAATTTCCGAGGAAAGAATCTACCGAGTAATTGCCAATGATGTTGCTGTTATACGCTACTGGTTCATTTTCTCCCTCTAACTCCATTACTATGTACTTCTAGTGTAGCTCTCGTTCAACTTTTATTTGATTCGGTTTACCGTTGTAGGGCAGCCACATGTGCGACCAGTCGGTTGCGAAGTATCCATGGAGTTTATCTGACCAATCCCTGCTAAGAATTAAGCCATAGAATTCTGGGATATCAGCAACTAGAATGTCAATAACCCGAGATACCTTCGGGTCGGATGAAAATCTTATGGTTGATTTAGTTCGCCAATCACTTCGACTTGAGATCGATCTAGCTGAACTATGCGCACTGTGGATTTCTGTGGTTGAACATTTAACTTGGCACATATAGATTTGGGTAAAATATTCGATGAAGCACCAGAATCTACCAAACAATTATGCACATTTTTATTGAAGATTTCATAAGTAAGGAGAAACAGGGGAGTGTGAGATCTTGATCTTCCTCCAATTAAGGTGATGTCATTTGGATCAATCTTATTGATCGCATTAGTTGGAGGTCTTCCCATGTTATGGGAAGCTTGAGAAAGTACAACGGCAGGCAAAGGGGCAACTGGCACGGCATGTAATTCTTTCATCATTATCTTCTGTTGATGTTTCAACTTGCTCAGTTCGTAAAGGGTGATATTAGCCCTAGTCTTCTTCATGTCATCAATAATATTGTACTCCATTTCATCTGACACTATCAGTGTTTTAGATGGAGTCATTTCATCTGTTTGGACTGGGCTAGTTTGAGTCGCTTTAGATGTCGTTTTCTATGTTGCGACTTTATCCTTTGTTGCAGAGCTTGCGCTCTTCGGCTTAGGGGTAGTTTGGGGAGGATCAAGCTGATTTTTGCTTCGTGTGCTAACTGGAAATACTTCTTGATCTTCTTCCTGTGGGAGGATGAAATCCCACATTCCTTGTAATTCCACAACTTCTTCGTCATCAGTCTGCCCTTCAGTGGCGATTTCCTCTTCCTCTTCCTCGGATTTAGCATTTGAAATGGCGTTGGGTGGCTTTGTGTCCGTTGAAGGACCTCTTTTAAAAGCTCTGTAGGGCTTTTTTGAAGAAGTTTTTGCTACTTGCTTTTTTATGTCGACCATCTCATTGGACATGGTCTTTAGAAATTTCTGTAATCCTTCCAAATCAAAAGGATCTTTTGCTTGTTTCTTCTTGGAGTCTTCCTTGAAGGTGAATTTTTTGGGCTTACGTTCCTCTATCGCGGATCTCTTTTCCAGGGCTATTATTCGTTTCTCTACTGCTATCGCCTCTTTCATGTTATTAGCTAAGGTTATGTTATTTGCCCTGTCCACGAAGATTGCTATGTTTGATGGTAGAGCGGTGATATACCATTCACATCGTACTTCTTCACTGGGTTGGGAAGCAGTAGGAATTTTGTTGAAAATTTTGTTGAACCGTAAATTGAAATCCTTAATAGGCTCTCTAGCTTCGGCTTTAATATTGGATAGGTCATTGATTAACGTTGTCGTCGACCTGTCATCACTGAACTTGGTTAGGAATTGGTCCTGGAAGATGTCCCAACTTGTGATGGATCCAGAGGGTAATGAAAAGTACCATGACCCGGCTGTTCCTTGCAGTGTATAGGGAAAAAGCCGAACAACAACATCTTCATTAGTAACTCCATTGAGATTAATGGAAAGCATGAAGTTGTTTATGTGCTCTTCTGCTAGCATGCCTGCCTCGGGATTGAATTTAGGCAGCCATTTCTCAGGATGGGCCGGTATTTGACTCAAGGGTGCAGGCATTAAGACTGCCCCAGGGTTATTCCATGGAGACTGGGCCATTATTGAACTGCTAACAGAGGAAAGTGCAGAAGATGATCCCTGCGGTTGGGAGGATGAGGATACTACGATTGTAGATGATTGAAGAGGGATTGTGGGGGTTCCAGTGGAAGGATGGACGATGATCTGGAGTGGAGGTGTGGATGGTTGACTTCGCGGTGAAGTAGTTGAGATGGATGATATTGACGAAAGAGTCTCACTGTCAGACTCTTGCGGTGATTTCCTCGCTCTTTTCCTGGTGGGAAGAGGTAATTCGGTTAGCTGGATGCCAAACTTTTCACTCTTTAGCCTGGTCAGGGGATGAGCAGGGTTGTACTGCGAAGTCACGCTGCCTTGAGATTTATCAGACCTCTGAGGAGAAATGGAAAATCGTTGAAGTTTGTGAATCATGGATTCGACTTCAGGAAGTTCAACGGTAGATTGTTCTGAAATATCAGGGTGTGTAGCAGCGGTTGATACTCGAGCGACTTCTGACTCTGGATTTAAATGTAATGGGGAAGTCGGGGGAGATGATGAGGGCGATTTACTCTCAGAATGGTATTCAGATTTGAATTTACTTGCCATTCATAGTTCATGCCCTCCTTCCAGCGCCAAATATGTTGAAGCCCCGAAAATTGGGTCGACAACAAGGGGGATACCTGCCCGGTCCGGACCTTGGTTGGCAGCTCCTTATCCGCTTGGTATAGCGGGTCCGACTGGGGATAATGGGACCAATTTCCCAATCTATGTGTGTGTGTGTGTGTAGAATTCGATGTTGCTGATCTAACAATTCCTATCTAAGCTATTCTAATTCAAACTTTAATCTAATTCTATGCTATTGTAATCTAATAAACAACACATCTAAATCTATACTAACCCGGGATGTAATTCTTCTATTATGCGATCTAAAGAGATTTCAAATAACAACTGGTAATAAAGATCATTCAGCGATTATAAGAAAGGAAATCAATTAAGATGAACCATTTCGCATAAAAAGTTAGACGAAACAGTTGTGAACAACATATCGCATAATGAGCTATTCATGCATTAAACATAAATAAATAGCTACCATTGTACAAAAGTGCCAAATGATAACTCAAGCATTCATGCAATAATACATAAACAACTAAAAACTGTATATCACTTTAACATATAAGCAGAAATGGTCAAGAGATAAAAGTACCATTTATGACTGGTCCTATTCATAAGCTTCAAGCAACAATGATTTATCTCTCCTTGCTCTAACATCTACTAAGAGTACAGAAGTTCAACATCAGTAGCAGATATCAAATGCAAACATCAACAAATCTTGATCCATTCATTCACCAAAACCTCCTCTGAGGGTGCAAAAGTGCATGTTCTGAGGACGAGTTTTTGATAAATTTCTGGACCCTTCTCTAAATGCATGAGAAGGGTTTAAATACTACTAACTAAATAACTTAATTACACAGATTCAGGATACGGTTTAAATGACCGCCCTTTTTCTAAGCAAAACTATTTCTAAAAATTAAATCTAATATCTAACTATTTCTGCATTTGCTCCTTAATGTTGCGAGCATTCAATATTTGCCTGGGTAGAGTCGGCTGACTATCTTCCGCTTTTGGTTGAGCTAAGCAAACAGAAATGGTAAGAGCTGGCACCATCTTTTCAGCAAAATAGATGATATACTTTGAGAGTCATCCTCTAGCTATGTGGATTTACTGTGTATGCCCAGTAATAATCCAAATTCCACTTGGTTAATCCTCGAATTGCTTCTACCTTTGCTTTCTTGCGTTTTCCGGGCTTACGAGTGACTGAGCAGTTAGAGACTTTGCTTTTTGAGCAATTTTCTCAGTGATGCGCGATTAGCGCTAGGTGCTAATCGCGCATCAGAAACTGCCTCCGTTCTTTGATCCAGGCCTTTCTGATGCATTTTTCGCCTTTAGTGCCTTTTCCTTCACCGGGTATAAGCTTCAAAATTTTGTAAACACACTGCTTTCGTGAGCTTCTGACCTTGAGCATTAAACTGCCTGTTGATATCAGCATTGTTCAACTACTCATTCAACCATCGCTGTGAATGAAAGATTTGTAATGGATAGCTCAGCAACGCTCTGTGCATCTGCGGCTCTGTTGCATGCAATATCCATTCATGAGGGTAACTCTTCCTTGTTTCTGAGAATTTGAGCTTTACCCTTTTCCTTTATCGCTTCCTGCACATTGCTTCATGTTGTTTATGTTTCTTGTTCCTGCAGTTTACACATGAGGAGAGAGTAATGATAATAAAAATCGACAAGAAAGCTCTAAGCTCTACGGATGTACAAAAACATGCCACCTGACGTGAACTAACTCTTCGAAAAACACAAAACTGTCTTTCATTAACACTTGGCGTATCATTCATTAATTATCATTAAAGCACGTATCCAATTGTTGGTTTATGGATAGCTTTTCTTGAATGTTGAGCCGGGGAAAATCTGCGATGGAAAGTTTCTACGATTCGCATTGCAGCATCGCAATGTCGCATTATCGCATTATCGTATTTTTCATTAAGATGTGTTATCGCAGGGTTGCCTGATCGCGCTTATCGCAGAATCGCAGATCGTAGTATCGTGCTTATCGCAAAATCGCAGATCGTAGTATCACACTATCGCAAGATTGTTATAATCGTTAAATGGTTATGTGTTTTTTATGCGATATTGCGATATGCGATATCGCATATCGGCTATCGGCGATTTTTTAAGGTTTTCGGATATGAGCGTTTCTTAGTGCATGCGATGCGATGTAATTCGTGTCGCATTCTCGCAGTTTATCATTTTCACTCATAAGGAAATGCCCTATCAATCTTTGCGCAATGCGATGTTTTCTTAAGGAGTAAAATACATGAGTTTTAATTGAATTTTTTGAATTTTTACTAAGGGTCCCCACTTACCTAGTGTTATTGCTAATACTAAATAAGGAGGGGGGTTGTTGGTGCCACAACAACATCCAAGAAAGAATAGATATGACGTGTGCAAGAGAAGTTGGGGAATACTCTTGGGGTTTTAAAGGTGCAACAAAAATGTGAGTTGTGGAGTGAATGAGCCATCTTGGTAGTTTTTCTATAAATTTATTTTTGGAATGTTTTAGACTATGAAATTTTGAGGGTACAAAGGAAAGATATTCATGTACATGTGGTAAGAATTTTAGGGATTGTTTTTCTATACTTTTGGAGATATGCTCTGAGGAAGTTAAGGTTCCTAAAATATCCTAAAATATGCTTAAAACAAGTTACTTTGGAATTTTTACTATAACTTATTTTCTGAATTATTTTATATTGCGAGGTTTTAACGAGATAAAGGAGATATATTTATGTACATATGGTAAAAAAAATTAGGCATTGGTTCACTAAACTTTCATAAATATGCTTTGAAGGATTTAGAGTTCCTAAATGGTCCTGAAATCTACTTCAAATAATGCAATTTGGAAATTTTCCTATAACTTAGTTTTCGAGATGTTTCAGACTTTAAAATGTTTAGGAGTTAGAGGCGATATCACTATGTATCTATTGTTAAAATTTCACACTTTGGTTCACTATAATTTTGAAGATATGCCCTCTGTAATTTAGGATTTCTAAATAGTCCTGAAATCAACTTCAAATAGGTCAGTTTGGCATCTTCGCTATAACTTATTTTTTGGGATGTTTTAGAATATGAAAATTTCATAAACCTATGGAGACATATATAAGTAACTCAGGTAAAAAAATTAGGATTTGGTTCGCAAAACTTTTGGAGATATTCCTTGTGGAATTTAAGGTTTCTGAATGATCTTGAAATCAATTTCAAACATGGAAGCTTAGACTTCTTGTTGTAACTTCTTTTCTAAGAATTCTAAATTGTGAAATTTTTAGAGATCCAAGGAGGCATATAGAAGTGCCTTAGGTAAAAAATTTAGAATCAAATTTACAAAATTGGATACATGACATGTTGTACAAGTTCTTTCTTAGGAAGAGGCCAAAAGCAACAAGTTTTTGGAGAAGCATACCCAATGAAAGTAGAAGCCTGGTGAAGGAAGAAGAAAAAAAAATTTGATGAAGGAAAATGTAGCAAGTAGACTTAGTGAAGTAGGTTGGTGTTTACGAATATTTGTAGAAAAAAAATTGGTGTCTACAAACATTTACAACGGCTGGAATTGGTGTCTCCAGTAGGTTTGTGCCTACAAAAATTTACAATGGTGGGGATTGGTGTCTCTAGTAAGTTGGTGCCTAAAAATATTTGAAATATTGAGGATTGATGTATCTAGTAGGTTGGTACCTACAAATATTTGTAACAATAGATTGGTGCCTACAAAAAATTATAATTTTTTTTGGTGGTTTTCCCCCAAAAGCATTTCCATATAAATCTTATGTTCGATGGTCTACAATTTCTATATCTCATATGTGATTATTTTATTATGGTTCATGAATGTTTAACTAAGAAAAAATGGTCTAATACAAATTCACCCTCCGCCCCCACTCGTCCCTCCCCCTCCCCATAACTCTTAGTATAACTATGTGCTCAACACTAACTCCCAAAATTTCTAAGGTAAGGATAGAGGCAAATATAGATTGGAGCCTCTATGAAGGCTTCCTTCTCCAAGCTAAATATTATTTTCCAATATCTAACCCGACGAAGCACAAAGTTAAATAAATATAGGACCTCTTCAAAGACCACCTCTTGATCTTTTGCATATATGAAGGCAGTTGTAAAAAGCCTTTAGATCCAAGTTTGAGATTGATGTGGACTTTTTCCTTCCATATCAAGCTAACCCAGACCATGAGGGATTTCTCAAAGAGAAAAGCCTCCATAATTTTTCCAATAATATTGTGGTTTCTCATGGACTATATGTAGCTTACACTATTAGATAAAGTGACTTCGTACCTTAGGTTTTTTGTAGATCTGGGTAAGTAACCACTAGGGAGTTTTCCTCCTAGCCTCTTGGCACTCAATTTTATTTTATCAAGGTTAGAGTCCATCAATGGAGGCTTCCTTTTGTCGCTCATTCCATTTGGGGAAGGAGAACCAATGTGCCAATCCACACATGCATTCGTTTTGTTCAAGAAGGGAGAGTTAGTGCATCGATCCATGAGTGTTTTTTTAAAGGATTCCAAGTTAAATTACAAAGGGAGTTTTGTTACCATATTGTAGAGTGGCCTACAGGACAAGATCAAGAGCTGAGAATCAAGGTGGACAATGAGCATGTGTCATAGTCCCCCCCATTGGTTCTCTCTCGAATCTACCATTATAGTCATAATATTATTTTTTATTTTGCAATAATGTGAGATACTCCTTAAAATTTTATATTAAAAACCACTTATGATTTTACTTATAAAATTCATTAATATAAAATATAAAAATATTCACTTAAAGAACATTTTGTCGAGAATACTTTTAACCTTATAGACCATCAACAGAAATAGATTTCTTAACAAAGCTTTATCATTAATAACATGTAGATTGTTTTTAATACTAACATAAATCCATATTAACTCAAGATGTACCACACACTGAGAGGATCAAATCTCTCAAGATACAAACCTCTTTTTGAGTGCAAAACATGAGGAAATATTTGCACCTTGAGAGATTTTATTCCTTAAGGGGCTTGGTAGATCTGAAGTTAATATGGATCTATGTTGGTTCTTAATAATATTATTTGTATTTATATAAATTCCACACCTTCATACATAGAAATATTTTTAATTTTTATTTTACTAAAACTTAAAAATACATATAATTGCATATATATGTGTTTGAAACTTTTCTTTTATAATTTTTATTTCTAACGTGATATATATGCATACCGAGAGAAATATTTTTGTTTGTTTGTTAAGGAATGTCTTGAGATGACTTTTTGTTTGTTTATTAGTTAATATGAGCCTTGAGATGACTACTTTTTGTTTGTTAGGTAATGAGAGTCTAACTTGCTGCTTGACTAATCTAGAGATCACATCTAAGCCACACCATTTTTTGTTTGTTAAGTAATGTCTTTGTTTGTTTGTTAAGTAATGTCTTGAGATGACTTTTTGTTTGTTTGTTAGGTAATGTGAGTCTTGAGATGACTGTGTTTGGTTTGTTAGGTAATGAGAGCCTAACTTGCTGCTTGAGTAATCTAGAGATCACATCTAAGCCACACCATTTTTTTGTTTGTTAAGTAATGCGAGTCTTGAGATGACTTTTTGTTTGTTTGTTAGGTAATCTGAATCCTGAGATGACTGTTTTTTGTTTGTTAGGTAATGAGAGTCTAACTCGCAGCTTGAGTAATCCAGAGATCACATCTAAGCCATACTAGCCCTTAACATGGCTAGATTTTTGCCTAGAAAAGAATTATTGTAAGTATTAAGTTTTAAATATGTTTATTAGCTAAATTTAAATATAAATTTCTGAAATATAATAGTTATGAATATGGATAGTTATTTTAATTGATATAGTAAAATAAATCTTATTTATAATTATTATTTATATATTTCACTTCTTCATTAATTATATACTATGAAATATTATGAATGTGAATATTATTTTATATTATGGATATGAATATAGGGTATTCTTACTTATAGACGAAATGTTTTTTTTCACCATAATTTTTCTGGCTAATTTTAACCAAAATGAGGCAGAGATTTAAAAAAAATGATTTTAAGTTGTTTAATGTGTAGAATTTGAATTCCCTAAGGGATTTTCAGGTGTTGAATCTAGTTATGCATTCAAAAGTGTAATTTAAACAACAAAAAATCATATTCTTTATTGAAATTGTATCATCAATTCCAATGAAAAGGGTTATTTTGTTTATAAGTTAGACTAAGCCTATGAATATTGTTTTTTATTTTTTATTACTTTTATTATTATTGTCATTTTGATTTAATGTTTTCATTTAACACACTACTACATTACCTTTATACTAAGTTATAAGACACCTCTAGAATATATTCCATTACTCAAATACTACTAAATCATATTTATTATACTACTTTGATCCACTCGAACTTTTGATATATCCTTTTTAGTGCAAAATTTGAGAAAATATTTGGACCTCCTGAAATTTGATTCCTTTATATACTTGGTAAATCTAATAGATTTGTGTTGATTCTTAATAATATTATTTATATTTCTATAAATTTCAAATATTCTTATTTTTAATTTTGTTAAAATATAATAACACATATAATTAGATATGTGTATGTATTTGGCATTTTTTCTTTACATGTTTTATAATTTTTATTATTTAATTTTTTAATGAGATATGCATACTATTGATTATATACAGAGATATTATTGTAATCACTAAATTTTTAAATATAATAGTTATAAATATGAATATTATTTTAATTTATATGGTAAAATAATCTTATTTTATAGTTATTATTTATATTTTTATATATTTCAAATCTTTATATATAAAGAGAGATTATTGTAAATATTAGGTTTTAAATATGTTTATTAATTGAATTTAAATATGAAATTTTAAAATAGAATTGTTATGAATATGAATCATTATTAAATTTATAAGAGAAAATAAAATTTAACTTATAATTACTATTACTATTTTTGTTTTTATATATTTCACATTTTTATATATAGAAATTTTCCTTTTAATAATTATATGTTTTGAAATATTATGAATATGAATATTATTTTTTAATTGAGTAGACATCATCATCATCAATTTAATACATTACTACATCATCTCTATACTAAATTTTAAATATATAGATAATTAATTAATTAATTAATTTCTATTACTCAAATAATATTAATTCATATTTATTATACCACTTTGACATTCATAAAATATGATTTCATATATTTATTATCAAAACTAAATTTATGATGAAAAACTCGTTGCCATCTATTTCATTTGGCTCACTTGGATTACGTTACACAACTAAACGATTTGTTACTTTTTCATAGGGTTATATTGTTCTTTGCTTTGATAATTGCATTTCTTCATTAACGCATTAGGTTCACCCCATAACATCATAACGTTATTTAGATTTACATCATTATTCATCATCATATGCAACTATGTATAAAGAACAATATCATCATCATCAGTGCAACGGAACATAAAGGAACAATAGAAGAAAAACATTCACGCATAGAGACACCAAGATTGGTAGGAGACTCGGGGAAAACCCACTACGAGGAAAACCTTTGCAAATTCTTCTTCTTAAATTGTCATCAAATGATTCATCAAAATAGAGTACAATGATCCATATCATCTATGCAACTAACCATCAAAACAACTACAACATCCATGAAATGAGCCCAACAATGTATATGTTCAAAACTTTGATTCTGAAGGTTGTAATGAACTGTCACTATCTACAGTCCACTGCTAAAACCTGCAGTCACTGAGCGAAATCTTTGGAAGATTTAGATTTCATATTTTAGATATTGGTCACACGAAGGAGGTGTCATGTGAGAGACTATAAATGTTCCAGTAGCTCCCTTAAGCCTGGCAAGCGAATGACTGGGGTCAGATCTAGACTGCGGAAACCCTTAACCTCAGTCGCGTGGAATGAGAGTTTTTTGTGCGATTGAAAGGCTCCAATTGCATGGATGAGCTTCTATGCGTGCGACTACAATCAAATCCTTCATGTTTCGTGCCTGCGACTGGGCCCAAAAACCCAAATCAGAGATGTGAGCTTCAGACCCTACAAATTCACCTCATAATGAACTTGATCCTCTGTGGACAAGCCTCAAACCTGTGTGAGCCAAAAAAGGATAGAAGAGTGTTTCATTGTTTTTTCCAAATGAGGTAGAGGGAACTTGTATTTATAACCTTTCAAGGTGGTCCACTTTGCTTTAGGGCTGACCTTATGAAATGTGCACATGTGGGATTTTCTTCATAAGTACACTTTCCCTTATCCGATTTGAGTGATCTTTAGGTCGATTTTGGTCCTCTCAAAAGGAGGAATTCAGTGAAATCATTATCTCTATCAGGTGAGCTGTCAAACGTAGAATTTGACCGCAGTTGCATATTTTTAACACTCCCTCTCAACTAGGGAGAATTCCAGCTGCATCATGTCATGTGTATCCTGTCATCAAATCATATCCAATCTCAAGTATCTCACCATCATTGATCATCTCAATTACTCTCTCACTCATTCTTTCTTATCTCTTGATTGTCCCTACTCATATGTTGAATATTTTCAAATCTAAAATACGAATAATTTTGACATCAAAAGGGAGCTCAATCTACCACCTTTTGTCCATCAGGCTACTACCCAGAATATATGCCAGTGGGCTACTACCCAGAAATATCGGTGGGGAGTCAGATCTACGACCCGCATTATCATCAGAGAGCATATGTAAACCTAGAACCACATCGAGGAGCTACTACTCAACCCAGAATAACATGGGAGAGCTACCACTACGACCCCATATCGAGCAATAGGTGATATAGGGGAGATACTATTCAACCTACTACTCAACCTAGAATATCATGGGGAGCTACTATTACAACCCCATATCGTGCAATAGGTGATATAGGGGAGATACTATTCAACCCATCCAATTTCCTATTGATCTTCCCAACAATGACCCTCAATAGTCATGTGGTAGAACACATGCATCATAATCTGAGTTTGGACGAGATACTCGACTTACCGAGAGGTAAGGATTACATGCCTCCAAACCTCCTTAACCCGCTGGCAAGATGGGGAGAGACAATCCCAACAAGCCCAACTTGTGGGTATGATGCTAACTAGGGTATACTCTACAAAGACCAAGATAAGGTGAGCTACTACTCCAACCCTATAATGGGTAACAGATAGCGGTGATACCCTATTTTCCAAAGTGCCCTCAACCCCATGAGCCCTCTATCTCAATTCCTCACCCTAGGAGCTCAGACAAGGGGGGAAGAGCTGGCTCACTGTCCTCGATCAGCGATGCTCTCATCATACTCATATATGGTATCAACTTGATCATCATGTAGCAATAGTAGTAGCCTCATGTTCATGCAGATCATCAAATCAAATATCATATTAGAAAATAACCCATCATATATATATCACAAAAGGATACCTTATTCATTCTCCTTCTAAAGGAGGTGTCAACCACAAGCCTGAGCTTGTCTCATACAACAACACTGTCTCAATATATGAAGGTATCTCAGTCCCATCTATATGTGGGATTCTCTACCAATTGGTTCCTAACTTTTATTATCATAATGTATCCATGTCATATCCAGATCCTGCTCAAAAGACTCTCTAAGGAGCTTCTTCATCCTACCACATAGCTAGTCATGCTAGCAACATCGTACTCAATCTCGATCATGATATGGACCTCTCATCTAAGATATCATGACAAATTTCATACTAAGGAAACATCCAAATGTGTTAATCTCATAAATAACGATCCTAATCATCATCAGTACACCCAAGTAGTCACATATCACAAGAGGATCGTCCCATGCAAGTAATTTTAAGGATGCTAGGTAGCAACTCATTGTGAATGAAGCAACTCAATCATGAATCGATTCAAATTCTATGCACATCATGTATATATATAAATGGATGTTCAAATGCTTCAATCAATTGTTGGTTGCC
The DNA here is from genome assembly GCA_031772625.1 of Pinus tabuliformis. Lineage (NCBI taxonomy): Eukaryota > Viridiplantae > Streptophyta > Pinopsida > Pinales > Pinaceae > Pinus > Pinus tabuliformis. The sequence continues at coordinate 1,560,363,276 of CM062818.1, read as the reverse complement.
AAGTCAAGTTCAACAATATCTATTCACAACTTCTTGAAATTCAATCGGAGTGTCCAAGTATTTTCATTTCCACTTTCTAATACTTCTTCAATAGCCTCAAAATATAGATTTTCTTTACCCAACTTCAAAAATTGATTCATCATGCCATGATTCAGTATTTCTAGATTTAGAATCCATCTCCCTCTTACTTAGATCATCAGAGGCTTATTTCCTATCAAGAGTAGACCATCAGTATATAAACCAAATTCAAAATCAAAGTCATACCTTGGAACACTTCTAAAGTAGAGGTTTGGATCAACACATCATCTTGGCTTCACCAGATAACTGTCAATGCGGACATATCTGGATCAAGGAGCTTGCTTCATATAGTGCTCTCTACAAACATAATACTTTTCCAAACCAATATGCTCATACTCACAATATTGTAAAATCAAATCAAATAAGTCAACTTATCAAAGTTCAGATGCCAAATCAAAACCAATATCAAGATCATCACAATATCAAGATATTAGATTCTTTAGACGAGGTGCTAGGTAGAGCTCTCATCAAGGCATGACTTCATCTATTATCATGCCAACAAGTTCTCATAAGAAATATCAATCCAAATTTCATCAAGTCATCCTCATGATCATAATATAAGTCACTAAATGCAAATGCATACACCAAGGATAAGTCATGTAGTTTCCAACCATTCATGGAGATAGCTTCATACTAAATCACAATACTTCAACCAATGTGCTAAGAACGAGGAGGTCAATACAAAACCATTATCGGATACCAATATTAGTCTTTGGAAGTTCATATATCATTCTCATCAAGGCAAATCATCAGTCGTCAAATCAAATCATTAGTCATAGGGTCAAATCCAAAATTTCCTATCATAGAGAGATCTATATTCCATAACATATCTTAACATTAAGTTGAATTTCAAAGTCATTATCAAGCATCATGTCAAAACTCCAAACACTATGCATCTATATCAATCAGCCAAATCATGTCAAACTCTTGTAGCACAAACTTTAAACATAATGACATATCCATATGCATGTCCCGGTCACCTGAAAACACAAGTTCAGTTTATATATTCATATTATAGTAAAGATTCAGACTTTCCAACTCACATATTTTTCTATTGTCTTCTCCACATCTGTAGGACTGACATCCTTTAGGTGAACATCTGATTTCATGCACAAAACTTCATTTTTGTGTCCAACATGCATAGTCACAACCATAGGGCCTTCTCTACGAGTGGTTGGGATACTCTAGTCACACCCTTGACCTCACTTCCATGTGGTTGAGAGGCTACAGTCACACCTGTGAGTCTGCTTCTGTGCGACTGAGGCTTAGAGCAATGGAAAAATCTCTCTCCTTAGATCAAAACTTCGTTGCAAATCAACAATGTTAGATGTTTGTCTTATTTATGACCATAAATCATACTTTATTAGTAAAGAGTATATAATGCAAATGACAATAGGAGAAGAAATCTTATGAAGAGATTCTCCCTCTGTATGGGAATCCACTTCAGTCATATTCATTCATGCCATCAACCTGTCTATAATATTGTCATGCATCAACATATATGTTAGATCATAAAGTCAGACCATATCTCATATTCATCATGGTTATATTATCATCATCTACTTCATCATGACTTCATGACATCAATCTCTCATCAAGGGCTAATATCAATATAACTAATATGAGTAGACTTCAAGAATAATGATCACAAGTATTGCTTCTTTGTCACATAATTCAATTCAATTTTACCATATGCCACAATCACTAAGCACATAAAAACATAACCATGGTCAAAAAAAGGTCATGAATATCAATCTTATTGTTACACTTCTATCATCATGGCTACTATGCTTTTCACAAACAATATCAATAGTACGAAGTTACCATCTACTAGAATCAAGGTGTTATCCTTTTATGAAATCAAGAAGTTCATTATCTAAGATACTCGTTCAACATCAAGTGCACCATTTCATCATAAGAAACATGAATCCAAATCACTTTCATATGAAGGAAAGAACCATTTGAGAAGGATACATTCTCATTATACCTTAGGGATCACCTTGACATAACATTGAAACAATATACCATGCATATCTTGTAGTATTCAAATACCCGTGCACCCTTTTATTTGACATAGGTAGCATGTAACACTTAGTCATCTTTTTATCAGGTGTATCCTTACCTTTTCCAGCTCTAGTTTTTCTTTCCTGCATTTCAAATGATCCTTAAGAAGGATCCTCTTACTACATCTCATAAAGGAGGTTAGAAAAAGTCCAAATACTCAAATATACATGCAGGAAGTATAAGTAATGATCAAAACAATAATCAAATCTATAAGTCTAAACAAAGGTAAATACATAAAGGAGCATCATAAGTCAAGAGATACTTATCTTCAATGAAAGGTGATCCTCTCCCTCTTGAACCATCCTCCAAGAGACATCACTGCTCATTGTCCACATAACAATGTTTCCTTCAATATTTCAACCAACTTTATCAACAACCAGACCTACTAGAGACTATAAAATCAGGCACAAATGCTTGAGAATCTTCACATTTACCATGCTAGATTTCATATCTCATATCTTTTCCATAAACCAAGGTTTCTCTCAAACTTCATAATATCCATCAAACCTTAATACACAAATTTCCTAAGGTTTTATTCAAACCTTAGAATTCTTTTAGGTCTCCTCTAATCCAAATAGAAAATGGCATCAACCCATGGTTTTCACCCACCCATGGAATTTACCCATAGTATTGTAAGTGACATCCACCCATGGTATTCATTCACCCATGGAATTGACCCATGGTATTGTAACTGAAAAAGGATATAAGTAACAAGTTGCATTTTGTAAAAAGATAGATTGTCTGCCACAATGTAGACTTTATAATTATTATCAATTTTAATAAAAAAATTTCTTTGTGGTTTTATTTACCATGTGTTCTGTCATTTTCTTTCTAGCATTGCAATTCTTCAGATCTTGGGGCCCTCCCCCAAGATCTGGATCAGTGGTATCAGAACAGGTTATGATTCCATGGGAATGAGGGTTTGATGCATAATTCAGTTTCAAATTTTGCAACAATATTCAACAAACTTCAGGCATGTGCTACGTCCTCCACAGAGCATTTTTATGGGCCAAGCGGGAAGAATTTTTCTTTTTCTTTTCTTTTTTTTTTTTTTTCGTTTTTTTTTGCAGGAATGTTTTTGGGCGGAAGTTTGCAGATCAAATCTGAATTTTTTGGTGCAAAATTTACAAAAACAAATAACAGATCTGGATTCCTTGCGAAAAAATACCCAAATTCAAAAAAAAAAATCGGCTGAATTGGAGTCCGGATGAGGGAGATATCGCTGATTTAAAATCAGCTATGTTGTAGAAATGTTTCTGACAGCAATTCGTGGACGACGAATCTCCTATATTTTTTTTGCAATTTTGGTGCATAATTTTAGAAAAGTGATTGTAGATATGAGCTCCTCTTGAAAAATTTCTCCATTTCAAAACAAAAAATGGGTCGAATCGGAGTTCGGATGTGGGAGATATCGCTGATTTAAAATCAGCGATTTTTTCAGAACTTTTGTGACGACAGAAAAGTTGCAGCACGAATATGAGATTCTAGAGTGTCCAGATAAAGATTTCCAATACATGGGAAGATGCAAAATGGTCCTTTTGTTTCCAAAAAACATGTTATAATAAATATTATGAGTTATATTGACCGAGTTATGTCCATTTTAATTCTGGAGCAGCATTCAGAGCGAGTTCCCTTTGGAGACGTGCCCTTCCACCCCACTTTAGTAGGCACCTACTTCACATTCATCAGTTTCAGCATAGCAGCATTCGGCTTGGGTTCTTTGGAGACATGCCCTCCCACCCTAGGCTATGTAGGCACCTGCTACTTCATCAACAACCAACATCACGGTTATGGGCCAACCGCCCAAAATCCTTGTCACTGAAGTCCATTTGCTAGGCCGCACACTGTTAGCATCATAGTTGGTCACAACCATTACAGGGTATCTCTATCCTCGAATCTTCATTTATCATGGTTATGGGTCATCCACAAACCCACACTTCATCGAAGTCCATTTGCTAGGTCGCACACTATCAGTATCACACTTGGTCACAAGCATTATAGGGTATCTCTATCATCAGATCTTCGTTCATCATGGTTATGGGTCATCCACAAACCCACACTTCACCGAAGTCCACTTGCTAGGCCGCACACTATTCGTATCACAGTTGGTCACAAGCATTACAGGGTATCTCTATCCTCGAATCTTCGTTCATCATGCTTATGGGTTAACCACATAAAACTCTTACCTTCAGTGGCTCTTCATATTCAACAAAGGCTTCACAGGAGGGAACTTGACGCAATGGGGACCATTTCTCCTTAAGGAGGGATGAATGATCCGAATATAAAATGGCATCAACCTATGGTATTCATCCACCCATGGAATTTACCCATGGTATTGTAAGTGACATCCACCCATGGTATTCCACCCATGGAATTGACCCATGGTATTGTGACATCCACCCATAGTATTCATTCACCCATGGAATTGACCAGTGGTATTGTAACTGAAAAAGACTATAAGTAACAAGTTGCATTTTGTAAAAGGATAGATTGTCTGCCACAATAGAGACTTTATAGTTATTATCGATTTTAATAAAAGGTTTCTTTGTGGTTTTATTTACTGTGTGTTCTGTCATTTTCGTTCTAGCATTGCAATTCTTCAGATCTTGGGGGCCTCCCCCAATATCTGGATCATCCTCCATTTTCTCTTGCTTCCATTAAAGGTGTCCCTTGGGGGTGATCTTCATGAATTTTCTTGAGCCTAACTCTGATACCATGTTAATTTTTCATATATCTATATTATACTTTTCTTTGATAATTGCATTTTGTTAGGCCCCTATACTACTAGTGTAACCCCTTATTTTTATTAGTACAACCCACTTATTATATTGATGTACCCATGTAGTGCCCATATTGTTATTAATGTGCCCCATAGAAGCCCATTGTTGTTATTATTATGCCCTTACATTATTATTGTTATGTCGGCTCTGATTATGTTATGACCCCTTAGACTCCTATATATAGAAAGGAGGTCTTTTCATTTGTATCATCCAAGAATTGTTCATTTATGTAATGTAAAGGAGGTTTCCCCCTTGAAGAAGCTGAATTCTAAGGCGTTGATCTATCTTTTCTATCTTTTCTTGAGCTGGTTTCATAACATTTGGTATCAGAGCTTTGGATTCTAGGGTTTCGCTACTCCAAACAGGTCATCGTGGAATTTTCGCTATAACTTTTTTTCTGTGACTTTTCAGAAGTCGCAAAAATAACCCATTTGAGAAGAAATCGTGCTGAACCTTGGGTCCGAATTTCAGGATTTTCGCACGATATTTTCGGAGATATGATCTGAGGAAGTTGGTATTTTTGCAGACTTCTGAATTACATTCAAAACAGGTGACCTAGGGAAAATTGTCATAACTTTCTCTCTGGGAATCAGATAGAAATTTTGTAAGAAGGTACAGAAAGAGGACGGACTGTAGTTTCTTGTATATCTTTTTCAGAACCAAATATCAAAAATTGTACACGTGGCACTTCATGCAACTTCGCTCTTCTAGAAAGTTCTATAATCAGGTCATCTTGGGAGATTGTGCATAACTCTTTCTTGGAGAATCCAATTTGGATCAGACTGGTGGCATTGGAAAGAGGACACAGAGAGCTACTACAGGTCACAAATTCAAAACTATATGATTGGAAAGTACAGAGATACATCAGAGGCAATATCGAGCTCCTACAAAGTGAAAAAAGGTGTCTAGATTTTTTTAAATTTTTGCTTAAGCTTGGTTTGAAAATTTATTTTGAAGGAATTCAAAGTGCATAGTAGAGCATTATTATCGGTAACTGATGCCCCGACGAAAGAAAATGCAAACACCTAGTAAGGAACCTGAAAGCTCTAGCATGACTCGTGAAGAAGAGGAAGAAATGCTACATGATATATCAAAATTACAAGAACAAGTGCAACAAATATTACGCTCACAAAAGTTAACAGATGCTAAGATAAATGGCGTGGAAGCTAAGATGAATGGCATGGAAGCTAAGATGGACAATTTGAAGATAGATTTGAACACAAATTTGAAGACAAGCATGGCAGATTTGAAGACAGATTTGACAAATTTTCTACAAGAAATACTTACTAATGGTGAAAAGGTAGTAAAGGAAACTCATGATGAGAATAAAAGAAATGTTAATCATGATTCCATAGATGCTAATGTTGGATCGAAGAATCACCATATTCCAAAAATCGATATGAGGAAGTTTGATGGCAAGGATCTCGCCACATGGATATTACAGATGGAGCAATTCTTCGATCTCAATAATGTGCAAAATGCACAAAAGGTACGTATGGCAACTGTATATTTGGAACCAAATCAGTTTGTATGGTATCAATGGCTTTGTTCTCGTAAAAAATTTATCACTTGGGAAATTTTTACGGAAGAATTGATAGCACATTATGAGGTTACAAAAAACAACACTTTTTTTAGCCAATTGATAAGTCTCAAACAAAAGGGTTCAATAATGGAGCACATTGAGGAGTTTCAAAAATTGGACATAAGGGTAAAAGATATTCTAGAAGAGCATAGGATTGATGTGTTCATAGGGTCTTTAAAGGATAATATCCAACATGATGTTCGCCTTTGGGAACCTGATTCATTAGAGAAGGCATTCAGGTTAGCAAGAAAAATGGAAAGCAAAATTATGGCAACTAGGAAGCATACCACTCACCACTATAAAGACGGAAGTGTTGTTGCCCCTATTCTTCCACAACCTACAAGGTTGACACCACAACAATTGGAAGAAAAAAGAGCAAAAGGGCTTTGTTACAATTGTGATAGAAAATACACAAAAGGTCATAAGTGTGCTGAGAAGAAATTATTCTACATAGATTGTGAAGAGGAAGAAGAAAAGGAGCAAGAAAGGTCAAAAGAAGAGGATATATTCCAGGACCAAAGCCTAGAGGAAGAACAAATAAATCCGACCATATCTTGTAATGCATTGCCGGGAATTACCACTCCTCAAACCATCAAGATAGAAGGACATATCAAGAAGAAAAATGTGCAAGAAGTGAAAGATCACATCGAGAAAGAAGAAATGAATCCAACCATATCTTGTAATTCATTGTTCGAAATTACCACTCCTCAAACTATCAAGATAGAAGGACATATCAAGAAGAAAAATGTTCAAGAAGTGAAAGATCACATCGAGCATCAAGAAATGAATCCGACTATATCTTGTAAAGGATTGGAAGAAATTACCACTCTTCAAACTCTAGAGATAGAAGGACATATCAAGAAGAAAAAGGTTCAAGCAGTGAAAGATCACATCGAGCATCAACAACAAGTTCTCCAACTTTTAAAGGATAACGCCACTTTGGTGCAAAATCAAACGAAACAACAGGTAGATAAACATTGTAGTGAAAAATGTTTTGATGTAGGTGATTGGGTATTTTTACTGCTACATCTCAAGCAAGCTATTTATGAGAAGGAAATGTTGGCAATACTAAATGCACTTAAAAAATGGCGACCTTACCGAATGGGAAGACTCTTCAAGGATGAGGATGTGGAAGCATTGTTTTGTGCTATTTCTATTATCCAACCAGATTGGATAAACAAAGCAAGGGATGAATGGAAGAAGGACGAAGAAGTATGGCCACTTATTCAAAAGTTGTAAAATATCCCAATTCAAACAATATTGCCAGAAATTGAAAAGGAAGGAAAATTCATATTGGAACCTGGAGCAGTCACAGAAACAAGAACCCGACAGCTACGAAATCGATCAATTTCATAGTATCTCATCAAGTGGAAGAACTTACCCACTGAAGATTCCACATGGGAGGACAAGAATTTTATACAAAAGCATCAAGAACTACTCAAGCGTTGAGGACAACACTTTTTGAAGGAGAGGGGCATGTTAGGCCCCTATACTACTAGTGTAACCCCTTATTGTTATTAGTACAACCCACTTATTATATTGATGTACCCATGCAGTGCCCATATTGTTATTAATGTGCCCCATAGAAGCCCATTGTTGTTATTATTATGCCCTTACATTATTATTGTTATGTCGGCTCTGATTATGTTATGACCCCTTAGACTCCTATATATAGAAAGGAGGTCTTTTCATTTGTATCATCCAAGAATTGTTCATTTATGTAATGTAAAGGAGGTTGCCCCCTCAAAGAGGCTGAATTCTAAGGCGTTGATCTATCTTTTCTATCTTTTCTTGAGCTGGTTTCATAACACATTTATTCATTAACACATTAGGTTCACTCAATAACATCATAACATTATTCAAATTTAAATCATTATTCATCATCATATGCAACTATGTAGAAAGAATAATATCATCATCATTAATGCAGCAGAACATAAAGGAACAATAGAAAAAAGCATTCACACATAAAGAAAACAAGATTGGTCGAAGACCAGGGAAAAACCCACTATGAGGAAAACCCTTGCAAATTATTCTTCTTAGATTGTCATCAAATGATTTAGAAAAAAAGAGTACAATGATACATATCTTCATCTATGCAACTAACCAGCAAAAAAACTACAACATCCATGAAATGAGCCCAATAATGTATAATCTTAAAACTCTGATTCCGAAGACTGTAATGAACTGTCACTGCCTGCAGTCAATTGCTGAAACATGCGGTCACTGAGCAAAATATTCAGAAGATTGAGATTTCATCTTTTAGATCACAGTCGCACGGAGAGGTGTCATGCGAGAAACTATAGATGTCACAGTCGCTCCCTTAAGCCTAACATGCGAGCGACTAGGGTCAGATCTGGACTGCAGAAACCTGAAACCCCCAATCACATGGATGGAGAGTTATACATGTGACTGGAAGGCTCCAGTCACACATATTGGATTATGTGTGTGCTACTACAGTCAGATCCTTCCTATTCTGTGTGTGCAACTGGGGCCCAAAACCCTAAATAAGATATACAAGCTTCAAACCTTGCAATTTCACTTCAGAGCGAACCTGATACTTAATGGAAGAGCCTCAGATCTGTGCAAGACAAAAACAAGATAGAAGAGTGTCTCATTGTTGTGTCCAAATGAGGCAGAGGGAACTTGTATTTATTGCCTTTCAAGGTGGTCCACTTTGCTTTAGGGCCGACCTTATCAAATGTGCACATGTGGACTTTTCTTCATAAGTACACTTTCCCTTATCCAATTTGAGTGATCTTTAGGTCGATTTTGGTCCTCTCGAAAAGAGGAATTAAATGCAATCATTAGCTCTATTTAGTGAGTTGTTCAACGTGGAATTTGACCGCAGTTACATAATTTTAACAATATTTTGGAGGATGGGGACTTAAAAGATATCAATATATTTAGGTTGGCTCTTCTGATTAAGATTTTTTGGAGAGCCATCTTGGCATTGATATTTGGACAACAATTATTACGAAGAAATATATGAATAACATGCCACTCACGGATTGGATTAGGTGTGGGCGTTTTCCAAACATAATGGCTCTTTCATTTTTAGAACAACTTTATGAAATCAAAACATTGGCTAACTGGAAATATTCGATGGGAGATTAGGTATGGCTCTAAGATATTAGTTGGAATTGATCCCATTCTTGGCATGAGAGGATCCCACACCTTTCCGAATGCGATCATCAACATTTTACATGACAATGATTTTCTTTTTCATTTCTTAGATCAAAGGCAATTATGATTTATTGCATTTATATCCCATTTTGAAATATGCTAATGATGTGGGATTATCTGTTGAAAATGTTTTTATTTGGACGCGATACATTTTGGATCTTTAAATGGTGGGGATTTCTCATGCAGCTAGATCTAATAAACTTTGTTGAAATGGTAACCTACAACAAGATCAATTGGTGGTCTTGGAAGTTTATAATCATATCTCTCAATCTCTTCTGATTTGGAAGGACCTTTGCTGGTTTAGGAATATTTTGTCTTCGTATTTGCCTTTAAAGATTAAAATTTTCAGATGGCTAGTTTGGAGAAACAAGTTTCTCACTTAGGCTAGTATGGAGAAACAATATTCTCACTTGGGAAAACTTGTGTAAGTATGGGTTTGAAGGTCCTGGGAGATGCTATATATACTAGAGATATTTTGAAAATGTGTTACACCTTTTCTTTCAATGTCCTTGCCCCATTGCTTATTGGATTCATGTTTAATTGTACTTTCATTTAAAAGTGTGTTGGGCTTTTATCTCTTTGGAGGCATGCTACAAGGGGTGGATGACGTAGTGCAGAGAGAACACCACTCTCTTCCTCTTTTCATTCTGTGGGGCATATGAAAAGGTAGGAACTTTGTGATTTTTAAGGACTAACCATTTGACATTGGTCATATTTGTGATTTGTATGATGAATATGGATGGAGAACACAAAAGGTAAAACTTTATAGAACCCTAACAGACATTCCAAATGATATATTTCTGGTTGGCTATTTTGACGGGGTTGCAAAAGGTGGTTGATGCGGTTGTGGTGCTCTTATCAAGTTCTCTCAGTCTCTACAGTACTATTTCTTTTGGAATGGTGATATTGGGTCGAACACAAGAGCAGAGGCTGTAGCTCTATGGGGGCTTTTATATTGTGCAAAGATATTGTTCATTGATCCTATCCACATCTTTGGGGATTCTTGAGTTGTCATGGATCAATGGCAAGGTTTCTTTGGCATCTCTTGGAGTGTCCAACTGGATCTGAAGAATTTGAGTTTTACAGGCTTCCTTTCATGGTTTAATTGTTCAACATGTTTACAAGGAATATAATATGGATGCAAATGTTCCATCAAAAAGAGGACTCTCGTCGACACCTAGGAGAATCCACTTCGACGTTTTTGATCGTGGTGTTTTGTGGCAGGAGGGATCATTTCCTTCAATATGAATCTCTCATATCGTCTCCTAGCTCATACGTCGCTAGTCTATTTGTTGTTTTACACTTTTAACAGGCAGACGTGTTCTTCTTTTTGCAATTTGTTGTATACGTTTATGTCAGAAAGAAGCAAAGGTGATATGAATTATATAGTTTAGAAAATTGTTTTAAATCTCTTATTTAGACATGTTTTGATGGATCATCTTCCAATGGAAGGCTAGACTTTTATTGATTGATTTGGACATATTGGGTTGAATCCGAATATGTGTTCATGTAACTGGTTTTCTTTTAATATTAAATCTGTGTTTTTTCTTTCTTGAAAATAATAATAATAAGGTAATGTTTATCAAGGCCACAATTTTTCCTGGATGATGAAATTTTTGCCAAAATGTGACAATAAAATTTCCAAGAAATATAATTTTGGGAGTGTTTGAATCACTTTTTTGATGGTGGAAATGGATTCAACACCATCAAGAACTATTGGTGCACCTAAAACCTGAAACTTGACAACTATAACTTGGGTTTCAAAATAAATCTGGGAATTTTTCAAAATTATGCCAAAAATTCTGTTCTTTTCTCAACGAAATTATGACTTCATTAAATTACCACAAGTAATAATAATAATTTCCTAAACATTTTAATTAGAAACAAATACTTTTAACATCAAAATATTCCTTTTATATGAATAATTTAATATTCAAATGTGAAAATACAAAGAGATGTGAAGCGTGAAATATCGAAAATATTCTTCATTTTAAGAATATATCCTTCCATTGAAAAATTTATTGTTAAATTAATTATTTCTTAGATGATTATTTCTTAGATTTGGTAAAACAATTTCTGGTTATTTGATTATAATTCAATTTACACCATTTCCCATCGACACTCTAGCCGTCCCAAAAACACATATGTTGCGTAATTAAATTGACGATGATAAGCAAACCATTTTTCATAGTTATGATTATTATATAAAAGCCGGGTTTCTTAATATTATTTTTTATTTAGGGTGAAAATTTGTTTTCAACAGATATAAATTATATTTATATATATATATATATATAATTAATTAATTAATTTGGATTGGAAATATGAAAAATTTTAAAGTAGTTTTTCATGTTTTGAGAATAATAAATTTAGAAACTCTTGCTTAGGTATTGGATTTTTTATTTAAAAATAATAATAATAATAATAAACAATAATTAATAACAATATTAAAGAATTTTACATTTTACTCTAAATTACTTGAGCTACCTCCACACATATATATATAGCTGGATCATTGTTAATTTAATATTTGGGAACAACCAAGTGTCCATGAAAAGTTGTATAAAATGAACTATAATCAACTAACTAGTATTTAACAACATATTTTTGGGAAACAACCCAAGTGTCCATGAGAAGTTGTATAAATTGAATTATAATCAACTATAATTTTCTTAATATTTTGCTTATTATAAAGTTTGATTAACAATTATGGTAGGATCTAGCCCAAAGAAAATCCCCGAGAAAATCAAAGACACTCTGAATCACTTGAACTAACCCTATATATATATATATATATATATTGTTGGCTCATTGCCAATTTAATATGTATTTAATCAACATATTTTTAGGGCGGACCAAAAATATGCCATAGCATCTTGCAGGAACGAAAGTCTGCCCCCTATGGACCACCAGTGGGTTATTCTAGTTGGTGTGGTTTTCCTTGAATAATGGTGATGAGTCTATCTGTTTTCACAGAGAACAGCAAGAGATGGTTGTCCTCACTGCTGGTTTGACAACTGAGTTATGACAAGTTTTCCCACCTCTATAAATAAAAAAATTAACTGAACTCGCCCTAACTTCAATAGGCCAACAAAAAATTAAACAACACTTCGTAACAAAAAGACAATAACTTAGCAGCAACCTTCAACTATAAATACTAATTTTCAAATAAACTTGAAAGAGATCCAACAAAGTTTTCCAACCTCAAAGCCCGGTTGCTTTTCGACAATTTTGCAAGTTTTTGATGCACTGACATGGTTGGAAAAATTTGGGTTGTATAATTTTTCAGAAAACCTGATAACAATATACAAGTCTTGGTATTAGTTGAATATGGCCATTACCTCTCCTACACTAGCATGCGTCCTCTGTTACGTTGCAAGTCATTAGATTTCAAAGCCGAGAAAACCAACGAAATGAAGATGAATCATGCTGCAATTCGATGTTATCTATTAAAGGATTGGTTTCATATATTTTACTAGTATTATGCATAGGTGGGGTTTTTCATTTAAATTAAAGATGAATATATTTTTACTGAAATAGTGTTTTTTTTTCCTCAATTTTTTTTTTTGTTTTTTTTTTTATAAATTTGGTAGATATTTTTAATAATCATAGTATTTAATTTGTAAGTTTTATAGTTTAAGATGCGGAATTAACTTTTTCATTTAAAATTACTTTTTAAATAACAAAAAAATACAATCTAGTTGGAAATTGTATTACCAAATTCCAGTAAAAAATGTCATTTCATCTATAAATTACATTATGCCGTGCCTAAATCTAATAAAAATAAAGTAAAGACTCTAAACTTGAAAATTATTATTTTTACAGCTTAATTATAAAATTAATTAACATATAAGTGAAACACACACATATATACTAAAAACAAGATTCTTAACCAAAGAGATTTACTCCTACTTTATTATGGAGATTCTTAATTTGTAAATAAGCTTTTTTACAATACTATGGATCAATATCAAGACTTATCAATACTACGGGCTAAAAAACAAATTCCAAAATAAAAAATAAACATATTTAGTAAAAAAATAATTTTATTGAAAATAATTTAAAAAAAATTATATTTTAAAAACATATATATAATTATATTTTATCAAATATGATCAAAATAATATAATAATATAAAATCCTTGAAAAAATATTATCAATTACACTCCAAGCTAAAAGTAGATACAAGCTGCTCTGCTCAGTTAATATGTGAAGCAATACATTTGCCAACCTCTAATATGAAAGCCTATTCTGCCAGACAAGTTTTCCTTCAGTTATGTATATTGAATTTGTGGCCTCAGACTCTTTTTCCAAATCTGTTCTTGATATTTAATAAATTTTGGAAATCATACAAATTTACAAATCATGTTCAATTATTCTTCTAGAATCAATATCAGTGCACTAGACAATGTACTGGACAACGAAGAAATTCACAATTGAAACGATAAATATGAAAGACAATCCAGCTAGCTTACATCAGTTATTATCCTAGGATCATACCTTAGTCTCTATAATCATTCATGGCTGATACCACTGTAGATTCTCACATATGCAGATCCTTTTACACCACAATGACATCTGCACAGATTCCCTTTTAAAAACCCCAAGCAAATGTCTAAAATCCTGCAGAGATTTAAAAACCCCAAGCAAATGTCTAAAACCCTTCAGAGATCTTTTGGTTTGAGGAGGCCTCTACGTTCAGATCAAAGCTTTCAGCAGGGCGCTTGTCATGCGAAGAATAAGTCGTATTAAAATGATCAGCAGAGATCCTTTTGATGGTATCCTTAGCTGCGAATCCAGAAAAGTCTTCCCACTCAAACGAGGGTATCCAGGGCGATTTACTTTTCATAACCTTCATATCAGAGTCTTGTGGCATTGATACCTCCTCCCAGATTCCGAAGTTCCTGTGAGTGGTCTTCATATATTGAATTTTTTCCAACAGTGCAACAAATTCCTCAAAATCATCTCCAGTGCTCTTTGATGCCCTGCGCTGCCTTTTGGCCTCGGCTTCATCTGTTTCAATTTGGGAGGCCCCCTGTGTACCCGAAGCACAGGGTTGGAACTCGAGCAACCGTTTCGGTCCCTTCCAGGAATCCATGGACACAATATAAATTCATTCAAAGTTCAGTCATCCAAAACTGCAACCAGTATTAATTAGCTGTAGAGTTAAGAGTAACGCATGATCAAACAAATAAGAAAGCATATTGGGAACATAATCTCCAACGAGTCAGAGGACCCCACAGTACCAGACTGAAATCACATGGCAAATCTGATAGACAGCGATTTAAGTATACTTTTTTCAATTTAAAGAACGGGACAGGTGTAGAATGGGATTTGGAGTTTTTGTCTGGAATTTCGGAAATATATTTTGGTTAAATGGTAATCTTTTGTTATTTAATATATATGAACTCAACATCTTAAAAAATTTCTGGAGTATTTAGGTTCTGAAGAAAACTCATATTTGTGATTTCAAAAAATATTTGTCTTATTCTAAACAATTTTGACTTTAAAATATGGTTTAAAAAACTCCAAATAGCCTTACAGAAAAATTATCTATCATTTTGTAGAAAAGCGTTGTATAATTATTAGAATTTTTGGAGTTTTTAGTTTGTTATTTGAAATGTGTTTTTAATTGCATATATATATTATAGATTCAACACTGAAAAACTCATAGGGCAGTCTTGTACTCGGGTAGTGGAGAATGGCGTTGTTTAATAAAGCCACAACTTCACTTGGATAGCAATTCCTAAAGAAATCTGACTGTGGGAGTGTTTAAATCATTCTTTTTGGCGGAAACAGATTCAACACCATCAAGAACTGTTGGGGCACCCAAAATCCTGAAGCTTGACAGCTGCAACCTAGATTTTCTTAGATTTCCACCAGATTTTCTTGAGATCATGTTGGAATTTCTATTGTTTTCCAAGCAAAAATGTGGTCTATTTAGACTATTCCGTGGAGAATTCACAACTCAAATTTATGATTTCAAAAAATGTTTAGACTAATCCATGGGGAATTCACAACTCAAATTTGTGATTTCAAAAAATCTCTACCAAAATCTAACCAATTTATTTTTCCAATGCTCCGCATCTTTTTTCCACACAAAAGAAACTTCTTTATTATAAAATGAGAAAGTACATATATCAGAGAGAGGGATTTCTCAATTGTCGATGAGAACAGAGAATATCCTTTACCAGTCAGCCCTATAAACATAGATCTGGGGTACAATATCTAAAAACATGCTGATAGAAATTAGGAGTCATAATAATCCAGGACAAAAAACCAAGACAAAAAGTCATTATAACATAGTGAAACCTGCTAAGGATCATTTCTAGAAACAAGGGAGTGACAGAGAGCCCTGCAGACAATAAGAAACTCATTAAAAAGGAATAAAACCTTCCCCTTTCTGAATGCCATTTTCAAGTTGTTGGAAGATAATATGATCGGGAATTGAGTTGCAACCTTTTTTTGAGACGTTATTTTGGGTCCTATAGATATGCAAGATAGATAGATGATGGAACTCAACTGATAGTGCTTTGATTCAGAGCTTCCAAGAGTCAAGAGCTAAAGAATTTAAAGAGCCCTCGTCGTTTTCCCATTCAATAACTGATTTGGAATTTCCAAAAATAGTGAGATCCCTGGGATCAAGCCAAATTGCATAGTAAAGGACCCCTAAAAGAACAAGGAGTTCGGATCGGGTGTTGGATCCCAAGCAATAGTGCCAATAGAATCTATAAGAGAGCTCAAGACCAATGTGAATGGCCATACCGCATCCCCAATAATCAAAAGCTAAAGCACCATCAAAGAAGCCCACAAGATAGGCTGACCAAAGATCTCTAGGAGAAAGAGGACTTTTATGATCAGATGACAAAGAAACAGAGAATTTCAAAGAGAATTTCAAATAGTATGTTAGAATGTTGCAACAAGTCTTCCAAATATTCGACAAAACTTGATCAAAGATGAAGGCATTTCTTGACTTCCAAATACCCTAAATGATAAAAGAAAAAACCCAAAAGTAAAATGTGATTTATGATGTACTTGAGTTAATGTCCAAACAATCCGAATCAACAAGATAGTTAATCATTTGAAACAGATGAGACAAAAAGACGGTAAATAAAGAGGTGATTTGTGTCTTCACCCTATGATTGACAATGACTACATCGGCCCAATCCCTCGCAGGCCTTCTTACATAAGATTTCACAAGTGAGAATGCGGTTATACTCTGCCTATACTTTTCCAAAAATGCTAATGAAGAGTCTCTCTCCAGCAGATTGTGAGAGTACAGAGAGGATGGAGTATGATGAGAAATTCATTTTAAAAACGACAATTTGAGCACATGAGTGAGTGGCAACAATCATTTCAGGAAGTGCAAAAATTATTTTGCAACCAACCAAACCAAGGAGTGACTGTACTCCATTAATGAAACGTCATCCATGACGTGGCAAATTCCATATGTTGGCATTCTCACCTTGCCAGCTGGAGTTTATTATTTTTCCAACAATGTAGGACAATGCAATTTTGTCATGATTTTGGACTGGTAGTCAAAGTATTCTCTCTTTTGATTCGCTTGCTTCACATCGAGGGAGTTATATGTTAAATCACCTTTTTAGTTGTTAGGTTGGGAAGACATTATTATTATTATTAAATCATTTTTAAATAATAAATTATTTAAATAAATATTATTGGAAATTTTAATTATAAATATAAAATAAATAAATTATTAATTTATTTTATATTATAGAGGATAGGTTAAATTTAGTGACCAAGTTAAAAATGTTATGATAAATTAATAAATTTAAAAATGAGTTAATAATTAAAATGAAAATATATATATATATTTGAAATAAAGATTTTCTTTTTTTAGAATAAGAAATGTAGATATTAAAAAATTAAGGTCGTAAAAATCAAGCTTTCACTTTAGGAATTTAGTGAACTTGAAATTCTCTTTTAGATTTTTTTTTTTTTTTTTGGAAGTAAAGGCTTTAAGTTAAGTGGATTTGTAGTAAAATTGATATTATTTTGCTTATTATATAGATGGATTTATGATTAGTTAACATGGAACAACATTTTTTCATATAAATATTGGACTCCCATCAACAACAAATTTTCTCATAAAGGGGATTAGATGCATATATTGCTACCTAAGGGGATTATATCTTCTTGTCTTAAGCTACACAAGAAAGCTCTTTCAACGGGTACATTTGAATAAAGATTTACACAAATCATATAAAAAACTTATTTAGCAAAGCATTATTTTGTATTTATAAAAAGAAGTTTTGAAGATTTAGATGAAAATGTGTTTTAGGATGAATTGATCAAGTTTTGTAGTTGTCAAGATTTAATAGTTTATGATGGTTTGATGTAGTGGCCAAAATCCAATTAGATGATTTATAATCACAGGCTTGATATTAATGTAGTCGATAAAATGTTATATATGGTATATGTGTATATAGTAAAATAGCTAATTTGGACATCTTAAATGACATTTCCTAAGCAATCACATACTCTTAATCTTAAACTTAAACTTTGTTATACATATAATTCAAGGAAAGAAATGTAATATGTAATAATGAAAAAACATAACAAAGCTATCTTTTTCTAAAAGATTTTAAAAGTGAATTAAATTTCCATGTAATAAGAATAATGTTATTTAGATTTTTATCATACTTTTACAACAACGCTCTCAAGTTGTATAAATAGGAACCCTTTCCAAACTTTGGATCACAAGAAAAATCAAATTACCAACCCTTGGTATAATAAAGATTGTAAAATTGATAACAATGGCCTTATAGAAGTCTATGACAAGTTCTTATAAGTTGACAATATAAATAGTTGCATAGACCCTAATTAAAGTAAAAAGGAGATATTATATAAATAGATATGCAGAGAAGCATTGACACCTTAAATTTGATCTGAAAAATATCTAGATTGAAATTCTAATTACTTGAGAAAATAATTTATGATCTCCTTGAGGGATTTGAATTCATACCTTGGGGATCTTTATGCTCAAATTTCATGGAAAAAATTTAAACCCTTATTCACATCAATAGGCTTTTATTTTGGTTTGACTAATGCCCCAACTAGATTTATGTGTTTGATGAATAGTGTGTTCCGTCCTTATCTGCACAAGTTTTTTATTGTATTCATTGATGACATCTTAATATACTCCAAGAATGAAAAAGAGCATGTTCATCATTTACCAACATTGTTGAGATTGCTAAGAGGGCATCAATTGTATGCCAAGATTAGCAAGTGTGACTTATTTCAGACAGAGGCATTACTTGGGACATGGTGTTTCTAAGGAAGGCATAGCAGGAGATCCAGAAAAGATAAGGGCCATCATGGAGTGGGAAACTCCTAAGAATGTGGATGAGGTGAGATCATTCATGGGATTGGCAAGTTATTACAGGAGGTTCATCAGGACCTTATCATGCATTACATATCCTAAGGTAAGAAGTCGGAATGGACAAAAGAATGTGCAACTCGTTTTGAGTAGCTGAAGCAGTTGTTGACCAATGCTCCAGTCCTTAACATTGCAAATCCAGATAAAGAGTTTGTAGTGTGTACAGATGCATGTAAAAGAGGACTTGGTGGAGTCCTTATGCAAGAGGGACAGGTGGTGTGCTATGAGTCTAGGAAGTTGAATGAGCACGAGCAGAACTACGTGACTCATGATCTTGAGTTGGCAGCTATTATTCATGCCTTGAAGATGTGGAGGCATTATCTTCTTGGCAGGATATTTGTATTGATGAGCGATCATAGTGGGTTGAGATACTTGTTTGACCAGCTGAATCTAAATGTCAGGAAAGGTATATGGTTGGACACCCTTAGTGAGTTTGAATTCAAGATAAAATACATTAAGGGAAAGGAGAATTAGGTTGCAAATGCTCTTAGTAGGAAGGTACAGGTGAATCATATAGAAACTATGAGCTCTTATGGGACATATTTACAGGATAGAATCTTGCAAGTAGGACAACGAGATGATAGGTATATGGATATTATGCACAGGTTACAACAAAGTACATGTACAGGTGGCCAGGATGCAGATTATCGTCTCGTGGAAGATGGTTGGGTGAGATTCAGGGAAAGGTTCTATGTGTCAAATCATAGTGAGCTCAAGAAGCTTATCTTGAGGAAGTTTCATGTCAAGCCATACTTGAGTCACCCAAGATATCATAAGACATTGAAGGCAATGAAGAAGTTCTACTATTGGTCGAATCTGAAGAAGGAAGTGGCAGAGTTCATGGCTAAATGTTTGGATTGTCATTAGGTAAAGGCAGAATGTAAGCATACAGGTGGTCTACTACAACATATTCTGATTCTGGAATGGAAATGGGAGATCATTTCCATGGATTTAATTACAGGTCTTTTGAGGACAACGAGACAACATGATTCTATTATGGTTGTGGTCGACAGGTTAAGCAAGGTAGCTCACTTCATTCCAATGAAGATTACATATTCAATTAGTGAGGTGGCACAGGTTTTCATCAGGGAGATCGTGAGATTACATGGTGCTCCGAAGAATATTGCGTCGGACAAGGATGCGAAATTCACTTCCAAGTTTTGGAAGGATCTATTTGCAGGTTTTTGTACAGAGTTGGCCTTTAGTACAACCTATCATCCGTAGATAGATGGACAAACAAAGAGGGTCAACAGGATCTTGGAGGATATGCTAAGGATGTACGTGATGCACCGACATAGAATATGGGAGGATTATCTTCCATTGATTTAGTTTTCATACAAAAATGGTTATCAGGATTCATTGAGGATGAGTCCTTTCGAGGCACTGTATGGGCGGTGTTGTAATACTACCATCAATTGGAGTGATCTAATGAACAGGTACTTATTGGACCGGATATGATGGCAAACATGGAACAAGAAATGCAGGTTATAAAGAAGAATCTAAAGGCAATACAGGATAGACAGAAGAGTTATCTAGAGTAGCACATGGAATTCAAGGAGTTTCAGGTTGGGAAGCATGTATATTTGCACATCAAGCCCAAGAAGAGCTCTTTGAGGATTGGATCATGTGCCATGTTGGCACCACGATATTGCGGACCTTTTGAGATCCTGGAGAGGATTAGACTAGTGGACTATCGACTTGCACTACCTCCAACAATGAAAGTCCATGATGTTTTCCATGTTTCATTGCTTAAGAGTTATATAGAGGATGTTGATCATATTATTGATTGGTCTATATTGCAGGTGGAGCAAGAAGGAGAATTATAATAGGAGCCTCAGTGCAGCATAGAGAAATTTAAAGTGCAGTGGAATTACTTTAGGCTTGAAGAACCTACATGGGAGATGGTGGATCAGATGCGGACCATGTATCCTTCTAGTTTTCCGGTGGAGGAAAAACAAATTTGGTATGATGTTTGGTTTATGTTTGACATATATTTTACTAATATTTTGGTGTATATACATATGTATATGGATGTAGATACCACCATGAGCTAAGTTATAAAGCTCCAATAAGCAGTATGGTTGTTGTCTTGTCATTTTGTCATGATGTTTTTCTTTTGAGCAGGTCATTCATTGTAAATACTGAAATGAGCTAAGTTATAAAGCTCCATGGGTAGTATGTTTTCCTTTCAACGGTTTTGTTGAGGCCTTGGTGTGATTTAACACCGAGGATGGTGTTCCCTAAGGGGGAGGGGTCTGTAAAATCCCCTGGTTGAAAGTTCATGTAATAAAAGTTAATAAAGGAAAAATAAGACCACGGTTAAGGGACACTTATTCTGCGTTGAATGTTGGGAAAATATATCCTAGTGGGAATCACTGGATGTGTTTATGGCTAAGGAAAATTGGAAAAGGCAATGGCTAATGCATTAAAAAGGCAAAAGGGTATTTTGGCACATTTATTTATGAAAATAAACAAAAAGAGGAGAAAAGCAAGGTGAAAGGTCATAGGTTGCATGTGAGGAGGAGATTGAAGGAAAATAATGGAAAATGAAGAAAATATAGGCCTCATTGATAAAAAGGCTTGTGAGGATCAATTTGTAACCTTTTTTAGTGCAGTTTTGGAGCTCTCTCATTATTCTCTCTCTCACACAATATTAGACACTTAGAGTTTTCTTGGAGCATTCTAGCTTTGGAGTAAGGAAGGGAAAAGCAAGAAAAGGAAGGACAAGGACAATAAAGGAAAGCAAAGAGAAAGAAAGGAAGATCAAGATCAAGAAACTTTAGCATAAATACTTGCAGGTAACATATTGCATGTGTGATTTCGTAGCTGGTTTTGACATGCATGGCTTTGCATTTTGGTATTTGGTTCTCGGGTTGTTAGTGGCATGGTCTTGCCAGGTTATGACAGTGGTTTTTAGCCTTCCCTTGCCTTTTTCCAGATAGCCATACTGCGATGGGATTGTTTATCGGTTTTGATCTTTGGAATTTCCAGAAGGTTTTAGAATCCTGGGGTGAAGGTGGTCTTAGGAAAATTCCCAAAAGCCTAGGAATCCCTTAACCGGTTTGGCAAGATACATGGTAAATGTTGAGGGTGGAGTCTTAGTTTAGGGCCTAATGATCCGATGTGGATTGCGGTAAAGCCTAAGAGACAAGGAGATGCAAATTTCTTCAAGGATAGTGATGAAGTTCGGAGGCATTCCAAGCTCATTTTGGTTTTGTGATCTCAGTGCCAGTTTTGGTGAGATAACGGTTTGGTGAGGGTGGAGGTGATTTAACCTCTGGATTCCCTTGGTTGTTTTTGGATTAGTTTATCCATGAGATCCTTCATTCATGCTTGGAGTATGGCATGGGGGTGACTAGTTGAAAGAAATATTTGGTTCAACCATGTCTATGGTTGGGTGGTATGTGGAAGTACCGAACCTAGTTGGCTCTTGCCTATGTTTAATAAAATTTAAGTTCTCTTACTTTTGTACTTGTTATTATGTGGCCTTAATGGTTGTTATCTCATTGTTATTTACATGGTTTAATGTTGGTTATAAGCATGGTTATATGACTGGTTATAGTCATGGTTATTTCATGTATTTACTTGTAAATGAAAGGATAATGGATGCAAAACCTAATTGATGTCAAAACAATTAAGTGAAGAGGGTGGTGATCCTTCTTGTCAAGTATGATATGAGTTATCAGTCATTTATTCTTTGTCTTGTATTCATGTCATGTAGATTGCATTAATACCAAGTGTTTGACAGAATGTCAGTCCCGGTTGGGGATGGTCAGGCCTAGTCCTGGAGCCAGTTTTTGGCTTACAAGTCTTTTTGTTATGTAATTTATGGATTCTAAAAGCTACAAGGGTTTCTGGGCAATGATAGGGATTCTGAGCTTGAAAAGTGGCACAAATATCAGAGTCGCGGGCACAACACTGGGGAAAAAGGCCCCCAAAAGCTCCCTTGCCCTTGTTATGGGAGCTTCTGGAGCCTCCCAAACGCACCCTTTTCCATATGAAGGGAGAGTCATGGGATTTGATGCAATAAAACTTCAATTGGTCTAAGGGACCAATTACCTGAGTGGTTGGGATGGATCTTGGGAGTTCTGTTACTGATGTGGAATGTCTGTGTGTTGTGTTCCACTGATTCCACTTCCTTAACTGACACATAGGGAGTCGAGTCATATCATAGTAACTTCTCGTCACATATTGACCCCGGTTGGATGATTACTTGGGTATATGTGGGATGAGGGTGTCCAAAACATCTGATTTCATGCACAAAACTTCATTTTTGTGTCCAACAGGCATAGTCACACCCATAGGCCTTCTCTGTGAGTAGTTGGGATACTCCAGTCGCACCCTTGACCTCACTTCCATGTGGCTGAGAGGCTACAGTCGCACCTATGAGCCTGCTTCCGTGCGACTGAGGCTTAGAGCAATGGAAAAATCTCTCTCCTTAGATCAGAACTTTGCTACAAATCAACAATGTTAGATGTTTGTCTTATTTATGCCCATAAATCATAGTTTATCAGTAAAGAGTATATAATGCAAATGACAATAGGAGAAGAAATATTATGAAGAGATTCTCCCTCTGTATGGGAATCCACTTCAGTCATCTTCATTCATGCCATCAACTTGTCTATAATATTGTCATGCATCAACATATATGTTAGATCATAAAGTCATACCATATCTCATATTTATCATGGTTATATTATCATCATCTACTTCATCATGACTTCATGACATCAATCTTTCATCAAGGGCTAATATCAATATAACTAATAGGAGTAGACTTCAAGAATCATGATCACAAGTATTGCTTCTTTGTCACATAACTCAATTCAATTTTACCATATGCCACAATCACTAAGCACATCAAGACATAACCTTGATCAAAAAAAGTTCATGAATATCAATCTTATTGTTACACTTCTATCATCATGGCTACTATGCTTTTCAAAAACAATATCAATAGTACAAAGTTACCATCTACTAGAATCAAGGTGTTAGCCTTTTATGGAATCAAGAAGTTCATTATGTAAGATACTTGTTCAACATCAAGTGCACCATTTCATCATAAGAAACATGAATCCAAATCACTTTCATATGAAATAAAGAACCGTTTGAGAAGGATACATTCTCATTATACCTTAGGGATCACCTTGCCATACCATTGAAACAATATACCACGCATATCTTGTAGTATTCAAATACCTATGCAACCTTTTATTTAACATAGGTAGCATGTAACACTTAGTCATCTTTTTATCAGGTGTCTCCTTACCTTTTACAACTCTAGTTTTTCTTTCCTGCATCTCAAATGATCCTCAAGAAGGATCCTCTTATTACATCTCATAAAGGAGGTTAGAAACATCCAAATACTCAAATATACATGCCGGAAGTATAAGTAATGATCAAAACAATAATCAAATCTATAAGTCTAAACAAAAGTAAAGGCATAAAGAAGCATCATAAGTCAAGAGATACTTATCTTCAATGAGAGGTGATCCTCTCCCTCTTGAACCAACCTTCAAGAGCCATCACTGTTCATTGTCCATATAACAATGTTTCCTTCAATATTTCAACCAACTTTATCAAGAACTAGGCCTACTAGAGACTATCAAATATGGCACAAATGCTTGAGCGTCTTCACATTGACCATGCTAGTTTTCATATCTCATATATTTTCCATAAACCAGGGTTTATCTCAAACCTCATAATATCAATCAAACCTTAATACACAAATTTCCTAAGGTTTTCTTCAAACCTTAGAATTATTTTAGGTCTCCTCCATCTTCTCTTGCTTCCATTAAAGGTGTCTCTTGGGGGTGATCTTCATGAATTTTCTTCAGCCTAGCTCTGATACCATGTTAATTTTTCATAGGGATATATTGTACTTTTCTTTGATAATTGCATTTCTTCATTAACACATTAGGTTCACCCAATAACATCATAACATTATTCATATTTACATCATTACTCATCATCATATGGAACTATGTAGAAAGAAGACTATCATCATCATCAATGCAGCGGAACATAAAGGAACAATAGTAGAAAAGAATTCACACA
Source organism: Pinus tabuliformis (assembly GCA_031772625.1). Taxonomy (NCBI): domain Eukaryota; kingdom Viridiplantae; phylum Streptophyta; class Pinopsida; order Pinales; family Pinaceae; genus Pinus; species Pinus tabuliformis. The sequence continues at coordinate 1,560,338,129 of CM062818.1, read as the reverse complement.
TAGAGACACCAGGATTGGTTAGAGACCAAGGAAAAACCCACTATGAGGAAAACCCTTGCAAATTCTTCTTCTTAGATTGTCATCAAATGATTTAGAAAAAAGAGAGTACAATGATCCATATCTTCATCTATGCAACTAACCAGCAAAAAAACTACAACATCCATGAAATGAGCCCAATAATGTATATGATCAAAACTATGATTCTGAAGATTGTAATGATCTGCCACACTCTGCAGTTAATTGCCGAAACATGCGGTCATTGAGGGAAATATTCAGAAGATTGAGATTTCATCTTTTATATCCCAGTCACACGGAGGAGGTGTCATGCGAGAAACTATAGATGTCACAATCGCTCCCTTAAGCCTGACATGCGAGCGACTAGGGTCAGACCTGGATTGCAGAAACCCAAAACCCCCAATCACATGGATGGAGAGTTGTATGTGTGACTGGAAGGCTCCAGTCACACATATTGGCCTTCCAGTCACACATATTGGCCTTCCAGTCACACATATTGGATTATGTGTGTGCTACTAAAGTCGTATCCTTCCTGTTCTGTGCGTGCGACTGGGACCCGAAACCCTAAATAAGATATACAAGCTTCAGACGTTGCAATTTCACTTCAGAGCGAACCTGATCCTCAACAAAAGAGCTTCAAACCTATGCAAGACAAAACAAGATAGAAGAGTGTCTCATTTTTATGTCCAAATGAGGTAGAGGTAACTTGTATTTATAGCCTTTCAAGGTGGTCCACTTTGCTTTAGGGCCGACCTTATCAAATGTGCACGTGGGATTTTTTCATAAATACACTTTGCCTTATCCAATTTTAGTGGTCTTTAGGTCAATTTTTGTCCTCTCAAAAAGAGGAATTAAATGCAATCATTATCCCTATCTGGTGAGTTGTCCAACGTGGAATTTGACCCTAGTTGCATATTTTTAACTAGATTTTGGAGGATGGGGACTTAAAAGATATCAATATATTTAAGTTGGATCTTCTAATTAAGAGTTTTTGGAGATCCATCTTTGTGTTGATATTTGGGCGACAATTATTACGAGGAAATATATGAACAACATGCCACTCACGGATTGGGTTAGGTGTGGGCGTTTTCCAAACATAATGGCTCTTACATTTGGAACAACTTTATGAAATCAAAACATTGGCTAACTGGAAATATTCCATGGGAGATTGGGTATGGCTCTAAGACATTACTTGACATTGATCCCATTCTTGGCATGAGAGGAGCCCACACCTTGCCGAATGCGATCATCAACATTTTACATGAAAAGGGATTTTTTTTTCATTTCTCAGATCAAAGGAAATTAAGATTTATTGCATGTATATCCCATTTTTGAAATATGCTAATGTTGTGGGATTATCTGTTGAAAATGTTTTTATTTGGGCGCGATACATTTTGGACCTTAAAATGGTGGGGATTTCTCATGCAGCTAGATCTAACAAACTTTGTTGAAATGGTAACCTGCAACAAGATCAACTGGTGGTCTCGGAAGTATATAATCATATCTCTCATTCTCTTTTGATTTGGAAGGACCTTTGCTAGTTTAGGTATATTTGGTCTTGGTATTTTCCTTTAAAGATTAAAATTTTCAGATGGCTAGTGTAAGTATGGGTTTGAAGGTCCTGGGAGATGCTATCTATGCTAGAGATATTTTGAAAATGTGTTACACCTTTTGTTTCAATGTCCTTGCCCCATTGCTTGTTGGATTCATGTTTTTTCTTTCTTGAAAATAATAATAATAAGGTAATGTATATCAAGGCCACAATTTTGCCTAGATGATGAATTGCCAAGAAATCTAATTCTGAGAGTGTTTGAATAATTTTTTTGATGGTGGAAATGGATTCAACACCATCAAGAACTATTGGTGCACCCAAAACCTGAAACTTGATAACTGTAACTTGGATTTCAATAAAAATCTACCAATTTTTCAAAAATATGCCAGAAGTTCCATTCTTTTTTGAGCAGAATTATAAACTCATTAAATTACCACAAATAATAATAATAAGAATAATAAATATTTTTAACATCAAAATTTTCTTTTTATATGAATAATTTAATATCCAAATGTCAAAGATACAAGAAAATGTGAAATGTGAAAGATCAAGAATATCCTTCCTTTGAAGGATATATCCTTCCATTGAACGATTTATTGTTAAATTAATTATTTCTTAGATTTGATAAAACAGTTCTGATTACTTGATTATAATTCAATTTATACCATTTCCCATCCACACTCTCACCGTCCCAAAACACATATGTTGCTTAATTAAATTGAAGATGATAAACAAACCATTTTTCAAAAACTATGATGATTATATAAAATCCAGGATTTCTTAATATTATTTTTTATTCAGTGTGAAATTTTGTTTATAAAATTTAAAAAGTTTATTTTATTTTATTTTTAAATTGGATTAATTAATATATATTTATATTTGGATCGGAAATATGAAAAATCTTAAAATATTTTTTCACATTTTAAGGATAGTAGATTTAGAAGCTCTTGCTTAGTCATTAGATCTTTCTTATTTAAAAATAATAATAATAATATTAAAAAACTTTACATCTCACTCTAAATCACTTGAGCTACCTCTATATATATAACTCGATCATCGTCAATTTAATATATATTTAATTAACATATTTTTGAGAACAACCAAAGTCGCCATGAAAAGTTGTATAAAATGAACTATAATCAACTAACCAGTGTTTAATTAACATATTTTTGGGAGCATCCAGAGTGTCCATGAGAAGTTGTATAAATTGAATTACAATCAACTAACCACAAACCCTTTTAATTACTCGGTAAAATAATTTTATTAATGTTTTTCTTATTGTAAAGTTGGATTAACAATTATAGTAGGATCTAGCCCAAAGAAAATCCCCAAGAAAATCAAAGACACTTTGAATCACTTTATATATATATATATATATTACTGGCTCATTGCCAATTTAATATGTGTTTAATCAACATATTTTTGGGGAGGGCCAAAGTGTCCATAGCAAGTGGTATAAATTGAACTATAATCAACTGACCACAAACCATTTTAATTACCCCATGAAATAATTTTATTAATATTTTGCTTATGCCCTAGACTACTGGCATCTTGCAGGAGTGAAAGCCTGCCCCCTTACTGACCACTAGTAGGTTATTCCAGTTGGCATGGTTTTCCTTGAATAAGGGTGATAACAGCTAGAGATGGTTGTCCTCACTGCTGGTTTGACAACTTAGTTTTGATAGATTTTCCCACCTTTGTAAATGAAAAAATAGGCTAAAATCACCCTAATCTTCTTCCTAATTTCAATAGGCAAAAAAAAATGAACCAACACTTCATGACAAAAGGATAATAATCACATGACAAAAAGACTATAACTTGACAAAAACCTTCAACCATCAATACTAATTTTCAAATAAACTTGAAAGAGATCCAACAAAGTTTTCCAACCTCAACCCCCAGTTGCTTTTCGAGAATTTTGCAAGTTTTTGCTGCCCTGACATGGTTGGAAATATTGGATTGTATACTTTTTTCAAAAAACCCGATAACAATATGCAAGTCTTAGTATTAGTTGAATATAGCCATTGCCGCTCCTCGAGGTGTTCTATGCTGTGGTTAACAAAAGAACTCTGAAAATTTCCAAAATATTTCATAAATAATAATACTGTAATTACATACACCACCACAAAAGAACTCTGAAAATTTCCAAAATATTTCATAAATAATAATACTGTAATTACATACACCAGCATGCGTCCTCTGTTACCTTGCAAGTCATTAGAATTCAAAGATGAGAAAACCAACGAAATGAAGATGAAAATGCATCTTTTGTTACGTTGCAAGTCATTAGAATTCAGAGATGAGAAAACCAATGAAATCAAGATGAATCATTTTGAATCAGAGACCGGAGAATCCACAGTATGAACATTTTTATACCAACGTTTCAATAGGCAAAAAAAATTGAACCATGCTGCAATTCGATGTTACCCATTAATGGATTGGTTTAATATATTTTAATGGATTGGTTTCAATTCTGTTTATTGAATTTATGACCACACTCTTTTTCCAAAGCTGTTCTTGATATTTAATAAATTTTTGGAAATCATACAAATTTACCAATCATGTTCAATGATTCTTCTAGAATCAATATCAGTGCACTAGACAATGTATTGGACAATGAAGAAATTCACAATTGAAACAATAAATATGAAAGGCAATCCAGCTAGCTTACATCAGTTTTATCTTAGGATCATACCTTTGTCTCTATAATAATCCATGGCTGATAACACTGTAGATTCTCAACATATGCAGATCCTTTTACACCACAATGACATCTGCATAGATTTTCTTTTAAAAACCCCAAGCAAATGTCTAAAATCCTGCAGAGCTTTAAAAACCGCAAGCAAATGTCTAAAACTGATGGGGCCAGCCCACGTGGTCCCGCCGCTACAGTGCTGAGGTGTAAGCAACCGTAGTGATTATAATAATGTGGTGGATCTGTTGGATAGTTATGTGGGTTGATTTGTAATCACGCCGTATGGATTTTGTTTTTATGAGGGTTGTACCTTAACGCTCTGTCCTTTGAACATCTGTCCTCCTCGGGATCCCATGCATCCGTCCAGGGTTTGGGGTTTTCACCCTTTCGCGCCCACCTCACTCTTGTTATTCCGCCTAGTCTTTTTGCTCTGCAAGATCTGTAACTCGCGGTCTTTTCCTCTGGGTGCGGTTTCCTGTTACTTGTTTGCTCGGCTCGCTGTTACGACTCCTGGTTACCCTCTCAGCTTCAATCGTTGCTGTTTGGTCCGATATGGCCCTGTTCCTCCGGCGTTTTATAATTGATTTGGTAAGTCTGGATGGCGTTGCTTCTCAGCTTGCATGTCGAACGTTGCTGTGGTTTGAGTTTTCGTTATTTTCTTTCCTTAGAGGGTTCCCATCTCTGCATATGTTGTTTGTACCCTGTGTATGATTTTGATTTTCTTCTGTCGACAATGTTCGCCCCTGGGACTACTGTTTGCTTCCGGCACCGGTTCGGTTCCTCTTCACGGTTCTTGATAACTCGATGGCGGCGTCCTCAGTTGGAATCTCTGCATGCTTATTTGGTAAGTTTGGGTTCTATGCCGGCATTCTTTTGTAACCTTCTGTTCCTATTCCTAATGTTGTGGCTCCTTCGTGAGCAGGGGTCCTCTCGGGGTTGGCTGGAAGTTATGGTTCTTCGAACAGGTAGGGCTCCGTCGCCTTTTGTCTGCTCGCCTTTTCAGAGGGTTTTTTTTTTCCTTTTACCCGGTTTATACTGTCGCCTAATCTAATCCTTCCTGTGCATGTTCTTGCAGGTGTGTCTGTTCGTGGTTCCGGTGTTTGAGCTTCCGGCAGTTCGGCAAACACGGGTAGTTTTCCTTTTGGTGTTTGGCAACTTGTTTTAGGGTGTTTCGACTTCAACTGTTGAACTTGGTTTTGGTCTTAGACTGCTCTCCATATGTGCTTGACCCTTCGTTAGTTGCTGGGCGTGGGTATGATGCTGAATCTTGTGCGAGTCGGTTTCTTGGTTGCTGTAGGGTTAATGTCTTCGACTGTGGTTTTAATTTAGGCTCTTAATGCGAACAGTATGTAAAGAAAACTTTTATTGGAAATCAATACATATATATTTTGACCGACTGTGCGGTGTATTCGTATGAATTTTAATTTAGGTGAATGGCAAGGACTTGTATCATTTCTTTTCACATACCTGTGATGAGGCTTTCTTTAATGGTCTGGTTGTATGAGCTTTGGCTACTGCTTGTCGTCTAGCTTGTTATTCTCCCCTCTGGGCTCGAAACCTGTAGCAAACACATTCGGCAGTCTTGCATGATACTTTATTTGCACAAATGCACAGTTTCTGGAAGCACGATAGGAATATATAAATATGCACAGAATGTTTCTTTCTTATTATTACTTCTCTGTTCTCTTTCACGAAGTCGAACCCCTGCAATGGTTTGTTTCACCCATTTTATAATACTGTTTACAAACAGTTTTGTAACTGCTGTCAGTTATGTTGTTGGTTATAACAGTTGTTTCATATGCGGCTTTTCCATAGCTAGTTAGTACATTCTGTTTTACATGTATTTCTCAACCGTAATATGGCTGTTTGGAAAACAAAGAACGCTACCTAATCACTACTGTTCCTAACTAAAATTAAAAACCATAACAGTATTGTTTTTCTTTGTTTTTTGGCAATTTAAAGGGGTAAAGTAAAATAAATAAAATAATAAAAAAAAACTAAGACAGATCTACTGTCCATCCAACGAACTGTGTCCTCTGTCCTTTTCGGAAACCACTGCCCTGTTAACCAGATGCTCCTGCATCAGGCTTCCGGGGTAAAAGAAATTCATGGCTCCGTTCCATGAGTTCCTCCACCGAATAACCAGCCTTCTGTATCTGCGTCGCGTCGAGCCATGAGCTGTCCTCCATTGGACGGTCTCTCCACTTGACGAGGTAACGCAGATATTCCTTCCTGCGTGTCTTCTTGGCTACCTGGGTGCTGAGGATCCCTTCAATCTCATGGGACTGAGCCGAAGGCAATTGTTTCTTCCAAGAACCGTCTCCAAATTGGGTGTCCCGTTCTGGCTGTACCACACTATCATCCTCTGCCTGGGCATTATATGGGAACAGGTCTGCCACGTTGAATATAGGTGATATGCCTATGTCAGGTGGCAGCTGAATCTCGTAAGCGTTGGCTGAAAATTTTCGTAGGATCTTGCATGGACCAATTTTCTTATATTTCAACTTATTATATGTGCCCTTAGGAAACCGTTCCCGGCGCAGATGCGCAAGGACCTCATCCCCTACATCAAAATGCACCTCTCGTCGCTTTGAGTCTGCTTGCTGCTTGTATTTCTGTACGCTGTCCTGCAACCTTAGCTTGACTTTTTCGTGAAGCTCGCTCATTGCTTCTGCAAAATCTTCCCCATCCGCGCTTCTCCGTTCCAGCTTTCCCAAATCTCGCAGTTCATGTATTCCCCGAGGATGCATGCGATACAAAATTTGAAATGGGCTAATTCCGGTGCTACGATTGGGCGAATCGTTATAAGCGAATTCTGCCTAAGCGAGAGCTCGATCCCATAATTGTGAATTTTCTCCAGTCAAACTCCGTAATAAATTCCCCAAGCTCCTGTTCACCACTTTTGTTTGTCCATCAGTCTGCGGATGATACGCAGAGCTGAAATTCAGTTGTGTGCCCAACTTTTTCCACAGGGTGCGCCAGAAGTGTCCTGTGAATTTTACATCTCTGTCTGAAATGATAGTCCTAGGTAGGCCATGTAATCTAACAACCTCCGTGAAAAACAAGTGTGCCACGTACGTGGCGTCACTAGTTTTCCGGCAAGGAATAAAATGAGCCATTTTTGAAAATCTATCTACCACCACCATTACTGAATCATATCCCCGCTGCGTTCTAGGCAGTCCTAGGACAAAGTCAACGCTGACTGCATCCCATGGCCTGCTTGGAACAGGTAGTGGTGTGTAAAGTCCAGTATTCTGAATGTGTCCTTTCGACAGTTGGCAGACTTTACACCTGGTTACATATCTCTGTACATCCCTGCTCATTTTAGGCCAATAATAAACATGTCCGAGTTGCTCCAAAGTTTTGTTGACGCCAAAATGTCTCGCTAATCCGCCACTATGCTTTTCCCGTACGATATTCTCCCTCATCGAACAGTTCGGGATACATAACTGCCCACCTCTGAACAATAATCCTTCCTGTAAATTATAGTCCAACCACGGGCTCGCATTCCTTAATACGGGATTTTGGCAGGCTTCAAAAGCTTCCTTGAAATCTGTGTCCGTTTGGTACAAATCCTTCAGATGTTCGAATCCCAATACCTGTATGCTACTCTCCTGTAAGAGCAAGGCTCTTCTGCTCAAAGCATCTGCCACTTTGTTGGCTTGCCCACTTATGTGTTTTAACACGAAAGTGAAACTCTGCAAGTATTCTACCCACTTGGCATGCTTATGGTTTAACTTGTGCTGCTGCATTACGTATTGCAATGCCGAATTATCAGAAAACAAAACAAATTCATTGCCCAGCAGGTAGTGCCTCCAATGTTTTAAAGCTTGGACCACTGCATAAAATTCCTTGTCATATGAGGAATATTTCTGCCGGCTTTCATTCAGTTTTTCACTGAAAAATGCTACTGGTCTGTCTTCCTGACTGAGCACAGCGCCAATAGCTGTTCCACTTGCGTCACATCGAACCTGAAAGAGTTTATTAAAATCGGGCAGCCTCAAGATTGGCCTCTCCGTGATCTTCCGCTTCAAAAGCTGAAAACTGTCTTCTGCCGCCTTGGTCCAACAAAAAGGCTGACTGGCCTTTTTGATGGTCTCTAACATTGGTGCGCAGATTTCACTGAAATTTCTAATAAATTTCCGATAAAAACTTGCCAGCCCGTGAAAACTACGTACCTCAAATAAGCTCTTCGGTGACGGCCAATTTATAATTGCTGCAATCTTTTCCGGGTCCATTTTCAATTCATTTTCTGCAACTACAAATCCCAGATAGACCAGCTCCTTCTGCAAGAAAGTGCATTTCTTCAAATTTATCAGCAGTTTGTTCTGCTGCAACTTCTCTAACACCTTTCGAACATGTTGAAGATGCTCTCTTTTTGTTCTGCTGAAAATTAAAATGTCATCAAGATAAACTATCACGAACTTACCAATAAATTCCTTCAACATCTCATTCATCAGCCTCATAAAAGTACTAGGAGCGTTACTCAATCCAAATGGCATGACCAGCCATTCGTACAACCCTTCATTAGTCTTGAAAGCTGTTTTCCATTCATCTCCCTCCCTAATTCTAATCTGATGATAACCACTCTTCAGATCAATCTTTGTAAAATAAGTTGCTCCACTAAGACAATCCATCATGTTGTCCATCCTCGGTAAGGGAAATCTATATCAAATCGTAATTTTGTTTATAGCCCACGAATCTGTACACATTCGCCATTCTCCACCCTTCTTGGGTGCAAGTACTGTTGGTACTGCACAAGGGCTCAAACTTTCCCTGACCAGTCCCTTATCCAGCAACTCCTGCACTTGTTTACAAATTTCCTCATTGTCTTTCGGGCTCATCCTATACGCTACCTTGTTTGGTAAGCTCGCTCCAGGTATAAAATCAATATGATGGCTAATACTTCTCTTGGGAGGCAACTTATCTGGCAAATCGTCAACTACAATGTCTTGGAATTCTTCCAACAACTCCTGAATTTCCACAGGCAGTTCTGACTTTTCTGTATTCAGCAACATCGGTCTTGTCCTCCTTACAATTGCGTAATTGACCTCATTTTCCTCAATCTGTTTCACAAACTGTTTTCCTCCAATTAATAATGTTTTTGTTCCGCTTGGTTCTGCTGTGTCTTCCTCTTTGATGGGTACAAGCGTGTGTTTGACCCCATCTTTCACAAATTTATAACAATTTGTCTTCCCATCGTGTGTCACCTTCCGGTCATACTGCCACGGTCTCCCAAGCAGTATATGGCACACGTCCATAGGCATAATATCACAGACCACCGTGTCATGATATTTTCCAATGTGAAATTCTACCTCGCACTGTTCATCTACTAGTAGTTGGTGGCCCTTTTGTAGCCACGACACCTTGTAAGGTGTGGGGTGTTTTAACCGCTTAAATCCCAGCTTTTCCACCATTTCGGTGGCCACCAAATTGTCTGTACTTCTGCTGTCTATAATCAATTTACAGCACTTCCCCCGTGATTTGAAAACTGTTCGAAACAACGCTTTTCTCTGGGTCTATTCAGCCACCTCCTTGGCTAGTTTCAACAGCACTTCGTTCAAAATTAAAGCTTCCCCTATTTCTGCCACATTTTCGATCTCCTGGGGTTGTGCTTCAGCTTCCTCAGGCTGCGCAACAAATGCTCCCCTCTGGCCAGCGTGTTCAGCTTCCGGGCATTCGAAGGATCTGTGCCCCCACTTATGGCACCTGTAGCACTGGACATTAGTCCCCCTTCCACGATCCCTGCTGATATGGTCGACCTCCTCTAGTGCTTTCTCCCTTCTCCGTTGTCCCTGAAGTTCTGGAACTGCTGCCTTCTTCGCTATTGGTGGCAGTTCTCCCTCTGCCATAGGACTGGCCTCGTCCTCTGCCATTCCCTCTCCCTCTCCTATTATTCTGTTTCCTGTTAATTTTCTCTTCAGCCTTTACAGCACTCTGGAAGGCTTCTTCAATATTTCGGGGAGAGAGAATACTGATTTCGTCCAATATTTCCATCCTCAAGCCATTCACATACCTCGTTGTTTTTTCTGGAGTATCGTCCGTATAACCAGCACGTAAATTTACTCGATAAAACTCTTCTGTGTACTCTTTTACAGTCATACCTTTCTGCCTTAAATTTTGTACTCGCCGATAAAGTTCAACCTGGTAGTCTTTAGGCAAAAACCTGCCCTTCAGTTTTGCCACCATCCTTGGCCACTTCCTTATCGGCAACTTGTTCATCCGTCTTCTGTCCGCTTGGACGCTATCCCACCATAGGGCAGCGTGTCCTTTTAGCTTAGTCGCAGCAAATCTAACTCTTTTATCCTCACTAATCTCCTCATTTTCGAAATACTTGTCTAACTCACTCACCCAATCCAATAAAACTTCAGCGGACAGACTGCCATCATAATTCGAGATTTCCGGTTTGGGTTTGCTGCTGGCTAACAATACTGATCTCAACAGTTTTAATTCCGGGGCTTCTTCCTCTGACCCATCTGTAACAGTTGCTGCCTCATCTTCACTGTCATCTCCAAGTTCCGGGTCTCTTCGCCTTCCTGCCTCTACTGCTTCCAAGCGAGCAGTAAGGATTCTCAACTGTTCTCTCAAACCCTCGTCTGCTATTCTACGTGCACCTCTTCCTCGTCCTCGTCATTGTACTTCCATCTTTCTCTACCTCCTTAAAAAAAAAAAAAAAAATTTGCTCTGATACCACTTGATGGGGCCAGCCCACGTGGTCCCGCCGCTGCAGTGCTGAGGTGTAAGCAACCGTAGTGATTATAATAATGTGGTGGATCTGTTGGATAGTTATGTGGGTTGATTTGTAATCACGCCGTATGGATTTTGTTTTTATGAGGGTTGTACCTTAATGCTCTGTCCTTTGAACATCTGTCCTCCTCGGGATCCCACGCATCCGTCCAGGGTTTGGGGTTTTCACCCTTTCGCGCCCACCTCACTCTTGTTATTCCGCCTAGTCTTTTTGCTCTGCAAGCTCTGTAACTCGCGGTCTTTTCCTCTGGGTGCGGTTTCCTGTTACTTGTTTGCTCGGCTCGCTGTTACGACTCCTGGTTACCCTCTCAGCTTCAGTCGTTGTTGTTTGGTCCGATATGGCCCTATTCCTCCGGCGTTTTATAATTGATTTGGTAAGTCTGGATGGCGTTGCTTCTCGGCTTGCATGTCGAACGTTGTTGTGGTTTGAGTTTTCGTTATTTTCTTTCCTTAGAGGGTTCCCATCTCTGCATATGTTGTTTGTACCCTGTGTATGATTTCAATTTTCTTCTGTTGACAATGTCCGCCCCTGGGACTACTGTTTGCTTCCGGCACCGGTTCGGTTCCTCTTCACGGTTCTTGATAACTCGATGGCGGCGTCCTCAGTTGGAATCTCTGCATGCTTATTTGGTAAGTTTGGGTTCTATGCCGGCATTCTTTTGTAACCTTCTGTTCCTATTCCTAATGTTGTGGCTCCTTCGTGAGCAGGGGTCCTCTCGGGGTTGGCTGGAAGTTATGGTTCTTCGAGCAGGTAGGGCTCCGTCGCCTTTTGTCTGCTCGCCTTTTAAGAGGGTTTTTTTTTTCCTTTTACCCGGTTTATACTGTCACCTAATCTAATCCTTCTTGTGCATGTTCTTGCAGGTGTGTCTGTTCGTGGTTCCGGTGTTTGAGCTTCCGGCAGTTCGGCAAACACGGGTAGTTTTCCTTTTGGTGTTTGGCAACTTGTTTTAGGGTGTTTCAACTTCAACTGTTGAACTTGGTTCTGGTCTTAGACTGCTCTCCATATGTGCTTGACCCTTCGTTAGTTGCTGGGCGTGGGTATGATGCTGAATCTTGTGCGAGTCGGTTTCTTAGTTGCTGTAGGGTTAATGTCTTTGACTGTGGTTTTAATTTAGGCTCTTAATGCTAACAGTGTGTAAAGAAAACTTTTATTGGAAATCAATACATATATATTTTGACCGACTGTGCAGTGTATTCGTATGAATTTTAATTTAGGTGAATGGCAAGGACTTGTATCATTTCTTTTCACATACGTGTGATGAGGCTTTCTTTAATGGTCTGGTTGTATGAGCTTTGGCTACTGCTTGTCGTCTAGCTTGTTATTCTCCCCTCTGGGCTCGAAACCTGTAGCAAACACATTCGACAGTCTTGCATGATACTTTATTTGCACAAATGCATAGTTTCTGGAAGCACGATAGGAATATATAAATATGCACAGAATGTTTCTTTCTTATTATTACTTCTCTGTTCTCTTTCACGAAGTCGAACCCCTGCAATGGTTTGTTTCACCCATTTTATAATACTGTTTACAAACAGTTTTGTAACTGCTGTCAGTTATGTTGTTGGTTATAACAATTGTTTCATATGCGGCTTTTCCATAGCTAGTTAGTACATTCTGTTTTACATGTATTTCTCAACCGTAATATGGCTGTTTGGAAAACAAAGAACGCTACCTAATCACCACTGTTCCTAACTAAAATTAAAAACCATAACAGTATTGTTTTTCTTTGTTTTTTGGCAATTTAAAGGGGTAAAGTTAAAAAAAAAAAAAACACTAAGACAGATCTACTGTCCGTCCAACGCACTGTGTCCTCTGTCCTTTTCGGAAACCACTGCCCTGTTAACCAGAGGCTCCTGCATCAAAAACCCTGCAGAGATCTTTTGGTTTGAGGAGGCCTCTACGTTCAGATCAAAGCTTTCAGCAGGGCGCTTGTCATCCGAAGAATAAGTCATATTAAAATGATCAGCAGAAAACCCTTTGATGGCATCCTTAGCTGCGAATCCAGAAAAGTCTTCCCACTCAAACGAGGGTATCCAGGGCGATTTACTTTTCATAACCTTCATATCAGAGTCTTGTCGCATTGATACCTCCTCCCAGATTCCGAAGTTCCCGTGAAAGGTCTTCATATATTGAATTTTTTCCAACAGTGCAACAAATTCCTCAAAATCATCTCCAGTGCTCTTTGATGCAACAAAAAAACTCAAAATCATCTCCAGTGCTCTTTGATGCCCTGCGCTGCCTTTTGGCCTCGGCTCCATCTTTTTCAATTTGTGAGGCCTACTGTTTACCCGCAGCACAGGATTGGAACTCGAGCAATCGTTTCGGTCCCTTCCAGGAATCCATGGACACAATATAAATTCATTCAAAGTTCAGTCATCCAAAAATGAAACCAGTATTAATTACCTGCAGAGGTAAGAGTAACGCATGATCAAACAAATAAGAGAGCATAATGTGAACATAATCTCCAACGAGTCAGATTCTCTATTTTTCATCTCAGAATCTGCATGTGCTGTAAGATCAATTTGTAACTGTTTTTGATGTGCAGTAGCATAACCGCCTCTTTTTCATAGAGGGACTCTTTCTCTAGTTTTTGTTCTTTTTGTTTTTAGATTTTCCAGCTTCAAATGTTTGACAATGTACTGTCTGGATCCTTTATATAGTCTCAATATAATACAATTATGTTTTTTCTTCCTGAAAAAAATCTCCAACGAGTCAGAGGACCCCGCAGTACCAGACTGAAATCACGTGGCAAACCTGATAGACAACGATTTAAGTATATTTTTTCCAATTTAAAGAACGGGACAGGTGTAGAACGGGATTTGGAGTTTTTTTCGGGAATTTCAGCAAATAATTTTTAGTTAAATTGTGATTTTTGGTTATTTAAAATGTATTTTTTAATATATATATTTGAATTCAACACTGTAAAAAATTTCTGGAGTATTTGGGTTGTGAAGAAAATTCAAATTTGTGATTTCAAAAAATATTTGTCTTATTCTGAACAATTTTGACTTAAAAATATGGCCGGAAAAACTATTTATGGCCCTGTAGAAAAGTATTGTATAATTATTAAAAATTTTGTTATTTGAAATGTGTTTTTAATTGCATATATAGATTCAAAACTGAAAAACTCACAGGGCAGTCTTGTACTCGGGTAGTGGAGAATGCCATAGTCTAATGAAGCCACAACTTCACTCGGATAGCAATTCCTCAAGAAATCTGACTGTGGGAGTGTTTAAATTGTTTTTTTTATGGCGGAAACAGATTCAGCACCATCAGGAACTGTTGGGGCACCCAAAATCCTGAAGCTTGACAGCTGCAACCTAGATTTTCTTAGATTTCCACCAGATTTTCTTGAGATCATGTTCGAATTTCTATTGTTTTCCAAGCAAAAATGTGGTCTATTTAGACTATTCCATGGAGAATTCACAACTCAAATTTATGATTTCAAAAAATGTTTTAGAGTATTCCATGGGGAATTCACAACTCAAATTTGTGATTTCAAAAAATCTCTACCAAATTCTAACCAATTGGTTTTTCCAATAATGAGCATTTTGTTTTTCCACACAAAAGAAATTGCTTTCTATTATAAAATGAGAAAGTACATATATCAGCGAGAGGGATTTCTCAATCACCGACAAGAATGGAGAATATCCTTTACCAGTCAGCCCTACAAACATAGATCTGGGGTACAATATAGAAATTAGGAGTCATCATAATCCAAGACAAAAAGTCATTATAACATAGTGAAACCTGCTAAGGATCATTTCCAGAAACAGGGGAATGATAGAGAGCCCTGTAGCCAATAAGAAACTCATTAAAAGGGAATAAAGCATTCCCCTTTCTGAATGCCATTTTCAAGATAATATGATCAGGAACTGAGTTGCAACCTTTTTCTGAGACGTTGTTTTGGGTCCTATAGATATGCAAGATAGATAGATAATGGAACTCAACTGACAGTGTTTTGATTCAGAGCTTCCAAGGGTCAAGAGCTAAAGAATTTAAAGAGCCCCTGTCATTTTCCCATTCAATACTGATTTGGAATCTCTAAAAATAGCGAGATCCCTGAGAACAAGCCAAGTTGGGTAGTGAAGGACCCCCCAAAGAACGAGGAGTTTGGCTTGGGTGTTGGATCCCAAGACATAGTGCCAATAGAATCTATAAGAAAGCTCAAGACCAATGTGAATGGCCATACCACATCCACAATAATCAAAAGCTAATGCACCATCAAAGAAACCCACAAGATAGGCTGACCAAAGATCTCTAGGAGGGAGAAGACTTTTATGATCAGGGAACAAAGTGACAGAGAATTTCGAATAGTATATTAGGATGTTGCAACAGGTCCTCCAGATATTCGGCAAAACTTGATCAAAGATGGAGACATTTATTGACTTCCAAATGCCGTAAATAATAAAGAAAACCAAAGTAAAATGTGGTTTATGATCCACAATCAAGAATTAATGTCCGAACAATCCCAATCAACAAAATAATTAATCATTTGAAGCACCCAATTTTAAACTGATAAGACAAAGAGATAATTTGTGTCTTCTCCATGTCATTGACATATATATGAAAGTGATTTGTGTCCCTAGAAAGCTTTTATACATAGGATTTCCCAAGTGAGAATGCGGTTATACTCTGTCTATACTTTTCGAAAAATGCTAATGAAGACTCTCTCCAGCAGATTGTGAGAGTACAGAGAGGATGGAGTATGATGAGAAATTCGCAAATGCTTTTCTGAAGACACAAACGCTTTGTCATATTGTGCAGAGTGCGACTGAAAAGAGAGTATCGAATAATATGAGAGCACATGGTTACGTGTATCCGTGCGTGCTCTTAGGCATCGAGTGGCAACAATCATTTCAGAAAACACCAAATAGGTAAGCGCAGTGGAAGTGAAAAAATTATTGCACGAGGGTGTTCCATTTTGCAACCAACCTCTATTATTTTGCCCACTTGCATTACTCCAACCAAACCAAAGAGTGACTGTACTATCACATATCCTACAGGCAATCACATACTCTTAATCTTAAATTTAAACTTTGTTACACATATAATTCAATAAAAGAAGTGTAATATGTAATAACGAAAAAACATAACAAAGCTATCTTTTTCTAAAAGATTTTAAAAGTGAATTAGATTTCTATGTAATAAGAACAATGTTATTTAGATTTTTATTATACTTTTACAACAACGCTCCAAGTTATATAAATAGGAACCTTTTGATCCAAAGAAAATCAAATTATCAATTTTTGGTATAATAAAGATTGTAAAATTGATAAAAATGACCTTATAGAAGTTTATGATGAGTTTTTATAAATTGGCAATATAAATAGTTACATAAATCCTAATTCAAAAAAAAAAAATCATATAAATAGATATGTAGAGAAGCATTGGCACTTTAAATTTGAGCTTAAAAATATCTAGAGTGAAATTCTAATTACTTGAGAAAATAAAGAAAATAATGTATGATCTCCTTAAAGGATTTGAATTCATACCATAAGGAGATTTATGAATCTCAAATGTCATGGAAAACATTTAAACCCTTATTCACATCAATAGGTTTTTATTTTGGAGTTAAATGCCTTGGAAAAGGGAAATTTAAGGTCAATGAAACTTTGTTCCTATTCCTCACATTCACAAAGTCTTCAATTTGGAAATCAAACAATGTTTCCCTAAATCATCGAGTGGAAACTTCATTATTCATATTTTTAAAAGTGGGGAAAAAATAACCCTTCATATTATAGACTATTATGATTTTCAAATGAGTTTAGCCTCGGTGGTTAGATGGAATTGTTGTGATCCTTCCTACCTACCCAAGTTCAAGTCTTATCAATTGACATGTTTAAGCTCTAGAATAGATTAAGCTATGTGATGCTCTTAAATGAGTATATATTGTGCACTAGCTTGGTACCAACGACCTCTTTGTTTTCTTCTGGCTAATAGGGAGACTAATTTCTTTACCCAAGAGGTCACATGGGAAAAAAGGGTCATTATGATTAGCTATCTTTTAGCTACTGTGGTATAGAATTATTTTGGAAAAGAAAATTAGCATATGATTCAAAAGTGAGGGAAGAAAGCTAAATGTCAAGTTAGTTTTTTACATTATCATCTAACTAGGGACTACTTAGTTACTCTTACGATTATCCCAAGAACGTCAAATAATAAAATCAATATCTTGCGTTTCTTCATTGATTTAGAGTGACTTTAGGAAATCTTTTGACATGGTGCTTAGAAATAATCTTGAAATATATTAGAAGAGTTAAAGGTTTATTTTGACTTAAGATTTACTATGATAAGGTTGCATGAGAAAGAGATTCCTAAGTTTAGGAACAATGAGAGTTGGTCATAAGCATGGAAACTTATAGGGGTGAAACTTCTGCCATTAGTGAAGTTAGGGGGTTTGGAATTTTGGTTAGGTAAATAATTTGCATAGAGGGGTTTGACAATAAATGGTTTTTTTCTAAAAAGGTATAACTAAAACCCTTAATCCACAAGTATATGTGAGAGGACATAAAGGAAATCCATATTTTCCTTTGTAAATTTTGAACCAAATCCTCCTATTCAACTTGATTTTCTAATAATGGAAATTATTTGAAGGTATTTCACCTAAATTTTATTGGAATATAAACTATTTGGAAGCAATTTTCCCGTGGAAAATTTTAAGAACCATCTTCCCCCCACCTTGCCAAATTGATATGCATAATAAATGGGTGAATCGTCACAACAAATAGGAAAATTTGAAGACTATTTGATCAATTGTGTGTGTGTGCGTGTAAATATTTTACTTAATTATATAATCTTGTAAAACATAGGTGAGCCTTTCACTAAATTACAAAAGGTTATGAAGTCTTGGCAATTTTATTGATAAAATATGAAACTATATAAATAAAAGGAAAATATATTCATTAAACTAAAATAATTTTCCCTTCTTGTACATAATGTTGCAAGCATCAAGTGTTATGTTTGTCAAGGCTATTATTGTACAATTGCATATCCTTTGTTTAATTTTGATGATATTTCACCACAAATTTCTTATATATGTTGATCCTAACCATCATTTTATCCTTAATTTGTTTGGATATTCCACTAGATAGTTCGTCACAACATATCTGATAAAAATATATTGATATCTACACTAAGAAGGTTAAATTCCTTTAGATTTTAGATTTGTTAATTTTAGATTTGTTGTTTATGTATGAAATAGATAAAATGAAAAAAATAGAGAACAATAAAATGCAATCACACACCAACCACAATGAACACAAGATATGCTCCAGGAAACCCTCATGGAAGACAACCCAACTGCAAGGTGAGGTTTCTCTACTTTCTTTTGTTAGGAATGAAATAATGAAGGTACAAAGGAGAAGACACTCTCTATGGAGTCAACTGAAACCCATGATCCGATAAGATTTTATAGAATGCTAACTTCCTCTATTATGCTCTATCAACCAATTCCTAGTTTCTTTGCTCTACTATGGAACAAGATACCATCAAATAGAATGAAACCTCTTTTCCTCTCAGTAGTTTGGTCATAACATAGCTCTATATAAGAACCTTCTGAGAGAGTCTTGTGCTTGGTTATGTATTTATATGTGTGTTGTTATTGCATTCTATTCTAGAAATATTTCTTTAGTATTTTCACCTTCATTTGTGCAAGTTTCTTTGAAAACAACCTAGGTTAGGGCTTAAACTTTCCCTCTAGGGTTTTATTGTGTTTGTCAAACCTCTTGATTGAATATGAGTGGTTTTTTTGTTTTGTTTATGGCCATCTATACCATATTTTTTTAGTTGATTGGTTCATGTTCAAGTTTAGCATATGTTCCTTGCTATACCTTGTGTGATTGTTCGACTTGTACAATATGAGCTTTCTCTTTTCCTGTTTGGATTATAACTTTGAAAAGAGAAAAAAAACTGTTTTGCTTGATGTTTATGGTTCTTTATTTATGTGTAGTACGAGCTTTCTCTTTTCTTGTTTGCATTATAACTTTTAAAAGGAAAAAAATATGTTTGCTCTTTGCATTTAATTCAGTAGGTTTGAATGAAAAAAAATAAAAAAATCCTTGTGAGCATTTGTGATGCATTCCAAGTTTGCATTTCTTGTTAAGCATCTTTAGGTTAATTGGGTTGAAGTGTTTCTACACATGGCTCATGTTTTGAATAGGATATTGGCTATCATCCAATTTCCTTTTCATTTTCCAACCCTAGTTACATCATCTGCATCTTTTTGTGATTGTTGCACTCTTGTTGCAATTGTTGCACTTTTGTTGCATTTTTACGTTGCCTTGCATCCTAGTTTATTTATTTGCATTTGGGAAAATTGATTTGTTTGGTTCCTTGTTCATTGCTTTTGAAAAATAAAAGTTATTTTCTCTTGCATCCAAAGAGAAAAAAGGAAAGAAAAGTTGTCGTTTTCAAAGTTGCATTATAAGTCCTAAAACTTGCATTGCAGTTTGAAAAGCTACATGTAGGTTTGGAAGTTACATTGAAATTTAAAAATTTTGCGTTGAAATTTGGTAGAAGTTGAAGAAAATCAAACTTTTCATCGAAGAAAGAGAAAAAATGCATGCATTTAGTTATGTTTTCTTGCTTCGATTTCTTTTGTTGAGTCAATAATGCCATAAGTTGCACTACCATCTCCCTTGAGTAATAACAACCAATTAAAATCAACACCTAATTAAAATAAACTAGAATTTTTCTTTGTCTAGAAAACCAAATAGTATAGGTTTAATTAGGGCCTTAGGATAAGTATGGAGGGTAAACTCTCCAATGCCACTTGAACCAAACATAAAAGTTGATTAGAAAGTGCAAAGTCCAGTGTCATATAGGTTGTCAAGGAAGCTCCTCTAACATAAGAGTTAAGCACTAGGTCGTGTAAGGACAAGGAAAGAGAGATACCCCATCCCCTACTTGTCCAAACAACTACTTACGATTGTCTTCCTTAGCTTTTGATTATGAGATGGAGACTTAGTTTTCTTTCCTAGGTTCCACCTAGGTGGTTTCAGGGGGGATTACCTGCACTACCTAAGGCAAAGATTGTACCACTGATATAATGCTCCTGAAGAGAAGTTCACGAGGTGGTGGTAGCTGATAAAGGCTATATTACTAGGTCAGGATAACTACTTTTCATACCTTCATTAGTAAGACTAGGGTCCTCATTATGCCAAGATTTCCTTCAAAATTCTATATAGCCACTCTTTTGCATTTTGGTTTACGGTCCTAATCACCTGAAGTGGAAATACATAAGAGTTGTTTTCCTAGCTATTGCTTTAAGAATTTTTGTAGTTGAGTGTCATGTGCTCCTATATTTCTTTAGGAATTTTTGAGTCTTCTTGATTTTATACTTCTAAGGTGGCTAAGGGATCGAACCGTCGATCAAGGAAGCTTCATGGAATTTCTCCTAAGAGTGTGAAACCTTCACATCAGAGGCATAGGCTAGACAATACTAGTTCACTGGAATCAATTAGGATCGATATAGAGGAACTGAACCAGCCCTGTGAAGGATAAGCATCTGAAGAGGAACTTGAAGCCTGAGGTCTTCTTCATGATATTAATGGTCATGTATCTATTCAAACTCTATTTTCTTCAGGTCTATAGGACACCTTAGATAGTGTTGAGGTTGAGGAGATTCCAAATACTTATGATCTCAATGTTAATTGTTACCAAGAGAGAATTTGTGGGTGGTGTATTTTTTTGGGAATTATGTTCAAGATTCCCCTTTTTTCTCTCCTTATTTCATAATTCCCATTCCAATTAGCACTAGCAATACCACAAGAAACATGGGTGCCCACATCTCATCTTTTGTTGTTTGTGTGGGGGGCAGGTGGTTCACCTACCTTATCCATTGTCTCCATATTTATTCCTATTTCTATAGATGTTGGTCCCCTTCCTCTCCTAACATCAATGGAAGAAATCAACCTTTTGCTCCTTATGTTGGTGCCACTACTACATATATTGGGTGAAAAATTTGATGCTTTATTCTGACAATACCGATAAAATCGGTCGTACTGTCAGATTTTATTTAGATTTTCCTGTATTTAAAAAAAAATCCTTGAGCAGTATTAGATATCTAACGCGATAGAATAAATGTGTTGGATATCCAATTGCTTCCTCATATATCCGATTTGTCTCCAAGGTGCATTAGATTATTGACATTTGACCAGGTCAACCATGATGATGTCAGAAAACCATGATGGAGGGATCAATTTATTTTAACATTATACAACATCTCTCCATATTTTGCGGATGTTGAAAATCCACCACAATAAAATTATATATAAGGGTTATTTTTTATTTAGAAATAATTTATTAATTGCATTACAAAAAGTCAAACTATGGTTGATTTTTGAAGATAATCAATATTGAAAGTTTTGTAAGGAAAAACGTATGATGAAAATATTATTTCCCTTATAGTGCATGTAAGGGGCTACAAGAAGAGGATATTTTTAATAAAAATAACTTAAGAACATCGTAGACAATTTGGACACCTTGAAGGCGGCATGAATATCGTCCCTTGGTAAGTTATTCATTATATGTCTTTATATTGCACTTTTTTTTGTAAATTAGGGGTTTATGGTTTAAGGGGCTTAGGGTTATGTTGTAGCAGCTACAACCACCCTCCAAAAATTTACTTATGCTTCGTTTTGGAGCCTCCCTTCTAAAACATAATAGCTCATCTCACACTGATCTAGGTACTTATGTTTCAACTGAGATTTATTCTTTCAGTTTTGGCTTGTGTTTGCTTAGTTAGCCCTTTTTCTACCCCACAAGCCGATCTTTTGACTTGGTCTTTCGACAATTCTGGGCTTTCCTTAGAGAATTGTGCAATTCTTGAGGGCAACTAGCCTTTCTCTTGGGAATTGTGCAATCATAAGTGCCAATGGGCCTTGAGCCCAAGAAATGTGCAGAAATGGATGGCAGCCAGCCTTGAGCTAGGAAATTTCTCAGAACATGAGAGGCACCCTAGAGCCACTCAAGATATAAATTGTGTAGAACCAACTGTGCTCAGAAATTGCGCAATGCATGAGCTAGAGAGTTGCCTGGTTCTTCCCAGAACTATGCAATCTCTCAGGTAATGCATGACAATTTTTCCCAAAAAAGAAAAAAAGCAAAAAATAAAAAAGCGTCCCTAAAAGAAAGGGGTCTATTTTTAGCTACCCAGAGGAGGCACTTGAGTTATTTTGGAAACTATCGCCAAGTGTCGCTTTTTCCTTGATTTGTGGCATGCACGTCATAAGCCCTATTTTGACCAAAACTTTTTAACCGATGCTGCTAGAGCACATTTTCACATTCAATCTTTGAGCTCTGGCACTCCTGAGGAGATAAAGGAACCTTCAACGCGATCGTCATCACTTTTATGGGTGAGTTTTGCTTTTCTAGTCTTTTCGCTTTTTCTGTCGTTTTTTTGGTTTAGCTTGTGAGAGTGTTGTTTCACTTGTTTCTTTCAACGACTACTGGATTTTTAAATTATTTTATCTTTTAGAAGTGTTGTTTCAAGTTTTACATTGCCTTTCACAAGTGTCGCATGTGTTACCTTGTTTTTGCACTAATGGTCGTCATTGTGGCAACTCCCTTCACATGCTTCGTTTTCCTTCAGTTTGATTGATTCCTGCACTTGTTTCACTTGCATGCATCATCACTTAGTCAAATATGCACTCAACATCACACCATCCTTCAGATATGCTCGATTTCACACTCCCTTTGGGCAGATATGGGTTTCCTTGGCCCGTATCTCACTTTTCACTACATTCATTGCACAATCTGCGAGCTCAAGGCCTCTGCCTTAGCTTTTGGAATTACACAAAGGTTGTCCTGCCCTGGCTGGAACTATGCACTACGCAATTATAGGAACCAACCTCCCAGATTTTCCACTGAGACTACACAATGCGCAGTCTCTCCCAGCCTTGGCCCAAGACTAATATGTGCATTGCATAGTTCCAATCAGCAAGCTTCCTGACCGACTATTGGGACTGCGTAATGCACAGTTCTACCAAGCAACCAGTGACCTCTTGAACCAGAATCACGCAAGTTGTCCCATCATGAGCCCAGTTTGTTGCTTGGTTTTGACTTGAAGTCGATTTGGTTTTAATCTAACATTTTCTTGCCATGAGTGTCCTCTCTGTCCCACAGGTACAACAATTGTTGAGCATCTCTCTAGCAGTTACAGTTAACATGGCTTCCAAGATAGTTGCATCAAAGGGAACCGTAGAGAGCAGTACTGGGGAAGCAGTTGATCAAATATCTGTTAATCTACCAGTATATGCAGACACTTAGTTGTGCATTGAGAAGGGTACAACATTGAGATGGCATCAAATCAAGGATAATTTTGCATAGTACCTCAAGGAAGACTTAGAGGATCGACAGGTTTACCTTAGCATCCACCGGCCAGACTTATACAAGTTTTCATGTAGGTACCCCATCTTCCCATGTGCAGACATTATCAACTAGATTGTCTCATACATAGATGAATAGACAATGACATTTATTAGTGCCAGTGGGATAGATCTTTCCACCTTTAGGGCGGAGAAATTTCACCATATGTATCATTTACCTTAGCTGATGAAGCACATGGAATTATTTTTCTATGCCATCCACAACTTTGTGAACATTAGAGATATCGTCAAGCACTGGGTGAAATAGCCATAAAAGTTTAGATAGACACCCAATCATGTCTACAAGACAAAGTCTCTTAGGAAGGCTTATCAATTATTGATCATCTTTGCCTATAGAATATATGGTCAAGAGAACATAGAAATCTTTCCTGAAGGTTGGGTAGTCGTGTTGGACCAATTGGTGAATGATGGGAAGCCATTCAACTGGTCAAACTTGTTGGCTCATCAGTTGAATATCCATGTGACTAACACTTAGAATCCGCCCAAGAATGAGCAAGAAAGATTTTACATGTCTGCATACTTACTTGATGCAATCTGTGCCCAACAACAGTTCCCTGGCATGAGATGGACATGGACACCAAAGGATACTATCGTCAATTTTTATTGCAAGTTTCTTTCTGACTACAACTATCGAGGAGTGATGGTAAAGCTAACTGACCATTTTATCATCCCGTTGTACAAGCTTATCTTTGAGTAGGATCCCCCTTCCATGTCCCAAGAAGCAATGGAGGTGATAATGAACATTGCAGATTGGTATGCCTCACCAGGTGGCACCTTCATCAAAGTGTATGGTAGAGAGAAGCCTCCGCATGTGCTACCAAGGTATGCTACTGACAAGTTGGTAACGCAAGAGGTCACATATCACCTTTCCACTGGGTTGTCAACATGACCGCATAGGAAGAAGAAAGCGTCGTGGTCCACTCTTCCTTCGATGATTGGATTGTACAAGATTAAGAGCTTGAAGGATGCAGATGTCGAGGCTAAGGATATAGTGGGTTTCGAGTTCGGAACCAAAATATTTTATCCGTATGATCCCCATGGTATTTTCAAGGACCATTGTGCGAGAGTGTAATTTCCATGGATCCACGGGACATTTCATTGGGCGGAGGAGGACCCTTAGAGGTACTATTATGATGCCTCTAGATTCAATGAACTGGTGATTATATAAACATCTTGGAAAGCTACTCCACAGATAGAAACAACATAGGAAGTGACAACAACATTAGTAATAGGCAACAATCTAGTGCATGACAAGGTAAAGAGGAATATTGTTGAGAATCAAGAAGCATAGCAAAGCTACAAGATGAAGGAAGATCCTATCATGGAGAAAGCAACTTTGGCAACGAAATTAAAGAGGGAGCAACAGATAAAGAGAGTAGAGCGAAGGAAGAGAGAAAAATAGAGGTTGCAGAAAGCAGAATTGAAGCTGTAGGAGGCAGAGAAGAAGTTGAAGGAAGAATAGGAGTTGAGGAGGAGAGAAAGAGAAGAGAAGAAAAAGAAGGAAGAATAACAAAGTCAAGGCGTGATGATAGAAAGAACAACACCCATACAAGTTAATGAGTTGGAACAACCAGGAGCTGAAGAATAGGGTGAGCAGGTGTAGGATCAGGAGCTTACTAAGTAGATTAAGCAACTGATCGAAATGACAAACATGGATATGGAGAAAGAGCCACAAAATGAGGATACTTACATTATGCCGAGAGCACCAGAGGTCATCTCTTTGTCTCCGCCACCTCTATTGTTAGAACCATCCCCGAGCGAGCAAGGAGAAGTTTTTCTCCTTGATGATGATCCGGTAATTGACGTGTACAATCTATCATTTGATGAGTTGCATAAGAGGATTTTACATGCATGGAGGACGCACTTTCTGGATGATCACACATCACATGCATTCATCAAGGAAACAATGATAGTGCCAGACATCAGGAAGCATCGAGCCGCCCTTGTCAATGCCAGCTTGGCCTATGCAGCAACAACAAGCTCGAATGTTAAGTTCTTGTTGGTCGAGAATGAACAAGTGGCAAAGAACTTGTAGGCTTCCAGGCAAGAGGTAGAACAACTTTGAGAGTAGAATGAAATTTCCACAATGGGAGAGATGAGGAAAGTGATACTTGATGAAGTATCAACACTTGAGAGTACCATGTGGAAGCTCTATGGCGGATTTGTCACTGTGCATAACGCAGTTGTCCATGTGAATGGATTATAGCAATGGAGCAAAGAGTTTGTTCAATCTCTTAAGAACATACATACTACCATCGCCCATGTATAAAAGTGGACAATGCGATACAAATGGCGGTTGCTTCACTTAGTAAAGAAGATGAAGTCGTAGGAAAATCTGGAGAAAGAAAAGGTCCAAATGTTGATCCACAACTATGATCAATTCACCCCATTCTTCAGCATCATACAAGCCTCATATGCATAGTTGTACAACAGTTTGGATGTCATGGTGAGAATACATAGGATCCAATCAATCGGTTCCCTCATCGAGGCTATACCCAAGAACCAAGTCTGGCTAGAGATTGATGAGTACATGGACCAGCTAAGGTGAGAGGGCACCAAGGATGACTTGGAGTTGAGTGCACATAACATGCAAAAGTACATTGGTGGTCCTGTCATGGTCAACACCATGCTACAGATGCTTCAGAATGAGTTGGATATAGGTTCCAAGACCATATACCTGGATTCCATGGAGGCAAGAGTCTGCTATCAGAAAGACACCATCAAGCATTCTGGGGACATCATCACACAGTACTAAGCTTGGCATCAATATGTGATCGAGAAGCAGTAAGTGGAGGCTGTTGAGTTGGTCTTTCCCCAAACGTCATAATCATAGTGTTTTGTCTTGTTACTTTGTCTCTAGCCAATTTTGTCTTACATGGGTACATTTGGAAAATGTGATATTATTTGTAAATATGTTGTAAGTGAAATTCGAAGTTTCATTAATGGAATGTGAAATGACATCATGTTATGTAATGAGTTACTTGTAAGGAAGTTGAAGAGTCAAGAGGGTAGTCAAAGAGTCACAAAGAGGAATGTCAAGGGTTACCCCACCCTTTGCTATAAATAGAACCTCATAACTCATAGAACAGGCTTTTGGGAGCCAATATTTTGGTTAGGCTTAGGCTTAGAAAAGGCTTGGGAGTATTTTGATGAGCCTTGGCTTCTCCACAACATAGAGTGAGTATACTTCTTTGGAGGAGCAGGTGTTCTTGACTGTAATGTTCCACTATTGGGGCTAGTGGTCGTCAATGGTGTATGTATGGATGGAACTTTCACTTATAATAATAATATTAGAGCCAACATGCTTTCATGCATATGTTGTTATTGTAGTTGGACTATTTTGGTTGATTTAGCAATGTATGTTGTTTAACTTATGCATTTGATTATGAACTATTTTGTATGCAATTGTACGAATCATGTTGAATGTGTGTTGTTGGATTAACTCGTCACTTTAATTTTTGGACTATTCTGCATTTTATCTTGTCATGTCATTTCGCTTGTGCGTTCCTTTCAAGTTGTGTACTATTACAGGCTTCTAAGGGGCGCACTTCCTTTTCCCCTCCATGTGTTAGTGATCCAGGTGGCTCTAGACACGTGCAGAAGTCCCAGAGGACTAACAAAGGGTCAAAATTAAAAGTGGTCAGATTTCTCCCGAAATAGGACAAGAACGTAGTGCTCATCACCCTGATTCCAACGGTGTGAATGACGCCCAAATCCGAGCTCGTATGAGGGAGATAGAGTCAGTCAAAGTTTTGGTTAAAGTTGGGCAGTGAGCTATTCATATTATAGTAAAAATTCAAACTTTCCTAATCACATATCTTTCTGTTGTCTGCTCCACATCTGTAGGACTGGCATCCTTCAGGTGAACATCTGATTTCATGCACAAAAATTCATTTTTGTGTCCAACAAGCATAGCCACACTCATAGGCCTTCTCTGCGAGTGGCTGGGATACTCCAGTTGCACCCTTGACCTCACTTCCATGTGGCTGAGAGGCTACAGTCGCACCTATGAGCTTGCTTCCGTGCGACTGAGGCTTAGAGTAATGGAAAAATCTCTCTCCTTAGATTAGATTTTCGCTGCAAATCAACAATGTTAGATGTTTGTCTTATTTATGCCCATAAATCATACTTTATCAGTAAAGAGTATATAATGAAAATGACAATAGGAGAAGAAATCTTGTGAAGAGATTCTCCCTTTGTATGGGAATCCACTTCAGTCATATTCATTCATGCCATCAACTTGTCTATATGATCTGAAATGATCATATGTTAAACTGAAGTAGAATTGATTAATGCAAACAGTGAGTTGAATGTTAACTTAAAGTGCTTTAACTGTGAGAATCGATTGAAAAGGAAAGAATTTACAACAAATTAAAACATAAACAAGAAGTAAACAGAAGTGAAAAAGCAGCAAAAACATAGTGATACCAGACAACAAGATTGATTACAGAGTTCGTCCTTGATGGACTACGTCTCTGGGTCTGCTTTCAAGATGGGCGACTGCTTTATTAGGATTGAATCTGAGGAGGTCGATTACACAGAAAATTAACTAGACTGATTGTGCACGCAGGCACTTCTGGTCATTGTCACAAGAAAGCTCTCTGAATTAGCTTTCCAATGCCTATCATGGTTCCCAATTCCGACTCCTAATGCTCATGTTACACTAAAAACAAAACAACCTATAACCTCCAGAATCTGCATGCAAAACTCAAAAGCACTATGATGCCTTCTTCATCACCAAAATGATGAATTTAAAGAGTTTAAGGTTCTATTTTGTGCTTCCATGGCTAAAAATAACATCTAGTTAAGCATTAAACTTCATATGGTCTCCATCTTGTCATTGTTTGACATCTTAGGGTTAGGTTCCATGGTCTTCGAATTAGAAACTGCATATTAAAACAATATAAAACCCAAAAATACCATTCTATCAACAGAACCCGCTGACGGTTATCAAATGATGCACTGGCTAACTATTTCCATGTGACTAGGTCGCGGGCTAACCACAGGTGGACAACTATTGGTCACCCTCAGGCGGTTCCGCTAACGGTGAGTTCTGGCGGTTGAATGTGACAACTATCAGTGCAGTGTCCACCCGTCATCCTGTCCACCACGATTATGAACTGTAACCTCCGCCGCTTACACAATTGTTCACATGCCTGCGGTTCCAACGTGGTTATCCTGTCCGCCACAGTCAAACTGTAACCTCCGCCGCTTAAACACACTACTCACATGTGGCATGGTTCCAACGCGGTTTATTGTTGCAGTTAGGAACTGTGGTATATGTTTGTAATGTTTTACAATGTCCGAAAGTGGGTTTTAGTGCCTAGGTTTATGTGTTTAGGTTTTAATTAGGTTTTAAACATATGTTTTCACCATAGCTTTTTAGGGCTAGGTCTTAGTCATTAGGTCTTTAACATAGGTTTATTTACAAAGGCTTAGGTCTTAAGCTTCACCATTACATAAACCCATTACAACATCTTTTGTCACAAAGCGACATTAACACCACATGACGATAACCATGAATCGAAACACTAAATCAACATTGGATACTGATGACGAATGAACATTGCCGATAACTGAATGTTGATGATGAACTGACACTGTGCAACTGATATGATGAGATCCTCCTGAATCAATCCTCTCCACTTGAAAACTTTTGGACCACAAAAGTTTGACTTAAACAGATAGTAAATGAGGGTAGAGCTCCCTCACTCTCCACCTTGTCCGAAATATGTACTAGTACATTCGACCAACCACTTGAAAGTGATGACCCTGATGATGCTGATCATGGCACATTTTGAATCTGTGAACTATTCCATCCATCTGTAGTATGCACAACTTGCGAAGATAGTTAAACAACTTGTTATGAACATGGCAATTGACTTCTTTCCAAGAAGTACCATGAATTATAGATTCATAAATATCTTTGAAAGTAGTCTCTACAGGATATTGTTCAATACTATTGACATGTACTAACAATCTATTTTGTGGAATAACAGTAACATTCAAATAAATTCTTAACATCATACCAGCTACTTGACTTGAGATACTTTCCTAATTCCTGATTACTAAGTGAACTTGTTGCAATAAACCCATCAAACTGTAATGTGAAAACTGTTGCAACTTAGTTTGATTTTGAAAATATTGAAGTGGTTGTTGATTTGTTTGAATCATTGTTTCTTCATTCATTAAATGATGTTTCCATTGATTAGCACTTTCCCCTAATGCATAAGTTTCCCTTAGATGTATTGGATACTTTGACACTGCTTTAGAAAAGGTTTTGATATGAAAACAAATAGGCTTCCTCTCCACTTGAAAAGAGGCTTCCAAACTGTTTGAAACATGAAATGGTGATACAATACAAGAGAAATTTAACATTGACTTTCCCCAATACTGACCTGCATCCCTGTAACTTATAACTTCCAAAATTGGACTGAATTGATTCATTCTGACATTAGGAAGAGGAGCTTTAGGTATCAACTGTAACTCATGTTGTATTCCCTACTTATGAGTAAGATGTTTGGTTTCTTTAAATAGAACTGGAAAAGTTTCTACCTCTTTGATCAAAATATCTTTAAGTTGAGACTCATAACCTGAACAAACATCATGTTGATTCTTATGTTGTTCCTTTACACACATGATTACAAATCTCTTGTTTGAACTTATTAATCACTTCATTTTATTAACAACAACTAAATTCAAGTTATTTTTACTTTGATGTGCCCTGACAATAAATTCAACCCCATCTTTCTGTTGAAGCCCCAAAAATCGGGTCTACAACAAGGGGGATACCCGCCCGGTCCGGACCTTGGTTGGCAGCTCCTTTTCCGTTTGGTATAGCGGGTCCAACTGGGGATATGGGACCAGTTTCCCAATTTAAGTGTGTGTGTGAGAAAGATTGATATTTCTGCTCTAACAGTTTCTAAATGGAATACTTCTACTCTAATTCTAATCTAATAATAAGGACATTATATTATAATAAACAGAAACATGTAAATCTACACTAACCCGGGGTGTAATCTTTCCTTTTATGCGATCTAAAATGATTTCAAACAACAACTGGTAATAAAGATCATTCAGTTGTTATGAGAAAAGAATTCAATAAAGATGAACCACTTCGTATAAAAAGTTAGACGAAACAGTTGTGAAATACATATCACATAATGAGCTATTCATACACTAAGCATAAATAAATAGCTATCACCGTACAAAAGTGCCAAATGATAACTCATGCATTCATATATTAATATATAAATAACTGAACTGAAAATCACTCTAACACAAGGCAGAAATAGTTAAGAGATAGAAATACCATTTATAACTAGTCCTACTCATGAGCTTCAAGCGATAATGATTTATCTCTTCTTGATCAAATATCCACTAAGAGTACAAAAGTGCAACATCAGTAGTAGATATCAAATGCAAACATCAATAAATCTTGTTCCATTCATTCATCAAAACCTCCTTAGAGGGTATAGAAGTGCATGTTCTGGGGATAAGTTTTTGATAAATTTCAGTACCCTTCTCTAATGCATGAGAAGGGTTTAAATACTACTAACTAAATCTAAAAATAAATTATTACAAAATGTAGGATGCGGTTTAAATGACCGTCCTTTTTTCAGGAAAATAAAACAAAATTAAAACTAAAATTGAATCTAAAATTAAACTACTTCTGTATTTGGTCCTTGAAATCGCACGCATGCAACATCTGTTTGAGAAGAGTCGGCTGGCCGACTTCTGATTTTAGCTGAGCTGAGAAAACAGAATCGACAAGAGCTGGCGCCATCTTTTCGGCCGAATTGATGATACACTTAACAGTCATCCACTGGCTATGTGGCTTTACCAAGTATGCCCAATAATAATCCCAGTTCAACTTGGTTAACCCTTGGATTTCTCTTGCCTTTTCTTGAGCTCTCTGCCTCCAATCTGCCTCTATCGTTGCTTTCATGCAATTTTTGGAGCTAGCAGGCGACTAGGCAATTAGCAGCTTGCCTTTTCGAGAAATTTTTCTTAGCGATGCGCGATTATCGGAAACTGCCTCTGTTTTTTGGTCCGGATTTCCTTGATGAGTTTTTCGCCTTTTGCGCTTTTTCCTTCCAGCAGATATAAAGTTCAATATTTGTAAAAATAATAATTCCGTAAGCTCTTGACCCTGAGTTTTAAACTGTCTATTTCTGATATCAATACTGTCCAGTATCCACTTGACCATGTCCGTGTATGGGAGAATTTTGGACCTTGCTGCTATTCGGTGTAAGAATGAGGAAGATAGCTCTGTAAGGGATGATTCAGAAGAACCATTTGAGCCCGCGGTAGTAGTAACTTCCATTACTCTGGGACTTTCTTCTTCAAGCAGGTTATACATGCCTTCCCACGTAGCAATTCCTGCATCTCTGTTACAAGCCGTGTCTGTATACAAGGGCGCCATTTCTCTCTCTTCGGAGCTCGGAGCTTTGCTTTTCTTTCCCATTTTATCTTGCGTATTGCTTTGTATTGGCCTCTGTTCTCCATTCCTGCAATTCACAAGTGAAGTAAAAATGAATGACAAGGGTGATGGGAAATTTTTAAATGCCGCAGACACATAAAGTATACCACCTTACTTGAGATGATTCTTTCGATAAGCACGAAACCATATTCCATTAATAACTGGAAACTAACTCATTTATTAGCATTGAAGCGCATAACCAGGTGTCAGCTTATGGAAAATACTTTTCTTGAATAACGCACCCAAAAGATCTGCGATGAAGTGATTTTGTGATTTGCTTCGTAATATCACAGATCGCAACATCGCAACATCGCAATATCGCATTGTCGCTGTATAGTGAAATTGCAATATCGCAATATCGCAGATCGCGGGAACATTATATATGACAAGTTTTGTTATTTTGTTTTCTGCGAAATGCGATTTGCGATCGACGTCATCGCATATCGGAAAATTAAAATGCTTTCAATGTAAATTGTATTTGCTGCGATGCGATATTTTATTATCGCGTATCGCGATCTTGCATTTGTTGGAACTTCGTCTTGTAAGGTGGTTTTCGGTCATCTTTTTGCGATGCGATATTCCTAAGGAAAGATTTTGTCTTACCTTATCATAAAACTTAGATTTTTTAGATTTTGCAAGGGGGGTTTCCTAAGCTTATGATGGTAATTTTATTTGAAAAGGAAATTTAAGCACTAATTTGATTTTTTAATTTTTAACTAAGGGTCCCCACTTATTTCGTATTAGGAATAACACTAAATAAGGAGGGGGGTTGTTGCTGGCCACAACAATTGGCGATTCACTTGGAAGAACCAGTTATCTCTGCTGCTTTTTGAATTTTCAAAACTTCCAAAACAATTTTTTTTCCAGAAAGTTAAACTTTATTATAGAAAGATAAAGTACATTATACTTTAACCTGTCAATGACATTTTGTTTCAACTATTTTCAACTTTGATTATTTGTTGCCTCAAGCTAGTCCTTGTATTTACATCAGTGATTACTTGGCTTGTAAAGATAAGACAAAGTCTTCTCTGTAAACCAGTTTTAAATATGCTCATTTGTCGTAGGTAGAGTCTCTGCTGCCAGCAGGCGTTTATAGCCTCGATAGGGTTACCTGTTACCCAGCAATGATCCTGTATCCTACTTAAAGAAACCTACAATTCCCAAAGAAGAATCCACATCCACACTTATTGCTTTGATTTTCTTTTTATTCTTAAAGAACAATGTCTTGGTTTGGTAGCCAATTCATGACACAGTCATTAACTAATTTATAACTTTGTTGAACAATCTGGCTCATGATGAGACCCCTTGCCTTTTGATTGCAACAATCTTAAGTCGTTGCCTTGTTGTGGTATGTAGTATTGGCAAAGTCAGCAAGTTATAATATCTGTGATTATGATAAGCTGGCTCGTGATGGGACCTCTCACTCTTTAAGATAAAGTGTATCCTTGGATTGTTCCTCTGAAAGTTGTGATTTCCTTAGTAGGGAGGAAGTCATTGTTTCCTTAAGATAGCTCTGGACGACAATAATAGAGTTTTTGGAAATAGCTGTTCTACAAAGAATCTTTATTTTGTTATTGATACCTTTCATTGCACTGATATAAAACAATTTTTCACTAAAGGTTGTTTTCATCAAATTTTATGAAGTTGGAACTAGTATCATATCTTGGCTAGAGTTTTTAACTGTATCTTTCAATAATAAAGATCAATTTTCCAAAAGATTTGCTATTTATACAAGTGAAAGATCAAAATTTGAAAGAGAATTGGTGTCTTTTTCGTAAATGCCTATTGTAACCATTCACAACTGGTTTTATTATGAAAAGAAAAATAACTGATCTAAAAAAAATAGAAGACTAATCTTCTATGGAAAATATTTCTTAAGAATCTGACCATTAACAGGTAAAGAATCCTTTTTCCCTGTTAAATCTTGTAACATGAAGGTAGATGGACCTATTACTTTTACAATTTGAAAAGGACCAAGCCACATTCTTTGAAATTTTGTATGTTTTCCCTTTTCCTCATGAACCTTGTCCCATTTTAAAACTAGATCTCCCATCTGAAAATCTTTTCTGGATGTCATATTGGAATCAAAAGAGGCTTTCACCAATGCTTGATGATGAGCATGAGTTGTCTTAGCCCGTTCTCGTTGTTCTTCTAATTTAATTAATTCCCGCTACCTAAGTTGTAAAGAAGAAGTTGGTGCTTCATCAATATGTTGAACCAAGGCTAAAGAGGGAATTGCCAGATGTGTTGGAAGAACCACTTCTTTCCCATAAACTAAGTCAAAGGGAGAAGTGCCGATAGAGGCTTTCTGCGTTATTCGATCTGCCCATAAAGCATATATTAAAGATTTATGCCAATTTTTATGATTTTGGTCAATGGTTCGCTTGATGATTCTGATTAAGTTCTTATTTGTAGATTCAGCTAACCCATTCCCTTGCGGATAATAATTGGCCGAGTATTTAAGTTTGAAACCCCTTTTGAGTGCAAATTCAGTCATTGCATTTCCAGAAAAATATGATGCATTATCAAACATTAAAGCGGAAGGCAATCCAAACCTGGTGATTATGAACTAATCTATGAATTCAATGATGTTTTCAGCGTTAGCCGTCTTGAGTGGAACTGCTTCTACCCATTTAGTAAAGTAATCTGTCGCTGTAAGGATATATCTATGCTGTTTAGAAGAGTGAGGAACGATCTCACCTATTATGTCCAATACCCACTGATCAAAAGGTTGTTCAATGGTAACTGGTTGCAGTAGCAAGGATGGTTTCTTTTTTCTTCCAACAGCAGTTTGACAGACTTGACATTTCCTTACGTAGTTATGTGCGTCTTTGAATAATGTGGGCCAGTAATAGCCCGCGCGCAAAATTTTATGAGCAGTTGCATCTCCAGCGTAGTGTCCACCTGTTGGCCCATCGTGGAGTTCCTGCAAGACTTTTTCAGCTTCAGATTTCTCAAGACATCTAAGTATAACAGAATCATAATTTATTCTAAAAAGAACATCATTCACGAGCTGATATTGTTTGGCTTTTAACCTTAGGGCTCTTTTCTTGGTATGATCGAGGTTTGGAGGAGCATATCCATTCTTTAGATAATAAATAATATCAGCGTATAATGACTCAGCATCATTTAGGCTTACCTCGTATACTTGTACCTCTTCAGATGGATTTTCGGGCATTAGCGATGCTCCTGCCAGCATTTTGCAAAAGCCTTGACCTTTTACAATATTTGTTGGTTTGATTTCTACGTTGTATTCTTGTAAGGCAGTAACCCAATTGGCCCTTTTCTCACCCACATCCTTCTATACTAGAAGATTTCTTACTACTGGAAATGGTACTATGATCTTGGTATGTGTTTTGAGTAAAAAAGGTCTGA
This sequence comes from Pinus tabuliformis, assembly GCA_031772625.1. Taxonomy (NCBI): domain Eukaryota; kingdom Viridiplantae; phylum Streptophyta; class Pinopsida; order Pinales; family Pinaceae; genus Pinus; species Pinus tabuliformis. Next base: position 1,560,302,873 of record CM062818.1, on the reverse strand, counting down.
AATATTTAATTGCTTTAAAAACAGCATAAGCTTGTTTCTCCACATCTGAATAATTCAATTCAGCACCTTGTAAATTGGAACTGGAAAAAGCAATAGGGGCTTCAGCCTTCTCTTGATTTGCTCGAGTGAGTATTGCAGCATATGATCTATCTGAGGCAAATTTGTACAAAATAAAAGGATCACAAAAATTTGGAGTTGCTAAAGATGGAGCATTGATAATTGCTTGTTTGATTAGATTGAATGCCTCATATTCATCTTGGCCCCATTTAAAACTTGCGTTCTTTTTAATCATGGCTTGTAAAGGAGATACGATTCTTGAAAAGTCTGGAACAAATCTCTTTACAAAGTTAATTTGGCCAAGGAAAGATTGCATGGCTTTCTTGTTGTGAGGTAGGGGTACTGCGGAAATTTCTTTGATTCTGTCAGGATCAATGTGAATTCCAGATTTTGACACTATGAATCCTAGAATTTTTCCTTCACTTAATGCGAAAAAGGATTTTTTCGGGTTAAGTGAAATCCCATACCTTAGGCAACGTTGGAAGATTTGTTTTAAATCCCTGAGATGGTTGTTTTGTTTCTTGGAATAAACAGTTATATCATCCAAATAGATTACCACTGACTTATTAACTAACCCTTTGAATGCAATGTCCATGGCTCTCTGAAATGTGGCACCCGCGTTAATCAAACCAAATGGCATCTTTTGATATGCATATGTGCCCCATTTAGTTCTGAATGTAGTTTTCAATTGATCGTCGGGATGTACCAGCACTTGGTTGTATCCTGAGAATCCATCCAAGAATGACATTAATTCTGAGCCCGCAACTGCCTGCAGTATTTGTTCCATGGGAGGTAAAGGAAAATTATCCTTTTGGCAGGCCTTGTTAAGGTTTCGAAAGTCAATGCAGATTCTGATATCTCCGTTTTTCTTTCTAACAAGTACCATATTGGAGACCCATTTAGAATGTCTAACGGGAAAGATTATTTTGGCTTTCAATAACTTATTGAGTTCAATTTTAATCTGATTTTCTAAGTTTGGATGGATCTTTCTCAACTTTTGTTGGACAGGTTTTTCATTATCGATCATTGGGATGGTATGCTAGATGATGGAGGTGTCATATGTTTTGAGTTCATCGTAATTCCAAGCAAAGACACTTTTGTGTTGTTTCAAGAGACGGATATATGCTAATTTCCCTTCAGGGGGTAGGCCAAGGCCTAGCTTAATATTCTGCGGTTTGGCATCAGTTCCTAGATTTACTAATTCATAATTCAAAGTTGAACTTTGGAGTTTTGAATTGGTAGATCTTTTGAATCGATCTTTCAAATCATAAAGGTCTTCTAATTTGACTACTGATTTAGGTATAACATTGTTAGTACTATCCTGTTGCAATTGTTGGTCATGTTGGTCTTCGTCAATTATTTGATTGGTGTAGGATCCTTCAGATGTGAGAAAACTCACGATATCAGGATCGTCGTTGAAAATCCTCCAATTGGTAATGTTATCAGGGATAGATGGTCTAAAAATTAACTCAATTGAAAATCGGTCAGGGCTAAAATCTTCTGAAGGAATGAGCTTGGAAGCTACGTTGGCTAAGAGGTTTGCGCTAGCATTCTGGAGTCTGGGAATTGATGAAATATTAAATGCTATAAAATGTTCAATCAGATCTTGAACTAAAGATTGGTAATGCTTTAAATGACCTGATAAATAGTGTATAGTATTACGTACCTATCTGATTACAATTTCAGAATCTCCAAAAACTTGTAGATATTTGATGTTTAGTCCGATTTCTTTGTATAACCCTTGGACTAGAGCTTCGTATTCTGTGGTATTGTTGGTGCACTCAAATTCGAGTCTACAAGTTAGCATGGTTTTATCTTCCTCTAGGCTTACTAATATGCATCCTGCTCCTGCTCCTTCGTTAGACTTAGAACCATCAAAAAATAGTTTCCAAAACAAAGATTTATTTACAGGACTATCTATAAAATTAATGCATTTAGAACTATTTGTTTGAGAGAAATTTTCTAATTGAGATAAAATAGAATGTTCTAAGTAAGGCGAAGTGTGAGCATTAAAATTTCCTAGGAAAGAATCTACTGAATAGTTGCCAATAATGTTAGAATTGTATGCTACTGGTTCATTTTCTCCCTCGAGTTATGTTACTATGTATTTCTGATGTCGCTCGCGTTCAACTTTTATTTGGTTGGGTTTACCATTGTAAGGCAGCCACATGTGCGACCAGTCAGTTGCAAAGTATCCATGAAGTTTTTCTGACCAATCTCTGCTAAGAATTAAGCCATAAAATTCCGAAATATCAGCAACTAAAACGTCTATAACTTGACATACCTTCGGGTTGGATGACAACCTTATGGTAACCTGATTTAACTCGCCAATCACTTCGACTTGCGATCGATCTAATTGGACTATGCGTACAATGGATTTCTGTGGTTGAACGTTCAATTTTGCACAAATTGATCTTGGTAAAATATTCGATGAAGCTCCAGAATCGACTAAGGAATTATGTACATTTTTGTTGAAAATTTCATAAGCAAGGATAAATGGGGAAGTATGCGATCTCAATCTTCCCCCAATTAATGCGATATCATTTGGATCAACTTTATTCATCGCATTAGTTGGAGGTCTTCCCATATCATGAGAAGCTTGAGAGATTACAACAGCTGGTAAAGGTGCAACTGGCACAGCATGTAATTCTTTCAAAAGTACTTTCTGCTGGTGTTTTAACTTGCTCAACTCAAAAAGAGTAATATTGGCCCTAGTCTTTTTCATATATTCTACGATATTATACTCCATTTCATCCGAAACGATTAGCGTTTTAGATGGAGTAGATGTGTCTGTTTGGATTGGGCTGGTTTGAGTTGCTTTAGGTGATGTTTTCTTGGCTGCGAATTTATCCTTAGTCATTGAGCTTGCGCTCTTTGGCTTAGGTGTAGTTTGAGGAGGATCAAGCTGATTTTTGCTACAAGTACTAACCAGGAATCCCTCCTGATCCTCTTCATTTGGGAGGATGAAATCCCACATACCTTGTAACTCTACAACTTCTTCTTGATCGGTATGTTCTTCAGTAGCGTTTTCATCTTCTTCTTCTTCTAACTCAGCATTTGAAATAGAGTTAGGGGGTTTGGAATCGGTTGGAGAATTTCTTTTAAAAGGCCTGTATGGCTTTTTAGAAGAAGTTTCTGCTACTTTGTCGACCATTTCGTTAGACATGGTCTTCAAAACTTTCTGTAATCCTTCTAAATCGAGTGGATCTTTCGGTTGATTTTTCTTGGGATCTTCTTTGAAAGAGACCTTCTTAGATTTTCATTCTTCCATCGCGTTTTTCTTTTCTAGGGCCATAATACATTTCTCTACTGCTATCGCTTCTTTCATATTTTCAACTAAGGTTGTTTTGTTAGCCCTATCAACAAAGATTGCTAAGTTTGATGGTAAAGCAGTAATGTACCATTCACTTCGCACTTCTTCACTAGGCTGAGAAGCAGTAGGAATTTTGTTTAAAATTTTATTGAAACGTAAATTGAAATCTTTGATAGGTTCTCTTGACTCGGCCCTAAGGTTAGACAAGTCATTGATCAGTGTCGCTGTAGACCTGTCATCACCAAACTTGGTCAGAAATTGTTCTTGGAAGATGTCCCAACTAGTAATAGATCCAGATGGTAATGAGAAATACCATGATCCGGTTGTTCCTTGCAGAGTATAAGGAAAAAGTCAAACACCATCATTCTCATTAACAACTCCATTGAGATTTATGGATAGCATAAAGTTATTTATATGTTCTTCTACTAGCATGCCTGCCTCAGGATTAAACTTAGGCAGCCATTTTTCAAGATGGGCCGGTATCTGACTCAAGGGTGCAGGCATTAAGACTGCCCCCGGGTTATTCCATGGGGTTTGGGCCATTGTTGAACCACTAACAGAGGAAAGTGCAAAAGATGATCCTTGTGGTTGAGAAGATGAGGATATTATGACTCCAGATGGTTGAGAAGGAGTTGAGAAAGTTGCAATAGGCTGATGGACGATGATTTGAAGTGGAGGAGTGGATGGTTGACTTCGCGGTGAAGAGGTTGAGATGGATGATGATGATGAAAGAGTCTCACTATCGGAACCTTTAGGAGACTTCCTTGCTCTCTTCCTAGTAGGTAGAGGTAATTCGGTTGGTTGAACACCAAACTTTTCGCTCTTTAATCTGGTGAGAGGATGAGCAGGGTTATATTGCGAAGTCACGTTGCCTTGAGATTTATCAGATTTCTGAGGAGATATAGAAAATTGCTGAAGTTTGTGAATCAAATATTCAACTTCAGGATGTTCAATAGTAGATTGTTCTGAAATGTCAGGGTTTGTAGCAGCGGTTGTTGATCCAGCGACTTCTGGCTCTGGGTTTAAAGATAATGGAGAAGTTGGGGAGATGGTGAGGGCGATTTACTCTCAGAATGGTATTTAGATTTAGATTTGCTTGCCATTGACAGTTCGAGGCCCTCCTTCTAGCGCAAAATATGTTGAAGCCTCGAAAATCGGGTCTACAACAAGGGGGATACCTGCCCGGTCCGGACCTTGGTTGGCAGCTCCTTTTCCATTTGGTATAGCGGGTCCGACTGGGGATATGGGACTAGTTTCCCAATTTAAGTGTGTGTGTGAGAAAGATTGATATTTCTGCTCTAACAGTTTCTAAATGGAATACTTCTACTCTAATTCTAATCTAATAATAAGGAAATTATATTCTAATAAACAGAAATATGTAAATCTACACTAACCCGGGGTGTAATCTTTCCTTTTATGCGATCTAAAATGATTTCAAACAACAACTGGTAATAAAGATCATTCAGTTGTTATGAGAAAAGAATTCAATAAAGATGAACCACTTCGTATAAAAAGTTAGACGAAACAGTTGTGAAAAACATATCGCATAATGAGCTATTCATACACTAAGCATAAATAAATAGCTATCACCGTACAAAAGTGCCAAATGATAACTCATGCATTCATACATTAATACATAAATAACTGAACTGAAAATCACTCTAACACAAGGCAGAAATAGTAAAGAGATAGAAATACCATTTATAACTAGTCCTACTCATGAGCTTCAAGCGATAATGATTTATCTCTTCTTGATCAAATATCTACTAAGAGTACAAAAGTGCAACATCAGTAGCAGATATCAAATGCAAACATCAATAAATCTTGTTCCATTCATTCATCAAAACCTCCTCAGAGGGTACAGAAGTGCATGTTTTGGGGATAAGTTTTTGATAAATTTCAGGACCCTTCTCTAAATGCATGAGAAGGGTTTAAATACTACTAACTAAATCTAAAAATAAATTATTACAAAAATGTAGGATGCGGTTTAAATGACCGTCCTTTTTTCAGGAAAATAAAACAAAATTAAAACTAAAATTGAATCTAAAATTAAACTACTTCTGTATTTTGTCCTTGAAATCGCACGCATGCAGCATCTGTTTGAGAAGAGTCGGCTGGTCGACTTCTTATTTTTGCTGAGATGAGAAAACAGAATCAACAAGAGCTGGCGCCATCTTTTCGGCCGAATTGATGATACACTTAACAGTCATCCACTGGCTATGTGGCTTTACTAAGTATGCCCAGTAATAATCCCAGTTCAACTTGGTTAACCCTTGGATTGCTTTTGCCTTTTCTTAAGCTCTCTGCCTCCAATCTGCCTCTATCGTTGCTTTCATGCAATTTTCAGAGCTTGCAGGTGACTGGGCAATTAGCAGCTTGCCTTTTCGATAAATTTTTCTTAGCGATGCACGATTATTAGAAACTGCCTCCATTTTTTGGTCTGGATTTCCTTGATGCGTTTTTCACCTTTTGCACTTTTTCCTTCCAGCAGATATAAAGTTCAATATTTGTAAAAATAATAATTCTGTAAGCTCTTGACCCTGAGTTTTAAACTGTCTATTTATGGTATCAACACTGTCCAGTATCCACTTGACCATGTCCGTGTATGGGAGAATTTTGGGCCTTGCTGCTATTCGATGTAAGAATGAGCAAGCTAGCTCTGTAAGGGATGCTTCAGAAGAACCATTTGAGCCCGCAGTAGCAGTAACTTCCATTACTCTGGGACTTTCTTCTTCAAGCAGGTTATACATGCCTTCCCATGTAGCAATTCCTGCATCTCTGTTACAAGCCGTGTTTGTATACAAGGGCGCCATTTCTCTCTCTTCGAAGCTCAAAGCTTTGCTTTTCTTTCCCATTTTATCCTACGTATTGCTTTGTATTGGCCTTTGTTCTCCATTCCTGCAATTCACAAGTGAAGTAAAAATGAATGACAAGGAAGGGTGATGGGAAAGTTTTAAATGTCGCAGACACATCAAGTATACCACCTTACGTGAGATGATTCTTTCGATAAGCATGAAACCATATTCCATTAATAACTGGCAACTAACTCATTTATTAGCATTAAAGCGCATAACCAGGTGTCAGCTTATGGAAAATACTTTTCTTGAATAACATGCCCGAAAGATCTGCGATGAAGCGATTTTGCGATTTGCTTCGCAATATCGCAGATCGCAACATCGCAACATCGCAATATCGCAAAGTTGATCGCTCGTGACGTCGCATTATTGGATTGTCACTGTATAGTGAAATCGCAATATCACAATATCCCAGATCGCGGGAACATTATATATGACAATTTTTGTTATTCCGTTTTCTGCGAAATGCGATTTGTGATCGGCGTCATCGCATATCGGCAAATTAAAATGCTTTCAATGTAAATTGTATTTGTTGTGATGCGATATTTTATTATCGCGTATCGCGATCTCGCAAATGTTGGAACTTCGGCTTGTAAGGTGGTTTTCGGTCATCTTTTTGCGATGCGATATTCCTAAGGAAAGATTTTGTCTTACCTTATCATAAAACTTAGATTTTTTAGATTTTCCAAGGGAGTTTCCTAAGCTTCATGATGGTAATTTTATTTGAAAAAGAAATTTAAGCACTAATTTGATTTTTTAATTTTAACTAAGGGTCCCCACTTATTTCGTATTAGGAATAACACTAAATAAGGAGGGGGGTTGTTGCTGGCCACAACACTTTCTTAAGGTGATATTTATGCTCTCTCCTATAAAACACTGCATCACGATCATAAAGATAAGGACTTCCTAAGACAACTCCACATATGTCTACTGGAACCACATCTAATTCCACTTCATCAATGTAATTAGTTGTAATGGCAAATATTAATCGACATTGTTTTGTGACTTTTATCTGAGTTGATTTATTTAGCCATCCTAATGGGTAAGGTCTTGGATGATTCCGTGTCTCCAAACCCAAGTTCTTAACTAAATATTCAGATATTAAATTGGCTTGTGATCCACTGTCAAACATTGTATCTATTTTTGTGTGCTTAGAAGTTATCCTTATGTTAAATAGTTCAACTATTTTATCCTCATTTGAAGGATTTATGTTTGATGAAGATGAAATAGTATTCAAACTTGAACCAGTGTCAGAAGTTTTACCTATCGAAACTATGGCAGTTATCCTCCTTTCATCACCTGAATCATAACCTAGATCTTGTTGGATTTCTGCAATCGCTTTCTTTTCATCCTTCTCCTTAAGGAACTTTTTGGGCTTACGTTCTGGATGAAGTTTCCAACACCTAGATTCATCATGACCGATTCTCTGGCAATGAGAACAAGTAGGACTTTCCTTCTGCACTATCGCTGATTTCTTTCTCTTCGAATTGTTCTTCCCTTTACTGTCATTGGAATCCTTGATTTCCAAGTGAAAATTTGAATGGTCTGCCACCTGATTCAATATGTATGGCTTGAACACACACTTCATCAAAATTATCAGGATTAAACATCAATAATGTATGCTAAAAATATGAATGTAAACTGTCGATGTATTTTAATAAAGTTTCACGTGTATCTAATGAAATACCAAGTGCCAATGCTTTCTTTCTAAACTCCTAAGTAAACTCCTAAACATTCTGCCCTTTACCTTGCCTCAAGTGCTTCCAATCAATAACAACTTTCTGCATGTATCCTAAAGGATAGAATTGTTTCCTAAGAGCTTTTAAAAACTTATACCATGAAGAGATGACTTTACCTTTCCACTTTACATCTATCTGAGTTTTACTTTCCCACCAGATTAAAATTGTTCCCCCCATTCTAAGTGTAGCTAATTTAGTTTTTGTCTTATCGTCAGAAATGTTCTAAATACAACAATACACTTCTAACTGCTTAATCCAGTTATCTAACTTTTTAGGATTCATTTTTCCATCATAAATAGGTAACTCAAATTTTACATCAAGTTTCAAAAGAGATGTTTTCTTAGGTTTCTTTTCTATTTTAGATTCTGCACTGGAAGAAGAAGAAGAAGAAGATGATGATGGAGATGATGGAGGTGAAGGAGGTTTATCAGCCTTGCCTTTACCTTTGTCCTTCTTCGATGTCTTTGAAGAAGAAGCTGCATCTCTCACCTTCTTATCTTCGTATAGTTCTCCCAACATCTGCTGCATACTCAAGAATGCTTGCTGAAACTGTTCCTCGCTCATCTTAGTTTCTGGAGTTTCACTTGCATCAGATCCTGTCATGGTCGACTTATGAGCGACTCTTCGCTTTCCAATCTATGGATCAATCTCCTCGAGGATTCCTTCTCCATGTTGCGACTTTGACCTGGTTAACATTCACTGACAAATTCTACAAATGCAACCTGCTCTGATACCAAATTATATGATCTGAAATGATCATATGTTAAACTGAAGTAGAATTGATTAATTCCAACAATGAGTTGAATGTTAACTTAAAGTGATTTAACCGTGAGAATCAATTGATAAGGAAATACTTTACAACAGATTAAAACATAAGCAAGAAGTAAACAGAAGTGAAAAAACAGAAAAAACACAGCGATATGAGACAACAAAATTGATTACGGAGTTCGTCCCTAATGGACTATGTCTTCAGGCCTGCTTTCAAGATGGGCGACCGCTTTATTAGGATTGAATCTAAGGAGGTCGATTACACAAAAAATTAAACAGGCTGGTTGTGCACACGTGCAATTCTGGTCACTGTCACAAGAAAGCTCTCTGAATTAGATTTCCAATGCCTGTCACGGTTCCCAATTCCAACTCTCGATGCTCCTGTTACACTAAAATAAAAATAGCCTATAACCTCCATAATCTGCATACAAAACTCAAAACCACTGTGATTCCTTCTTCATCACCAAAAGGACGAATTTAAAGAGTTTAAGGTTCTATTTCGAGCTTCCATGGCTAAACATAGCATCTGGTTAAGCATTAAACCTCATATGGTCTCGGTCTTGTCATTGTTTGACACCTTGGGGTTAGGTTCTGCTGTCGCACAAAATGTCTAGGCAATGCGACAACGACTCAGATCGGGGGCTGTCACCCTGATCCCCAATCTCTTCGTTTAAGTTGTCTCCCCACAATAGGCTAAGGGGGGTAGACCCTATGGAAAAGTGGAATGAAGAAGAACTAGTTGTGAACCAACCAGTTCAGGAGACACAGTGAAGCGATCAAGTACTTGATTAAGATCTAACAAGACTTATAGGATTTGATTAGATTTTAAACGATTGATACCAGTGCCTTATGGATTATACGATCTTGCTAGGGAAATTAAGATCAAGTAATTGATTAGCAACTACTGCTTAGATGAATGAATTATATGAAATGCGGATCCTAAAACTAATGTGAGATGCAAGAATCTTGGTTAATTTTAGTTAAATGCCTATTTAAATGTGAACCCTTCAATCATTTCTGTGTTGAGCCTGATTTCGTAGCAATTGGTAGAGAGAAGATCACGGGAAGCACACTAAGGTGTTATTAACGATACCTCTCCTAAAATTCTAACATACCCAGTGCCTCCGGCGTTGCAGAGAACTGTGGCTCTAACGACTGCAAGGTCACCATTTTAAGTACTATTAAAACAGGCTTCTCAAGAAAAGACAGATGGAGATCTATCTGTCTATCGACCAAGCTTATGCTTGGAAGTAAATTTTATCTATGCAAAGTTAACTTATATGCAAATGCACCAGAAGATGAGATGAAGTTAGACTTGAGAATGGGAAAACACTTATGCCGCAAAAGCCCTCAATTACCCAAATGAAATGCTCGCCTTTTTTTTAGATGAAGACTTAGAAAATAAAATCTTGAAGATACTATAGTTAAAAACCAACTTATTTCAAATCTTCTTGACACAATTTAGCTAAAAGAGAACAAAAACAACTTTGCAATTCGATATCAATGTCAACAGATGCTAAAAAAAATACTCAGTTTATGAAACAAAAGATATGCATTTTATCACAATTCCATGACAGAGTACTTAATTTTCAGAAATTAATTTTTAGGACAGCAGTAAGAAAAACTTTATGACAACAGCAATATGACAATGAAAACAGTAAGCTATCAATGATATCTTTATGCCAAAAATTTACCAAAATTTTTCCAAACTTGCCCACATGAATTATCAAAAATTTTCAGCCTGTTGTGATGTGATTTCTGGAATTATATCAGATTTGATATACTTATTACAGTTAGCAATTAAAACATGAAATAAGCCTAATGATGAATGCCCAACTCAAGAAATTAATTCCTTAATGTATTAGACAACTTAGGAACTAATTTTAGGCTAACCCACATGAAATTTTTCCACTGTTATATTTTAGACTTCAGAAACAGAATTATTCAGATATAATAGTGACCCAAAATGTAGATCTAAGCCAAATACTTGATACACATCAAACATAAACGACTTATTAATGTATTTAGCAATTTTTTAGTTAATTTCAAACTACTTAGATGTGTTTTTCACCACTATTAGAAAGGTATATGTCTGTTGTAGCAAACAGTGAGGAAAAAGGTGGTTTAGAGATCTAACCCTTAGGCCCTAGGCCTTGAAGATCACTTGCCCAAGTTGCCAAAAAAATTTCAATATCTGAAACACAATTTTTTATAAAATTTTCTGCAAAACCCACCAATGATTAGCTTTAGAAAATCAAATATTCAAATCAGAAATGGAGCAAGGAAATCTAGGGCCAATGAGAGCTAGCATTAGGCCCAATAGAACTAGCATTGGGCTAGGAGAAGGCAGATCTGGGCTTAGGAGCTCCAAAACTTGAAACCCTTGTTCTGAAAAAAATTATTTTGCTTCAAATATTCAGATTTATTGCAAAATCTTTAATGGCTGGCCTTGTAAAAAGATTTGGGATAAGATATTGCCCTCCAAGGCCTAGATCTATCTCAAAACCCCTAGATCTGCTTGAAAAATCTCAGATCTGAAGATTTACTTGGTTGATTTCTCATATCTATTCCTGCAAACAATCTTTGAGCCCATATCTTGCCCTCCAGGGTCTAGATCTATCTCAGATCTGAAGATTTTCTTGGCTAATTTCTCAAATCTATTCCTGCAAACAATCTTTGAGCCTAGATCTTGCCCTCCAGGGTCTAGATCTAGCTCAGATCTCTATTCATGCACAAGTGAAAAGAGAAAATCCCAATACCCAATATGTACAAAAATAAAGAAAATCCCAAAAACCCAAGTGTTAAAATTCAAAATTATGTCATGAAATTTTAGATCTACACAAATAAATAACATATCTATACAAATAATTTACAGATCTATCAGATCTGAGGAGTATGAGTCCAACTTTGCTCCCAGATTTGATAATCTAAGGCTCTTAATAGCCAGATCTATCAAAATTTCCACAAAATATTTAAAATATTTTTAAATTTTAGAGAGTTACTAGCCCAAAAACACCCCGCAAAAAAATAAAATAAATAAATAAAAATTATCGTTAGATAAATCTTGAGGCTTATATGAAGTAGGATCTTTAGAAAATATGTGTTGAAAGTTGGTTGGTCCAACCGAGGACTATCCCCAAACGCTCAATGAGAACCTGAGAGATCTTCTACAAACACTAGATCAACCATCAAATCAAGTAGAGAAATAGAACAACAATAAAATTATGAAGAAATAGAGATACCTGCTATTTCAATCAAAATTAAAAATGTTACCCTAGATCCAACAAACTGAATAAGATACCTGTATTCAGATTATTCTGGAAGCTATTGATTGATAGTTTTCACATAATATTAAGCATAAATTAAAACAATGTTACCATAAATTCATGAAGAGGAACACTACAACACATTGAAACCCCAAAGACTTTTGCATTAATTCAAAAAAGTATACAAGAGAGCTTGAGAGCTTAGTACACAATCCAGAGATCGGATGATACTGACTAACAAATGACCTCCTATTTAAAGATAAATCCTCCAACGGCTAGTTCGAGTGATCCTTGTCAAAGCAATCTTGACCATTGATGAGGATCAAAATTTCTTTTAATCTCATCCGTCGAAATTTTAAATATTGAGGAAATTTCAAATTTTTCAATTAAATGTATTTTAATTAATTCAAAAATTAAATTTTTGAATTAATTTCCTCAAAATTTTGACTTTGACTTAACCCCAGGGACCAAAGGCATAAAATTTAGCAAAATAATCAATTAACCTTAGTCCCTGGACCTCTTAAAATTTAATTTTTTAAAGGACCCACGAATTTCGCCTTTGGAAAATTTAAATTCACTTAGGACCTACAATTAATCAAATTTTTGGCTTAGGATTTTAATTAATTTTGGCTAGAAAATTTAATTAATTAACCTATGAGGGGATAAACTATTTTTCTAACCCTCAAGACACTTTACATCATGATTTTTTACATTTTTTACATCTCAAGGGGAAAAACCCATTTACAAAAAACCCTCACAAACTACCCAGTTCTGTGACACAAATATAATCTAGTAGATCAAACAATTTGCAATAAAATAACCTAACCAAATAGTTAGGATTATTCCCAAATCACTTTTACATAGACTCGATCTAGAACAATAGGACTCCCCTAAGATCCTAGTGACAAAATCCACTCCGGCTTTAGGGTAACGCTGAAGGAAAACTCCGCCGACCATTCGAGAATGGATCGGTGAGACAAAAAACCTCCCGGAATGTAAATCGTCACCAAAAAATTAGGTTTACCTAGATGATTACATACACGACATGGATCTGCTGAGATTATTTACGTTATACACATGCAGACTGGGTTTACATTATAAGATGATCCTCAAGCTGATGATGATAGCTGGATGGCAAGAACACATCTATCAGGCGCTATTATTTTTGTGAAAAAGGGGGTGTACTGCTATGTGTTGTTGATACGTAGTGGTTAATAGGATCTATGGTCTTCGAATTAGAAACTGCATATTAAAACAATATAAAACCCAAAAATACCATAGTCTATCAATAGAACCCACTAACGGTTATCAAACGGTTCGCTGGCTAACTATTTCCATGTGACTAGGTCGCAGGCTAACCACGGGCAGACACCTGTTGGTCACCCTCCAGTGGTTGAATGTGACAACTACCGGCGCAGTCTCCACCCGGTTATCTTGCCCTTATGAATTGTAACCTTTGCCACTTACACAACTTTTCACATGCCTGCGGTTCCAATGTGGTTATCTTGTCCGCCACGGTCAAACTATAGCCTCTGCCGCTTAAACACATTGCTCACATGTGGCACAGTTCCAACTCGGTTTATTGATGCGGTTAGGAACCATGGTATATGTTTGTAAGATACTTATTCAACATCAAGTGCACCATTTCATCATATGAAACATGAATCCAAATCACTTTCATATGAAAGAAAGAACCATTTGAGAAGTATACATTCTCATTATACCTTAGGGATCACCTTGCCATAACATTGAAACGATATACCATGCATATCTTGTAGTATTCAAATACCTGTGCACCCTTTTATTTGACATAGGTAGCATGTAACACTTAGTCATGTTTTTATCAGGTGTCTCCTTACCTTTGCTAGCTCTAGTTTTTCTTTCTTGCATCTCAAATGATCCTCAAGAAGGATCCTCTTATTACATCTCATAAAGGAGGTTAGAAACATCCAAATACTCAAATATACATGCAGGAAGTAGAAGTAATGATCAAAACAATAATCAAATCTATAAGTCTAAACAAAAGTAAAGACATAAAGGAGAATCATAAGTGAAGAGATACTTATCTTCAATGAGAGGTGATCCTCTCCCTCTTGAGCCATCCTCCAAGAGCCATCACTGTTCATTGTCCACAAAACAATGTTGCCTTCAATATTTCAACCAACTTTATCAACAACCAAGCCTACTAGAGATTATCAAATCTGGCACAAATGCTTGAGCATCTTCACATTGACCATGCTAGATTTCATATCTCATATATTTTCCATAAACCAAAGTTCATCTCAAACCTCATAATATCCATCAAACCTTAATACACAAATTGCCTAAGGTTTTCTTCAAACCTTAGAATTATTTTAGGTCTCCTCCATATTCTCTTGCTTCCATTAAATGTGTCTCTTGGGGGTGATCTTCATGAATTTTCTTCAGCCTAGCTCTGCTACCATGTTAATTTTTCATAGGGATATATTGTACTTTTCTTTGATAATTGCATTTCTTCATTAAAACATTAGGTTCACCCAATAACATCATAACATTATTCATATTTGCATCATTATTCATCATCATATGGAACTATGTAGAAAGAATACTATCATCATCATCAATGCATCAGAACATAAAGGAACAAGAGAAGAAGAGCATTCACACACAGAGACACATAGAGACACCAAGATTCGTCGGAGACCTAAGAAAAACCCATTATGAGGAAAACCCTTCAAATTCTTCTTCTTAGATTTTTTCCAAATGATTTAGAAAAAAGAGAGTACAATGATCCATATCTTCATCTATGCAACTAACGAGTGAAAAAACTACAACATCCATGAAATGAGCCCAATAATGTATATGCTCAAAACTTTGATTCTAAAGACTGTAATGAACTGTCACTGTTTGCAGTCAATTGCCAAAACCTGCAGTCACTGAGGGAAATATTCAGAAGATTGATATTTCATCTTTTATATCCCGATCGCACGGAGGAGGTGTCATGCGAGAAACTATAGATGCCACAGTCGCTCCCTTAAGCCTGTCATGCGAGCGACTAGGGCCAGATCTGGATTGCGGAAACCTGAAACCCCCAATCACATGGATGGAGAGTTGTACGTGTGACTGGAAGGCTCTAGTCACACATATTGGATTATGTGTGTGCTACTACAGTCGGATCCTTCCTGTTTTGTGCCTGCGATTGGGGCCCAAAACCCTAAATAAGATATAGAAGCTTCAGACCTTGCAATTTCACTTCAGAGGGAACCTGATCCTCAACAAAAGAGCCTCATACCCGTGCAAGACAAAAACAAGATAGAAGAGTGTCTCACTGTTGTGTCCAAATGAGGTAGAGGGAACTTGTATTTGTATCCTTTCAAGGTGGTCCACTTTGCTTTAGGGCCGACCTTATCAAATGTGCACATGTGGGATTTTCTTCATAAATACACTTTCCCTTATACAATTTGAGTGATCTTTAGGTCGATTTTGGTCCTCTCGAATAGTGGAATTAAATGCAATCATTATCTCTATCTGATGAGTTGTCCAACGTGGAATTTGACCCTAGTCGCATATTTTTAACAAGATTTTGGAGGATGGAGACTTAAAAGATATGAATATATTTAGGTTGGCTCTTATGATTAAGAGTTTTTGGAGATCCATCTTTTTGTTGATACTTGGACAATAGTTATTACGAGGAAATATATGAACAACATGCCACTCACGGATTGGGTTAGGTGTGGGCATTTTCCAGACATAATGGCTCTTTCATTTGGAACAACTTTATGAAATCAAAACATTGGCTAACTGAAAATATTTGATGGGAGATTGGGTATGGCTCTAAGATATCAGTTGGCATTGATCCCATTCTTGGCATGAGAGGAGCCCACACCTTGCCGAATGCGATCATCAACATTTTACATGACAAGGGATTTTTTTTTCATTTCTCAGATCAAAGGAAATTATGATTTATTGCATTTATATCCCATTTTGAAATATGCTAATGCTGTGGGATTATCTGTTGAAAATGTTTTTATTTGGACGCGATACATTTTGGACCTTTAAATGGTGGGGATTTCTCATGCAGCCGAATCTAACAAACTTTGTTGAAATGGTAACCTGCAACAAGATCAACTGGTTGTCTCAGAAGTATATAATCATACATCTCATTCTCTTCTAATGTAGAAGGATCTTGGATGGTTTAGGTATATTTGGTCTTGGTATCTGCCTTTAAAGATTAAAATTTTCAGATGGCTAGTTTGGAGAAACAAGTTTCTCACTTAGGCTAGTTTGGAGAAACAAGATTCTCACTTGGGAAAACTTGTGTAAGTATGGGTTTGAAGGTCCTGGGAGATGCTATCTATGCTAGAGATATTTTGAAAATGTGTTACACCTTTTCTTTCAATTTCCTTGCCCCATTGCTTGTTGGATTCATGTTTAAATGTGCTTTAATTTAAAGGTGTGATGGTCTTTTATCTCTTTGGAGGCATGGTACAAGTGGTGGATGACACAGTGCAGAGAACACCACTCTCTTCCTCTTTTCATTATGTGGGGCATATGGAAAGGTAGGAACGTTGTGATTTTTAAGGACCAACCATTTGACATTGGTCATATTTGTGACAAGATTTGTGCGTTGTTTTTATGAATATGGATGGAGAACACAAAAGGTAAAACTGCGTAGAACCCTAACAGACATTCCAAATGATATATTTCTGGTTGGCTATTTTGACGGGGTTGCACAAGGTGGTTGATGTGGTTGTGGTGCTCTTATCAAGTTCTCTCATTCTTTATAGTACTATTTCTTTTGGAATGTGATATTGGGTCGAACACAAGAGCACAAGTTGTAGCTCTATGGGGGCTTTTATATTATGCAAAGATATTGTTCATCGATCCTATCCACATCTTTGGGGATTCTTGAGTTGTCATGGATCAATGGCAAGGCTTCTTTAGCATCTCATGGAGTGTCCAATTGGATATGGAGAATTTGAGTTTTACAGGCTTCCTTTCATGTTTTAATTGTTCAACATGTTTACAAGGAATATAATATGGATGCAAATGTTCTATCTAAAAGAGGAATCTCATCGATGCCTAGTAGAATCCACTTTGACGTTATTTTTCATGGTGTTTTGCGGCAGGAGGGATCATTTCCTCCAATATGAATCTCTCATATCGTCTCCTAGCTCATAGGTCGCTAGTCTATTTGTTGTTTTGCACTTTTAACAAGCATACATGTTCTTTTTGCAATTTGTTGTATACGTTCATGTCATAAAGAAGAAAACATGATATGAATTATATAGTTTAGAAGATTGTTTTGAATCTCTTATTTAGACATGTTTTGATGGATCATCTTCCAATGGAAGGCTAGACTTTTATTGAATTGATTCTGGACATATTGGGTTGAATCCGAACATATGTTCATGTAACTAGTTTTCTTTGAATATTAAATCTGTGTTTTTCTTTCTTGAAAATAATAATAATAATAAGGTAATGTTTGTCAAGGCCAGAATTTTGCCTGGATGACGAAATTTTTGCCAGAATATAACAATAAAATTTCCAAGAAATCTAATTCTATGAGTGTTTGAATCACTTTTTTGATGGTGGAAATGGATTCAACACCATCAAGAACTACTGGTGCACCCAAAACCTGAAACTTGACAACTGTAACCTGGATTTAAAAACAAATCTACCAATTTTTCAAAAGTATGCCAAAAATTCCATTCTTTTCTGAGCAAAATTGTGACCTCATTAAATTACCACAAATAATAATCCTAAACATTAATTGGAAAACAAATAATTTTTACATCAAAATATTCTTTTTATATGAATGATTTAATATCCAAATGTGAAAGATACAAGGAGATACAAAGCGTGAAAGATCGAGAATATCGTTCCTTTAAAGGATTTATTGTTAAATTAATTATTTCTTAGATTTGATAAAACAATTTCTAGTTACTTGATTATAATTCAATTTATACCATTTCCCATCCACACTTTGGTCATCCCAAAAACATATATGTTGTTTAATTAAATTGACGATGATAAGCAAACCATTTTTCAAAAACTATGATGATTATATAAAAGTTGGGATTTCTTAATATTATTTTTTATTTAGTGTGAAAGTTTGTTTTTAACCAATTTAAAGTTATATATATATATATATATAATTTGGATTGTAAATATGAAAAATTTTAAAGTATTTATATATATATATATATATATATTTGGATTGTAAATATGAAAAATTTTAAAGTATTTTTTGATATTTTGAAGATAGTAAATTTAGAAGCTCTTGTTTAGTCATCAGATCTTTTTTATTTATAAACAATAATAATAATAATAATCAATAACAATTAATAACAATATCAAAGAACTTTACATCTCATTCTAAATCACTTGAGCTACATCTATATATATAGCTCAATCATTGTCAATTTAATATGTATTTAATTAACATATTTTTGGGAACAACCAAAGTGTCCATAAAAAGTTGTATAAAATGAACTATAATCAGCTAACCAATATTTAATTAACATATTTTTGGGAACAACCAGAATGTTCATGAGAAGTTGTATAAATTGAATTATAATGAACTAACCACAAACCCTTTTAATTACTCCGTAAAATATTTTTATTAATGTTTTGCTTATTGTAAAGTTTGATTAACAATTATGGTAAGATCTAGCCCACAAAAAATCCGCAAGAAAATCAAAGACACTCTTAATCACTTGAACTAAACCACACCCCCCCCCCACACACACACATATTTTGCTGGTCATCGCCAATTTAATATGTATTTAATCAACATATTTTTTGGGAGGGCCAAAGTGTCTATAGCAAGTGGTATAAATTGAACTATAATCAACTAACCACAAACCATTTTAATTACCCCATGAAATAATTTTATTATTATTTTTCTTATTGTAAAGTTATATTTTGCTTATGGCCTAGACCAATGGCATCTTGCAAGAGTGAAAGCCTGCCCCTTACAGACCACTAGTAGGTTATTCCAGTTGGCATGGTTTTCCTTGAATAAGGGCGATGAGTCGTCTGTCTACGTTCACGGGTAACAACTAGAGATGGTTGTCCTCAGTTTTGGTTTGACCACTGAATTATGATAGGTTTTCCCACCTCTATAAATGAAAAAATAGACTGAACTCGCCCTAATCTTCTTTCTAACTTCAATGGGCCCAAAAAAAATTGATCAAACACTTCACAACAAAAGGACAAACCTCAACCCCTGGTTGCTTTTCGAAAACTTTGCAGGTTTTTGTTGGCCTCACATAGTTGGAAAAATCTGGGTTGTATACTTTTTTCAGGAAACCTAACAACAATATGCAAGTCTTAGTATTAGTTGAATATGGCCATTGCCTCTCCTCGAGGTGCTCTATCATGTGGTTAACAAAAGAACTCTGAAAATTTCCAAAATATTTCATAAATAATAATACTGTGATTACATACACGAGCACGCATCCTCGGTTACGTTGCAAGTCATTAGAATTCAAAGACGAGAAAACCAATGAAATGAAGATGAATCATGCTGCAATTCAATGTTACCCATTAATGGATTCGTTTCATATATTTTACTAGTATTATGCATATGTGGGGTTTTTCATTTAAATTATATATATATATATATATATATATATATATATATATATTCATTTTTTTCATAAATTTGGTAGAGATTTATAATAATCATATAATTAATGTAGTGTTCAAGGTGCTAAATTAATTTATGCATTCAAAATTGCATTTTAAATAACAAAAAAATACAATTTACTTAGAAATCTTTTTTTTTAGGTTGTGGTTCACGGACACCCTGGTCAACGGGTGATCTGGGCTGATCGACCCCGAAGGGAATCTAGCCCCGCGGCCCACTAGTTAGGCCTAACCCCAAGGGCTTCGGAGAGAATGGACTTTGTGACCTCCCGATGGCGAGGCACTGATTTTGACCAACTGAGCTAACCCTTGGGGCTAATTTACTTAGAAATTTTATTACCAAATTCCAGTGAAAAAAGTCATTTCATCTATAAATTACATTATGCCATGCCTAAATCTAATAAGGATAAATTAAAGACTCTAAACTTGCAAATTATTATTATTGTTTTTAATTATAAAATTAATTAATATATAAGTGAAACACATACACATATATATATCAGACAAGATTCTTAACCAAAGAGATTTACCCCTACTTTATTATAGAGATCCTTAATTTGCAAATAAGTTTTATTACAATACTATGGATCAATATCACGACTTATCAATACCACATGCTTAAAAAAAAATAACTCAATTCATATAACACTAATTCATATGACATTTTTTTAATTACTAATTCATATAACATTTTTTTAAATTAATTAATTTAATTAAAAAGGAAAAAAAAACATAAATCTTATTAGAGATAAATATCAACCCTTTCATTTATGGATACCCATAACAATATTCTATTATATTCTATAGATATTAAATTTCTACTATCCTCCAATAATTATATTAAAATTATGAGAGTCATATTCCAAAATAAAAAATAAACATATTTAGTAAAAACATAATTTTATCGAAAATTGTTTAACTAAAAATATATTTTAAAAATGTATACATAATATAATTTATCAAAATTATAAAATCAAAATAATATAATATAATATAAAATCCTTAAAAGAATATTATCAATGACACTCCGAGGTAAAAGTAGATACAAGTTGCTCTGCTCAGTTAATATGTGAAGCAATACATTTGCCAACCTATAATCTGAAAGCCTATTCTGCGAGACAAGTTTTCCTTCAGTTCTGTATATTGAATTTGTGACCTCAGATTCTTTTTCCAAATCTTTTCTCAATATTTAATAAATTTTGGAAATCATATAAATTTGCAAATCATGTTCAATGATTCTTCTAGAATCAATATCAGTGCACTAGATAATGTACTGGACAATGAAGAAATTCACAATTGAAACGATAAATATGAAAGACAATCTAGCTAGCTTACATCAATTTTATCCTAGGATCATACCTTAGTCTCTATAATCATCCATGACTAATACCACTGTAGATTCTCAACATATGCAGATCCTTTTACACCACAATGACATCTGCATAGATTCCCTTTTAAAAACCCCAAGCAAATGTCTAAAACCTTGCAGAGATTTAAAAACCCCAAGCAAATGTCTAAAACCCTGCAGAGATCTTATGGTTTGAGGAGGCCTCTACGTTCAGATCAAAGCTTTCAGCAGGGCGCTTGTCATCCGAAGAAAAAGTCATATTAAAATGATCAACAGAGAACCTTTTGATGGTATCCTTAGCTGCGAATCCAGAAAAGTCTTCCCACTCAAATGAGGGTATCCAGGGCGATTTACTTTTCATAACCTTCATATCAGAGTCTTGTCGCATTGATACCTCCTCCCAGATTCCGAAGTTCCTGTGATTGTTCTTCATATATTGAATTTTTCCCAACAATGCAACAAATTGTTAGTTCAATGTCGATTCTATAATGTGGAATAAATACTTAAAAGAATCAAAAAACTTGAATACCCAAGGAATCGTACCTTTGCCCATTGGTACTTGTTCACACTCTGTCACTGTTTCTTTCTCCAGTTTTAAAACTTGGCAACTCAACGCAGATTGTGCTAAGATATCAATGCTTTCGTTGCGTGCGTGCACCTTGCTTCTTAAGTACAGGTATTGGTGATCAATAGCCCACGGGTCCAAAATTACTTATCAGAAAACTAGGTTACGATCCTGGAACCCGTGGCTTATATGCCCACCACGATTCTGCTGCACCACTCTGAGTTCTCTCGTTTGGCACTTCCAAACTCTATTCACTCTGATTTGATGGTGTAAGACTGAAGGGAATTGAGCAGTGAGCTTGGGGACCAAACAACAGTATTTATAGCAAAGCTTCCATCAAGCTTTTGGTGGCTATGTGTCAAGTGTTCCACAGAACATAGTAAAGAACTGCAAAAGAAGTAATGGACCACTCCGGGAGCTCCCAACAAGAAAAGGAATCCTGCGAGACAGTTTCCATGAGAACCGGTTATACAGGGAGCAAACATTCTCCCACTTGGTCCATACTTATAATCTAATGTCTCATCTTAAAACCCATCGATAATCTGTATTAAGTAATAAATACATGAATCATAGCGATAAGTCCTCTAATGATGAGTATTATCTTCCATGTATTACTATGTATTTATTTCTATTATAATTTATGTGGCAACAATTACCTAATGAATAAACCCTATGTTTGTTCTTGGTCCTACACAGATGAATTCTCTCAAATCAAATTAAGGTGCACATAAATATGAGGAAAACATCAAAACAATTAAGAATTTCATTACAATAACATTGTCCATACAGTGAGAAATTACATAATGGAACCAAGTCCTATATTCACTACATGATCCTTGAATTTCAACGGTGGCATGCCCTTAGTCAAAGGATTAGCGATCATCAACTCAGTGCTGACGTGCTCAATGACCACTTTCTTTTCTTTAACACGTTCCCTTATAGCTAAATACTTAATGTCGATGTGTTTACTTCGACTCCCACTTTTGTTGTTTTTAGCCATAAAAACAGCAGTTGAATTGTCGCAATACATTCTCAATGGCTTAGAGATAGAATCCATAATTCTAAGCCCAGAAATGAAACTCTTAAGCCATACACCATGTAAAGTAGCCTCAAAACAGGAGATGAACTCGGCTTCCATAGTGGAAGTGGCAATCAAGGTCTACTTGGCACTCCTCCATGATACAGCTCCACCGACCGTCATAAAAATGTATCATGATGTTGATTTGCATGAATCAACACATCTAGCAAAGTTAGAATCTGAGTAGCCAATTACTTCCAAGTTGTCCATCCGTCTATACATAAGCATGTAGTCTTTGGTTCCTTGAAGGTACCTCATTACTTTCTTTGCAGCTCTCCAGTGGTCTAAACCTGGATCACTCTAATATTGTCCCAACATTCCCACAACAAATGCAATGTCAGGTCTTGTGCAAACCTGAGCATACATTAGGCTTTCGACAGCAGAAGCATATGGAATGTTCTTCATTTGTTCCCTTTCAAAGTCGTTCTTCGGGCATTGGTTCAAATTGAACCTATCACCCTTCACAATGGGAGCTACACTTGGTGAACGATCCTTCATCCAAAATCTCTCTAAAACATTATTAATAGAGGTTTCCTGAGACAGACCCAGGATTCCTCGAAATCTGTCTCTATGGATCTTAATGCCAATGACATAAGATGCCTCACCCATATCCTTCATATTGAAATTTTTAGAGAGGAATTGTTTCACCTCATGCAGCAAACCCTTATCATTGGTTGCTAGCAAAATGTCATCCACATATAAAACAAGAAAACAGATTTTACTCCCACTGACTTTCTGGTATATACATTGATCCATAATGTTTTCTACAAAATCGAATGAAGAAATTACATTATGGAATTTCAAATACCATTGGCGAGATGCTTGTTTTAAACCGTATAAGGATTTCTTGAGCTTGCAAACCAATTTCTCACCATCACTAGAGGGGAATCCTTCAGGTTGTTTCATGTAAACCTCCTCCTCTAGATCTCCATTGAGAAATGTCATTTTCACATCCATTTGTTGCAACTCCAAGTCAAAATGGGCTACTAATGCCAAAATAACGCACAAGGAATCTTTCTTAGATACAGGAGAGAAAGTCTCTGTGTAATCGATTCCTTCTTTCTGAGTGAATCCCTTAGCAACGAGTCTTGCCTTGTATCTCTCAATGTTGCCCAATGAGTCTTTCTTTGTCTTAAAGACCCATTTACATCCAATGGCTTTTGCACCATTAGGCAACTCAACAAGATCCCAGACTCCGTTACTCTTTATAGAATTCATCTCTTCCTTCATGGCATCGTATCATAACTCTGATTCTTTGCAACTCATGGCTTGTGAAAAGGACTCAGCTATAGGGGCCTAACACGGGATCATTTTCGGCTCCAATGTTGTAGTCAGATTCTTGCAGATACACAACATAATCATCAGGAATTGTTGATCTCTTTGGTCTAATAGATCTTCTTAATGTTGTTCCATCATCTTCCTGAGAAGTATGTGGTTCAGCTCGTTGTTCAAAAGTTCTTGGAAACTCTTGAACTACCTAATCTACTGGAATGTCGTCAGCAGCTTGTGGAATTTCAACAATTGGTTGTTCAACACCAGTTTGTACTTGAGGGGTGCTATGAACAATAACCAATCTATCACTTGAGGTGGAAGGTTGAGATTTTGAATGATCCTTCTCACAAACTATGTTCCTGGTTTGATCGCTCCCACTGATCAAGTCATTTTCAAGAAACTTTGCATTTCTTGATTCCATAATCCTAGTGCTGTGATATGGACATAAAATCTGTAACCTTTAGACCTTTTAGCATATCCAATGAAATACTCACTAATGGTCCTTGGGTCTAGCTTCTTCTCTTGTGGATTATAAATTCTCACTTCAGACGAGCATCCCCAAACGCGCATATGTCGCAAACTCGGTTTCCAACCTTTTCATAATGCAAATGGCGTTTTAGGAACAGCCTTGGTTGGAACTCGGTTTAATATATACATTGCCGTCTTAAGTGCTTTAGCCCACAAGGATTTAGGAAGATTGGAGCTGCTAAGCATACTCCGCACCATGTCCAATAATGTTTGGTTTCTTCTTTCTGCTACACCATTCTGGTTAGGTGAACCAAGCATGGTGTATTAGGCAAGAATCCCATGCTCTTGAAGAAATTTTGTGAATGGCCCAAGTGCTTGTCCATCCTCTATGTATCTACCTTAATATTCTCCACCTCTATCTGATCTCATGATCTTAATTTGCTTGCTGCATTGTTTCTCTACTTCATCCTTAAAGATCTTAAAGGCATTTAATGCTTCACTCTTGTTATGAAGCATGTAGAGATACATATATCATGAGTAATCATCTATAAAAGAGATGAAGTATCTCTGACCATGTGAGTCCATGTCTAGACTACATATATCAGTATGTATGATCTCTAATATGTCCGAACTCCTATTGGCACCTTTCTTTGACTTGTTGGTCTGCTTTCCCTTTATGCAGTCCACACAAGTCTCAAAATCAGTAAAATCCAGAGTATTAAGTACCCCTTCATTTACTAATCTTTTAATTATTTCTATGGAGACATGACCTAATCTCCGGTGCCATAATTTATAGGAATCCTCATTAATAACACATCTTTTAGTGCCAGTGTGAACATGCATTGAAACATAAATGACACTGTTTTGTAAATTAATGCAGTAAAGACCATCAGACAAAATACCATTCCCAACACAATCAGATTTATAAAATAAACTGAAAGATGTTTCTGAAAAGTTAAAGGAATATCCAAAAGGTACAAGCCTTGAAACTGAAATCAAGTTTCTAGAAAAACTTGGAACATAAAAGGTCTTTTCTAATTCTAAAACAAAGCCGCTACTTAAAGTTAAATAGCATGTTCCTATAGCTTCCACATGTGAGCCCATCTTGTTTCTTGATAAGATGCTTTGCTCACTTCCCACTGGCTTCCTTAGGTTTTGCAAACCCTGCAAGGAATTCGAAATGTGAATTGTTGATCCAGAATCAATCCACTAGGTGTTAATATTGACATTAACCATATTAGATTCATAACAAACAAACAAGATTGGATTACCTTTGTCCACAAGCCATTTCTGAAATTTGGCGCATTCCTTCTTCATGTGTCCCTTCTTTTTATAGAAGAAACACTTGGAATCCTTCTTGATATCAGCGTGGGGAGGTACTTTACCTTTCCCTTTCTGATTGGCTTGAGATTTTCCCTTTCCACGCATTTCCAGCATTTCACTTTCTCCCAGGTCCATCTCCAGTCTCCCTTCCTCTTGAACACACATGGTCATGAGTTCATTAATTGACCATTTATCCTTATGTGTGTTGTATGAGATTTTGAAAGGTCCGTATTGGTGCAGAAGGGTGTTCAGGATGTAGTGCACCAGGAAGGACTCCGATATTTCAACCTCGAGTTTCTTCAATTGAGCCATAGTGTCCCTCATTTGCATGATGTGCTCGCGCACACCTTTCACACTGGTGAGCCTTAGAGATGAGAACTTCATGATTAGGGTGCTTGCTAGTGCCTTGTCTGAAGTAACGAATTGATCATCAATGGCTTTCAACAAGTCTCAAACCTTTTCATGCTGATCAATAGAACCACGAATACCAGCAAAAATTTTAGTCTTAATGAACATCATGCTTAGGCGATTAGATCATTCCCATCGTTCATAAAGCGTGATGTTCGCTGCAGTGCTGGTATTAGTGAGTGCTGGTGGTTTATCTTTTCTAATAGCATAGTCTATGTCCATCCACCCTAAATGAAGAAGAACTCTCTCCTTCCAGACCTTATAGTTATCTCCCTTAAGTTCAGGGATATCACAACGAATATCAGAGAAATTTGCAGGTTGTACAATTTCATAAAATTAAAGATTACATGCTTATGTTGAAATTGAGGCCTAAATAAAATTTCATGCCTTACCAATGTAAATTATGCTTAAAATTGAATCTAATGACATAAAATTTGTCTGTGGGATAAATTTTTAATTCAAGTAGATTCAATTATTCTTTATGATGGAATTTATCAAATTATTCACTTAATTCATAATTCTAAAGGGTATATTATGATTATAATTTGATATAAATTCTATCTTAGATTAAACTTTATGATAAAACTATTAATTCATAATTCCTGTGGGTAAGTTATGAATAATTTGATATTTTATCCTAATTAATTATATAAATATAATAAAAATTCTTGTGGGTTAAAATTTATTATATTTAGTGTAATTAATTACAATTATTGTCTAAATATTCTTTATGTGATCCTAATCAATCATAATATATAATATTATTTAATTATAGATGATGTGGCTATTATTTAATCAATTAAAAATTATATGGATCACTAGACATTATTTCTTTCATAAAAATTAACTTGATATGAGACTACTTATAAATTGCATAAATAAAAGTATAATATTCATGCATAACATTCAATGATGGGTCTTGTATACTCATCCAAAATCGCATGTATTAATTAGAGCATAGTTAATAAATTTGCACAACAATTATCCAAATTGCATATAATTAAACCAAATAAATATTATAAGCATAAAAATTGAGCAAAAATTAGACATATTTCCAAATAAATGCCTTAATTCAGAAAATTCTCAAAATATGGCATTGAGCCAAACCGATGGCTCAATGGCTCAATGCGTGCCTTCATAACCTGATCTAGAGGGCTGGTTCGATTCCTTACGAAATACCTCTTCAATTTTTATATAAGGAAAGAAAGAGGGTTGGGCCATCTGGACCTTACGCATAATACCCATTATTATTTATTTGCAGAAATAGAAATTTCATCTTTTTCATTAAGTAAAAAAAAAAATCAGATTCAGTTGGAGGCTGGAGCTCTGCAAGTCAAGGACTGTAACCGAAACTCCAATATATGTTGTAAATGTCCAAAAGACTGATAAAGCCAAAAGATATCATCTAATATACAACTAAAATATTGATCACTGTGATAATAACAATAAATGGCTGAGCTTATCAGGAGAAGGAAAAACAGAGATTAAAAGGTCAAGGCCTAATCTCATTTTTGTCACCGCATAATGTTTCAAAAAGACTGCCAATGATAAAGTAGCAATAATGCGAAGACAAACACTTAAACACTTAAACAGACCAAACAAAGCATGTCTATAAACACTACCAAATGTTAGTTCAATGTCGATTCTATAATGTGGAATAAATACTTAAAAGAATCAAAAAACTTGAATACCTAAGGAATCGTACCTCCGGCCATTGGTACTTGTTCACACTCTGTCACTGTTCTCCAGTTTTAAAACTTGTCAACTCAACGCAGATTGTGCCAATATATCAACGCTTTCATTGCGTGCATGCACCTTGCTTCTTAAGTACAGGTATTGGTGATCAATGGCCCACGGGTCCAAAATTACTTATTAGAAAACCAGGTTACGATTCTGGAACATGTGGCTTATATGCCCACCACGATTCCGCTGCACCACTCTGAGTTCTCCCGTTTGGCACTTTCAAACTCTACTCACTCTTATTTGATGGTGTAAGACTGAAGCGAATTGAGCGGTGAGCTTGGGGACCAAACAAGCGGTGAGTGGTCCATCAAGCTTTTGGTGGCTACGTGTCAAGTGTTCCACAGAACGTGGTAGAGAACTGTCGAAGAAGTAATGGACCACTCCGGGAGCTCCCAACAAGAAAAAGAATCCCGCGAGACAGTTTCTGTGAGAACCAACCGTATAGGGAGCAAACACAAATTCCTCAAAATCATCTCCAACGCTCTTTGATGCACTACGCTGCCTTTTGGCCTCGGCTCCATCTGTTTCAATTTGTGATGCACTGCGTTGCCTTTTGGCCTCAGCTCCATGAATTTAGTTTTGTGAAAAATCTCTGGAGTATTTGGGTTGTGAAGACAACCCAAATTTGTGATTTCAAAAAATATTTGTTTTATTTGGAACAATTTTGACTTAAAAATATGTCCAGAAAAACTCCAAATAGTCTTACAGAAATATTATAGCAATGTAAAAAAGCATTGTATAATTATTAGAACTTTTGGAGTTTTTAGTTTGTTATTTGGAATGTGTTTTTAATTGCATATATAGATTCAACACTGAAAAACCAATAGGGTAGTTTTGTACTCAGGGTAGTGGAGAATGATGTTGTCTAATGAAGACACAACTTCACTCGGATAGCAAGTCCTCAAGAAATCCAACTGTGGGAGTGTTTAAATCGTTTTTTTTTATGGCGGAAACAGATTCAGCACCATCAAGGACTGTTGGGGCACCCAAAATCCTAAAGCTTGACAGCTGCAACCTAGATTTTCTTAGATTTCCACCAGATTTTCTTGAGATCATGTTGGAATTTCTATTGTTTTCCAAAAAAAAATGTAGTCCATTTAGACTATTCAATGGAGAATTCACAACTCAAATTTATGATTTCAAAAAATGTTTAGACAATCCATGGGGAATTCACAACTCAAATTTGTGATTTCAAAAAATATCTACCAAATTCTAACCAATTTGTTTTTCCAATGCTCGCATTTTTTTTCCACACAAAAGAAACTGCTTTCTATTATAAAATGAGAAAGTACATATATCAGAGAGAGGGATTTCCGAGTCGCCGATGAGAACAGAGAATATCCTTTACCAGTCAGCCCTATAAACATAGATCCGGGGTACAATATCGAAAAACATACTGATAGAAAATTAGGAGTCATCATAATCTAAGACAAAAAACCAAGACAAAAAGTCATTATAACATAGTGAAACCTGCTAAGGATCATTTCTAGAAACAAGGGAATGACAGAGAGCCCTGTAAACAATAAGAAACTCATTAAAAAGAAATAAAACCTTCCCCTTTCGGAATGCTATTATCAAGTTGTGGGAAGATAATATGATCGGGAATTGAATTGCAACCTTTTTTCGAGATGTTGTTTTGGGTCCTATAGATATGCAAGATAGATAGATGATGGAACTCAACTGATAGTGCTTTGATTTAGAGCTTCCAAGGGTCAAGAGCTAAAGAATTTAAAGAGCTCCCGTCATTTTCCCATTCAATAACTAATTTGGAATCTCCAAAAATAGTGAGATCCCTGAGATCAAGCCAAATTGCATAGTGAAGGACCCTTGAAAGAACAAGGAGTTCGGATCGGGTGTTGGATCTCAAGCCATAGTGCCAATAGAATCTATAAGAGAGCTCAAGACCAATGTGAATGGCCATACCGCATCCACAATAATCAAAAGCTAAAGCACCATCAAAGAAACCCACAGGATAGACTGACCAAAGATCTCTAGGAGGAAGAGGACTTTTATGATCAGATGACAAAGAGATAGAAAATTTCAAATAGTATTTAGGATGTTGCAACAAGTCCTCCAGATATTAAGCAAAACTTGATAAAAAATGAAGGCATTTCTAAACTTCCAAATGCCCCAAATGATAAAAAAAGCCAAAGTAAAATGTGATTTATGATCTACAAACAAGAGTTAATGTCCAAACAATCCCAATCAACAAAATAGTTAATCATTTAAAGCACCCAATTTCAAACTGATGAAGAAAAAAGAACAAATAAAGAAGTGATTTGTGTCTTCTCCACATGATTGACAATGACTACATCGGCTCAATCCCTGGAAGCCCTTCTTACATAAGATTTCCCAAGTGAGAATGTGGTTATACTCTGCCTATACTTTTCGAAAAATGCTAATGAAGACTCTCTCCAGCAGATTGTGAGAGTACATAGAGGATGCAGTATGATGAGAAATTCGCAAATGCTTTTCTGAAGACACAAATGCTTTGTCACGTTGTGCAGAGTGCGACTGAAAAGAGAGTATCGAATAATATGAGAGCACATGGTTACGTGTGTCCGTGCACTTAGGCAGTGAGTGGCAACAATCATTTCAGAAAACACCAAATTATTGCACGAGGGTGTTCCATTTTATGAAATGTAACACCAGCTCAACCAACGAGTGATTGTACTCCGTTTATGAAATGTCATCCATGACGTGGTGAATTCATATGTGGGAGTTTATTATTTTTCCAAGAATCTAGAACAATGCAATTTTGCCATGATTTTGGTTAGGTAGCCAGAGTATTTTCTTTTTTGATTCGCTTGCTTCGCATCAAGGGAGTTATATGTTAAATCATCTTTTTAGCTGTTAAGGTGTGAAGACATTATTATTATTAAATAAGTCTGAAAAATAAATTATTTAAATAAATATTATTAAAAATTTTAATTATAAATATAAAATAATTTGATTTCTCAACAATAGTGATAATCTCAGCACCAGCTTGGGTGAGATTGCCAAACCTACCTTTGCATTTCTGGAATTTCTCATCTCTAAAAGCCATTGGAAATGCAATTGGGACCCAGTTTAGGTGAGATTGCTAAACCTATCATTGCATCTCTTGAATTTCTCCTCTCTAAAAGCCATTGGAATGCAATTGGGAAATTTCACTGCAAGTGCCCAGAAACAGAGGAATATGCCAGAACCACCTATGCACGTATCTGTGTGGAAATGGACTTTAATGCCGAATTCCCAACTGAAATAAACCTAACAAGCAGGGAAAATTTTAAGAAGCCCCCCTAAATTTACATGTATAATAAATGGGCGAATCTCCATGGTATATAGGAAAAATGGAAGGCGATTTTATCAATAATATGATATGTATATATAATTTTTTGGCGAATCTCTCACGAGGCATGGCGAATATTTTACTCAATTATAAAATCTTGTGTTTATTGAATACACAAATGAAATCATTGCATTTCTTTAAAATATCTTTTGAAATCAAAATTACCGAAATTACATATCGATAACCTAGTAGGTGTAGGATAAAATTCACTCGTGCCATTCACAGAAAGCATGAGAAAAAACCTAATACTATATAAAAAACCAAGAAAAATTAAAATTCATCACTTCTAGGGAACTCGTAACCACCCTGCCAATACACAAGTATGTTCCTGTTTGCAATTAGAAAAATTACCCAAATTACAATCTGTTTACTCCAACATATGTTGGAAAGTTATAGAAGGTTGACTAGTGCAATCAATCCATTCCTTTTAGCTCTGGATTTGTTTCAGTTTAAAACAGAAGTATACAAATATACTTGTCCAATGTCTATGCTTTAACCATTCACCTTAAGATGTTTTTACAATATAATATCCTAAGTCTATTTAATATCTTCATTATCATAAAAACCAACCTATATCCATCTTAACTCCACATCTACCACTCTTAGGGGGATGAAATTTATATATCCCTCTGAGCACTTGGTTGACCCAGAATTAAGATGGATGTAAGATGATATAATTTCCCCTTTAAATAGTCTATGCTCACATGAATACCATGGTATTACCATGGGTCAATACCATGGGTTATCATAAACCTGGAGCTTAAAAATTACTATTAGTAATTTATAAAAATTAATAAAATTAATAGTTGATTTTTATTTTATTTTTTATTTTAACCAAGCTAAAATGTTTAACATACATTAAATTACAACATTCATTTTTATTCTTGATCCGATCAAATATTTTTTCACTCTATGCTAGTTTGCATATCACGATATTTGATACCTTTCAGGGGTTAGTAGATCCAGAGTAAAGATGGATCTATGCTGGCTTAATTCCCCCATTTAAATAGGCTACATTCCAGGTGAATACCATGGGTCAATACCATGTGCCATTTTAGTATACCATGTGCCAATTTTACTTTTATTAATACTAATATTAGGGTTAATAATGTTTTTTTGCATGGTATTAATAACAATCTAGTCCATGGTATTTGTCCCATAGTATTTTGCCCATAGGTTTCACCTAAATATAACGCATTTTTGAGTGTTCGTAAATATAAGGTGACTTATGGAGTAAATATAAAAAAATGATTTATTTGTTTACCATACCTCTCATTTATTTATATTTTTATTAATTTACCATACCTCTTTTACAAATATGGTATTTGGCCCATAGGATTCACTTAAATAAAACCTCTTTCTTGAGCCTTCATAAATATAAAAAGAGGTTTTATTTATTTACCATGCGTCTAGTTTATTTATATTTTTATTTATTTACCATACCTTTTGAGTAAGTATAAAAAAACGTTTTATTTATTTACCATACCTCCACTTTACTTATATTTTTATTTATTTACACCCTTGCATGTATATAAGGTGACTTATCGAGTAAATATAAAAAATGTTTTATTTATTTATCATACTTCTCATTTATTTATATTTTTATTAATTTACCATACCTCTTTTATAAATATGGTATTTAGGCCTTTGGCCCATAGGATTCACTTAAATAAAACCTATTCTTGAAAATGGGCGAATGGAAGGTTGTAACTCCTAATTTCAAGGGCTAAATTTACCTTTTTTACCCTCTCCCTTAAAAGAAGGTGGGCTATTTGAGGTGATTTGTAAAAGTGTACTATGATACAAAATAATCGCCCACTAAAAATTTAAAACCCCTTAATTTCGCCAATGGGCGAACATTCGCCCCTAAAATCACCCCTACTAACAAGTAAAGACTGTGTGGAACCAGAAATTCGATTATGAAAGTGTCATCTTCAGATGTCGATCCTGCTTTGAGACAGGCCATCTAGCCAAAAATTGTCCAAAAGCCTCCCAAAAAAATTCTGCTAGAAAGAATCACCACAAATCTACATGGTGGGAAAGAGCACAAAAAGAACATTACACTGTTATCAAGGAAGAATACTCTCTAGAAAACTCTGAATCGCAAGAAATCGAGCAAGAAAGAAATAACTCTCAAGGCAAGCAGGGGGAAAGCCCTGCCCAACAGCAAAAAAGTGAATTCGACAATCCCTCAAGCATCAACAGTTATGAGGATTCAAATACCGCACAAAATAAATTTTCATTTAACAGCAAAGCAGATCTCCTAGACCAAACTTCTCCGACTATCCTCAAAAGGACGAACACAACAGATCATGAAGCTAAGACACCAATGTCCCAAGAACCAGAAGAGATGAAGGAGATGCAAGATAAAGGAAGTTGGAAGATCATAGAGAAAAAAAAGAAAGCTACAACACCAATCTCGCCAAGAAAGACGAGAAGCCAGACAATTAAGAACTAAGAAAATTATAGGTCCGATAGACCAATTTGGTCCGCGTGGACATTAACCACCATCATCATCATGATCATTATCAAATAAATAGATTATTATTTTATTTTATAAGATAAAGGATATGTTAAATTTAGTGACAAAGTTAAAAATGTTGTAGTAAATTAATAAATTTAAAGATGAGTTAATAATTAAAAATGAAAAAAAAAATATTTGAAATAAAGATTTTTTATTTTTTTAGGATTTGAAAGGTAGATATTCAAAAATTAAGGTTGCGAAAATCAAGATTTCAGTCCAGAAATTTAGTAAACTTAAAATTATTTTTTAGTTTTTTTTTTTTGGTAAGTAAAAGCTTTAAGTTGGATTTTTAGTAAAATTGATATTATTTTACTTATGATAATTTTGGAATATGAAGAATGTAGGTTTTGTGGTTAGTGAACGCGGAACAACAAATTTTTACATATACATATAGGATTTCTACCAACAATTTTTTTTCTCATAAAGGGTTTAGATGCATACATGGTTACCCAAAAGGACTATTTCTCCTTGTCTTAAGCTACACAAGAAAGCACAATAGCTACATTTGAATAAAGATTTACACAAATTGTATAAAAAACTTATTTAGCAAATCATTATTTTGTATTTATAAAAAAAAAATTAATGATTTAGATGAAATTGTGTTCCCAGGTGAATTGATCACATTTTGTAGTTTTCAAGATTTAATAGTTTATGATGGTTTGATGTAGTGGTCAAAATCCAATTAGATGGTTTATAATCACAGGCTTGATATTAATGTAATAGATAAAATGTTATATATGATATATGTGTATATAGTAAAATAGTTAATTTGGACATCTTAAATGGCATTTCCTACACTATGACATTTCCTAAGCAATCAGATACTCTTAATCTTAAATTTAAACTTTGTTACACATATAATTCAAGAAAATAAATGTAATATGTAGTAATGAAAAAACGTAACAAAACTATCTTCTTCTAAAAGATTTTAAAAATGAATTAGATTTCTATGTAATAAGAACAATGTTATTTAGATTTCTATTATACTTTTACAACAACACTCTCAAATTGTATAAATAGGAACCCTTTCCAAACTTTGGATCACAATGAAAATCAAATTACGAATCCTTGGTAGAATAAATATTGTAAAATTGATAAAAATGGCCTTATGGAAGTCTATGATGAGTCCTTATAAGTTGACAATATAAATAGTTTCATAGACCCTAATTAAAATAAAAAAGAGATATTATATAAATAGATATGCAGAGAAGCATTGACACCTTAAATTTGATCTTAAAAAAATCTAGAGTGAAATTCTAATTACTTGAGAAAATAATTTATGATCTCCTTGAGGGATTTGAATTCATACCTTGGGGAGCTTTATGAATCTCAAATGTCATGGAAAACATTTAAACCCTTATTCACACCAATATGTTTTTATTTTGTTTTGACTAATGCCCCAACTACATTTATGTGTTTGATGAATAATGCGTTGCATCCTTATTTGGACAAGTTTGCTATTGTATTCATTGATGACATCTTGATATACTTCAAGAATGAAAAAGAGCATGCTGATCATTTACCAACAATGTTGAGATTGCTAAGAGGGCATCAATTGTATGCTAAGATTAGCAAGTGTGACTTATTTTAGACAGAGGCATTACTTGGGACATGTTGTTCCCAAGGAAGGCATAACAGTAGATCCAGAAAAGATAAGGGCCATCATGGAGTGGGAAACTCATAAGAATGTGGATGAGGTGAGATCATTCATGGGATTGGCAAGTTATTACAAGAGGTTCATCAAGAAATTATCATGCATTACATATCCTATGACATCCTTGCAGAGGAAAGGTAAGAAGACAGAATGGACAAAAGAATGCGCAACTCATTTTGAGTAGCTGAAGCAGTCGCTGACCAATGCTCCAGTCCTTAAGATTGTAGATCCGGATAAAGAGTTTGTAGTGTGTAAAGATGCATGTAAAAGAGGACTTGGTGGAGTCCTTATGCAAGAGGGACAGGTGGTGTGATATGAGTCTAGGAAGTTGAATGAGCATGAGCAGAACTACGTGACTCACGATCTTGAGTTGACAGCTATTATTCATGCCTTGAAGATGTGGAGGCATTATCTTCTTGGGAGGATATTTGTATTGATGGGCGATCATAGTAGGTTGAGATACATTTTTGACCAGCTGAATCTAAATGTTAGGAAAGATAGATGGTTTGATACCCTTAGTGAGTTTGGATTCAAGATCAGATACATTAAGGGAAAGGAGAATCAGGTTGCAGATGCTCTTAGCAGGAAGGCACAAGTGAATCATATAGAAACTATGAGATCTTATGGGACATATTTACAGGATAGGATCTTGCAAGTAGGACAACGGGATGATAGGTATATGGAGATTATGCACAGGTTACAACAGAGTACATGTATAGGTACAACTAGGTATAGGTACATGTACAGGTGACCAGGATGCAGACTATCGTCTCATGGAAGATGGTTTGGTGAGATTCAGGGAAAGGATCTATGTGTCGGATCGTAGTGAGCTTTAGCAGCTTATCTTGAGGGAGTTTCATGTCAAGCCATACTCGGGTCACCCAGGATATCAGAAGATGTTGATGGCAGTGAAGAAGTTCTACTATTGGTCGAATCTAAAGAAGGAAGTGGTAGAGTTCGTGGCTAGATGTTTGGATTGTCAGTAGGTAAAGGTAGAATGTAAGCATCCAGGTGGTCTACTACAACCTATTCTGATTCCGGAATGGAAATGGGAGGTCATTTCCATGGATTTAATTACAGGTCTTCCGAGGACAATGAGACAACATGATTCTATTATGGTCGTGGTCGATAGGTTGAGCAAGGTAGCTCACTTCATTCCAATGAAGACTACATATTCAACTAGTGAGGTGGCACAGGTTTTCATTAGGGAGATCGTGAGATTACATGGTGTTCCAAAGAAGATTGTGTTAGACAAGGATGTGAAGTTCACTTCCAAGTTTTGGAAGGAGCTATTTGCAGGTTTGGGTATAGAGTTGGCCTTTAGTACAACCTATCATCTGTAGACAGATGGAAAAACAAAGAGGGTCAACGGGATCTTGGAGGATATGTTGAGGATGTACGTGATGCACTAACATAGAAGATGGGAGGATTATCTTCCATTGGTTGAGTTTTCATGCAACAATGGTTATCAGGATTCATTGAGGATGAGTCCTTTCGAGGCACCGTATGGGCGGTGTTGTAATACTCCCATCAATTGGAGTGATCCAGTGAACAAGGTGCTTATTAGACTGGAAATGATGGAAAACATGGAACAAGAAATGCAGGTTATAAAGAAGAATATAAAGGCAACATAGGATAGACAGAAGAGTTATCTAGAGCAGCACAGGGAATTCAAGAAGTTTCAGGTTGGAAAGCATGTGTATTTAGGCATCAAGCCGAAGAAGAGCTCTTTGAGGATTGGATCATGTGCCAAATTGGCACCACAATATTGCAGACCTTTTGAGATCCTGGAGAGGATTGGACTAGTGGCCTATTGACTTGCACTACCTCCAACAATGAAATTCCATGATGTTTTCCATGTTTCATTACTTAAGAGGTATATAGAGGATGTTGAACATATTATTGATTGGTCTGTATTGCAGGTGGAGCAAGAAGGAGAATTCCAGTTGGAGCCTCAGTGCATATTGCAGCGAAAGAAACTCATGCTAAGGAACAAATCCATAGAGAAATTTAAGGTGCAGTGGAAGCACTTTAGGCTCGAAGAACCTACATGGGAGATGGCGGAACAGATGCGGGCCATGTATCCTTCTAGTTTGCCAGTGGAGGAAAAACAATTTGGGTATGATGTTTGGTGTATGTTTGGCATATATTTTACTGATATTTTTGTGTATATACATATGTATATGGATGTAGATACCACCATGAGCTAAGTTATAAAGCTCCAATAAGCGGTATGGTTGTTATCTTGTCATGTTGTCATGATGTTTTTCTTTTGAGCAGGTCATTCATTGTAAATATTGCAACGAGCTAAGTTATAAAGCTCCATGGGCAGTATGTTTTCTTTTCAATGGTTTTGTTTAGGTATTGGTGTGGTTTAACACCAAGGATGGTGTTCCCCAAGGGGGAGAGGTCTGTAAAAGCCCCTGGTTGAAAGTTCATGTAATAAAAGTTAATAAAGGAAAAATAAGACCACGGTTAAGGGACACTTATTCCAAGCTCAATGTTGGGCAAAGATATCCTATTGGGCATCGCTCGATCTGTTTATGGCTAAGGGAAATTTGAAAAGGCAATGGCTAAGGCATTAAAAAGGCAAAAAGGTATTTTGGCACATTTATTTACGAAAATAAACAAAAATAGGAGAAAAGGAAGGTGAAAGGTCATAAGTTGCATGTGAGGAGGAGATTGAAGGAAAATAATGGAAAATGAAGAAACTAGAGGCCTCATTGATAAAAAGGCTTCTGAAGATCAATTTGTAACCTTTTTTCAGTGCAGTTTTGGAGCTATCTCATTATTCTCTCTCTCTCACACTCTTAGACACTTAGAGTTTTCTTAGCGCATTCTAGCTTTAGAGCAAGGAAGGGAAAATCAGGCAAAGGAAGGACAATGAAAATAAAGGAAAGCAAAGAGCAAGAAAGGTAGAGCAAGATCAAGCAGCTTCAGCAGAAATACTTGCAGGTAACATATTGCATGTGTGATTTCCTACTGGTTTTGACATGCATGGCTTTGCATTTTTGTATTTGGTTCTCGGGCTATTAGTGGCATGGTCTTGCTAGGTTATGACAGTGGTTTTTAGCCTTCCCTTGTCTTTTTCCAGATAGCCACGGTGAGATGGGATTGTTTATCAGTTTTGAGCTTTGGAATTGCTGGAAGGTTTCAGAATCCCGGGGAGAAGGTGGTCTTAGGAAAATTCCCAAAGGCCTAGGAATCCCTTGACCGGTTTTGGCGGGATACATGGTAAATCCTGAGGGTGGAGTCTCAATTTAGCGCCTAATGATTTGGTGTGTATCACGGTAAATCCTGAGAGAAAAGGAGATGAAAAATTCTTCAACGATAGTGATGAAGTTCGGAAGCATTCCAAGCTCGTTTTGGTTTTGTGATCTCGGTGCCAGTTTTGGTGAGATAACAATTTGTTGAGGGTGGAGGTGATTTAACCTCTGGATTCCATTGGTTGTTTTTGGATTGGTTTATCCATGAGATACAACATTCATGCTTGGAGTATGGCATGGGGGTGACTAGTTGAAAGAAATATTTGGTTCAACCATGTCTATGGTTGGGTGGTATGTGGAAGTCCCGCACCTGGTTGGCTCTTACCTATGTTTAATAAAAGTTTATTTCTCTTACTTTTATACTTGTTATTATATGGCCGTAATGCCTATTATCTCATTGTTATTTACATGGTTTAATGTTGGTTATAAGCATGGTTATATGACTGGTTATAGTCATGGTTATTTCATGTATTTACTTGTAACTAAAAGGATAATGGATGCAAGACCTAATTGATGTCAAAACAATTAAGTGAAGAGGGTGGTGATCCTTCTTGTCAAGTATCATATGAGTTATCAATCATTTATTCTCTGTCTTGTATTCATGTCATGTAGATTGCATTAATGCCAAGTGTTTGACAAAATGTCAGACCCGGTTGGGGATGGTTAGGCTTAGTCCTGGAGCCAGTTTTTGGCTTGCAAGTCTTTTTGTTATGTAAATTATGGATTCTAAAAGCTACAAGGGTTTCTGGGCAGTGACAGGGATTCTGAGCTTCAAATGTGACACAAATATCAGAGTTGCGGGCACAACACTGGGAAAAAGGTCCCCAGAAGCTCCCTTGCCCATGTTATGGGAGCTTCTGGAGCCTCCCAGATGCACCCTTGTCCATATCAAGGGAGATTCCAGGGGTTTGATGCAATAAAACTTCAGTTGGTCTCAGGGGTTGGTTACCTGAGTGGTTGGGATGGCTCTTGGGAGTTTTGTTGCTGATGTGGAAGGTCTGTGTGATGTGTTCCATTGATTCCACTTCCTTAACTGACATATAGGGAGTTGAATCATATCATAGTAACTTCTCATCACATATTTACCCCAGTTGGATGATTATTGGATAGATGTGGGATGAGGGTGTTACACATCAAAGAAAGAAGAGATATGAGGTGTGCAAGAGAAGCTAGGGAATACTCTTGCGGTTTTAAAGGTGCAACAGAAATGTGAGTTGCGGAGTGAATGAGCCATCTTGGTGGTTTTGCTATAAATTTATTTTTGGGATGTTTTAGACTATGAAATTTTGAGGGTACAAAGGAAAGATATTCATGTACATGTGGTAATAATTTTAAGCATTGTTTTTGTATATTGTCGGAGATATGCTATGAGGAAGTTAAGGTTCCTAAAATCTCCTAAAATATGCTTAACACAAGTTACTTGGGAATTTTTGCTATAACTTATTTTCTGAATTATTTTATATTGAGGTTTTAACGAGATAGAGAAGATATATTTATGTACATATGGTAAAAAAATTTAGGCATTAGTTCACTATCCTTTCATAGATATGCTTTGAAGGATTTAGAGTTCCT
The DNA here is from genome assembly GCA_031772625.1 of Pinus tabuliformis. NCBI lineage: Eukaryota > Viridiplantae > Streptophyta > Pinopsida > Pinales > Pinaceae > Pinus > Pinus tabuliformis. Next base: position 1,560,262,691 of record CM062818.1, on the reverse strand, counting down.
AAATGGTCTTGAAATCTACTTCAAATAAGGCAGTTTGGAAATTTTCCTATAACTTAGTTTACAAGATGTTTCAGATTGTAAAATGTTTAGGAGATAGAGGCGAGATCACTATGTATATATTGTTAAAGTTTCACACTTTGGTTCACTATAATTTTGAAGATATGCCCTGTGTAATTTAGGATTTCTAAATAGTCCTGAAATCAACGTCAAATAGGTCAGTTTGACATTTTCACTATAAATTATTTTTTGGGATGTTTTAGAATATGAAGATTTCATAAACCTATGGAGACATATATAAGTAACTCAAGTACAAATTTTAGGATTTGGTTCGCTACAATTTTGGAGATATGCCTTGTGGAATTTAATGTTTTTGAATGATCTTGAAATCAATTTCAAACATGGTAGCTTAGACTTATTGTTGTAACTTCTTTTCTAAGAATTCTAGATTGTGAATTTTTTAGAGATCCAAGGAGGCATATATAAGTGCCTTAGGTAAAAAATTTAGAATCAAATTTACAAAATTGGATACATGGCATGTTGTAAAAGTTCTTTCTTAGGAAGAGACCAAAAGCAACAAGTTTTTGGAGAAGTATACCCAATGAAAGTAGAAGCAACAACCAAACTTGGTGAAGGAAGAAGCAACAAACAAAGTTGATGAAGGAAAATGTAGCAAGTAGACTTAGTGAAGTAGGTTGGTGTTTACGAATATTTGTAGAAAAAAAATTGGTGTCTCCAGTAGGTTGGTGCCTACGAACATTTACAATGGTGGGAATTGGTGTCTCCAACAGGTTTGTGCCTACAAAAATTTACAACGGTGGGGATTAGTGTCTCTAGTAAGTTGGTGCCTAAAAATATTTTAAATAATGAAGATTGATGTATCTAGTAGATTGGTACCTACAAATATTTGTAACAATAGATTGGTGCCTCAAAAGAATTATAAAATACGTTTTGAGGTTTTCCCCCAAAAGTTTTCCATATAAATCTTATGTTTGATGTTCTACAATTTCTAGATCTCATATGTGATTATTTTATTATGGTTCATGAATGTTTAACTAAGAAGAAATTATCTAATACTAATTCACCCTCGCCCCCCACCCTCGTCCCTCCCCCTCCCCATAACTCTCAGTATAACTATGTGCTCAACACTAACTCCCAAATTTTCTAAGGTAAGGATAGAGGCAAATATAGATTGGAGCCTCTATGAAGGTCTCCTTCTCCAAGCTAAATATTATTTTCCAATATCTAAAGCGACGAACGACAAAGTTAAATAAATATAGGACCTCTTCAAAGACCTTCTCTTGATCTTTTGCATATGTGAATGCAGTTGTAAAAAGCCTTTAGATCCAAGTTTGAGATTGATGTGGACTTTTTCCTTCCATATCAAGCTAACCCAGACCATGAGGGATTTCTCAAAGACAAAAACCTCCATAATTTTTCCAATAATATTGTCTTTTCTCATGGAATATATGTAGCTTACAATGTTAGATAAAGTGACTTCGTACCTTAGGTTTTTGGTAGATCTGGGTAAGTAACCACTAGGGAGTTTTCCTCCTAGCCTCTTGGCACTCAATTTTCTTTTATCAAGGTTAGAGTCCATTATTGGAGCCTTCCTTTTGTCGCTCGTTCCATTTGGGGAAGGAGAACCAATGTGCCAATCCACATGTGCATTCGTTTTGTTCAAGAAGGGAGAGTTAGTGCATTGATCCATGAGTGTTTTTTTAAAGGATTCCAAGTTAAATTACAAAGGGAGTTTTGCCACCATATTGTAGAGTGGACTACATACAAGGATCAAGAGCTGAGAATCAAGGTGGAAAACGAGTATGTGCCATAGTCCCCCCATTGATCCTCTCTTGAATCTACCATTATAATCATATCATTATTTTTATTTTGCATTAATGTGAGATACTCCTTAAAATTTTATATTAAAAACCACTTATGATTTTACTTATAAAATTCATCAATAAAAATTATATATATATATATATATATATATATATATATATATATATATCTATATATTCACTTAAAGAACATTTTGCTGAGAATATTTTTAACCTTATAGACCATTAATAGAAATAGCTTTCTTAACAAAGTTTTATCGTTAATAACATGTAGATTGTTTTTAATACTAACATAAATCCATCTTAAGTCAAGATGTAGTAGGAACTGAGAGGGATCATATCTCTCAAGATACAAACATCTTTTTGAGTGCAAAACATGAGGAAATATTTGCTCCTCGAGAGATTTGATTCCTTAAAGGGCTTGGTAGATCTGAAGCTAAGATGGATCTATGTTGGTTCTTGCTAGTATTATTTGTATTTATATAAATTCCACACCTCCATATATAGAAATATTTATATTTTTTATTTTATTAAAACTTAAAAATACATATAATTGCATATATATGTGTTTGGAAATTTTCTTTTATAATTATTTTTTTAACGTGATATATATGCATACCGAGAGAAATAATTTTTTTGTTTGTTAAGTAATGCGAGTCTTGAGATGACTTTTTGTTTGTTTGTTAGGCAATGTGAGTCTTGAGATGATTGTTTTTTGTTTGTTAGGCAATGAGAGCCTAACTTGCTGCTTGAGTAATCTAGAGATCACATCTAAGCCACACCAATTTTTTTGTTTATTAAATAATGCGAGTCTTGAGATGACTTTTTTGTTTGTTTGTTAGGTAATATGAGTCTTGAGATGATTGTTTTTTGTTTGTTAGGTAATGAGAACCTAGCTTGCTGCTTGAGTAATCCAAAGATCACATCTAAGCCACACCATTTTTTTATTTGTTAAGTAATGCGAGTCTTGAGATGACTTTTTGTTTGTTTGTTAGGTAATGTGAGTCTTGAGATTACTGTTTTTGTTTGTTAGGTACTGCGAGCCTAACTTGCGGCTTGAGTAATCCAGAGATCACATCTAAGCCATACCAACCCTTAGCATGGCTGGATTTTTGCCTAGAAAAGAATTATTGTAAGTGTTAAGATTTTAAATATGTTTATTATTTTTATAATTAATTTTTTTAATATGATATGCATACTCTATACATATAAAGAGAGGAATTATTATATGTATTAAAATTTTAAATATGTTTATTAGCTAAATTTAAATATAAATTTCTTAAATATAATAGCTACGAATATGGATAATTATTTTAATTGATATAGTAAAATAAATCTTACTTATAATTATTATTTATATATTTTTGATATATTTCACTTCTTCATTAATTATATATTATGAAATATTATGAATGTGAATATTATTTTATATTATGGTTATGAATATAGGGTATTCTAACTTATAGACGTAATGGTGTTTTTCACCATATTTTTTCAAGCTAATTTGAACCAAAATGAGGCAGAGATTAAAAAAAAATGATTTTAAGTTGTTGAATGTGTAGAATTAGAAATCCCTAAGGGTTTTTCAGGTATTGAATCTAGCTATGCATTCAAAGATGTAATTTAAACAACAAAAAATCACATTCTCTACTGAAATTGTATCATCAATTCCAATGAAAAGGGTTATTTTGTTTATAAGTTAGACTAAGCCTATGAATATTATTTTTATTTTTGATTACTTTTATTATTATTGTCATTTTGATTTAATGTTTCGTTTAACACACTGCTACATTACCTTTATACTAAGTCACCTCTAAACTATATTCCATTACTCAAATACCACTAAATCATATTTATTATACTACTTTGATCCATTTGAACTTTTGATATATCTTTTTTAGTGCAAAATTTGAGAAAACATTTGCACCTCAGAAATTTGATTCCTTTATATACTTGGTAAATCTAATAGATTTGTGTTGATTCTTAATAATATTATTTATATTTCTATAAATTTCAAATATTCTTATTTTTAATTTTGTTAAAATATAATAACACATATAATTAGATATTTGTATGTATTTGGCATTTTTCTTCACATGTTTTATAATTTTTATAATTTAATTTTTTAATGTGATATACATACTATTGATTATATATAGAGATATTATTGTAATTAATAAATTTTTAAATATAACAGTTATAAATATGAATATTATTTTAATTTATATGGTAAAATAAATCTTATTTTATAGTTATTTTTTTATATTTTATATATATTACAAATCTTTATATATAAAAAGAGATTATTGTAAATATTAGGTTTTAAAATATGTTTATTAATTGAATTTAAATACGAAATTTTAAAATATAATTGTTATGAACATGAATCATTATTTAATTTATAAGATAAAATAAAATTTAACTTATAATTACTATTTATATATTTTTTTATATTTCACATTTTTATATATAGAAATTTTTCTTTTAATAATTATATGTTTTGAAATATTATGAATATGAATATTATTTTTATTTTATATTATTTTTTAATTGAGTAGACATCATCATCATCAATTTAATACATTACTACATCATCTATATACTAAATTTTAAATATATAGATAATTAATTAATTAATTAGTTTCCATTACTCAAATAATACTAATTCATATTTATTATACCACTTTGACATTCATAGGATACAATTTCAAATATTTATGCTTTTAGGAACTAAATGAACTAATTCATGTAGGATGATCTATTATCACACTTTGACATTCATAAAATATGATTTCATATATTTATTATCAAGTCTAAATTTATAATGAAAAACTCATTGCCATCTATTTCATTTGGCTCAGCTGGATTACATTACACAACTGAACGATTTCTTAATTTCTCATAGGGTTATATTGTTCTTTGCTTTGATAATTGCATTTCTTCATTAACACATTAGGTTCACCCCATAACATCATAACATTATTCAGATTTACATCATTATTCATCATCATATGAAACTATGTAGAAAGAAAAATATCATCATCATCAACGCAACGGAACATAAAGGAACAATAGAAGGAAAGCATTCACACATAGAGACACCAAGATTGGTAGGAGACCTGTGCAAAACCCACTATGGGGAAAACCCTTTGCAAATTCTTCTTCTTAGATTGTCATCAAATGATTCATTAAAAGAGAGTACAATGATCCATATCTTCATTTATGCAACTAATCATCAAAACAACTACAACATCCATGAAATGAGCCCAACAATGTATATGTTCAAAACTTTGATTTTGAAGGTTGTAATGAACTGTCATTATCTGCAATCAACTGTTAAAACCCGCGGTCACTAAGCGAAATATTTGGAAGATTGAGATTTCATCTTTTAGATCTCGGTCGCACGAAAGAGGTGTCATGTGAGTGACTATAAATCTCCCAATAACTCCCTTAGTCCTGGCAAGTGAGCGACTAGGGTCAGATTTGGACTAAGGAAACCCTAAACCCCCACTTGCATGGATGGAGAGTTGTTTGTGTGACTGAAAGGCTCCAGTAACACGGTTGAGATTCTATGCATGTGACTATAGTCAAATCCTTCATGTTTCGTTCCTACGACTGGGGCCCAAAACCCTAAATCAAATATGTGAGCTTCAGACCCTACAATTTCACCTCATAGCGAACCTGATCATCCACGGACGAGCGTCAGACCTGTGTGAGCCAAAAAAAGATAGAAGAGTGTCTCATTGTTTTGTCCAAATGAGGTAGAGGGAACTTGTATTTATAATCTTTCAAGGTGGTCCACATTGCTTTAGGGTCGACCTTATCAAATATGCACATGTGGGATTTTCTTCTTAAGTACACCTTCCCTTTTCTGATTTGAGTGATCTTTAGGTTGATTCTAGTCCTCTCGAAAAGAGGAATTCAATGCAATCATTATCTCTATCAGGTGAGCTCTCCAACGTGGAATTTGGCCGTAGTTTCATATTTTTAACACTCCCTCTCAACTAGGGAGAATTCCACTTGCATCACGTCATGTGTATCCTATCATCAAATCATATCCAATCTCAAGTATCTCATCATCACATATCATCATTGATCTTCTCAATTACTCTCTCGCTCATTCCTGCTTATCTCTTGATTGTCCCTGCTCATATGTTGAATATTCTCGAATCTGAAATTAGAATAATTTTGACATCAAAGGGGAGTTCAATCTACCACCTTCTATCCATCGGGCTACTACCCAAGATCTCTCTCAGTGGGCTACTAACTAGAAATATCGGCGGGGAGTCACATCTATGACCCACATCATCATCAGAGAGCATATCTAAACCTAGAACCACATCGGGGAGCTACTACTCAACCCAAAATCTCGTGGGGGAGCTACTACTACGACCCCATATCGAGCAATATGATAGGGGAGATACTATTCAACCCATCCTTTTTCCTACTGATCTTCCCAAAAACGACCCTCAATAGTCATGTGGTAGAACACCTACATCATAATCCATCCTTGGACAAGATACTTGACTTACTGAGAGGTAAGGATTACATGCCTCCAAGCCTCCTCAACCCGTTGACAAGATGGGGAGGGACAATCCCAACAAGCCCAACTTGTGGGTATGATTCCAACTCCAGTATACTCTACAAAGACCAAGATAGGGTGACCTACTACTCCAACTTATAATGGGTAATAGATAGGAGTGATACCATATTGTCCAATGTTCCCTCAACCCCTGGATCCCTCTATCTCAATTCCTCACCCTAGGAGCTCAAACAAGGGGGGAAGAGCTGGCTAAGTGTCCTCGATCAATGATGCTCTCATCATACTCATACCTGGTATCAACTTGATCATCAGGTAGCAATAGTAGCATTCTCATGTTCATGCAGGTCATCAAATCAAATATCATATTAGAAGATAAACAATCATATATATATCACAAAAGGATACCATATTCATCCTCCCTCTAAAGGAGGTGCCAACCACAAGCCTGACCTTGTCTCGTACAACAACACTGTCTCAATATATGAAGGTATCTCAGTCCCAACTATATGCGGTATTGTCTGCCAATCGGTTCCCAACTTTAGTTATCATAATGTATACATGTCATATCCAGATCCTGCTTAGATGACTCTCTAAGGAGCTTCTTCATCCTGCCACATAGCTAGTCATGCTAGCAACATCGTACTCAACCTTGGTTGTGCTATGGACCTCTCATCCAAGATATCATGACATATCTCATACTAAGGCAACATCAAAATGTGCTCATCTCATCAACAACAATCCTAATCATCATCAGTACACCCAAGTAGTCACATATCACAAGAGGATCATCCCATGCAAGTAATTTTAAGGATGTTAGGCAGCAACTCATTGTGAATGAATTGACTTAGGTTATCTACACATCATGTATATATATGCATGGATGTTTAAAACAAAACATCAATGCTTCAATCAATTATCGGTTGCCAAGTCAAGTTCAACACTATCTATTCACAACTTATTGAAATTCAATCGGAGTGTCCAAGGATTTGCATTTCCACTCTCTAATACTTCTTGAATAGCTTCACAATATAGATTTTCTTTACCCAACTTTAGAAATTGATTCATCATGCCATGATTCAGTATTTTGAGCTTTAGAAGACATCTCCCTCTTACTTAGATCATCAAAGGATCATTTCCTGTCAAGAGTAGACCATCAATATATAAACCAAATTCAAAATCAAAGTCATACCTTGGGACACTTCTGAAGTACAAGTTTGGATCAACACATCATCTTGGATTCTCCAGATAACTATCCATGGGGACATATCTTGATCGATGAGCTTGCTTCATATACTGCCCTCTGCAAACATAATACTTTTCCAAACCAATATGCTCATACTCACAATATTGTAAAATCAAATCAACTAAATCAGTTTATCAAAGTTCAGATACCAGATCAAAACCAATGTCAAGATCATCACAATATCACGATATTAGATTCTTTAGACTAGGTGACAGGTAGAGCTCTCATCAGGGCATGACTTCATCTATTATCAAGCCAACAAGTTGTCATAAGAAATATCAATCCAAATTTCATCAAATCATCCACATGATCATAATATAATTCATAAATTCAAATGCATACACCAAGGATAAGTCATGCAAGTTCCAACCATTCATGGAGATAGCTTCATACTGAGTCACAACTATCAATACTTCAACCAATGTGCTAAGAATGAGGAGGTCAATACAAAACCATTATCGAATATCAATATTAGTCATTGGAAGTTCATATATCATTCTCATCAAGGCAAATCATCAGTCATCAAATCAAATCATTAGTCATCAGGTCAAATCCAAAATTTTCTATCATAGAGAGATCTATAGTCCAGAACATATCTTAACATCAAGTTGAAGTTCAAATTCATTATCAAGCATCATGTCAAAACTCCAAACACTGCTCATCTATATCAATCAGCCAAATCATGTAAAACTCTTGTAGCACAAACTTTAAACATAATGACATATCTATATGCATGTCCTAGTCACCTGCAAACACAAGTTCAGTCTATATATTAATATTATAGTAAACATTCAGACTTTCCTACTCACATATCTTTCTGTTGTCCGTTCCACATCTATAGGACTGACATCCTTCAGGTGAACATCTGATTTCATGTACAAAACTTCATTTTTGTGTCCAACAGGCATAGTCACACCCATAGGCCTTCTCTGCGAGTGATTGGGATACTCCAATCGCACCCTTGAACTCACTTCCATGTGGCTGAGAGGCTATAGTCACACCTGTGAGCCTACTTCCGTGCATCTGAGGCTTAGAGTAATGGAAAAATCTCTCTCCTTAGTTAGAAATTTGCTGCAAATCAACAATGTTAGATGTTTGTCTTATTTGTGCCCTTAAATCATACTTTATAAGTAAAGAGTTGATGCAGGAGCATCCAGCTAAGGGCATCATGACGGGGTGTTGGTCTCAGCCAAGAAGGACAGGTTCAAAATTTTTTAATTTCATTTACGTTTGATGAATAAAACAGTGTTTAGGAATTAGTTTGTTTTTTTATTAATTAGTTAAGAAACATTAGAAACGGTATAGTTAGGGTAATGTCACAACAGTTGCATTGTTTTGTCATTTTCTTAATCCATCTTACAGGTGTTTGTTCATAAACAAAAAGTGTAATATTGTAACTCCTAGAATACAAGAAAACTAAACAAGATTATGAACTATGTAACTATAAAGGGTAACTATATGGAACCGAGAACAGTTTGAGTAACTGTTCCAGCACAATATAAAAGTCAATGTAATACAATCATGGAGGGGTTCAGCATATGAGAACAGAAATACAATACAGAGAATAATTTCTTTCATCCAAAAACATTCGAGTCCATCTGTAATAGTTCTTTGTGATATTCATTTACTTTTTTCCTTAATTATTGAGCAAGCTAAACTAAGTAAATACTGCGCATTCCTATACTTTTCATTATTTCCTTTCTTAAAGAACAGAACGCAAGCAAAGAAAATTGCACGAGTATTTCCAGTACGAAGGCTAGCAATCAACATACAGAGTTCACGAACGAAAGAGCTGAGCACATCACGAACAGTTTGACCAAGAACGAGAATATAAACGCTGAGCAACAAAACCCAGGATAGAGGTAACAAAGTATAACCAAATACATTGTTTAATTCTTTTCATTCCAACAACAAAAGATATTTGTATACATATAACAGTCCAGGGATAACCCTTCGAACGACGGAAGAACCAAACAAACCAGCAGAACCCTAAGGGCGAGGGTTTTGGACGGCCACCCTCCAAAACAGTGTTTTACAATTACAAAATTGCGGAATACAAACAAGGGTTTGTACCAAACTAACCCAGGTCGCATAGCGACGACAGAGGAGTACAAGCAGACAAGGATTGGGACTCTGCCTAGCAAACTGACAGAGACCAATAGTAAAAACAAATTGATAACAGTGGTAGAGCCTACCAGGAAAAAGCTGTAGTGCTTTCACCAACCACACCAAGGAACAAACCCCCACCTATGCAAACAAAACAAGGCGACATTGTCAGCCAACTCTCAACAGAGAAAAAGGCGGAAGCAAACGAAGAGTAAAGAATTGTATGTACAATAAGCCAATTGTTTACCTAGAGGTTTAGTCGCATGGAAAGAATGCAAACCCACTGAGCCACAGTCCATGGTGACATCCTGAGAACAAGGAGCCATTCTTGTTAGAACTAGAGGGAGACAGAGAGGGCAAACAAATCATGGAAAGACAACATACCTGAAAAGAACTACGAGCAGAGGAGGCCACCGCGACTGTGACCTGTAGCATGCAAACCCATTAATCTAATTTAACGAGCAGAGGAACCTCAATAAAACGAGAACAATGGAGCAAATACAAGTTTTAGCAATTGAACAGACAAAGGCAGTAGCCATTCTCTTACATAGACGAGCGGAACCATCACACTGTACCCAGGGAACCGAGCAACGAAGCCACCAGAACAAAGGAAGGTGCCATACCAACAATCAGCACAACCCATAGCTGGGCGCACGTAGAGCCATGGCTTACATCCATACATTTCCAGCATGAAACCTCACTTCTAGACCAAACCCTCAGCGCAACGAAGCTACAAAAACAAAAATGAAGAAATGGCATAGAGGGAGGGTTTTGGCGTAGACCAAAGAGCAGGAAACGGTAACAGAGGCACGTACTACCAGCACTGCAGAATTAAAGTCCAACATAAATGCCATCCAACACAATCCAGAACCATCCCATGATTAACCCCTAATCACTGGTGTTAAATCCCAAATCATTTAATTATTGATTAGCGCAGTCGTGTATTATTGTATTACGGTCAAACATTATAGTGTGGGATTGCAGGCTGGTCCCATCATAGTGGTATCAGAGCAGGATTTAGTGCTTTTTCCTAAGAAATGGAAGTTGGAAGACGAGGACATGGAAGAGGTGCTCGGAGAGCAGCAGATGAAGGATTGCGAGAAGAAATCAGGATCCTTACTGCCCGTTTGGAGGCAGTTGAAGCAGGAAGGAGAAGGGATCCAGAGGTAGGAGATGACAGCGAAGAAGAAGCCATAGTGACAACAGATGGATCGGATGAAGAAGGGCCGGAAATGAGACTGTTGAGGTCGGTCCTATTGGCGAGTAGCAAGCCTAAACCAGAAATCCCAAATTATGATGACAGCTTGTCCACAGAGGTTCTGTTGGACTGGATCAGTGAACTGGACAAATATTTTGAGTGTGAAGAGGTCAGTGAAGATCAAAGAGTTAAGTTCGCTGCAACAAAGTTGAAGGGACACGCAACCCTGTGGTGGGACAGTGTCCAAACAGAGAGAAGGAGGATGAACAAGTTTCCAATCAAGAAATGGTCAAGGATGGTGGCCAAGTTGAAAGGCAAATTTCTGCCTAAGGATTACCAGATTGCACTACATCGGCAAGTGCAGAATCTGAAGCAGAAAGGGATGACAGTAAGAGAGTACACTGAAGAATTCTACCAGGTAAATTTAAGAGCCGGTTATACGGAGGACACCCCGGAGAAAACAACAAGGTATGTGAATGGTTTAAGGTTAGAAATATTAGATGAAATCAGCATTCTTTCCCCGAAAAACATAGAAGAAGCATATCAAAGTGCTATGAAAGCAGAGGAGAAGATCGCCAGGAAAAAAATGCTAGGAGAGGACGGGGAATCGGCAGAGGAAGAGGACAGTCTTATGGCAGAGGACGAACTACCAGCAATAGTGAAGAAGGCAACAGTTCCAAAGCTTCTGGGACAACAGAAAAAGGTGACAGCATGAGAGGTGGCAGGCCTTATCAGCGAGGAAGAGGAAATGGCCGAGGCAGAGGAGCTAGTTATCAATGTTACAGGTGCCACAAGTGGGGGCACAGATATTTTGAGTGTCCTGAGGCGGAACAAGCTGGACAGAGGGGTGCATATGTCGCACAGCCAGAGGAAGCAGAGGCACCTCCCCAAGAAGCAGAAAATGTGTCAGAAATAGGGGAAGCCTTAGTTTTGAACAAGGTGTTGCTGAAACCAGCCAAAGAAATAGCTGAACAAACTCAAAGGAAAGCCTTGTTCCGGACAGTTTGTAAGTCACATGGCAAATGCTGTAAGCTGATTATCGATAGTGGGAGCACAGATAATCTGGTTGCCACGGAGATGGTGGAGAAGTTGGGGTTGAAGCGGTTGAAGCACCCCACTCCTTACAAGGTATCATGGCTGCAAAAAGGCCATCAGCTGTTGGTGGATGAGCAATGCGAAGTGGAGTTCCATATCGATAGATATAAGGATAAGGTCATTTGTGATATAATGCCGATGGATGTATGTCACATACTGCTAGGTAGGCCATGGCAGTATGACAGGAAGGTAGTACATGACGGGAAGACAAACTGTTATAAGTTTGTCAAAGATGGGATCAAGCACACGCTTGTGCCCATCAAGGAAGAAGAGACAGCGGAAACAAGCGGGACGAGAGTGTTACTAATGGGCGGAAAACAGTTTTTGAAGCAGATTGAAGACAGTGAAGTAAGCTATGCTATTGTAAGAAGAGCAAAGACGGTGCTGCTACACACAGAGGTGTTAGATTTTCCTGCGGAAATTCAGCAGATGTTGCAGGAGTTTAGCGATATAGTAGTGGATGACTTGCCAGATAAACTACCTCCCAAGAGAAGTATAAGTCATCATATTGACTTTATACCTGGAGCAAGTCTACCAAATAAGGTAGCGTATCGGATGAGCCCCAAAGACAATGAGGAGATCAGAAAACAGGTGTAGGAATTGCTAGATAAATGGCTAATAAGGGAGAGTTTGAGCCCTTGCGCAGTTCCAACAGTTTTTGCTCCCAAGCAAGGAGGAGAACGGAAAATGTGCACAGATTCAAGGGCCATCAACAAGATTACCATCCGGTACAGATTTCCACTGACATGGATGGACGACATGATGGACTGCCTGAGTGGGGCAGCATATTTTTCAAAAATTGATTTAAAGAGTGGGTATCATCAGATTCGAATCCGAGAAGGGGATGAATGGAAAACAACCTTCAAAACAAATGAAGGACTGTATGACTGGCTGGTAATGCCATTCGGACTAAGCAATGCACCCAGTACCTTTATGCGATTAACGAACGAGATGCTAAAAGAATTCATTGGGAGGTTTGTAATAGTGTACCTAGATGATATATTAATTTTTAGCAAGACGAGAGACAAACACTTTCGACATGTTCGCAAAGTACTAGAAAAATTGCAGCAGAATAAGTTGTTGATAAATCTAAAAAAATGTACTTTTCTGCAAAAAGAATTGGTTTATCTGGGTTTCGTGATTGCAGAAAACGAGTTGAAGATGGACCTAGAAAAGATTGCAGCAATTGTCAACTAGCCATCCCCAAAAAGTCTGTTTGAGGTACGTAGTTTTCATGGGCTGGTAAGTTTTTACCGAAAATTTATAAGAAATTTCAGTGAAATCTACGCACCTATGTTGGATACTATAAAGAAGGCAAGTCAGCCTTTTCGTTGGACCGAGGCAGTAGAAAGGAGTTCTCAGCTACTAAAGAAGAAGATCACAGAGAGACCGATCCTGAGATTGCCATATTTTAAAAAGCTTTTTTAGGTTCGATGTGATGTAAGCAGTACGGCCATTGGAGCTGTACTTAGCCAAGAAGACAAACCTTTTGCATTTTTTAGCGAGAAGTTGAATGAAAGCGCAGAAGTATTCATCCTACAACAAGGAATTCTATGTTGTCGTCCAAGCACTAAAGCATTTGAGACACTATCTACTGGGGAATGAGTTTGTTTTATTCTCTGATAATTCCGCACTGCAATATGTGATGCAACAGCACAAGCTGAATCACAAGCATGCTAAGTGGGTTGACTATTTTCAAATTTTCACCTTTGTGTTGAAACACATCATCGGGAAAGCCAAAAAGGTGGCAGATGCGTTGAGCAGAAGAGCCCTACTCTTGCAGGAGAGTACGATACAAGTGCTAGGATTTGAGCATTTGAAAGACTTGTATCAAGCCGACATGGATTTCAAGGAGGCTTATGAAGCCTGTCAGAATCCTTTGGTGAGAGACAATAGTCTGTGGTTGGACTATAACTTGTAGGGGAAGCTATTGTTTAAAGGGGGACCGTTATCCATTCCTGATTGTTCAATGAGAGAAAATATCATTCAGGAGAAGCACAGTGGAGGTCTAGCCAGACATTTCGGCATAGACAAGACATTAGAGCAGCTCAGCCATTTTTATTATTGGCCAAGAATGCGAAGGGATGTGTAGAGATTTGTGACTAGATGTAAAGTGTGTCAATTGGCGAAAGGACACAGTCAGAATATAGGACTTTATACGCCATTGCCCATTCCAAGTAGATCGTGGGACTCAGTCAGCTTGGACTTCGTCTTGGGTCTACCAAGGACACAGTGGGGTTATGATTTGGTGATGGTAGTAGTGGACTGGTTTTTGAAGATGGCGCATTTCATCCTTCGTAGAAAAACTAGCAATGCCACTCACGTGGCACACTTGTTCTTTACAGAGATCGTTAGGCTACATGGTCTACCTAAGTACATTCTCTCTGACAGGGACGTGAATTTTACGGGGCACTTTTGGCGCACCCTGTGGAATAAGATGGACACGCAGTTAATTTTTAGCTCTGCTTATCACCTGCAGACTAACGGGAAAACAGAGATGGTAAACAGGAGTTTGGGGTACCTGCTACGAAGTTTGATCGGTGAAAATTCATGAAAGTGGGATCAAGTACTTGCCCAGGCGAAGTTCACTTATAACGACTCACCCAACCGCAGCACGGGTTACAGTCCTTTCCAGATCTTGTATGGCATGCATCCTCGTGGAGTGCATGAGTTGCGAGATCTAGGACAGTAGGAAAGACGGAGTGCTGATGGGGAAGATTTCGCTAAAGTGATGAATGATTTACATGAGCAGGTGAAAATAAAATTGCAGGACAACAGTAAAAAATATAAGCAATGAGCAGATTTGAAACGGAGAGAGGTGTAGTTTAATGTAGGGGATGAAGTCCTCATGCATTTGCGCAAGGAGAATTTTCCTAGAGGTGCATATAACAAGCTGAAGTACAAAAAGATAGGCCCCTACAAAGTTCTCTGGAAATTTTCAGCAAACACTTATGAATTACAGCTGCCACCAGGAATAGGCATCTCGCCCATCTTTAATGTAGCAGACATGTTTCCATACACTGCTGATCTAGAAGAAGATAGTATCGCATGGCCTACACGGGACACATAGGAGGAAAGTGATACTTGGATGAGACAAATGCCTTACGCTCAACCACTCGAGATCGAGAGGATCCTCGACACTCAAGTGGCCAAGCGAACTCGGCGGAAAGAATATCTTCAATATCTAGTCAAGTGGAAGAACCATCCTATCGAGGACAATTCGTGGCTTAACACTAGACAAATAGAGCAGGCGGGTTATTCAGTCGAGAAGCTCATGGACCGGAGTCATGAATTTTTCTTACCCCGAGAGCCTGATGCAAGAGCATCCAGCTAAGGGCATCATGACCGGGTGTTGGTCTCAGCCAAGAAGGACAGGTTCAAAAACTTTTAATTTCATTTACGTTTGATGAATAAAACAGTGTCTAGGAATTAGTTTGTTTTATTATTAATTAGTTAAGAAACATTAGAAACAGTACAGTTAGGGTAATGTCACAACAGTTGCATTGTTTTGTCATTTTCTTAATCCATCTTACAGGTGTCTGTTCATAAACAAAAAGTGTAATATTGTAACTCCTACAGTACTTTTGTAACTCCTACAATACAAGAAAACCCAACAAGATTATCAACTATGTAACTATAAAGGGTAACTGTATGGAACCGAGAACAGTTTGAGTAACTGTTCTAGCACAATATAAAAGTCAATGTAATACAATCATGGAGGGGTTCAGCATATGAGAGCAGAAATACAATACAGAGAATAATTTCTTTCATCCAAAAACATTTGAGTCCATCTGTGACAGTTCTTTGTGATATTCATTTACTTTTTTCCTTGATTATTGAGCAAGCTAAACTAAGTAAATGTTGCGCATTCCTATACTTTTCATTATTTCCTTTCTTAAAGAATAGAATATAGGCAAAGAAAATTGCACAAGTATTTCCAGTACGAACGCTGGAAATCAACATACAGAGTTCACGAATGAAAGAGCCGAGCACATCACGAACAGTTCGACCAAGAACGAGAATATAAACGTTGAGCAACAAAACCTAGGACAGAGGTAACAAAGTATAACCAAATACATTGTTTAATTCTTTTCATTCCAACAACAAAAGATATTTGTATACATATAACAGTCCAGGGATAACCCTTCGAATGGCGGAAGAACCAAACGAACTAGAAGAACCCTAAGGGTGAGGGTTTTGGATGGCCACCCTCCAAAACAGTGTTTTACAATTACAAAATTATGGAATACAAACAAGGGTTTATACCAAACTAACCCAGGTCGCATAGAAACGACAAAGGAGTACAAGCGGACGAGGACTAGGACTCTGCCCAGCAAACCGACAGAGACTAATAGTAAAAACAAATTGATAACAGTGGCAGAGCCTACTGGGAAAAAGTCGTAGCACTTTCACCAACCATGCCAAGGAACGAACCCCCACCCTTGCAAACAAAACAAGGCGACATTGTCAGCCAACTGTCAACAGAGAAAAAGGCGGAAGCAAACAAGAGTAAAGAATTGTATGTATAGTAAACCAATTGTTTACCTGGAGGTTTAGTTGCGCAGAAAGAATGCAAACCCACTAACCCACAGTCCACGGTGACATCCTGAGACCAAGGAGCCGTTCTTGTTAGAATCGGAGGGAGACAGAGAGGGAAAACAAATCATGGAGAGTCAGCGTACCTGAAAAGAACTGCGAGCAGAGGGGGCCACTGCAAAAGTGACCTGTAGCATGCAAACCCATTAATCAAATTTAACAAGCAGAAGAACCTCAATAAAACGAGAACAATGGAGCAAATACAAGTTTAACAACTGAACAAACAAAGACAGTAGCCATTCTATTACACAGACGAGCAGAACCGTCACACTGTGCCCAAGGAACCGAGCAATGAAGCCACCAGAACAAACGAAGGTGCCATACCAACAAGCAGCACAACCCATAGCTGGGTGCACACAGAGCCGTGGCTTACATCCATACATTTGCAGCACGAAACCTCACTTCCAGACCAAACCCTCAGTGCAGCAAAGTTGCAAAAACAAAAATGAAGAAATGACATAGAGGCAGGGTTTTGGCGTAGACCAAAGAGCGGGAAATGATAACCGAGGCACGTACTGCCAGCACTGCAGAATTAAAGTCCAACATAAATGCCATCCAACGCAATCCAGAACCATCCCATGATTAACCCCTAATCACCGGTGTTAAATCCCAAATCATACATTAATCATTTAATTATTGATTAGCGCAGTCGTGTATTATTGTATTATGGTCAAACATTATAGTGTGGGATTGCGGGTTGGTCCCATCAAGGGTATATAATGCAAATGACAATAGGTGAAGAAATATTGTGAAGAGATTCTCCCTCTGTATGGGAATCCACTTCAGTCATCTTCATTCATGACATCAACTTGTCTATAATATTGTCATGCATCAGCAGATATGTTAGATCATAAAGTCAGACTATATCTCATATTCATCATGGTTATATTATCATCATATACTTCATCATGACTTCATGACATCAATCTTTCATCAAGGGCTAATGTCAATATAACTAATATGAGTAGAATTCAAGAATCATGATCAAAAGTATTGCTTCTTTGTCACATAATTCAATTCAATTTTACCATATGCCACAATCACTGAGCACATCAAAACATAACCATGGTAAAAAAAATTTCATGAATATCAATCTTATTGTTACACTTCTATAATCATGGCTACTATGCTTTTCACAAACAATATCAATAGTACCAAGTTACCATCTACTAGAATCAAAGTGTTAGCCTTTTATGGAATCAAGAAGTTCATTATGTAAGATACTTGTTCAACATCAAGTGCACCATTTCATCATAAGAAACATGAATCCAAATCACTTTCATATGAAAGAAAGAACCATTTGAGAAGGATACATTCTCATTATACCTTAGGGATCACCTTCCCACAACATTGAAACAATATACCATGCATATATATTAGTATTCAAATACCTATGCAACCTTTTATTTGACATAGGTAGCATGTAACACTTATTCAACTTTTTATCAGGTGTCTCCTTACATTTTACAGTGCTAGTTTTTCTTTCCTACGTATCAAATGATCCTCAAGAAGGATCCTCTTATTACATCTCATAAAGGAGGTTAGAAACATCCAAATACTCAAATATACATGCAGGAAGTATAAGTAATGATCAAAACAATAATCAAATCTATAAGTCTAAATAAAAGTAAAGACATAAAGGAGCATCATAAGTCAAGAGATACTTATCTTCAATGAGAGGTGATCCTTTCCCTCTTAAATCATCCTCCAAGAGCCATCACTGTTAATTGTACACAAAACAATGTTGCCTTCAATATTTCAACCAAATTTATCAACAACCAGGCCTACTAGAGACTATCAAATCTGACACAAATGTTGAGCATCTTCACATTGACCATGCTATATTTCATATCTCATATCTTTTCCATAAACCAGGGTTTATCTCAAACCTTATAATATCCATCAAACCTTAATACACAAATTGCCAAAGGTTTTCTTCAAACCTTAGAATTATTTTAGGTCTCCTCCATCTTCTCTTGCTTCCATTAAAGGTGTCTCTTGGGGGTGATCTTGATGAATTTTCTTCAACCTAGCTTTGATACCATGTTAATTTTTCATAGGGCTATTTTATACTTTTCTTTGATAATTTCATTTCTTCATTAACACATTAGGTTCACCCAATAACACCATAACATTATTAAGATTTACATCATTATTCATCATCATATGGAACTATGTAGAAAGAATACTATCATTATCATCAATGTAGTGGAACATAAAGGAACAATATTAGAAAAGCATTCACACATAGAGACACCAAGATTGATCGGAGACCAGGGAAAATCCCACTATCAGGAAAACCCTTGCAAATTATTCTTCTTATATTGTCATCAAATGATTTAGAAAAAAGAGAGTACAATGATCCATATCTTCATCTATGCAACTAACCAACAAAAAAACTACAACATCCATGAAATGAGCCCAATAATTTATATGCTCAAAACTCTGATTCTGAAGACTGTAATGACCTGTCACACTCTGCAATCAATTGCTGAAACCTGTGGTCACTGAGGGAAATATTCGGAAGATTGAGATTTTATATTTTATATCCCGGTCGCACGAAGGAGGTGTCATGCGAGAAACTATAGATGTCACAGTCGCTCCCTTAAGCCTAGCATGCAAGCAACTAGGGTCAGATCTGGATTGTAGAAACTTGAAACCCCCAATCACATGGATGGATTATTTGCGTGCTACTACAGTCGGATCCTTCATGTTCTGTGCCTGCGACTGGGTCCCAAAACCCTAAATAAGATATACAAGCTTCAAACCTCGCAATTTCACTTCAGAGCAAGCCTGATCCTCAATGGAAGAGCTTTAGACCTGTGCAAGACAAAAACAAGATATAAGAGTGTCTCATTTTTGTGTCCAAATGAGGTAGAGGGAAATTTTATTTATAGCCTTTCAAGGTGGTCCACTTTGCTTTACTGTTGACCTTATCAAATGTGTACATGTGGGCTTTTCTTCATAAACACACTTTCCCTTATCCAATTTGAGTGATATTTAGGTCGATTTTGGTCCTCTTGAAAAGAGGAATTAAATGCAATCATTATTTCTATCTAGTGAGTTGTCCAATGTGGAATTTGACCCTAGTTGCATATTTTTAACAAGATTTTGGAGGATGGGGACTTAAAAGATATCAATATATTTAGGTTGGCTCTTCTGATTAAGAGTTTTTGGAGATCCATCTTGGTGTTGATATTTGGACAACAATTATTACGAAGAATATATGAACAACATGTCACTCACAGATTGGGTTAGGTGTGGGCATTTTCCAAACATAATGGCTCTTACATTTGGAACAACTTTATGAAATCAAAACATCGGCTAACTGGAAATATTCGATGGGAGATTGGCTATGTCTCTAAGATATTAGTTGGCATTGATCCCATTCTTGGCATGAGAGGAGCCCACACATTGCCGAATGCGATCATCAACATTTTACATGACACGGGATTTTTTTTTCATTTCTCAGATCAAAGGAAATTATGATTTATTGCATTTATATCCCATTTTTGAAATATGCTAATGTTGTGGGATTATCTATTGAAAATGTTTTTATTTGGGCATGATACATTTTGGACCTTTAAGTGGTGGGGATTTCTCATGCAGACGGATCTAACAAACTTTGTTGAAATGGTAACCTGCAACAAGAACAACTGGTGGTCTCGGAAGTATATAATCATATCTCTCATTCTCTTCTGATTTGGAAGGACCTTTGCTGGTTTAGGTATATTTGGTCTTAGTATTTTCCTTTAAAGATTAAAATTTTCAGATGGCTAGTTGGAGAAACAAGTTTCTCACTTAGGCCAGTTTGGAGAAACAAGGTTCTCACTTGGGAAAACTTGTGTAAGTATGTGTTTGAAGGTCCTAGGAGATGTTATCTATGCTAGAGATATTTTGAAAATGTGTTATACCTTTTCTTTCAATGTCCTTGCCCCATTTCTTGTTGGATTCATGTTTAACTGTGCTTTAATTTAAAGGTGCGATGATATTTTATCTCTTTGGAGGCATTCTACAAGTGGTGGATGACACAGTGTAGAGAACACCACTCTCTTCGTCTTTTCATTATGTGGGGCATATGGAAAGGTAGGACCAACCATTTGACATTGGTCATATTTGTGACAAAATTTGTGCTTTGTATAATGAATAGGGATGGAGAACACAAAAGATAAAACTTTGTAGAACCCTAACAAACATTCCAAATGATATATTGCTGGTTGGCTATTTTGATGGGGTTGCACAAGGTGGTCGATGTGGTTGTGGTGCTCTTATCAAGTTCTCTCAGTCTCTGTAGTACTATTTCTTTTGGAATGGTGATATTGGGTCGAACACAAGAGCGGAGGTTGTAGCTCTATGGGGGCTTTTATATTGTGCAAAGATATTGTTCATCGATCCTATTCACATCTTTGGGGCTTCTTGAGTTGTCATGGATCAATGGCAAGGCTTCTTTGGCATCTCTTGGAGTGTCCAATTGGATACAGATAATTTGAGTTTTACAGGCTTCCTTTCATAGTTTAATTATTCAACATGTTTACAAGGAATATAATATCGATGCAAATGTTATATCTAAAAGAGGACTCTTGTCGACGCCTGGAAAAATCCACTTCAGCATTTTTCGTTATGGTGTTTTGCGACAGGAGGGATCATTTCCTTCAATGTGAATCTCTCACATTGTCTCCTGGGCCATAGGTCGCTAGTCTATTTGTTGTTTTGCACTTTTAACAAGCACACATGTTCTTCTTTTAGCAATTTTCTGTATACGTTCATGTCAGAAAGAAGCAAAGGTGATATGAATTATATAGTTTAGAAGATTATTTTGAATCTCTTATTTAGACGTGTTTTGATGGATCATCTTCCAATGGAAGGCTAGACTTTTAATGAATTGATTCTGGACATATTGGGTTGAATTCGAACATATGTTCATGTAACTAGTTTTCTTTTAATATTAAATATGTGTTTTTTCTTTCTTGAAAATAATAATAATAAGATAATGTTTATCAAGGCCACAATTTTGCCTAGATGACAAATTGCCAAGAAATCTAATTCTGAGAGTGTTTGAATCATTTTTTTTATGGTGGAAATGGATTCAGCACCATCAAGAACTACTGGTGCACCCAAAACCTGAAACTTGACAACTGTAACCTAGTTTTCAAAAAAAATCTGCCAATTTTTCAAAATTATACCAGAAATTCCATTTTTTTTAGCGAAATTATAAAATCATCAAATTACCACAAATAATAATAAATTTTCTAAACATTTTAATTGGAAAATAAATATTTTTAACATCAAAATATTCCTTTTATATGAATAATTTAATATCCAAATGTGAAAGATACAAGGAGATGTGAAGTGTGAAAGATTGAGAATATCCTTCCTTTGAAGGATATATCCTTCCATTGAAGGATTTATTGCTAAATCAATTATTTCTTAGATTCGATAAAACAGTTTCTGGTTACTTGATTATAATTCAATTTATACCATTGTCCATCGACACTCGCAGTTCCAAAAACAAATATGTTGCTTAATTAAATTGATGATGATAAGCAAACCATTTTTCAAAAACTATGATTATATGAAAGCCGGGATTTCTTATATTTAGTGTGAAAGTTTGTTTTTAACAATTTTTATTTATTTTTAATTGGATTAATTAATATATATTTATATAATTTGTATTGGAAATATGAAAAATCTTGAAGTATTTTTTCACATTTTAAAGATAGTAGATTTAGAAGCTCTTACTTAGTCATTGGATCTTTTTTATTTAAAAACAATAATAATAATAAATAACAATTAATAACAATATCAAAAAACTTTACATCTTATTCTAAATCACTTTAGCTACCTCTATATATATAAATATATAGCTGGATCATTGTCAATTTAATATATATTTAATTAACATATTTTTGCGAACAACCAAAGTGTCCATGAAAAGTAGTATAAAATGAACTATAATCAACTAACTAGTATTTAATTAACATATTTTTGGGAACAGCAAGAGTGTCCATGAGAAATTGTATAAATTGAATTATAATCAACTAACCACAAACCCTTTTAATTACTCGGTAAAATAATTTTATTAATATTTTGCTTATTGTAAAATTTGATTAACAATTATGGTAGGATCTAGTCCAAAGAAAATCCCCAAGAAAATAAAAAATACTTTGAATCACTTGAGCTAACTATATATATATATATATAGATTGATTGTTGGTTTATTGCCAATTTAATATGTATATAATCAACATATTTTTGGGGAGGGCAAAAGTGTCCATAGCAAGTGGTATAAATTGAACTATCATCAACTAACCACAAACCATTTTAATTACCCCATGAAATAGTTTATTAATATTTTGCTTATTGTAAAGTTACATTTTTCTTATGCCCTAGACGAGTGGCATCTTGGAGTGGAAGCCTACCCCCTTATGGACCACCAGTGGGTTATTCCAGTTGACATAGTTTTCCTTGAATAACAGTGATGAGTGAGTGATGAGTCTGTCTGCAGGTTATTCCAGTCGACATAGTTTTCCTTGAATAACAGTGACGAGTCTATCTGCGTTCACGGATAACCGCTAGAGAGATAGTTGTCCTCACTGAAGGTTTGAAAATTGAGTTATGATAAGTTTTCCCACTACTGTAAATAAAAAAATAGACCGAACTCACCTTAATCTTCTTCCTAACTTCAACAAACCCAAAAAAAAATTTAAACAACACTTTATAACAAAAAAAACAATAACTTGACAGGAACCTTCAACCATCCATACTCATTTTCAAATAAACTTAAAAGAGATTCAACAAAGTTCTCCAACCTCAACCACAGTTGCTTTTCGACAATTTTGAAAGTTTTTGCTCGCCTGACATGGTTGGAAAAATCTGGGTTGTATACTTTTTTCAGAAAACCCAACAACAATATGCAAGTCTTAGTATTAGTTGAATATGGCCATTGCCGCTCCTCGAGGTGTTCTATCATGTGGTTGACAAAAGAACTCTGAAATTTTCAGAAAATATTTCATAAATAATAATACTGTGATAACAGACACCAGCATGCGTCCTCTGTTACATTGTAAGTCTTTGAATCATTAGAATTCAAAGACGAGAAAACCAATCAAATGGAGATGAATCATGCTGCAATTCCATGTTACCCATTAATGGATTGGTTTCATATATTTTACTAGTATTATTCATATGTGGGGTTTTTCATTTAAATTAAAGATGAATATATTTTTACTGAAATAGTTTTTTTCCTAGTTTTTTTTCATTTTATAAATTTGGTAGAGATTTTTAATAATCATAAAATTAAGGTATATAATTAGTAAGTTTTAGAGTTCAAGGTGCTGAATTAATTTATGCATTTTAAATAAAAAAATATATAATCTAGATAGAAATAATATTACCAAATTCCAATTAAAAAAGTCATTTCATCTATAAATTACACTACGCCATGCCTAAACCTAACAAGGATAAAGTAAAGACTCTAAACTTGAAAATTATTATTATTATGGTTAATTATAAAATTAATTGATATATAAGTGAAACACACACATATATAAAACAAGATTTTTAACCAAAGAGATTTACAGCTACTTTATTATGAAGATTCTTAATTTGTAAATAAGTTATACCACGTGCTAAAAAAAATATAACTCAATTCATATTATGAGAATCATATTCTAAAATAAAAAATAAACATATTTAGTAAAAAAACAATTTTATTGAAAATAGTTTAAGGAAAAATATATTTAAAAAACGTATATATAATTGTAATTTATCAAATTTATATGATCAAACTAATATAATATAAAATCTTTAGAAAAAATATTATCAATTACACTCCAAGCTAAAAGTAGATACAAGCTGCTCTGCTCAGTTAATATGTGAAGCAACACATTTGCCAACCTATAATATGAAAGCCTATTCTGCCAGACAAGTTTTCCTTCAGTTATGTATATTGAATTTGTGACCTCAGACTCTTTTTCCAAAGCTGTTCTTGATATTTAATAAATTTTGGAAATCATACAAATTTACAAATCATGTTCAATATCAGTGCACTAGACAATGTACTGGACAACGAAGAAATTCACAATTGAAACGATAAATATGAAAGACAATCCAGCTAGCTTACATCAGTTATTATCCTAGGATCATACCTTAGTCTCTATAATCATTCATGGCTGATACCACTGTAGATTCTCAACATATGCAGATCCTTTTACACCACAATCACATCTGCACAGATTCCCTTTTAAAAACCCCAAGCAAATGTCTAAAATCCTGCAGAGATTTAAAAACCTCAAGCAAATGTCTAAAACCCTGCAGAGATCTTTTGGTTTGAGGAGGCCTCTACGTTCAGATCAAAGCTTTCAGCAGGGCGCTTGTCATACGAAGAATAAGTCGTATTAAAATGATCAGCAGAGATCCTTTTGATGGTATCCTTAGCTGCGAATCCAGAAAAGTCTTCCCACTCAAACGAGGGTATCCAGGGCGATTTACTTTTCATAACCTTCATATCGGAGTCTTGTCGCATTGATACCTCCTCCCAGATTCCGAAGTTCCCGTGATTGGTCTTCATATATTGAATTTTTTCCAACAGTGCAACAAATTCCTCAAAATCATCTCCAGTGCTCTTTGATGCCCTGCGCTGCCTTTTGGCCTCGGCTCCATCTGTTTCAATTTGTGAGGCCTTCTGTTTACCCGAAGCACAGGATTGGAACTCGAGCAACCGTTTCGGTCCCTTCCAGGAATCCATGGACACAATATAAATTCATTCAAAGTTCATAAAGAGCCCCCGTCATTTTCCCATTCAATAACTGATTTGGAATCTCCAAAAATAGTGAGATCCCTGAGATCAAGCCAAATTACATAGTGAAGGACCCCCGAAAGAACAAGGAGTTTGGATCGGGCGTTGGATCCCAAGCCATAGTGCCAATAGAATCTCTAAGAGAGCTCAAGACCAATGTAAATGGCCTTCAGCATCCACAATAATCAAAAGCTAAAGCACCGTCAAAGAAACCCACAAGATAGGCTGACCAAAGATCTCTAGGAGGAAGAGGACTTTTATGATCAGGTGACAAAGAGACAGAGAATTTCGAATACTATGTTAGGATGTTGCAACAAGTCCTCTAAATATTCGGTAAAAATTGATCAAAGATGAAGATATTTCTTAACTTCCAAATTCCCCCAATGAGAAGAAAAGCCAAAGTAAAATGTGATTTATGATCTACAAGCAAGAGTTAATGTCCAAACAATCCCAATCAACAAGATAGTTAATCATTTAAAGCACCCAATTTTAAACTAATGAGAAAAAAAGAGCAAATAAAGAGGTGATTTGTGTCTTCTCGATATGATTGACAATGACTACATCAGCGCAATTCCTGGAAGCCCTTCTTACGTAAGATTCCCCAAGTGAGAATGTGGTTATACTCTGCCTATACTTTTCCTAAAATGCTAATGAAGAGTCTCTCTCCAGCAGATTGTGAGAGTACAGAGAGGATGGAGTATGACAATTTGCAAATGCTTTTCTGAAGACGCATTGAGTATGTCATATTGAGCAGAGTGCGACTGAAAAGAGAGTATCGAATAATCTGAGAGCACATGGTTACGTGTGTCCGTGCACTTAGGCAGTGAGTGGCATTATTGCACTCACATTACTCGAGCAAAACAAACGAGTGACTGTACTCCGTTTATGAAACGTCATCCATGACGTGGCAAATTCCATATCTTGGCATTCTCAAGAATATTTTCCCTGAATATTATTTTTCCAAGAATATAGGACAATGCAATTTTGCCATGATTTTGGACAGGTAGTCAGACTATTCTCTCTTTTGATTCGCTTGCAATCACAGTGGGTTGAGATACTTGTTTAACCAACTAAATCTAAATGTCAGGAAAGCTAGATGGTTGGATACCCTTAGTGAGTTTGAATTCAAGATCAAATACATTAAGGGAAAGGAGAATCAGGTTGCAGATTCTCTTAGCAGGAAGGCACATGTGAATCCTCTGTTTTAAAAACCGGCCGGCTCGGAACCGACTCGGCCGAGTTGGTCCGAGCCAGGCCTTGAATTTGTGACTCGACCCTGGATTCGGTTCGGCCGGCCGGGTTAGTACCAAGCCATCCAAGTTGTCTAACAACTCGGCCGACTCAGTGTTAACCCGATCGGCTCGGCCGAGCCCGCTATAACTCAGTCGAGTTAGTGACAGCGGCCCAATGAAACCAGAAAACTGCGATTTAAAAAAAAAAAAGGAGGTTTTTTTGGGGATTCCAAACCGGTTTATAGTTTTCCTATTTGGTCTTTGGGGTCCATTCCCCTCTCCTAAACCCTATTTAACCCACTCAACCCCTATCATTCTCTCATATCCATCTCATGCATTTGAGTGAGAATTTCAGTGAGATTTTGTAAGGAGTTGTTGAGTTTGTTTTTGGAGCAACAACGAGGAGTCTTGGGCAAGCATTATAGCTGGAGTGAGGAGCTTCTTGGGCAGCCATTTGGAGCAGCATTGAGGAGTTGGTTTCTTGGAGCAAGCTTGAGGAGGTAGTTTGTGCCTGGAGGTATTTTTTTTCACTTGTAAAAATCCGTTTTTGCTTATTAAATTTTATGTACAAATCTAGAAATCCTAAAGAGTGTTTTTTGTGAAAGAAATGAACATTGAATCAATGTTTTTTTTTTTCATTTTTAGATTGTTTTCTTTCATTTCCAAGTCAAAAAATGGCACTTAGAGTGAAAGATGTTGCTTGGGCATATGTTGAAATGGTTGATAGTCAAATGCATTGCAAATTTTTCCATAGGAAAATTAAGGAAGGTCCTGGAGGCATTAATAGGTTGAAACAACACTTGGCGGGGATTACTCCATGTACCTCACCAGAAATTGGGGAGATTAGGAAGGATTTGTTAGCCAGCTTTGAGAATTTTAAGGAAGATAAGGCTAGGCAAAAAGAGTTAGAGGCTGAAATTGGGAGGAAGAGGAATATACAAAAAATGATGGCTACTAACCCCCATTTTGATTTTGAGGGTTCTTCCTCTATCCCTTGTACTGATGCATCCAACCCCTTCCGATATGTTCCTCCCTCTTTTGAGTCTATTCAAGAAAAGGGAAAGGGTAAAATGAAAAAGGGTGATATGAATATCAAAATTTATTTCACTCCCTCCTCTCCATCAGATGCACATGGTCCTCAACCTAGTAGAAGTCATTTGCATCCCACTTTAGATGACCATTGGAAGAAAGAATTAAGGGAGATTGCTTGTGACTACATAGTTAGATGGTGGTATGATGCTGATATCCCCTTCAATGCTTCCTGTTCACCATATTATGAGCCTATGTTTGATGCCATACATGCTGCTGGAAAAGGCTTCAAAGGGCCTACTATGCATGAGCTAAAGGGTATCGTTTGCAGAAATAAATTGCCTCCATTAATGAGTATTTGAAAGATTTCAACGACTCATGGGCAAGAATAGGATGTACCATCATGTCAGATGGATGGACTAATCAAAGAAATCATACCATCATAAAATTTCTTATCTTCTTCCCACAGGGAACCATGTTTCTAAAATCAGTTGATGCATCTGATAAGGTAAAAGATGGAAAATTGTTGTTTCAGCTATTGGATGAGGTTGTTGAGGAGGTGGGGGTGGCTAATGTTGTTCAAGTCATCACAGATAATGCCTCTAACTATGTTCTTGCTAGTAAACTATTAGAGGAAAAACACAGAACCATATTTTGGACCCCATGTGTTGCACATTGCATAGACCTCATGCGTGAGGATATTGGCAAATTAGATTGGGTCAAAAACATTGTAGATCGTGCCAAAAGCATAACAAAATTTATGTACAATCATTCATGGATTTTGAGCCTGATGAGGAAACACACAGCGGGCAGGGATATTATTAGGCCTACCATCACTAGATTTGCTACTCATATTTTGAAATTGCAATCTATGCTTTCACAACATAGAAACTTGCAAAAGATTTTTTCCAGTGAAGAATGGAATCAATGCCAGTGGTCTCACAAACTGGAAGGCAAAGAATTGAAAAAGAAAGTTATTGAAGAAATATTTTGGAGAAAGGCAGCAGAGATTGTGAAGCTTGTTGAGCCACTGGTTAAGTGTTGTGGTTGGTGGATGGGGAAAGATTGGCTATGGACTTCATTTATGAGGCTATGGATCAGGAGCAAATAAAGAGGGCATACAAGGATAAAGTGGCTAAGTATGGGCCCATTTGGGCAATCATTGATGAAAGATGGAACAATCAACTCCATTGCCCTATACATGCAGCTATGTATTTTTTGAACCAACTGTATCATTATAAATCTAAGGCAACAGGAGCTTTGAAGGGGGAGGTTAGAGATGGATTGATTGACTACGTTGACCGCATGATCCCATTGGATTGTGATCAGCTAGAGATACACCAACAAGCCACAACCTTCAACAATGCCTCAGGTACCTTTGGGAAGTACCTAGCAAAGATTGCAAGGGAAGTAGATGAGCTAGGTAAACAAAGATTTCAATTTTCAAATTCTTAATACTTATTTCGTTAAATCGTTTATAATTTGAAAGTTGGATATAATTTGTAATTTTGTTGAGATAACTCATTACATTCCTATGTTTTTTGCAACACAATGGTGGGAGGCTTTCGGTAGCCATTGTCCTGAATTGCAGAGGTTTGCAATTCGTATTTTGAGTCAAACTTGTAGTGCTACTGGGTGTGAGCACAATTGGTCTGTCGTTGAGAGGATTCACACAAAGAAGAGAAATCGTTTGGATCAAAAACAGTTAAATGATCTAGTCTATGTCCAATACAACCTCGGGCTCAAACGTAACCAATTGCTGAACAAAAGACTTGATTTAGATCCCATTGTGTTGGAAGACATTGATCCAACATCAGATTGGGTAGTGGAGAGTCATCCAGCAGAGTTTGATTCTAATGAGGATCTTGATTTGGATTTACAGGTGGAGGCAACACTTGAACATAATGTTTAGGTGAATGCAGATCCTGATCCACTTGTACCAGCCTCAATGCTAGCCCCAAGTCCTCCAGTTGCAGGCGCTTCTTCTGTGGAGCCATGACAAAAGCGCATATCTCATCTATCTCAGCTTGCAGCTATTACACAGCCTGCTAGTGCTACCACTTCTACAGTTGCAGTTGGAGATGATGACGAGGAGGAGCCATGGGGCCCCCTGTCTGACTCTGATCCAGAGGTTGATCCAGATGATCTTGGCTCCTCTAGCAGTAGCCAGTGACACCACTAGCCAGTAGTACTGGTCATAGTTTACTTTTGTTGTAGAGGCCATTTCTAGCCTCTTTGGTTATGTGTTTTTGTTTTGATCTCTATATCATCATCATGTATGTATTAAACAGTGTACTGGGTGCCATTTTGATATAATGGATATATACATGAGCCTGCTTTGATCATATGTTGTCTTCTATCTATATTCTAATGCTGTGTGTTTGGAAACATGAATGAAAATCTTTAAAATTATGTTTTTTATATATAAAAAATATTTAATTTATTTTTTACAACGACCGAGTCATTGAAATCGAGCCAGCCGAGTTGATACCGAGTCGGAGTCGGAGTCATAGTTGATCCTCGGCCGAGTCAATGTCGGAATCGGAGTTCTAAAACATTGGGTGAATCATATAGAAACTATGAGATTTTATGGGACATATTTACAGGATAAGATCTTGCAGGTAGGACAAAAAGATGATAGGTATATGGAGATTATGCATAGGTTACAATAGAGTACATGTACAGGTACAAGTATAGGTACAGGTACATGTACAAGTGACCAGGATGCAGACTATCGTCTCGTGGAAGATGGTTTGGTGAGATTCAGGGAAAGGATCTATGTGTCAGATCGTAGTGAGCTCAAGAAGCTTATCTTGAGGGATTTTCATGTCAAGCCATACTTGGGTCACCCAGGATATCATAAGATGTTGAAGGAAGTGAAGAAGTTCTACTATTGGTCAAATATGAAGAAGGAAGTGGTAGAGTTCTTGGCTAGATGTTTGGATTGTCATTAGGTAAAGGCAGAATGTAAGCATCCAGGTGGTATACTACAACATATTCTGATTCCAGCATGGAAATGGGAGATCATTTCCATGGATTTTATTATAGGTCTTCCGAGGACAATGAGACAACATGATTCTATTATGGTCATGGTCGACAGGTTGAGCAAGGTAGCTCACTTCATTCCAATGAAGACTACATATTCATCTAGTGAGGTGGCACAGGTTTTCATCAGGGAGATCATGAGATTACATGGTGCTCCAAAGAAGATTTTGTCGGACAAGGATGCGAAATTCACTTCCAAGTTTTGGAAGGAGCTATTTGCAGGTTTGTGTACAGAGTTGGCCTTTAGCACAACCTATCATCCATAGATAGATGGACAAACAAAGAGGGCCAACAGGATCTTGGAGGATATGTTGAGGATGTACATGATGCACCGACATAGGATATGGGAGGAGTATCTTCCATTGATTGAGTTTTCATACAACAATGGTTACCAGGATTCATTGAGGATGAGTCCTTTCAAGGCACTGTATGGGCAGTGTTGTAATACTACCATCAATTGGAGTGATCCAGTGAACAAGGTACTTATTGGACCGGATATGATGGCAAACATGGAACAAGAAATGCAAGTTATAAAGAAGAATCTAAAGGCAACACATGATAGACAGAAGATTTATCTAGAGCAGCACAGGGAATTCAAGGAGTTTCAGGTTGGGAAGCATGTATATTTGCGCATCAAGCACAAGAAGAGCTCTTTGAGGATTGGATCATGTACCATGTTGGCACCACGATATTGTGGAAATTTTGAGATCCTGGAGAGGATTGGACCAGTGGCCTATCGACTTGCACTACCTCCAACAATGAAAGTCCATAATGTTTTCCATGTTTCATTGCTTAAGAGGTATATAGAGGATGTTGATCATATTAGTGATTTTTCTGTATTGCAGGTGGAGAAAGAAGGAGAATTACAGTCTGAGCCTCAGTGCATATTGCAGTGGAAGAAACTCATGCTAAGGAACAAAGCCATAGAGAAATTTAATGTGTAGTGGAAGCACTTAAGGCTCGAAGAACCTACATGGGAGATGGCAGATCAGATGCAAGCCATGTATCCTTCTAGTTTTCCAGTGGAGGAAAAATAATTTTGGTATGATGTTTAGTATATGTTTGGCATATATTTTACTGATATTTTGGTGTACATACATATGTATATGGATGTAGATACCACCATGATCCAAGTTATAAAGCTCCAATAAGCGGTAGGGTTGTTATCTTGTCATATTGTCATGATGTTTTGCTTTTGAGCAGGTCATTCATTGTAAATACTGCAGCGAGCTAAGTAATAAATCTCCATGGCTAGTATGTTTTCTTTTCAACAGTTTTGCTGAGGTCTTGGTGTGGTTTAACACCGAGGATGGTGTTCCCCAAGGGGGAGGGGTTTGTAAAAGCCCATGGTTGAAAGTTCATGTAATAAAAGTTTATAAAGGAAAAATAAGACTACGGGTAAGGGACACTTATTCCAAGCTGAATGCTAGGCAAAGATATCCTAGTGGGCATCACTAGATGTGTTTATGGCTAAGGGAAATTGGCAAAGGCAATGGCTAAGGCATTAAAAAGGAAAAAAGATATTTTGGCACATTTATTTATGAAAATAAACAAAAATAAGAGAAAAGGAGGGTGAAATGTCATAGGTTTCATGTGAGGAGGAGATTGAAGGAAAATAATGGAAAATGAAGAAAATAGAGGCCTCATTGATAAAAGGGCTTCTGAGGATCAGTTTGTAACCTTTTTTCAGTGTAGTTTTTGAGCTCTCTCATTATTCTCTCTCTCTCTCTCTCACTCTTAGACACTTAGAGTTTTCTTGGAGCATTCTAACTTTGGAGTAAGGAAGGGAAAAGCAAGAAAAGGAAGGACAAGGACAATAAAGGAAAGCAAAGAGAAATAAAGGAAGAGTAAGATCAAGAAGCTTCAGTAGAAATACTTGCAAGTAACATATTGCATGTGTGATTTCCTAGCTGGTTTTGACATGCATGGCTTTGCACTTTGGTATTTGGTTCTCGGGTTGTTAGTGGCATGGTCTTGCCAGGTTATGACAGTGCTTTTTAGCCTTCCCTTGCCTTTTTCCAGATAACCATGGTGTGATGGGATTGTTTATTGGTTTTGAACTTTGGAATTGTTGGAAGGTTTCAGAATCCTGGGGTGAAGGTGGTCTTAGGAAAATTCCCAAAAGCCTAGGAATCCCTTGACTGATGTTGGTGAGATACAAGGTAAATCCTGAGGGTGGAGTCTCAGTTTAGGGCCTAATGATCTGGTGTGGATTGCGGTAAAGCCTGAGAGACAAGGAGATGCAAAATTCTTCAAGGATAGTGATGAAGTTCAGAGGCATTCCAAGCTCGTTTTAGTTTTGTGATCTCGGTGCCAGTTTTGGTGAGATAACGGTTTGGTGAGGGTGGAGGTGATTTAACCTCTAGATTCCCTTGGTTGTTTTTGGATTGGTTTATCCATGAGATTCGTCATTCATGCTTGGAGTATGGCATGGGGGTGACTAGTTGAAAGAAATATTTGGTTCAACCATGTCTATGGTTGCGTGGTACATGGAAGTCACAAACCTAGTTGGATCTTGCCTATGTTTAATAAAAGTTGAGTTCTCTTACTTTTGTACTTGTTATTATGTGGTCTTAATGGTTGTTATCTCATTGTTATTTACATGGTTTAATATTGGTTATAAGCATGGTTATATGACTGGTTATAGTCATGGTTATTTCATGTATTTACTTGTAACTGAAAGGATAATGGATGCAAGACCTAATTGATGTCAAAACAATTAAGCGAAGAGGATGGTGATCCTTCTTGTCAAGTATGATATGAGTTATCAGTCATTTATTCTCTCTTGTATTCATGTCATGTAGATTGCATTAATGCCAAGTGTTTGACAGAATGTTAGTCCCAGTCGGGGATGGTCAGGCATAGTCCTGGAGCCAGTTTTTGGCTTGAAAGTCTTTTTGTTATGTAAATTATGGATTCTAAAAGCTACAAGGGTTTATGGTCAGTGACAGGGATTCAGAGCTTGAAAAGTGGCACAAATATCAGAGTCGCGGGCACAACACTGGTGAAAAAGGTCCCCAAAAGCTCCCTTGCCCTTGTTATGGGAGCTTTTGGAGCCTCCTAGATGCACCCTTGTCGATATCAAGGGAGAGTCAAGGGGTTTGATGAACTAAAACTCCAGTTGGTCTCAGGGGCTGGTTACCTGAGTGGCTGGGATGGCTCTTGGGAGGTCTGTTACTAATGTGGAAGGTCCTTGTGCTGTGTTCCACCGATTCCACTTCCTTTACTAATACATAGGGAGTCGAATCATATCATGGTAACTTCTTGTCACATATTTACCCTGGTTGGATGATTACTTGGGTAGATGTGGGATGAGGGTGTTACACATCCAACAAAGAAGAGATATGAGGTGTGCAAGAGAATCTGGGGAATACTCTTGGGGTTTTAAAGGTGCAACAAAAATGTGATTATGGAGTGAATGAGTCATCTTGGTGGTTTTGCTATAAATTTATTTTTGGGATGTTTTAGACTATGAAATTTTGAGGGTACAAGGGAAAGATATTCATGTATATGTGGTAAGAATTTTAGGCATTGTTTTTCTATACTTTCAGAGATATTCTCTGAGGAACTTAAGGTTCCTACAATCTCCTAAAATATGCTTAAAACAAGTTACTTTGGAATTTTTGCTATAACTTGTTTTCTAAATTATTTTATATTGTGAGGTTTTAACGAGATAGAGGAGATATATTTATTTACATATGGTAAAAAAAATTAGACATTGGTTCACTATCCTTTCATAGATATGCTTTGAAGGATTTAGAGTTCCTAAATGGTCCTAAAATCTACTTCAAATAAGGCAATTTGGAAATTTTCCTATAACTTAGTTTGCGAGATGTTTCAGTCTGTAAAATGTTTAGGAGATAGAGGCGAGATCACTATGTATCTATTGTTAAAATTTCACACTTTGGTTCACTATAATTTTGAAGATATGCCCTGTGTAATTTAGGATTTCTAAATAGTCCTAAAATCAACGTCAAATAGGTCAGTTTCACATTTTCACTATAAATTATTTTTTGGGATGTTTTAGAATATGAAAATTTCATAAACCTATGGAGACATATATAAGTAACTTAGGTACAAATTTTAGGATTTTGTTCGCTACAATTTTGGAGATATGCCTTATGGAATTTAAGGTTTCTGAATGATCTTGAAATCAATTTCAAACATGGCAGCTTAGATTTCTTGTTGTAATTCTTTTCTTAGAATTCTAGATTGTGAAATTTTTAGAGATCCAAGGAGGCATATATAAGTGCCTTAGGTAAAAAATTTAGACTCAAATTTACAAAATTGGATACATGGCATGTTGAACAAGTTCTTTCTTAGGAAAAGGCCAAAAGCAACAAGTTTTTGGAGAAGCATACCCAATGAAAGTAGAATCAACAACCAAACTTGGTGAAGGAAGAAGCAACAAACAAAGTTGATGAAGGAAAATGTAGCAAGTATACTTAGTGAAGTAGGTTGGTGTTTACGAATATTTGTAGAAAAAAAAGTTGGTGTCTCCAGTAGGTTGGTGCCTATGAACATTTACAACAATGGGAATTGGTGTCTCCAGTAGGTTTGTGCCTACAAAAATTTACAACGGTGGGGATTAGTGTCTCTAGTAAGTTGGTGCCTAAAAATATTTGAAATAATGAGGATTGACGTATCTAGTAGGTTGGTACCTACAAATATTTGTAACAATAGATTGGTACCTCCAAAGAATGATAAAAAAAGTTGTGTGGTTTTCCCCCAAAAGGGTTTCCATATAAATCTTATGTTCTATGTTCTACAATTTCTAGATCTCATATGTGATTATTTTATTATGGTTCATGAATGTTTAACTAAGAAGAAATTATCTAATACTAATTCGGCCTACCCCCCCCCACCCTCATCCCTCCCCCTCCCCATAACTCTTAGTATAACTATGTGCTCAACACTAACTCACAAAATTTCTAAGGTAAGGATAGAGGCAAATATAGATTGGAGCCTCTATGAAGGTCTCCTTCTCCAAGCTAAATATTATTTTCCAATATCTAACGTGACGAACGACAAAGTTAAATAAATACATGACCTCTTCGAAGACCTTCTCTTGATCTTTTGCATATGTGAATGTAGTTGTAAAAAGCCTTTAGATCTAAGTTTGAGATTGATGTGGACTTTTTCCTTCCATATCAAGCTAACCTAGACCATGAGGGATTTCTCAAAATGAAAACCCTCCATAATTTTTCCAATAATATTGTGGTTTTTCATGGACTATAGGTAGCTTACAATGTTAGATAACGTGACTTCGTACCTTAGGTTTTTTTTGTAGATCTGGGTAAGTGACCACTAGGGAGTTTTCCTCCTAGCCTCTTGGCACTCAATTTGCTTTTATCAAGGTTAGAGTCTGTCATTGGAGCCTTGTGTCACTCATTCCATTTTGGGAAGGAGAACCAATGTGCCAATCCACACGTGCATTCGTTTCTTTCAAGAAGGGAGAGTTAGCGCATTGATCTATGAGTGTTTTTTTAAAGGATTCCAAGTTAAATTACAAAGGGAGTTTTGTCACCATATTGTTGAGTGGCCTACAAGACAAGGATCAAGAGCTGAGAATCAAGGTGGATAACAAGTATGTGCCATAGTCCCCCCATTGATTCTCTGTCGAATCTACCATTATAATCATACCATTATTTTTTTTGCATTAATGTGAGATACTCCTTAAAATTTTATATTAAAAACCACTTATGATTTTACTTATAAAATTCATCAATAAAAATTAATATATATATATATAGATATATTCACTTAAAGAACATTTTGTTGAGAATACTTTTAACCTTATAGACTATCAATAGAAATAGCTTTCTTAACAAAGTTTTATCATTATTATCATGTAGATTGTTTTTAATACTAACATAAATCCATCTTAACTCAAGATGTACCACGCACTGAGAGGGATCATATCTCTCAAGATAAAAACCTCTTTTTGAGTGCAAAACATGAGGAAATATTTGCACCTCGAGAGATTTGATTCCTCAAGGGGCTTGGTAGATCTGAAGTTAAGATGGATCTATGTTGGTTCTTAATAATAGTATTTGTATTTATATAAATTCCACACCTCCATATATAGAAATATTTATATTTTTTATTTTATTAAAACTTAAAAATACATATAATTGCATATATATGTGTTTGGAAATTTTCTTTTATAATTATTTTTTTAACGTGATATATATGCATACCGAGAGAAATAAATTTTTTGTTTGTTAAGTAATGCGAGTCTTGAGACGACTTTTTGTTTGTTTGTTAGGTAATGTGAGTCTTGAGATCACTGTTTTTTGTTTATTAGGTAATGAGAGCCTAACTTGCTGCTTGAGTAATCCAGAGATGACATCTAAGCCATACCATTTTTTTGTTTGTTAAGTAATGCGAGTCTTGAGATGACATTTTTTGTTTGTTTGTTAGGTAATGTGAGTCTTGAGATGACTGTTTTTTTGTTTGATGGGTAATGAGAACCTAACTTGTTGCTTGAGTAATCCAAACATCACATCTAAGCTACATCATTTTTTTGTTTGTTAAGTAATGCGAATCTTGAGATGACTTTTTGTTTGTTTATTAGTTGATCCAGGCCCGGGTGTGACAAAGGAACCTTCCAAGACCTTTTACTTTCGTGATCTGTTAGATTTCACTTTTAAAAGAACATAAATGAATACATGTGTATGTTGTAAAGAAGAGGAACATTACAACCATTAGAAACATAAAAACATAAGCCGTTGATAATGGAGTTCATCCAGGAGGGACTACGTCTCCAGGCCCTGGTGTCAAGATGGCATAGGCCCCTGCATTAAGTGCTGTCAATAGTGATGATGTACATAAGAGGTGATGTCGTTATCATACAAGGATAATGCCCTCACGCATGAGTGACTCCAAGAGATGTTCTGCTACAGGAACTCTCAGTTAAAAGGACTCCTAT
This sequence comes from Pinus tabuliformis, assembly GCA_031772625.1. Classification (NCBI taxonomy): domain Eukaryota; kingdom Viridiplantae; phylum Streptophyta; class Pinopsida; order Pinales; family Pinaceae; genus Pinus; species Pinus tabuliformis. The sequence goes on along the minus strand of CM062818.1, from coordinate 1,560,225,035 downwards.
CAGTATGACACAAACTCATGCATGATGAGCATCCCTCCAACATGGATTAAAAAGGATCTCAATGCAAACATGCATGGCGACACATGAGTATCCCATCAACATACAACAAAGGGATCTCAAAACATAACATGACGAATCATGACCACAAGTACATCACATAGACGATTCCGCGTCACATCAAGTAGGAATCATGAAAACAAGTAATAAATAAGATCCCTCATCAACATCAAATAGGGATCTGTGCAGCACAATGCATAGCAAAAGAAGTACATGAACGCACTGCATATACCTCACAACCAAGGGCCATCTGAAGAAGCGGATGTCAAATTGCTGAAGTTGTTCGTGCCATCAATCTCATGGCATCAATTGCATGGAAATGGTTGCTCGCACATGAATGCTGACACCTGCATTCCACTTAGAAAAGTGGCTGAAAAATAGAATGAGCAAATGAAAAATCTGAATGCACCATCAGATTTGTGACGTCGAATAGTGCAAAATCGATTGTCCAATTTCTGAATTCTGAGAAATTGAGAATTTGGGGCTCAAGGAATCTTTTAGATTCCCCCTAGATTCCTCAAAGATTTTGCTCCATGGGTGGACTGGAAATCTGCAACTCAAAAGGCGAATTTGACCTTGTCATTGCGATCCTATGGAAAACCATGAAAAACGACTGTAAACTTGACTATGTTCCGACAAAAATCATTTTTACCTTCCTAAAGGAATCTTTGGGTATCAAAGAATATTCTACGTCCTCTGTCTCGAAACCCGTGCCCGCTCCTAGTTCCTCCATATCCCCCCGTGCACTGGTGAAAATGAATGTTTATATAAAATCTCGGGCGGATTTAACAAGGACTTAGTTTGGTACAGTGGTAAAATGGTGAAGTTGTTGGCAGTGATTCTGGGTTCAAATCCCCACGAAACCAAACTTAACATGTAACAATCTTTTTTAATATTGCGTGGTTATGATTTGTAACCGTTCCACTTAATACATGGCATGTGGGCTGTTTACATGGCACGTTTTAGCTGGCGGTTAAACTTGGGAGTTGTGGGTGCTTTGTATTTAATGTTGGTACGTTGGATGGTTCCCGTATTACATGGGGCTGCCCATTTGGGGGCCCACCACATGGGTCGAGTGGGTTCGACCCTTGTCGGCTCCCTTACTAAATTCCCATCACATTTTTTGGTGGGGTTTTACGGGGGTGTGGGCCGAGTCCACTGGAGGTGGCCCATGCCCACCCCATTAATATTATGTTTAATATGGTGGTGCAGTTGGATCGGCGGGGTCATGGCCGTCGGTCCTTCCAAAAACATTTTGGTGTTGTATGTGATTGGGGGTGGTGGCCCACCACCACATTATATATATTTTTAATTTGTATTAAAAAAAAAAACATAGTCACCTTTAAATTTTTTTAAAAAGGACAGAAGGAGGCAAATTAACTGGGCCACAAATTTGCCCAGAATCTGGCCCAGGTTGGCCGGAATCCGATGGCTGGGTTCTGTCCAAATTGTGGCCTCCTTAAGCCTGCCTAGTCAGCGAAAGTCAACCCAACTTTGACTACCTCTATCTTCCTCATACGGACTTAGATTGACGAACCGTTCGCACCACCACGATCATGGTGATGAGATATTTAACATGAACCTGGTTCGAGCATAATCCAAACACTTTGATTTTTGAGCTTTCATAAGCTCTCTTTGTTCTGTGTGTCTCTGGAGCCACCTAGATCATTAGATAATGTGAGTCTTAAGATGACTGTTTTTTGTTTGTTAGGTAATGAGAGCCTAACTTGCGGCTTGAGTAATCCAAAGATCACATCTAAGCCACACCAACCCTTAGCATGAGTGGATTTTTGCTTATAAAATAATTATTGTAAGTATTAAGTTTTTAAATATGTTTATTATTTTAATAATTAATTTTTTTAATGTGATATGCATACTCAATACATATAAAGAGAGGAACTATTATATGTATTAAAAATTTAAATATGTTTATTAGCTAAATTTAAATATAAATTTCTGAAATATAATAGTTACGAATATGGATAATTGATATAGTAAAATAAATCTTACTTATAATTATTATTTATATATTTTATATATATTTCACTTTTTCATTAATTATATATTATGAAATATTATGAATGTGAATATTATTTTATATTATGGATATGAATATAGGGTATTCTAACTTATAGATGAAATGGTGTTTTCCACCATATTTTTTCAAGCTAATTCTAACCAAAATGAGGCAGAGATTTAAATAAAAATGATTTTAAGTTGTTTAATGTGTAGAATTCGAATTCCCTAAGGGTTTTTCAGGTATTGAATCTAGTTATGCATTCAAAAATGTAATTTAAATAACAAAAAATCACATTCTTTATTGAAACTGTATCATCAATTCCAATGAAAAGGGCTATTTTGTTTATAAGTTAGACTAAGCCTATGAATATCATTTTTATTTTTTATTACTTTTATTATTATTGTCATTTTGATTTAATGTTTCATTTAATACACTGCTACATTACCTTTATACTAAGTTATAAGACACCTCTAAACTATATTCCATTACTCAAATACTAATAAATCATATTTATTATATTACTTTGATCCATTTGAACTTTTGATATATCTTTTTTAGTGCAAAATTTGAGAAAATATTTGCACTTGCAGAAATTTGATTCCTTTATATACTTGGTAAATCTAATAGATTTGTGTTTATTCTTAATAATATTATTTATATTTCTATAAATTCAAATATTCTTATTTTTAATATTGTTAAAATATAATAACACATATAATTAGATATGTGTATGTATTTGGCATTTTTCTTTACATGTTTTATAATTTTTATAATTTAATTTTTTAATGTGATATACATATTATTGATTATATATAGAGATATTATTGTAATTACTAAATTTTTAAATATAATAGTTATAAATATGAGTATTATTTTAATTTATATGGTAAAATAAATCTTATTTTATAGTTATTATTTATATTTTTATATATTTCAAATTTTTATATATAAATAGAGATTATTGTAAATATTAGGTTTTTAAATATGTTTATTAATTGAATTTAAATATGAAATTTTAAAATATAACTATTATGAATATGAATCATTATTTAATTTATAAGATAAAATAAAATTTAACTTATAATTACTATTTATATTTTTTTATATTTCACATTTTTATATATAGAAATTTTCCTTTTAATAATTATATGTTTTGAAATATTATGAATATGAATATTATTTTTTAATTGAGTAGACATCATCATCATCAATTTAATACATTATTACACCATCTCTATACTAAATTTTAAATATATAGATAATTAATAAATTAATTAATTTCCATTACTCAAATAATACTAATTCATATTTATTATACCACTTTGACATTCATAGGATACAATTTCAAATATTTATGCTTTTAAGAACTAAATGAACTAATTCATGTAGGATGATCTATTATCACACTTTGACACTCATAAAATATGATTTCATATATTTATTACAAAACTAAATTTATAATGAAAAACTCATTGCCATCTATTTCATTTGGCTTAGCTAGATTATGTTACACCACTGAATGATTTGTTAATTTTTCATAGGGTTATATTGTTCTTTGCTTTGATAATTGCATTTCTTTATTAACACATTAGGTTCACCCCATAACATCATAATATTATTCATATTTACATCATTATTCATCATCATATGCAACTATGTAGAAAGAACAATATCATCGTCATCAGTATAGTGAAACATAAAGGAACAATAGAAGAAAAGCATTCACACATAGAAAAACCCACTATAGGGAAAATCCTTGCAAATTCTTCTTCTTAGATCGTCATCAAATGATTCATCAAAAGAGAGTACAATGATCCATATCTTCATCTATGCAACTAATCATCAAAACAACTACAACATCCATGAAATTAGCCTAACAATGTATATGTTCAAAACTTTGATTCTGAAGGTTGTAATGAACTGTCATTATCTGCAATCAACTACCGAAACCTGCGGTCACTGAGCGAAATCTTTAGAAGATTGAGATTTCATCTTTTAGATCCTGGTCGCACAAAGGAGGTGTCATGTGAGTGACTATAAATGTCCCAATAACTCCCTTAAGCCTGTAAAGCGAGCAACTGGGGTCATATCTTGACTGCGGAAACCCTAAACCCCCGGTCGCATGGATAGAGAGTTGTCTGTGCGACTGAATGGCTCCAGTCACATGGATGAGCTTCTGTGCGTGCGACTACAGTCAAATCCTTCATGTTTTGTGCCTACGACTGGGGCCCAAAACCCTAAATCAGAGATGCGAGCTTCAGACCCTAAAATTTCACCTCATAACGAACTTGATCCTCCATGAGCCTCAGACTTGTGCGAGCCAAAAAAAATATAGAAGAGTGTCTCACTGTTTTGTCCAAATAAGGTAGAGGGAACTTGTATTTATAACCTTTCAAGGTGGTCCACTTTGCTTTAGGTCTGACCTTATGACATGTGCAAATGTGGGATTTTCTTCATAATTACACTTTCCTTTATTTGATTTGAGTGATCTTTAGGTCGATTTTCGTCCTCTCGAAAAGAGGAATTCAATGCAATCATTATCTCTATCAAGTGAGCTATCCAACGTGGAATTTGGCTGTAGGTGCATATTTTTAACACTCCCTCTCAACTAGGGAGAATTCCACCTTCATCATGTCATGTGTATCCTATCATCAAATCATATCCAATCTCAAGTATCTCATCATCATGTATCATCATTGATCTTCTCAATTACTCTCTCGCTCATTCCTGCTTATCTCTTAATTGTCCCTGCTCATATGGTGAGTATTCTCAAATATGAAATTAGAATAATTTTGACATCAAAGGGGAGCTCAATCTACCACCTTCTATCCATCGGGCTACTACCCAGAATCTTTGCCAGTGGGCTACTACCCAGAAATATCGGCGGGGAGTCATATCTACGATCCACATCATCATCAGAGAGCATATCTAAACCTAGAATCATATTGGGAAGCTACTACTCAACCAAAATCTCATGGGGGAGCTGCTACTACGACCCCATATCGAGGAATATGTGATATAGGGGAGATACTATTCAACCCATCCTATTTCCTACTGATCTTCCCAACAACGACCCTCAATAGTCATGTGGTAGAACACCTGCATCATAATCTAAGCTTGGACGAGATACTCGACTTACTAAGAGGTAAGGATTACATGCCTCCAAGCCTCCTCAACCCGTTGGCAAGACGGGGAGGGACAATCCCAACAAGCCTAACTTGTGGGTATGATGCCAATTGGGGTATACTCTGCAAAGACTAAGATAGTGTGAGCTACTACTCCAACCTTATAATGGGTAACAGATAAGAGTGATACCTTATTTTCCAAAGTTCCCTCAACCCCAGGAGCCCTCTATCTCAATTCCTCACCTTGGGAGCTCAGACAAGGGGGGAAGAGCTGGCTCAGTGTCCTCGATTAGTGATGCTCTCATCATACTCATATATGGTATCAACTTGATCATCATGTAGCAATAGTAGCAGTCTCATGTTCATGCAGGTCATCAAATCAAATATCATATTAGAAGATAAACCATCATATATATATATCACAAAAGGATACCTTATTCATCCTCCCTCTAAAGGAGGTGCCAACCACAAGCCTGAGCTTATCTCGTACAACAACACTGTCTCAATATATGAAGGTATCTCAGTCCCAACTATATGCGAGATTCTCTGCCAATCGGTTCCCAACTTTTGTTATCATAATGTATCCATGTCATATCCAGATCCTACTCAGATGACTCTCTAAGGAGCTTCTTCATCCTGCCACATAGCTAGTCATGCTAGCAACATCGTACTCAACCTCGGTCGTGCTATGGACCTCTCATCCAAGATATCATGGCAGATCTCATACTAAGGCAACATCCAAATGTGCTCATCTCATCAATAACGATCCTAATCATCATCAGTACACCCAAGTAGTCACATATCATAGGAGGATCATCCCATGCAAGTAATTTTAAGGATGTTAGGCAGCAACTCATCGTGAATGAATCAACTCGGGTTCTATGCACATCATGTATATATATGAATGAATGTTCGAAACAAAACATCAATGCTTCAACTAATTGTTGGTTGCCAAGTCAAGTTCAACAATATCTATTCACAACATATTGAAATTCAATCGGAGTGTCCAAGGATTTTCATTTCCACTTTCTAATACTTCTTCAATAGCTTCACAATATAGATTTTTTTTACCCAACTTTAGAAATTGATTCATCATGCCATGATTTAGTATTTCGAGCTTTAGAAGCCATCTCCATCTTACTTAGATCAATAGAGGCTCATTTCCTGTCAAGAGTAGACCATCAATATATAAAACAAATTCAAAATCAAAGTCATACCTTGGAACACTTCTAAAGTAGAGTTTTGGATCAACACATCATCTTGGATTCGCCAGATAACTGTCCATGTGGACATATCTGGATCGATAAGCTTGCTTCATATTCTGCCCTCTACAAACATAATACTTTTCCAAACCAATATGCTCATACTCACAATATTGTAAAATCAAATCAACTAAGTCAACTTATCAAAGTTTAGATAACAGATCAAAACCAATATCAAGATCATCACAATATCACGATATCAGATTCTTTAGACTAGGTGACAGGTAGAGATCTCATCAAGGCATGACTTCATCTATTATCATGCCAACAAGTTGTCATAAGAAATATCAATCCAAATTTCATCAAGTCATCCACATGATCATAATATAAGTCACTAAATGCAAATGCATACACTAAGGATAAGTCATGCAAGTTCCAACCATTCATCGAGATAGTCACAACTGTGAATATTTCAATCAATGTGATAAGAACAAGGAGGTCAATACAAAACCATTATCGAATACCAATATTAGTCTTTGGAAGTTCATATATCATTCTCATCAAGGCAAATCATTAGACATCAAATCAAATCGTTAGTCATCAGGTCAAATCCAAAATTTTCTATCATAGAGAGATCTATAGTCTAGAACGTATCTTAACATCAAGTTGAAGTTCAAATTCATTATCAAGCATCATGTCAAAACTCCAAACACTGCTCATCTATATCAATCAGCCAAATCATGTCAAACTCTTGTAGCACAAACTTTAAACATAATGACATATCTATATGCATGTCCTAGTCACCTGCAAACACAAGTTCAATCTATATATTCATATTATAGTAAACATTCAAACTTTCCTACTCACATATCTTTCTGTTGTCTGCTCCACATTTGTAGGACTGACATCTTTCAGGTGAACATCTGATTTCATGCACAAAACTTCATTTTTGTGTCCAACAAGCATAGTCACACCCATAGGCCTTCTCTACGAGCGGTTGGGATACTCCAGTCACACCCTTTACCTCACTTCCATGTGGTTGAGAGGCTACAATCGTACCTGTGAGCCTGCTTCTGTGCGACTGAGGCTTAGAGCAATGGAAAAATCTCTCTCCTTAAATCAGAACTTTGCTGCAAATCAACAATGTTAGATGTTTGTCTTATTTATGCCCATAAATCATAGTTTATCAGTAAAGAGTATATAATGCAAATGAAAACAGGAGAAGAAATATTGTGAAGAGATTCTCCCTCTGTATGGGAATCCACTTCATCCATCTTCATTCATGCCATCAACTTGTCTATAATATTGTCATGCATCAACATATATGTTAGATCATAAAGTCGGACCATATCTCATATTCATCATGGTTATATTATCATCATCTACTTCATCATGAATTCATGACATCAAGGTTTCATCAAGGGCTAATTTCAATATAACTAATATGAGTAGACTTCAAGAATCATGATCACAAGGATTGCTTCTTTGTCACATAACTCAATTCAATTTTACCATATATTCCACAATCACTAAGCACATCAAAACATAACCATGATAAAAAAAAGTTCATGGATATCAATCTTATTGTTACACTTCTATCATCATGGCTACTATGATTTTCACAAACAATATCAATAGTACCAAGTTACCATCTACTAGAATCAAGGTGTTAGCCTTTTATGGAATCAAAAAGTTCATTATGTAAGATACTTGTTCAACATCAAGTGCACCATTTCATCATAAGAAACATGAATCCAAATCACTTTCATATGAAAGAAAGAACCATTTGAGAAGGATACATTCTCACTGTACCTTAGGGATCACCTTGCCATAACATCGAAACAATATACCATGCATATCTTGTAGTATTCAAATACCTATGAAACCTTTTATCCGACATAGGTAGCATGTAACACTTAGTCATCTTTTTATCAGGTGTCTCCTTACCTTTTACAGCTCTAGTTTTTCTTACATACATCTCAAATGATCCTCAAGAAGGATCCTCTTATTACATCTCATAAAGGAGGTTAGAAACATCCAAATACTCAAATATAGATGCAGGAAGTATAAGTAATGATCAAAACAATAATCAAATCTATACGTCTAAACGAAAGTAAAGACATAAAGGAGCATCATAAGTCAGGAGATACTTATCTTCAATGAGAGGTGATCCTCTCCCTCTTGAACCATCCTCCAAGAGCCATCACTGTTCATTGTCCACATAACAATGTCGCCTTCAATATTTCAACCAACTTTATCAACAACCAGGCCTACTAGAGACTATCAAATCTGGCACAAATGCTTGAGCATCTTCACATTGACCATGCTAGATTTCATATCTCATATCTTTTCCATAAACCAGGGTTTATCTCAAACCTCATAATATCCATCAAACCTTAATACACAAATTTCCTGAGGTTTTCTTCAAACCTTAGAATTATTTTAGGTCTCCTCCATCTTCTATTGCTTCTGTTTAAGGTGTCCCTTGGGGGTGATCTTCACGAATTTTCTTCAACCTAGCTCTGATACCATGTTAATTTTTCATATGGCTATATTGTACTTTTCTTTGATAATTGCATTTCTTCATTAACACATTAGGTTCACCCAATAAAATCATAACATTATTCATATTTACATCATTACTCATCATCATATGGAACTATGTAGAAAGAATACTATCATCATCATCAATACAACAAAACGTAAAGGAACAATAGTAGAAAAGCATTCACACATAGAGACACCAAGATTGGTCGGAGACCAGGGAAAAACCCACTATGAGGAAAACCCTTGCAAATTCTTCTTCTTAGATTGTCATCAAATGATTTAGAAAAAAGAGAGTACAATGATCCATATCTTCATCTATGCAACTAACCAGCAAAAAAAATACAACATCCATGAAATGAGCCCAATAATGCATATGCTCAAAACCCTGATTCTAAAGACTGTAATGAACTATCACACTCTGCAGTTAATTACCGAAACTTGTAGTCACTGAGGGAAATATAAGGAAGATTGAGATTTCATCTTTTATATCCTGGTCGCACGGAGGAGGTGTCATGCGAGAAACTATAGATGTCACAATCGCTCCCTTAAGCCTGCCATGCGAACGACTAGGGTCAAATCCGGATTGCAGAAACCTGAAACCCCCAATCACATGGATAGAGAGTTGTATGTGTGACTGGAAGGCTCCAATCACACATATTGGATTATGTGTGTGCTACTACAGTCGTATCCTTCCTGTTTTGTGCTTGCGACTGGGACCTAAAACCCTAAATAAGATATACAAACTTCAGACCTTGCAATTTCACTTCAAAGCAAACTTGATCCTTAACATAAGAGCTTCAAACTTGTGCAAGAAAAAAACAAGATAAAAGAGTGTCTCATTTTTGTGTCCAAATGAGGTAGAGGGAACTTGTACTTATAGCCTTTCAAGGTGGTCCAATTTGCTTTATGGCTGACCTTATCAAATGTGCACATGTGGGATTTTCTTCATAAATACACTTTCCCTTATCCAATTTGAGTGATCTTTAGGTCGAGTTTGGTCCTCTTGAAAAGAGAAATTAAATGCAATCATTATCCCTATCTGGTGATTTGTCCAACATGGAATTTGACCCTAGTTGCATATTTTTAACAAGATTTTGGAGGATGGGGAATTAAAAGATATCAATATTGTTGGAGAGGTAAATCCCCTCTGTGGACAGAGGCGATCCCACTAGCCCAAAATGGGTCTAGCAACAATCAAACAATGCTATCACGCAAGTTCCTAATTGCAAATTAAAGGTGGATTATGAGAACCTACTTGGATTCCAACGCTAGTGTTGTAGAAGAGTTGACACTCCCGTTCCTTTGCTCCGGTCAGTCACGATCCTCACGATCTCCATGAATGGACACCTGCACATGCAAAGAACGACATGAATACAAGCATAAAATCCAATAGATGCAATTATATATCAGTCAGAAAAGATATAATCCAAACATCATCATAATGAACAACAAGAATGGAACCATAGTGATAGTCATCTATTATTGATAATCAACAAAGGAGTATACAACCGAAGTTCTGACGTCAAATCCTCCTTTGGCTGGGTGATCAGCTACATATGTCTTGCAAAGCTTGTCGGGATCGAGAACAAGCCTCTCTCTCTCTTTGATTATGAATGCAAAGAAGACTCTTACAACAATCTCTCAGACTTCTGATAGCATCATTCTCCTTATGCTCAAAACTAGCTTGTCAAATGCACCAGAGCAAGCTTTTATAGAAGGAGGAGGAGGAAGAGATACAATGAACCCAGACCTTCATGGGATAAGCATTATCCTCGAAAAGCTATTGTGGACAGAGATACGATGAATCTCGACATCCATGAGATTGGCATTATCCTTGAAAATCCACATGAGTTGAAAGGAAAAAACTCTCGGGCGTACATTTGTTAACAAACTTTTCCAAACTTGGTTTGTGCGGGTAAGACTCTGAGACAGAGCGCCAATGGGTGCGCCCTCTTTGGAGAATTTCCCTCATTGGCGCGGGTGATACACTGTGGATCCGCGCTAATGGAAAAAGGGGACTTTTTAGGGATATTTTGCAGGAGATGTCTTCAAGGCATATGAAGTCCATACTTAGGGGAACATAATGCAAGTTTTTTCAAGTTATGTCACTGCTCACAGGTCCCGGAATGAGTCCTCCAAAGTGCGGGAAAGGGGTAACAGGGACGGTGGCCAATGGTGACAAATTACTATGTAACAGATGCCCCCTAAAGCATGAGGCCCGAGAGAGAGAGAGGGGTGAAATGCTTTACAAGAACACATGCAGCTACCGCCGGAGAATCTGCATAGAGAGTTCCTAATTGCAAATTAAAGGTGGATTATGAGAACCTACTTGGATTCCAACGCTAGTGTTGTAGAAGAGTTGACACTCCCGTTCCTTTGCTTCGGCCGGTCACGATCCTCACGATCTCCGTGAATGGACACCTGCACATGCAAAGAACGACACTAATACAAGAATAAAATCCAATAGATGCAATTATATATCGGCCAGAAAAGATATAATTCAATCATCATCATAATGAACAGCAAGAATGGAACCATAATGATAGTCATCTATTATTGATAATCAACAAAGGAGTATACAACCGAAGTTCTGACGTCAAATCCTCCTTTGGCTGGGTGATCACCTACACATGTCTTGCAAAGCTTGACGGGATCAGGAACAAGCCTCTCTCTCTCTTTGCAAATAAGACTCAACAACAATCTCTCAGACTTCTGACAGTATCATTCTCCCTATGCTCAAAACTAGCTTGTCAAATGCACTAGAGCAAGCTTTTATAGATGGAGGAGGAGGAAGAGATACAATGAATCCAGACATTCCTGGGATAAGCATTATCCTCGAAGAGCTATTGTGGATAGAGATACGATGAATCTCGACATCCATGAGATTGGCATTATCCCTGAAAAGCCACATGAGTCGAAAGGAAAAAACTCTCGGGCGTGCGTTTGTTAACAAACCTTTCCAAACTTGGTTGGCGCGGGTAAGACTCTGAGACAGATCGCCAATGGGTGTGCCCTCTTCAGAGAATTTCCCTCATTGGCGCAGGTGATACACTGTGGATCTGCGCTAACGGAAAAAGGGGACTTTTTAGGGATATTTTGCAGGAGATGTCTTCAAGGCATATGAAATCCATACTTAGGGGAACATAATGCAAGTGTTTTCAAGTTATGTCACTGCTCACAGGTCCCGGAATGAGTCCTCCAAAGTGCGGGAAAGGGGTAACAGGGACGGTGACCAATGGTGACAAATTACTGTGTAACAGATGCCCCCTAAAGCATGAGGCCCGAGAGAGAGAGAGGGGTGAAATTCTTTACAAGAACACATGCAGCTGCCGCCGGAGAATCTGCATAGAGAGATACAACTGATAGCTCCAGTACATGATATATGTGGTATGGGCGTAGCCATCCATAACAGAGTACATAATAATCTAGATCCATGGTATGGGCGCAGCCATCCGGTGAGGATCGATGAATAGACTCAGGTATGGTCGCAGCCATCCAATGAATGAGTCATGTAACAATAATCCACAAAATCACAGCCTGGATTCCAACAGACAAAATCCAGGGTCTTGCGCTCCATCTCGACCCGAACAAAAGTACAAGTTCAAGCATGTGAATATATGAGTTGAAGTCGAACATGCATGAACATCGTCTGATTACCAGTCAATAATGAAAACTGTTAACAGACACGAGAGGTACCACCAATAATGACAATGGCCCTCAAGGTACTATAGGTACAATCTACGGCATGTGAATCAGTGAGCTGGCATCGAACACCCGTAGAATCATTCGATCGGAGGCCAATGATGAAAACCTCATGTCGAACACGAAGAACCTGCCATTGAGGCATGCAGGCTCCAAGGCACCGGAAGGGAGTCTCTAGATCAGCTTCCTGGATAATGAGCTGAAGTCGATAGGAAGTGACCTTCATCGAAAGTGGGCCATAGTGTTTCCCACATCATCGACACGAGACAGAGAAAGAATGTTGTGGTGGATCAAAATTATGTGAGCTATCAGAAGGAGGTTGTTATTCTGCAGAGGTCAACTTCTCTTGAACATATCGGCGACACGACAGTGGAATTGGCAGTATTTGACATCAATGGATCAAAGGTCATGATGACGAGGCAATGAGTAGATGAGAGGTCAAACAGGATTACCCAAATCCACGGAGGCAAGTGAAAAATGAGATGAGATATCCCCACCCAGACACGAAAGCAGACAAGTGCCATGTTCAAGAGCGACATACTGCCGACACGACAATAATTATGGTTCCATTTTCCCCCACCATTTCTGGCGAGTACCCCAGTTATTTTTATTAACAAGCTTGACGGGGATAGCATATGCTTGTAACGTCATCTCGATGGACTCCAATGTCATCAAATTTTAACGACTCTGACAGAGGAAGAGCTCAGCGTCTTTTCATGTTTAGAGAGTTTGAAAAGACAGCAGAAAAGAAAACTCCAAGGGTGTCCTTTTTCGTAAAGTTGTGTCTCTCGAGCCCGAAAAAGTATAAAACAATGCTCGAAAGAACCACCCGACCATAACAATCGAGGAGTACTTTTCATGAGTAGTGATTTCGACCTGAAAAAGTAAAAAAGCGATCGAAACCACATCGCTTCGTAACCGTTAACGAACCTGAAACGACAAGGGTCCGACAATCTTTTCGTTTTTTACACGGTCGGAAAAGAGTTTAAAGACAACCGCCTCTTATTTACGTTTAACGAGTCAAGAGGGATAACTCGGCGATCTTTTCATATTTAAACGGTCGGAAAAGAGCTGAAAGTAGACCTCCATTTTTAATCTCTTTAACGAGTCAAAAAGGGAAAAGTACTTGGCAATATTTTCATCTTTTACGAGTTTGAAAAGAGCTTAAAGGAGACTCGTCCTAGAGGAACGAGTGGTATAAAGGGTAGCAACTGGTTCCGACAATGGTGGAACTACTCAAAACATGTAATGGTCAAGAGGCTGGCTAATAAAACCACTCATCGCTACAGTTCCTCAGGAAAGGATAAACAACCAAGTGAAAGCATATGATCAGCCAAAGAGATGGTGGCGATGGAATGAAACAACCAAGGCTCATCTAACAGAATTTAGCAGATAAAAGGCAATCACGAGATGTAAATCAGGTATGGGTTCATTTTTACACAAGCTTGAACCATGGAGAACTCTGCTTAGATTCGGTTTCATGTTTACACAAGCTTGAAACGAAAAACTATGCTTGTTATCAGTTCGCATGCCCCCAGCATAATGACACAAATCGAGGTACATGCCCCCCAAGCTTCATTGCATTCAACAAAGTGGATGGAATGAAGGTTCACTCTCGAGATCTAGGAAAGACTCGACTTGTATTTTATGAGATCTTAATCAAAAGACTTGATTTGGAAAGGAAGTTGTTTCATTTCTTAATGAGGTTGACGTAGTAAAAGAACTATCATCATAACCCTTGTTTCATTTTTTAACGAGGTCGCCACAAGATCAAAACTATCCTCGGACACCTAGTTCCATTTTTTAAGGAGCTTGACACAGGAAAATGAACTATGCTCCGACCAAGCCTAGTTTCATTTTTTAAGGAGCTTGACACAAGAAAACGAACTATGCTCCGCCAGACCTAGTTTCATTTTTTAAGGAGCTTGACATAGGAAAACGAACTATGCTCCGACCAAGCCTAATTTCATTTTTTAAGGAGCTTGACATAGGAAAACGAACTATGCTCCGCCAGACCTAGTTTCATTTTTTAAGGAGCTTGACATAGGAAAACGAACTATGCTCCGACCAAACTTCATTAGAATGAACAAGAAGTCGGGGCTTCCAAGAGTGCCACTCCGGGTGGAAGGGTAACATCTCGGAAGTCAGGACCCAATGCCCCCAGGACACTATGCATGATGGTAGCATCACTGGATCCAGGCACGGGATAAGTGGCCACGTAGTTGATCTGTGGTGGGGCAGATGCAACTGGTGGATGAAAACCAGGAGGGGATGACGACTGCGCAGGAGGCACCCGGGGACGAACGAACAATAATTGATCTATAGTCACGATTCTTCCATCGTGTGGAAAGCAAACCACACGGAAAAGTGAAGAGACCAGGGCCCCCATGGCATATACATAGTCACGGCCAAGGAGAAGACTGAAATCTAAAGCACCTTGGGTAACCGATACGTCTATATAGACGGTTTTGCCTCCCAAAGTAATAGGGAACTTTGGAAGGATCCCTAATGGTTGACTAGTTCCTCCGTCAAAAGCCGTCAGATTCGGTGCGACCGACACAAGCTGTGGGGAACCCAAAGCTTGCCAAGTAGTGGCAGGCATAAGACTGACAGATGCACCCTCATCCAAAATAGTGCCAGGTATCGCCTTATTATAGGCGTGTACCGTAACCCAGAAAGGCACATGGGATGGAAGGCGGGAGGTGGTCAAACGACTCCAGTCGAAGGAAACGACTGAACTACTTGGTGGGGGAATCGTATGATTTCCCTCCTGCTCTAAAGGGACCGAAGCAGGACTCTCGGGAGCAGCCGAGATAGCAGAATCGTTTCCGGACGCAGGAGAATCTGAGGAGACGAGAAGAACATGGGAATGATGCTCTTCCGAAACAGAGTGATCGGGTGGTGAACTCGAGTCGACATTCTTTCCGACCAATGGTTGGTCTGGAACAGGCTTGGCAGAGCCAGGTTCAGGAAGAGGAGGCTGGACAAGAGAGGAATCTTGGTCGATCTCTTTGTCAGCAGGGGGACGATCTGCGGCTGCAGAGAGACGTTGATAGCCAATGGGAAGTTGGGGTGAGGGAGCTGTAAGACTTTCCAAGACAACAGAGGCTTTATCCATGAGTGGACAAAGGTGAAGGGGATGATTGCCTTCACAAAGTATACAGGGGATTCGAATATTCCCTTTTCCCTTAACATTTCCAGTTGATAGTGTAGCATCGCTGTGAGCTTCAGAGGACGATGAGGGGCGGGCCGGATCGCGAGACCATACTTCTAAGACCTTGGGAATGCCAGGACAATCGCGAAGAAGATGGTCCTCCTTGCACAACCTACAAGGAAATTTGACCTTCCGCGGAGGAGCAGAAGGTGGCTCAACTTGAGTTGTACTTGAGGGAGTAGCTGCACTTTTAGCCTCTCCCTTAGGAGACTTCTTCTTCTTCGTCTTCTTCTTCTTCTTCTTAGTCACCTGTTTACTCGAATCTAGACTTTCACCAGGCGAAGTAGAAAATGAGGACGTAGAAACAGGCGAAGAAGGGGAGAGGTCTACCTTAGAATCAACATGATGTTGTTCAGGTGGAGGGACTAATTAACCAGAAGTTGAGATGGCAGGGACCAAAGAGGTTGGGAACAACCAAACAGGCAACCCAACAGTTTACCCTGGGAGGGACAACGTTGCCATGTAAGGAGCACCAACATTCCCAAAAGGAGCGAAATGACTGGGGTTTCCGTCAGAGGGGATCCCTGGGTTGGTTAACCCCGGAAAGGTTGCCATCGAAAAAGAAACCTACTCAAGCTAACGCAAACAAGATCTAACCGGGTAAATGTAAATCGCGGCCGAATAAATTTTAAGACAAAGGAACTAAACTTGACCTTTTCATGTTTTAAGAGTCGAGAAAAGGACGAAAAGATGACTCTAGTCTCCTTCGAATGTTTAATGAGCCCGAAGTGACAAAATGCTCAGCTGAGCCTTTTCTTTTAAAGAGTCCGAAAAGGATCAAAAGTGACTACTCTGGAGAAACTAGGTAAAGGGTTTACCAGACAATCCGTAAAACTGCATATACACCTTGGCAATCATATGAAAACCAAGGACTTTCCGTACGGCAGTCAATCTTCCCGAATGCTGTGTTCAGTGCGTTACGGCTTGTAAGGTAGCAGACACGGCTTCCTGTGGATAAAGGATGATAACCTAGTGGGGTCTCCACATATACTCGACGGTACGTGGGAGCACAAATCCGTGCTAGACCACTATCGAGTCACAAAAGGAGGAATCACCCAACCATGATGTGAAACAACAGTGACTAGGTTTAACGACTCCGGAACACGTCTCTAGCCTAGACCTCTAGATGTATGCGTTAAGTTCCAATGCGTTCTTAGATTCATTCAGTTCATTTTACAGTTGATCTTTGATTAGGTTTTAGTTTACAGGTCCTACCGTATGTAATCTCTCACAATTTCCTAAATGCAAGCTATATGCCAAAATATATCATTCCATTCGATGAATGCTAACTACAGAAGAGTTGAGATCTTTCAATCAAACAAAATGATCATCAAACAATCAATAATGACTCTAATGCAGCTAATGGCAATAAATGAAACTTTTTTCCTTTTCTTTTTTAAAAGTGACTAATTGCTAATAACAATGAAGAATGCTAATTTCCATTAACTAATGCAATGCAAAAAGATTGTTTGTTTTTTTTTTTTAATGGCAAAATGCACTTAAACAAATTTTGAGAGATAATAACAAAGAGTAAAAACACAAATTTCACTCAATGAAAATAGAATCAAGTTTGAAACACCAACACAATCTTTCAAACCAAGAAAAATCACAAAAACCTCAATGAGCTATGTGATCTAAGCCCAAACGAAGCCAAGCGAAATCCAAACGAAAAAGAGGTAGATTGCTCGAAGCACACAATAAAAGGTTTTGACAACCACTAGACAAGTGCAAAAAATAGCCAAGAAGTCGACTGGACAATCAAAGAACCAAAAACTCCCACGTAAGGCTCGATGTACAAAGCCACTAGATGCTCTAGGGCTGAGATATGAAATCGATAGAAAGAGGCAAACACCCGAAGGATGAAGGTCAAAAACCAGTCAAACAAAGCTCTGACACTCTCCAGTAGTTGAAAAAGATGTAAAAAGACAGAAATACAAGCTCAGAAGGCTTCCAAACAGGCAAACTGGAAAAGTTCACAGGCCTGGCGCGACTTTGAGGCTGTAACTCGCGCTATTAAGGGATTAGCGCGAGTTTCTTTTGTGCAACATGCGCCCACTGGTGCGACTGTCAGGGAAAAGACCGCGCTAATAAAGTTTGCTAGCTTAAAAATAAAAACAAGCAGTCCGGGGTCTGATCGACAGTATCCAGACAGACCAGGTAGCAAGAAACAACTCAAAAATCCAACCCAGAAAGCTTATCTAAGCAAGCAAACAAGAGAAAACCAAAGTGCAAGACAAACTCCAAGCTGTTCGGTTCGTAAACCAAACTGGAGATTGACTGAAGTGGCGTTGATCTACTTCGCTAAGGCAGAGCAATAACGTTTCGAAGGCTACCTAGCCGTACTTTAGGTTCCGTCCAAAGTTTACGAATCAAACAACAAACAGCGTCCCCAGTGGAGTCGCCAAATTGTTGGAGAGGTAAATCCCCTCTGCAGACAGAGGCGATCCCACTAGCCCAAAATGGGTCTAGCAACAATCAAACAATGCTATCACGCAAGTTCCTAATTGCAAATTAAAGGTGGATTATGAGAACCTACTTGGATTCCAACACTAGTGTTGTAGAAGAGTTGACACTCCCGTTCCTTTGCTCCGGCCGGTCACGATCCTCACGATCTCCGTGAATGGACACCTGCACATGCAAAGAATGACACGAATACAAGCATAAAATCCAATAGATGCAATTATATATCGATCAGAAAAGATATAATTCAATCATCATCATAATGAACAACAAGAATGGAACCATAATGATAGTCATATATTATTGATAATCAACAAAGGAGTATACAACCGAAGTTCTGACGTCAAATCCTCCTTTGGCTGGGTGATCAGCTACACATGTCTTGCAAAGCTTGTCGGGATCAGGAACAAGCCTCTCTCTCTCTTTGCAAATAAGACTCAACAACAATCTCTCAGACTTCTGACAATATCATTCTCCCTATGCTCAAAACTAGCTTGTCAAATGCACCAGAGCAAGCTTTTATAGATGGAAGAGGAGGAAGAGATACAATGAATCCAGACATTCCTGGGATAAGCATTATCCTCGAAGAGCTATTGTGGATAGAGATACGATGAATCTCGACATCCATGAGATTGGCATTATCCCTGAAAAGCCACATGAGTCAAAAGGAAAAAACTCTCGGGCGTGCGTTTGTTAACAAACTTTTCCAAACTTGGTTGGCGTGGGTAAGACTCTGAGATAGAGTGCCAATGGGCGCGCCCTCTTTGGAGAATTTCCCTCATTGGCGCGGGTGATACACTGTGGATCCGCGCTAATGGAAAAAGGGGACTTTTTAGGGATATTCTGCAGGAGATGTCTTCAAGGCATATGAAATCCATACTTAGGGGAACATAATGCAAGTGTTTTCAAGTTATGTCATTGTTCACAGGTCCCAGAATGAGTCCTCCAAAGTGTGGGAAAGGGGTAACAGGGACGGTGGCCAATGGTGACAAATTACTGTGTAACAAATATATTTAGGTTGGCTCTTTTGATTGACTTTTTGGAGATCCATCTTGGTGTTGATATTTGGATGACAATTATTATGAGGAAATATATGAACAACATGCCACTCACGGATTGGGTTAGGTGTGGGCGTTTTCCAAACATAATGGCTCTTACATTTGGAACAACTTTATGAAATCAAAACATTGGCTAACTGGAAATATTTGATGGGAGATTGGGTATGGCTCTAAGATATTAGTTGGAATTGATCCCATTATTGGCATGAGAGGAGCCCACACCTTGCCGAATGCGATCATCAACATTTTACATGACAAGGGAATTTTTTTTCATTTCTCAGATCAAAGGAAATTACAATTTATTGCATTTATATCCCATTTTTGAAATATGCTAATGTTGTGGGATTATTTGTTGAAAATGTTTTTATTTGGGTGCGATACATTTTGAACATTTAATGGTGGGGATTTCTCATGTAGCCGAATCTAACAAACTTTGTTGAAATGGTAACCTGCAACAAGATCAATTGGTAGTCTCCGAAGTATATAATCACATCTCTCATTCTCTTATGATTTGGAAGGACCTTTTTTGGTTTAGGTATATTTGGTCTTGGTATTTTCCTTTAAAGATTAAAATTTTCAGATGGCTAGTTAGAGAAACAAATTTCTCACTTAGGCTAGTTTGAAGAAACTAGATTCTCACTTGGGAAAACTTGTGTAAGTATGGGTTTCAAGGTCCTGGGAGATGTTATCTATGCTAGAGATGTTTGGAAAATGTGTTACACCTTTTCTTTCAATGTCCTTGCCCCATTGCTTGTTGGATTCATGTTTAACTGTGCTTTAATTTAAAGGTGTGTTGGTCTTTTATCTCTTTGGAGGCATGCTACAAGTGGTGGATGACACAGTGCAGAGAACACCACTCTCTTCCTCTTTTCATTATGTGGGGCATATGGAAAGGTAGGAACATTGTGATTTTTAAGGACCAACCATTTGACATTGGTCATATTTGTGTCAAGATTTGTGCTTTGTATAATGAATAGGGATGGAGAACACAAAAGGTAAAACTTCGTAAAACCCTAACAGACATTCCAAATGATATATTTTTGGTTGAATATTTTGACGAGGTTGCACAAGGTGGTCGATGTGGTTTTGGTGCTCTTATCAAGTTCTCTCAGTCTCTATAGTACTATTTCTTTTGGAATGGTGATATTGGGTCGAACACAAGAGCGGAGGTTGTAGCTCTATGGAGGCTTTTATCTTGTGCAAAGATTTTGTTCATCAATCCATCCACATCTTTGGGGATTCTTGAGTTGTCATGGATTAATGGCAAGTCTTCTTTGGCATCTCTTGGAGTGTCTAATTGGATACAAGTAATTTGAGTTTTAGAGGCTTCCTTTCATGGTTTAATTGTTCAACGTGTTTACAACGAATATAATATGGATGCAAATGTTCTGTCTAAAAGAGGACTCTCATCGACGCCTGGTAGAATCCACTTCGGCATTTTTCGTCATGGTGTTTTGTGGCAGGAGGGATCACATCGACTCCTGGCTCATAGGTCGCTAGTCTATTTGTTGTTTTGCACTTTTAACAAGTAGACATGTTCTTCTTTCTGCAATTTGTTGTATACATTCATGTCAGAAAGAAGCAAAGGTGATATGAATTATATAGTTTACAAGATTGTTTTGAATCTCTTATTTAGACATGTTTTGATGGATCATCTTCCAATGGAAGTCTAGACTTTTATTGAATTGATTATGGACATATTGGGTTGAATCCGAACATATGTTCGTGTAACTAGTTTTCTTTTAATATTAAATCTGTGTTTTTTCTTTCTTGAAAATAATAATAATAATAAGGTAATGTTTATCAAGGCCACAATTTTGTCTGGATGACGAATTGCCAAGAAATCTAATTCTGAGAGTGTTTGAATCATTTTTTTGATGATGGAAATGGATTCAACACCATCAAGAACTACTAGTGCACCCAAAACCTGAAACTTGACAACTGTAACCTGAATTTAAAAAAAAATCTACCAATTTTTCAAAATTATGCCAGAAATTTCATTATTTTTTGTGCGAAATTATAAACTCATTAAATTACCACAAATAATAATAATAATAATAATAAAATATTTTTAACATCAAAATATTCCTTTTATATGAATAACTTAATATCCAAATGTTAAAGATACAAGGAAATGTGAAATGTGAAAGATCGAGAATATCCATTGAAAGATTTATTGTTAAATTAATTATTTCTTAGATTTGACTGGATTATAATTCAATTTATACCATTTCCCATCGAACACTCTCACCATCCCAAAAACACATATGTTGCTTAATTAAATTGGCGATGATAAGCAAACCATTTTTCAAAAACTATGATGATTATATAAAATCGGGGATTTCTTAATATTATTTAGTGTGAAAGTTGGTTTTTAACCACTTAAAAAGTTTTTTTGTTTTTTGTTTTTGTTGTTTTTTTTCTATTTGGATTAATTAATATATATTTATATAATTTAGATTGGAAATATGAAAAACCTTAAAATATTTTTTCACATTTTTAAAGATAGTAGATTTATAAGCTCTTGCTTAGTCATTAGATCTTTCTTATTTAAAAACAATAATAATAATAATAAACAATTAATAATAATATCAAAAAACTTTACATCTTACTCTAAATCACTTGAGCTACCTCTATATATATATAGGTGGATCATCGTCAATTTAATATATATTTAATTAACATACTTTTAGGAACAACCAAAGTCTCCATGAAAAGTTGTATAAAATGAACTATAATCAACTAACCAGTATTTAATTAACATATGTTTGGGAATATCGAGAGTGTCCATGAGAAGTTGCATAAATTGAATTATAATCAACTAACACATATCCTCTCCATAAAATAATTTTATTAATATTTTTCTTATTGTAAAGTTTGATTAACAATTATGGTAGGATCTAGCCCAAAGAAAATCCCCAAGACACTTTGAATCACTTGAACTAATATATATATATATATATATATATATATATATATATATATATTGTTAGCTCATTGCCAATTTAATATGTATTTAATCAACGTATTTTTTAGGAGGGCCAAAGTGTCCATAGCAAGTGGTATAAATTAAACTGTAATCAACTAACCACAAACCATTTTAATTACCCCATGAAATAATTTTATTAATATTTTGCTTATTGTAAAGTTATATTTTTCTTATGCCCTAGACTAGTGGCATCTTGTAGGAGTGAAAGCTTGCCCCCTTACCGACCATCAGTAGGTTATTCCAGTGGGCATGGTTTTCCTTGAATAAAGGTGATAATAGTTAGAGATGATTGTCCTCACTACTGATTTGACAACTGAGTTATGATAAGTTTTCCTACCTCTGTAAATGAAAAAATAAACTGAACTTACCCTAATCTTCTTCCTAACTTCAATAGGCCAAAAAAATTTGAACCAACACTTCGTAACAAAAAGATAATAACTTCAAACAAAAAGACAATAACTTGACGAAAACCTTCAACCATCAATACTAATTTTCAAATAAACTTGAAAAAGATCCAACCGTTTTCCAACCTCAACCCCCGGTTGGTTTTCGACAATTTTGCAAGTTTTTGCTGGCCTGATATGGTTGGAAAAAATTGGATCGTTTACAGAAAACCCGATAACAATATGCAAGTCTGAGTATTAGTTGAATATGGCCATTACCGCTCCTCGAGTGTTCTACCCTGTGGTTAACAAAAGAACTTTGAAAAATTCCAAAATATTTCATAAATAATAATACTGTGATTACAGACAGACACCAGCATGCGTCCTCTGTTACGTTGCAAGTCATTAGAATTCAAAGGTGAGAAAACCAACGAAGTGAAGATGAATCATGCTGTTACGTTGTAAGTCATTAGAATTCAAAGGTGAGAAAACCAAATGAAGATGAATCATGCTGCAATTTGATGTTAGATTGGTTTTATATATTTTACTAGTATTATGAGTATGTGAGGTTTTTCAGTTAAATGAAAGATAATATATTTTTATTGAAATAGTTTTGTTTTGTTGTTGTTTTTTTTTTAATTTTTATTCTTTTTTTTTTTTAATTTCAGTGTTTTTCATTTTTTTATAAAATTGGTAGAGATTTTTAATCCGTAAGTTTTAGAGTTCAATGTGTTAAATTAATTTATGCATTCAAAATTGCATTTTAAATAAAAAAAAAATACAATCTAGTTAGAAATCGTATTCTCAAATTCCAGTCAAAAAAGTCGTTTCATCTATAAATTATACTATGCCATGCCTAAATCTAATAAGGATAAAGTAAAGACGCTAAACTTGAAAATTATTATTATTACCATTAATTATAAAATTAATTAATATATAAATGAAACACACACACATATATATAACAAGATTCTTAACCAGAGAGATTTAACCTACTTTATTATGGAGATTTTTAATTTGTAAATAAGTTTTATTAAAATACTATGGATCAATATCACGACTCATCAATACTACGTACTAAAAAACATAACTCAATTCATATTATGAGAATCATATTCCAAAATAAAAAATAAACATATTGGGTAAAAAAATCATTTTATTAAAAATCATTTAAAAATAATATATTTTAAAAACAAATATATAATTATAATTTATCACATTTATATGATCAAAATAGTATAATATAATATAAAATCCTTGAAAAAATATTATCAATTACACTCCAACCTAAAAGTAGATACAAGCTGCTCTGCTCAGTTAATATGTGAAGAAATACATTTGCCAACCTATAATATGAAAGCCTACTCTGCCAGACAAGTTTTCCTTCAGTTCTGTTTATTGAATTTGTATATGAAAGCCTATTCTGCCAGACAAGTTTTCCTTCAGTTCTGTTTATTGAATTTGTGACCTCAGACTCTTTTTCCAAAGCTGTTCTTGATATTTAATAAATTTTGGAAATCATACAAATTTACCAATCATGTTCAATGATTCTTCTAGAATCAATATCAGTGCACTAGACAATGAAGAAATTCACAATTGAAACGATAAATATGAAAGACAATGCAGCTAGCTTACATCAGTTATTATCCTAGGATCATACCTTAGTCTCTATAATAATTTATGGCTGATACCACTGTAGATTCTCAACATATGCAGATCCTTTTACACCACAATGACATCTGCATAGATTCCCTTTTAAAAGCCCCAAGCAAATGTCTAAAAGTTAAAACCCTGCAGAGATTTAAAAAGCCCAAGCAAATGTCTAAAACCCTGCAGAGATCTTTTGGTTTGAGGAGGCCTCTACGTTCAGATCAAAGCTTTCAGCAGGGCGCTTGTCATCCGAAGAATCACTCATATTAAAATGATCAGCAGATAACCTTTTGATGGTATCCTTAGCTGCGAATCCAGAAAAGTCCTCCCACTCAAACGAGGGTATCCAGGGCGATTTACTTTTCATAACCTTCATATCAGAGTCTTGTTGCATTGGTACCTCCTCCCAGATTCCGAAGTTCCTGTGATTGGTCTTCATATATTGAACTTTTTCCAACAGTGCAACAAATTCCTCAAAATCATCTCCAGTGCTCTTTGATGCCCTGCGCTGCCTTTTGGCCTCGGCTCCATCTGTTTCAATTTGTGAGGCCTTCTGTTTACCCGAAGCACAAGATTGGAACTCGAGCAATCGTTTCGGTCCCTTCCAGGAATCCATGGACACAATATAAATTCATTCAAAGTTCAGTCATCCAAACTGAAACCAGTATTAATTACCTGTAGATAAGAGTAACGCATGATCAAACAAATAAGAGAGCATAATGTGAACATAATCTCCAACGAGTCAGAGGACCCCACAGTACCAGACTGAAATCACATGGCAAACCTGATAGACAGCGATTTATGTATATTTTTTTCAATTTAAAGAACGGGACAGGGGTAGAATGGGCTTTGGAGTTTTTGTTGGGAATTTCGAAAAATATATTTGGGTTAAATCGTTATTTTTGGTTATTTAAAATGTAATTATATATAGTTAAATTCAACGATGTAAAAAATCTCTGGAGTATTTGGGTTGGGAAGAAAACTCAAATTTATGATTTCAAAAAATATTTGTCTTATTCTGAACAATTTTGACTTAAAAATATGGTTAGAAAAACTCCAAATAATTTTATAGAAAAACTATTTATTGCCCTGTAGAAAAGTATTGTATAATTATTAAAATTTTGGAGTTTTTAGTTTGTTATTTGAAATGTGTTTTTAATTGCATATATAGATTCAACACTGAAAAACTCATAGGGCAGTCTTGTACTCGGGTAGTGGAGAATGACATTGTCTAATGAAGCCACAACTTCACTTGGATAGCAGTTCCTCAAGAAATCCGACTGTGGGAGTGTTTAAATTGTTTTTTTATGGTGGACACAGATTCAGCGCCATCAGAAACTGTTGGGGCACCCAAAATCTTGAAGCTTGACAGCTGCAACCTAGATTTTCTTAAATTTCCACCAGATTTTCTTGAGATCATGTTTGAATTTCTATTCTTTTCCAAGCAAAAATGTGGTCTATTTAGACTATTCCGTGGAGAATTCACAACTCAAATTTATGATTTCAAAAAATGTTTAGACTATTCCATGGGGAATTCACAACTCAAATTTGTAATTTCAAAAAATCTCTACCAAATTCTAACCAATTTGTTTTTCCAATGCTCTGCATTTTGTTTTTCCACACAAAAGAAATTGCTCTCTATTATAAAATGAGAAAGTACATATATCAAAGAGAGGGATTTCTCAATCGTGATAAGAACAAATAATATCCTTTTCCCTATAAACATAGATCTGGGGTACAATATCTAAAACTGTGCTGATAGAAATTAGGAGTCATCATAATCCAAGACAAAAAACCAAGGGCAAAAGTCATTATAACATAGTGAAACCTGCTAAGGGTCATTTCCAGAAACAAGGGAATGACAAAGAGTCCCGCAGACAATAAGAAACTCATTAAAAATGAATAAAGTCTTTCCCTTTCTGAATGCCATTTTCAGGCTGTTGGAAGATAATATGATCGGGAACTGAGCTGCGACCCTTTTTTGAGACATTGTTTTGGGTCCTAAAGATATGCAAGATAGATAGATGATGGAACTCCACTGATAGTGCTTTGATTCAGAACTTCCAAGGGTCAAGACTTAAAGAATTTAAAGAGCCCCTGTCATTTTCCCATTCAATAACTGATTTGGAATCTCCAAAAATAGCGAGATCCCTGAGATCAAGCCAAATTGTGTAGTGAAGGACCCCCCAAAGAACAAGGAGTTCGGCTCAGGTGTTGGATACCAAACCATAGTGCCAATAGAATCTATAAGAGAGCTCAAGACCAATGTGAATGGCCATATCGCATCCACAATAATCAAAAGCTAAAGCACCATCAAAGAAACCCACGCGATAGACTGACCAAAGATCTCTAAGAGGAAGAGGAGAATTTCGAATAGTATGTTAGGATGTTGCAACAAGTCCTCTAAATATCTGACAAAACTTGATAAAAATGAAAACATTTCTTGAATTCCAAATACCCCCATGATAAAAAAAAAAAAAAAAAGCTAAAGTAAAATGTGGTTTATCATCTAAAGACAAGACTTAATGTCCAAACAATTCCAATGAACAAGATAATTAATCATTTAAAACACCCCATTTCAAACGGATAAGACAAAGAGACAGTAAATAAAGAGAGGTAGTTTGTGTACCCAATCCCTGGGAACCCTTCTTACATAAGATTTCCCAACTGAGAATGTGGTTATACTTTGCCTATACTTTTCCTAAAATGCTAATGAAGAGTCTCTCTCCAGCAGATTGTGAGAGTACAGAGAGGATGGAGTATGACAATTTGCAAATGCTTTTCTGAAGACGCAAAGGCTTTGTCGTATTGAGCAGAGTGCGACTGAAAAGAGAGTATCGAATAATATGAGAGCACATGGTTACGTGTGTCCCTGCACTTAGGCAGTGAGTGGCAACAATCATTTCAGAAAACCCTAAGGTGTTCCATTTTGCAACCAACCCTCGCTCACATTACTCCAACGAAACGGCCGAGTGACTGTACTCCGTTTATGAAAAGTCATCCATGACGTGGCGAATTCTATGTGTTGGCATTCTTGCCTGCTGGAGTTTATTATTTTTCCAAGAATCTAGGACAATGCAATTTTGCCATGATTTTGGTCACGTAATCAAAGTATTTAAACCCTTATTCACATCAATAGGTTTTTATTTTGGGGTTAAATGCCTTGCAAAGGGGAAATTTAAGGTCATCCAAACTTTGTTCTTATTCCTCACATTCACAAAGTTTTCAATCTGGAAATCAAACAATGTTTTCCTAAATTATTGAGTGGAAGTTTCATTATTGTTATTTTTAAAAGTGGGGACAAAATAACCCTTCATATTATAGACTATAATGATTTTCAAATGAGTTTATCCTCACCGGTGAGGTGAAATTGTTGTGATCCTTCCTACCTACCCAAGTCCAAGTACCATAAATTGACATGTTTAAGCTCTAGAATTGATTAAGCTATGTGATGCTCTTAAATGAGTATATATTGTGCACTAGCTTGGTACCAACAACCTCCCTCTTTTCTTCTGGCTAATAGGGAGACTAATTTCTTTATCCAAGAGGTCACATGGGATAAAAGGGCCATTATGATTAGCTATCTTTTAGCCACTATGATATGGAATTACTTTGGAAAAGAAAATTAGCATATGATTAGAAAGTGAGGGAAGATAGCTAAAGGTCAAGTTAGTTTTAAACATTATCATCTAACTATGGACTACTTAGTTACTCGTACGATTATCCAAGAACATCAAATAGTAAAATCAATATCTTGCATTTCTTCATTGATTTAGAGTGAGCTTAGGAAAGCTTTTGACATGATGCTTAGAAATAATCTTGAAATATATTAAAAGAGTTAAAGGTTTATTTTGACTTAAGAGTTACTACGATAAGATTGCATGAGAAAGAGATTCCTAAGTTTAGGAACAATGAGAGTTGGTCATAAGCATGGAAACTTATAGAGGTGAAACTTCTCCCATGAGTGAAGTTAGGGGGTTTGGAATTTTGGTTGGGTAAACTATTTGCATCGAGGGGTTGGACAATAAACGGTTTCGTTTCTAAAAAGGTATAACTAAAACCCTTAATCCACAAGTATATGTGAGAGGACATAAAGGAAATCCATATTTTCCTTTGTAAATTTTGAACTGAATCCTCCTATTCACCTTGATTTTCTAATAATGGAAATTATTTGAAGGTATTTCGCCCAAAATTTATTAGAATAGAAACTATTTGGAAGAAATTTTCCAATGGAAACTTTTAAAAACCATCTTCCCCACACCTTGCCAAATTGACATGCATAATAAATGGGTGAATCCTCACAATAAATAGGGAAATTTGAAGGTTATTTTATCAATTGTGTGTGTGGGTGTGTGGAAATATTTTACTCAATTATATAATCTTGTAAAACATAGGTGAGTCTTTCACTAAATCACAGAAGGTTATGAAGTCTTGGCAATTTTTTTGATAAAATATGAAACTATATAAATAATAGGAAAATATATTCATTAAACTAAAATAATTTGTCCTTCTTGTAAATAATGTTGCAAGCATCGAGTGTTGTGTTCGTCAAAGTTATTATTGTACAATTGCATATCCTTTGTTTAATTTTGATGATATTTCACCAAAAAGTTCTTATATATGTTGACCCTAACCACCATTTTTACCCTTAATTTGTTTTGGATATTCCACTAGATAGTTCGTCACAACAAATCTGATAACGACATATTGATATCTACACTAAGAAGGTTAAATTCCTTTAGATTTTAGATTTGTTAATTTTTTATTTGTTGTTATGCATGAAATACATAAAATGAAAAAAATAGAGAACAATAAAATGCAATCACTCACCAACCACAATGAACACAAGATATGCTCTAGGAAACCCTCATGGAAGACAACCCAACTGCAAGGTGAGGTTTCTCTACTTTATTTTGTTAGGAATGAAATAATTAAGGTACAAAGGAGAAGATAATCTCTATGGAGTCACCTGAAACGTGTGATCCGATAGGATGTTATAGAATGCTAAATTCCTCTTTTATGTGTGGTTATGTCTTCCAGAGTCATCGCATTTATTGTTTTCTGTATCGACATTTCGAACCATCCGTTGTGGTTCATCATGAGGATTAGATATGTGAAGAAGTCAGAGATTGATGTGTAATAAATAGAGGATATGGTAGGGATGGTAATGTAAAGAGTCGACTGGTTTGATAATGGTATGGTTTTAATTAATTAATTATTATTTTTTTAATCTAATAATATTAATGGTTTGTGTAATTACTAAATATTTATTGTTTTTAATTTGTTTTTGTTGTCAATATCTTATTGGCAACAAAAACAAATTAAAAACAACAAATATTTAGTTATTACACAAACCATTAATATTATTAGATCAAAAAAATTAATTAATTAAGACCATACCATTATCAAACGAGTCGGCTCTTTACATTACCATCCCTACCATATCCTCTATTTATTACACATCAATCTCTGACTTCTTCACATATCTAATCCTAATGATGAACCACAAAGGATGGTTCGAAATGTCGATACAGAAAACAGTAAATGTGATGACTTCGGAAGACATAACCACACAAAATGCAGATCACAAAAGTCTCAAATCTATTATTCCTCTTTTATGCTTTATCACCCCCATTCCTAGTTTCTTTGCTTTACTATGGAACAAGATACCATCAAATGGAATGGAACCTATTTTCCTCCTAGTGGTTTGGTTATAAAATAGCCCAATACCCAACTAAGGATCATGTTTGGCTCCTTCAACTTCAACTGGAGTTACAAGTTTGACCCTTCTAGAGTCTTCTTCAATGTCCTCACATTGCTAGCCCCTTTTCTATGAATAAGGTGGGTTGACATGGCATCAACTTGTGTTATGGTGGTTAAACATGGTAGGTCAACTTACAAGAGGCATGCCTTTTGCATATGAACCTTGATTGACATGATTCTTGCATTATTTGTAAGGAATCTAAGTGTAGAACACTACCATAGGTCCCTCACTTAAGTAATAAATTTTAACACATAAAAAATATCATTTGAGACCTCAAAATGCCCTTGGAATAATTCAAACCCGAATTCTTGAAACATGATCTTGTCGATAAAATTTCTCTTCTAAGTTTATTCCTCCAATTTTTCCACTCTAAAAGAATTGAGATAGATGAAAAATCTATGTAGTAATTCAATTTAGATCATAACTCCCCATTATGGGAGGCTTTTGGTCCCCATAAGCGTTAGTATATGAGGTGAGGAAAATTTTCCTCTACCTTCTCCCTGGAGTGCCTTTATCCTTGTCTAGAAGTTGTCCCTTCAAACCAATCTACCAAAGGTCATGCTCCCTGTATCTTGTAGTTTTGGACATCTTCTGCAACATTGTTTCTTCTTCCAACTATGCCAAGGTGTTATAGCATCTTTCATAACACTCTGCTATGAGATGATTTATTGACCTTTTTATCTCCATTTTTCCCTATGGAAGACTTGATGTTTCCTTAAAAGTCTTCAAAAAACACTTTTCAAAAACCATATGCACTTCTTGGTTGGGTATCCTTCATCTGTTAATGATCCTTATCAAAATAAGTCATGTTTATACGCAAGCTTCATTAAAGTAACTCGCATATGATTATAAAATGCACCATAAAAATTAAATGTGTGCATTTTCGCATGGGGTTTACTAGTTAGATTGGAAGCCGCCTTCTATAGTACATGTCTTAACTACCCAACCAACTTTTGTTGGTATAAAATAATGCCATGAGCATGTGAAAAATCCATTATTTTCCATAAGTAGCCTTGCTCTGGCAAAATTTCCTTGATCTAGTTTTGTCTCGCTGTGTACTTCTAGCATTTCCCCTCAAGAAACCCTAGTTTCCTTTTTCCTTATCTCTCCCCTAAAGTTTTGACCAACCCTTTGTCACTTGACCAAAAGACCAAGGAGGAGACCTTTAGTGTCCCAGGTAGGAGGGATCCAGAGGACGATCCTGTGGAATGCATGTGGCAAGGAGCAAGTATACATGTTTGTATTCATTGCAACAAGTTAATAATAAGGAAACTCATTCTCACTCCAATCCTATTGTTTATGTGATGAATTTTTGAATCTATGCTTTAAGTGTTAGGGTCCCACTCTAACCCCCTTATTTATGTAGTAGGATCAAGTCATAGTTATAGTTAATTAAAGAGTCAATAAAGCCCATATTAATAATTGTAAGTGGTTAACCCACATTTAATGATGGGACTACAGTTAGTTGCAAATGGGTCATGGTATTAGATAGATGGTATTAATAAGAACCATGGTATTGCTCCATGGTATTGCATGTATGAGTCATATATAAAGGATAGAGACTCCCTGCGAGGAGCATGGTGTCTTATTTTGTAATCGAGCTCTGCTCTATTGGAGGTTGCCCCCTCGAAGAGGCAAGTGAACATTGTTTTCTGAATAATAAAATACCTACTGTTATTTCTCACTGTTCTATGTTCTGGGTATATTTATGCGCATATTTGGTATTCTTGTATTGTCTTGCAGGTTAAGAGCATAATAAGTGGTATCAGAGCACTTTCCAGGGCCAGTGGGATCTCCAATTTTTAGCAAAAAAAAATTTTGGCTAGAGACGTGTTTCGGCATCTTTAAACCACGGGATCTGTCGTTGAGTGCATAAACCTGCAGATTTGGGGAGGCATGCACGCAGGAAATACAAGAGGTGGTCACACTTGTTGGACTCCCTTGTAACCCCTGTGGGTACCCCTTCGAGTAGTAGCGCATTAGACAGAACCGCGCACGAACTATCTTCCAAGTACCCTCTGGTATATCAGAAGCCCCCTAGCTCCCTTGAAACCTCGCCATAGATAAATCGTCAGTCATCTTGCTGCTACAGTACACCGAGAACAACACTCGGAGAGATTACTCGCCTGTACGATAGGGTAGTCGGGTTGTACGGCTAAGGGTATGGTTGATCCTCCTTGGTTAGTGCCCTGAAAAATTGGGTCGAGTACTATTGTCAAACCCTTATGTATATTGCAATCTATAGCACCTGACACTCCTTGAGACCATAGTTCCCTTTTCTATCTCCAGATCATGCATAATCTCTGCCAGATCAGATCTTGCAAGTGGGGTTTTGCAGTAGCAGCAGAAATCAGTCCCACAGTTCAGATTTAACAGAACAACCATTCATATCTATTAGATCCATCAGATCCACAACAGCAATCTGTTCCGCCGCTTAGATCTATCTGATCAGCCATTCAAATCTCTCAGATCCACCAGATCTGCCATCCAGATCTGAGTAGTTGTGTGGGTTCCTATACTGGGGCGTGATTTTCGCAGGACTTTTGGCAGCATTGACATTTCGGGGATTCGGCTACTACAGTATTCCTAAGCAAGGAGTAAAACTCCGTTAGGAGTTTTCAGAAGGAAAAAAAAAGTCTAAGACCCCCGGGGTGCTTATTGGTGACCTAGCCCATAAGAATCAGGACAACGAGCTGAGCAAGGTGGTACCATTCAATTGTTAGTGCCAAAAAAAAATTCGGGCGGTCCCAAATTTCAAGTACAACAGATCGGTGCATGGTAGAAACTAGAGCTCAAGCTATGGCGAATGAGAAGATCGACAAACTTGAACAATCCTTGAAAGACATCAAAGACCAGCTGGTGACAATAACTAAAACACTCTCTAAGGGAAAGGCGGAAGCCCGCAAGGAGGCGTATATTGGCAATTAACACAGTGAGGGTGAGTCTAGCCACTCTCTTCACCTCTGGGGCACCCACCAACAATCCCATCCACGACCACCCAAGCTAGATATGCATAAATTTGATGGTTCTCACCCGACAGTATGGATAGCACAAATGGAGCAATATTTCAATCCGAATTACATCTTGGATAATGAAACTCAGCTTATGGTGGGGAGCATGTACTTGGACAATGAAAGATGGCAATGGTGGCAATGGCATAAATGTTGCAATGGAAGGACCTTGACTTGGGACACCTTCAAAAAAGCTCTTATAGAGCGCTTTGACCATGACTGTGCTATTTTGGGTCGTCTCACTAAGCTCCGACAGACTGGCACAGTGGATGAATATATTATAGCCTTTGAAGCCTTAGCTTTCCGCACTATGGGTCTCCAAGATGAGTTCTACACGGAATGTTTTATCAGTGGTCTTAAAGAGGCCATACAAGCTCACGTCCAACTAAAGCACCCTCCCACATGGTCAAAGGCTTGCAAGGTAGCTCGTAAAGTTGAACGTGCATTAGCGGCCCAATCCAATCGCCCAAATTTCACCTCCAAGGGTCGCCCCCCACAGGCTCATAGCACTACCCAAACCCTTAAGGTTCAAAAGGTGTCACCTGCAGAAATGGCAGAAAGAAGAAAGCAGGGATTATGTTACTACTGTGATGAAAAATATTCCCCCGGTCATAAATGCAAGGAGCCCAAATTTTTTCAAATTGATGCTACTAACCACAGCGCATCGGAGGAATACCCACCACTTGAGGAACCTGAGGAGGAAGAAGAGGACAACCAGAAGGACAATGTCCCTGACAAACCAGTTATTTCGCTGCATGCTTTGGCAGGGATTTCTTCACCTCAAACTCTCAAAATCAGAGGTTTTATTAAGCATCACCCAATAGTAGTCTTGATTGATAGTGGAAGTACACATAATTTTATCCATCAAAGAGTCACGGAAGCAGTGCATTGTTTTGTACGAGCAATTTCTAACTTCCAAGTCCAAATTGCGGATGGGGGAACAATGAAATGTGACGGCCGCTGTGAAAATGTCAAACTTCAAATGGGGGATTATCAGTTGAAGACCCACATGTTTGCCATACACATGGGAGGGTGCGACATTGTCCTCAGTGCTGAATGGCTTCGCACACTTGGGCCAATCACAATGGATTTCCAGGAGTTATATATGAGCTTTAAGTAGAACAAGTACACACATACCCTCTGCGGACTCTAGGCGGGAGCTCCCTCTATCATCAGCTCACATAGTATGTAAAAATTGTTAAAAAAGGGCCATCCTGGAGTTATAGCTCAATTTAATTCCATCCAGGCCGTCGAACCCAATTCTCTTCCGATTCATCCTAAGATGCAACAGATTTTAAGTAACCATCTGCTAGTCTTTGACAAGCCTCATGAGCTTCCACCCTCGAGAGGGGAACATGATCATAGCATCACTTTGGTCCTAGGGGCCCAACCACCAAAGGTGTGCCCATATAGATATCCGTTTGCCCAAAAGAATGAAATAGAAAAAATAATCAAGGAACTTTTGGAAGCAGGCATCATTCGTCCCAGCATTAGTCCTTATTCATCACCGATGGTCATGGTGCTCAAGAAAGATGGGGAATGGCGTATGTGTCCAGACTTTAGGGCCCTCAATAAGTTGATAGTCAAAGATAAATTTCCCATCCTAGTTGTTGATGATTTGCTGGATGAACTAAATGGGGCTCAATTCTTCACTAAGCTGGATCTTTGCTCAGGCTACCACCAAATTCGCATGAAAGAAGTCGACATTCCAAAGACTGCTTTCAGAACTCATGAAGGCCATTATGAGTTCCTGGTCATGCCATTCGATCTTTGTAATGCCCCATCTACTTTTCAGAGCCTTATGAACCACCTCCTCAAACCATATCTCAGAAAATTTGTCCTTGTTTTCTTCGATGACATCCTCATCTACAGTCGCACTTGGGCCACACATCTTCAGCATGTAGATCTGCTCTTGCAACTGCTCCGCAAGCATAAATTATTTGTTAAGATGTCTAAGTGTTATTCTGGCATGGAAGAAGTTGAGTATTTGGGCCACATTGTGGGGCGTGAAGGTGTCAGGGTGGACCCCAAAAAGATCCAGGCAATGCAGGATTGGCCTCAACCTAAGACCTTGAAGAGCCTAAGAGGATTTTTGGGTCTCACGGGCTACTATCGCAAATTTGTCCACAATTATGGTCGCATTGCGAAGCCCCTCACTCAACTCCTCAAGAAAAATTCATTCCTTTGGAATGATGAAGCACAACAGGCCTTTACAGCTCTCAAAAATGCCATGTGTTCCACTCCAATCTTAGCACTACCCAACTTCACCAAATCTTTTGTCATTGAATGTGATGCTTCGGGTACGGGTATTGGGGTGGTCTTAATGCAGGAAGGTCTACCCTTGGCCTTCACAAGCCAACAACTAAGTGGGACGAATCTGGGACAATCTACCTATGAGAAGGAAATGATGGCCATCTTACATGCAATAGATACCTGGCAACCTTACTTATTGGGGCGACGTTTCCAAATCCGCACAGATCATCACAGTCTTAATTATTTTTTGGAGCAACGCCTATCCTCACCACAACAAAATAAATGGCTCGCCAAAATACTGGGATATGATTATGAGATCATTTACAAGAAAGGGCGTGAAAATATTGTAGCCGATGCATTATCTCGCTAAGTCGAGGAGGAAAGTACCCTGCTCGCAATTTCCCTTCCCATTCCAGAATGGATTGAAGAGGCTCGCAAGGAATGGTTTTCACATCCCTGGCTCTCCCAACTCATTACTCAATTGCAGGCGGATCCAAATTCCACCAAGGGCTACTCGTGGCAGGATGAGATTCTTCGCTACAAGGACAGAGTCGTAATATCACCAACATCCACCCTCAAAAGCCGCATTTTGGCGGAGTTGCACTCATCCCCCACTACAGGACATTCAGGCTTTCAGAAGACGTATGCTCACACTAGAAGATCATTTTTTTGGACAGGCATGAAAAAGGAAATTCTTACTTTTGTAGCGGAATGCAATGTCTGTCAGCGCCACAAAGGGGAGACAGTCAAAGCACCAGGCACATTACAACCATTGCCCATCCTGACATCAATATGGATGGAGGTTTCTATGGATTTCATTACAGGTCTTCCAAAGTCAGGAAACAAGTCAGTCATCATGGTGGTTGTGGACCGACTTTCTAAGTATGCTCATTTTTGCGCCCTACCCCACCCTTTTACACCGACTTTGGTCGCTCAATCTTTCATGGATCATATCTTCAAATTGCATGGCATGCCCACTTCTATTGTGTCTGATCGTTACCTGATCTTCACCAATAATTTTTGGCAGGAACTCTTCAGGCTACAAGGTACCCAACTAAAACTCAGTACTTCCTACCATCCACAAACGGATGGTCAAACTGAAGCAGTCAACAAATGTTTGGAAACCTACCTTAGGTGTTTCACTTCAGAAAAACAACATCTTTGGGTACAATGGTTACCTCTAGCTGAATGGTGGTATAACACCAACTATCATGCCACCACCAAAGTGACTCCCTATGAAGCAGTTTATGGTCAACTACCTCCTTCCCCTACTTCTTATATCAAGGGGTGCTCAAAGGTACAAGCAATGGATCAACTCCTACAGAACTGCATAACCATGCTCGCCCATCTTAGAGAGAATCTTCATCAAGCTCAAAACCACATGAAGCAACAGGTAGATCAGCATCGCTCAGAACGCCAATTTCAAGAAGGGGATCAGGTATTTTTGAGGTTGCAACCATATAAGCAAACATCACTCAAAGACAAGGGTTGTCAGGAACTATCTCCAAAATTCTACGGACTGTATCAAGTACTTCAGCGCATTGGAGAAGTAGCTACAAGCTAGCTTTGCCACCCACTGCAAAAATCCATCTAGTTTTCCATGTCTCATGCCTTAAGAAAGTGATTGGGAACAACTGCAGAATTCAAACCAGTCTACCTGAATTGGATGAATAAGGGTCAATCTGGCTCCAACCTGAACAGGTCCTAGACAGACGAGAACGACACCTGCGTTGCCACATGAACAAGGAAGTCCTCGTCAAGTGGAAAGACACCTCTCCGGAAGATGCAACCTGGGAACCAGCCATGATTCTTCAGCAGTTTCCGCAACTTCAGCCTTGAGGACAAGGTTATTCTTATGGGGGAGGGCATGTTAGGGTACCACCCTAACCCCCTTATTTATGTAGTAGGATCGAGTCATAGTCATAGTTAAGTAAAGAGTCAATAAAGCCCATACTAATAATTGTAAGTGGTTAACCCGCATTTAATGACGGGACCACAATTAGTTGCGAATGGGCCATGGTATTAGATAGATGGTATTAATAAGAACCATGGTATTGCTCCATGGTATTGCATGTATGATTCATATATAAAGGATAAAGACTCCCTGCGAGGAGCATGATGTCTTATTTTGTAATCGAGCTCTGCTCTATTGGAGGTTTCCCCCTTGAAGAGGCGAGTGAACATTGCTTTCTGAATAATAAAATACCTGCTGTTATTTCTCACTGTTCTATGCTTTGGGTATATTTCTGCACATATTTGGTATTCTTTTATCGTCTTGCAGGTTAAGAGCATAACATTAAGATTCGATTTAACTAAACGAATAGATATTTGTATGCTTTTATTCTCCATTGACTAGGTGTTTTCCACCTATGTTAGTTGCAGGTATGAAGTTCAGGGGTAGCAAGGAGGAAGAATGCAAAGGAATATACTTCAATCATTGAATTCAAAAGTAGGCACCTTAATTAGTAGAATAGGATTTGCTTT
Source organism: Pinus tabuliformis (assembly GCA_031772625.1). Lineage (NCBI taxonomy): Eukaryota > Viridiplantae > Streptophyta > Pinopsida > Pinales > Pinaceae > Pinus > Pinus tabuliformis. Next base: position 1,560,187,116 of record CM062818.1, on the reverse strand, counting down.
AAATGCATGATTTTTTAGGCTAGTGCCTTGAGTTTCTTGTTTTTGCTAAGTTTCCAAGGTTTTCAACCTTTACATTAGGGGGTAATTTCCCATAACAGATCTAGTGAATCCATTGGAGAAAATTATCTTTTATTTTTTCTCTTAGGGTCATAGGAAAGTTTGAGGATATTTTTATAACATTCTTTTTGCCTTTTTGCCTCTTTTTCAGTTTGTTTTAAACTCTTGCACAACCTTATCATTCAGATCCAAGCTTTCTCTTTTTATTTTATTCCTTTTTCCATTTGTTTAAAGGGTTATACGCTACTTCTCTTAGAAACAATCACCTATATATGCACTTTGTTTTGGGAACATTCGCATATGCATGCACTTTGCCTCAACAATAATCATGTATGCCTCCTTAAGGTGAATAAATTATTCACTTTCTTATCTATATGAGGACTTTATGACAGAGTCTTGTGCTTGGTTATGTCTTTATCTGTGTGTTGTTATTGCATTCTATTTTAGAAATATTTATTTAGGATTTTTGCCTTTTTTTGTCCAAGTTTCTTTGAAAACAACCTAGTGTTAGGGCTTAAACTTTCCCTCTAGGGTTTTGTTGTGTTTGTCAAACCTCTTGATGGACTATGAGTGGTATTTTGGTTTTGTTTATGGTCATCTATACCTTCTTTTTTCATTTGATTGGTTCATGTTCAAGTTAGCATATGTTCCCTGCTATACCTTGAGTGATTGTTTGACTTGTACAATATGAGCTTTCCCTTTTCTTGTTTGCATTACAATTTTGAAAAGGAAAAAAGTAGTTTTTCTTGATGTTTATAGTTCTTTATTTATGTGCAACATGAGCTTTCAGATTTCTTGTTTGCATTATAACTTTGAAAAGGAAAAAAATATGTTTGTTTGATGTTTATAGTTATTTATTCGCATTTAGTTCAATAGGTTTGAATTAAAGAAAAAAAGGAACCTTGTGAGCATTTGTGATGCATTCCAAGTTTGTATTTCTTGTTAAGCATCTTTAGGTTAATTGGGTTGAAGTGTTTCTACTCATGGCTCATGTTTTGAATAGGTCATTAGATATCATCCAATTTCCTTTTCATTTTCCAACCCTAGTTACATTATATGCATCGGTTTGCGATTGTTGCATTCTTGTTGCAATAGTTGCACTTTTGTTGCATTTTTACGTTATCTTGCATCCTAGTTTCTTTATTTTCATTTGGGAAAATTGATTTGTGTGGTTCCTTGTTCATTCTTTTGAAAAATAAAAGCTATTTTCTCTTGCATCCAAAGAGAATAAAGGAACGAAAATTTGTAGTTTTAAAAGTTGCATTTTAGGCCGTGAAACTTGCATTGTAGGTCCAGAAACTTGCATTACAATTTGAAAAGTTGCATTGTAGGTTTGGAAGTTACATTGAAATTTGAAAATTTTGCATTGAAGTTTTATAGAAGTTGAAGAAAATCAAACTTTTCATTGAACAAAGAGAACAAATGCATGCATTTAGTTATGTTTTCTTACTTTGATTTCTTATGTTGAGTGAATAACACCCCAAGTTGCACTAGCATCTCCCTTGAGTTATAACGACCAATTAAAATAAACTAGACTTTTACTTTGTCTTGAAAACCAACTAGTATAGGTTTAACTAGGGCCTTGGGATAGGTATGGAGAGTAAACTCTCCAATGCCACTTGAATCAAATGTAGAAGTTGATTAGCAAGTGCAAAATCCAGTGTCATATAGGTTTTCATGGAAAGTCCTCTAACACAAGAGTTAAGAACTAGGTCGTGCAAGCAGGAGGAAAGAGAGATACCCCATCTCCTACATGTCCAAACACCTACCCGCGATTGTCCCCCTTAGATTTTGATTACGAGTTGGAAACTTATATTTCTTTCCTAGGTTCCACCTAGGTGGTTGCAAGGGGGATTAGCTGCACTACCTAAGGCAAACATTGTACCACTGATATAGTGCTCCTGGAGAGTGGTTCGTGAAACGATGGTACCTGATAAAGGTTATATTACTAGGGAAGGATAACTACTTTTCATGCCTTCATTAGTAATATTAGGTACCTCATCATCCCAATATTTCCTTCAAAAGTCCCTATAGCCACTCTTTTGCATTCCGGTTTATGGTCCTAATCACCTAAAGTGGAGACACATAAGAGTTTTTTTCCTAGCTCTTGCTTAAAGAATTTTTGTAGTTGAGTGTTATGTGCTCCTAGCTTGCTTTATTAATTTTTGAGTCTTGTTGATTTTATACTTCCAAGGTGGCTAAGGGATCAAAAATTCGGTTAAGAAATATTTGTGGAATTTCTCCTAAGAGTATGAAACCTTCACTTCATAGGCGTAGGCTAGACAATACTAATTCACTGGAACCAATTAGGATCGATACAGAGGAAGTAAAGCCTCCCTCTCAAGGATGATCATCTGAAGAGGAATTTGAAGCCCAAGGTTTTATTCATGATATTAATGGTCATGTACCTATTCAAACTCTATTTTTCTTCAGGTCTGTAGGACACCTTAGATAGTGTTGAGGTTGAGGAGATTCCAAATACTTATGATCTCTACATTAATTGTTACCAAGAGACCATCTATGGGTGGTGTATTTTGTTAGGACTTATGTTCAATATTCTCCTTTGTTCTCTTCTTCTTTCATGATTCTCAATGTAATTAGCACTAGCACTGCTACTAGAATTAGGGGTGCCCACACCTTATCTTTTGTTCTCTGTGTGGGGGCGGGGGCAGTTCACCTTCCTTATCCACTATCTCCATACCTATTCCTATTTCTATAGATGTTGATCCCTCTTTCAATCCTAACATCAATGGAATAAATCAACCTTCTCCTCCTTATGTTGGTGTCACTACTACATATGGGTAAAACAATAAATGCTTTATTCCAATAATACCAATAAAATCATCTGTACTGATGAATATTATTTACATTTTTCTGTATTTAGAAAAAAAATCCTCGAGTAGCATTAAATATCTAACGCAATGCATAAAAGTGTCGGATATCCAACTGCTTCCTCGTACATCCGACGTGTCTGCAAGCTGCATTAGATTATCGACATTTGACCAGGTCATCCATGATGATGTCAGAAGACCAACGATGGAGGGGGTTAATTTATTTTACCATTATACAACATCTCTTAATATTCTGCGGATCTTGGAAATCCACTGCAATAAATTATATATAAGGGTTATTTTTTGTTTAGAAATAATTTATTAATTGCATTACAAATAGTCAAACTATGGTTGATTTTTGAAGATAATCAATATTGAAAGTTTGGTAAGGAAAAATGGATGATGAAAAGGTTATTTCCCTTATTGTGCATGTAGGGGCTACAAGAAGAGGAGATTTTTAATAAAAACAATTGAATAACATCGTAGACAATTTGGACACCTTGAAGGTGACATGCATATCGTCCCCTAGTAAGTTATTCATTATATGTCTTTATATTGCACTTTTTTTTTTAATTAGGGGTTTATGATTTAAGGGGTTAATTGAGCGCATTTTATCAAAATGATTATCTTGATGGAAATAATGGAAGGTTTCTATCCTCACTTCCTCTATATTTATATTTGTGTGGGAAGGTTATGGCGATTTTAGAGTAATGTTGGATTTTCTATCGAAAGAGGCTAAAGGTTCTTTGATTGGAAGTTCCTTTGTCAATTTTTTTTTTAAATTCAGAAACTTCAATGGATATGTTTTTCAGCATTTTAAGCACACCTTCCAAATATATGGGTTCCTTAGGCTTATACGCATTTTTAGTTAATAACAATCTATTATTCCTCTTTTATGATTTATCACCCCCATTCCTAGTTTCTTTGCTTTAGTATGGAACAAGATACCATCAAATGGAATGGAACCTATTTTCCTCCTAGTGGTTTGGTTATAAAATAGCCCAATACCCAACTAAGGATCATGTTTGGCTCCTTCAACTTCAACTGGAGTTACAAGTTTGACCCTTCTAGAGTCTTCTTCAATGTCCTCACATTGCTAGCCCCTTTACTATGAATAAGGTGGGTTGACATGGCATCAACTTGTGTCATGTTGGTTAAACATGGTAAGTCAACTTACAAGAGGCATGCCTTTTGCATATGAACCTTGATTGACATGATTCTTTCATTATTCGTAAGGAATGTAAGTGTAGAACACTACCATAGGTCCCACACTTAAGTGATAAATTTTAACACATAAAAAATATCATTTGAGGCCTCAAAATGCCCTTGGAATAATTCAAAGCCTAATTCCTAAAACATGATTTTGTCGATAAAATTTCTCTTCTAAGTTTATTCCTCCAATTTTTCCACTCTAACAGAATTGAGATAGACGACAAATCTATGTAGTAATTCAATTTAGATCATACCTCCCCATTTTGGGAGGCTTTTGGTCCCCATAAGCTTTAGTATATGAGGTGAGGAAAATTTTCCTCTACCTTCTCCCTGGAGTACCATTTATCCTTGTCTAGAAGTCGTCCCTTCAAACCAATCTACCAAAGGTCATGCTCCCTGTATCTTGTAGTTTTGGACATCTTCTGCAAAACTGTTTCTTCTTCCAACTATGCAAGGTGTTATACCATCTTTCATAACGCTTTGCTCTGAGATGCTTTATTGACCTTTTTATCTCCATATTTCCCTATGGAAGACTTGATGTTTCCTTAAAAGTCTTCAAAAAAAACTTTTCAAAAACCATATGCACTTCTTGATTGGGTATCCTTCGTCTGTTAATGATCCTTATCAAAATAAGTCATGTTTATACATGAGCTTCATTAAAGTAACTTGCATATGATTATAAAATGCACCAAAAAAAATTAAATGTGTGCATTTTCGCATGGGGTTTACTAGTTAGATTGGAAGCCACCTTCTATAGCACGTCTTAACTACCCAACCAACTTTTGTTGGTATAAAAGAATGCCATGAGCATGTGAAAAGCCATTGTTTTCCATAAGTAGCCCTGCTCTGGAAAAATTTCCTTGATCTAGTTTTGTCTCCCTGTGTACTTCTAGCATTTCCCCTCAAGAAACCCTAGTTTCCTTATTTTCCTTATCTCTCCCCTAAAGTTTTGACCAACCCTTCGTCACTTGACCAGAAGACCAAGGAGGAGACCTTTAGTGTCCCATGTAGGAGGAATCTAGAGGATGGTCCTATGGAATGCATGTGGCAAGGAGCAAGTATACATGTTTGTATTCATTGAAACAAGTTAATAATAAGGAAACTCATTCTCGCTCCAATTTTATTGTTTATGTGATGAATTTTTCTATGCTTTAAGATTCCATTTAACTGAACTAATAGATATTTGTATGCTTTTATTCTCCATTTTCTAGGTGTTTTCCACCTATGTTAGTTGCAGGTATGAAGTTCAGGGGTAACAAGGAGGAAGAATGCAAAGGGATATACTTCAATCATTGAATTCAAAAGTAGGCACCTTAATTAGTAGAATAGGATTTTTTTTAAATGCATGATTTTTTAGGCTAGTGCCTTGAGTTTCTTGTTTTTGCTGAGTTTCCAAGATTTTCAACCTTTACATTAGGGGATAATTTCCCATAATAGATCTAGTGAATCCATTGGAGAAAATTATCTTTTATTTTTTCTCTTAGGGTCGTAGGAAAGTTTGAGGGTATTTTTATAACATTGTTTTTGCCTTTTTGCCTCTTTTTCAGTTTGTTTTAAACTCTTGCACAACCTTATCATTCAAATCCAAGCTTTCTCTTTTTATTTTCTTCCTTTTTTCATTTGTTTAAAGGGTTATACGCTACTTCTCTTAGAAACAATCACCTATGTATGCACTTTGTTTTGGGAACATTCGCATATGCATGCACTTTGCCTCAACAATAATCATGCATGCCTCCTTAAGGTGAATAAATTATTCACTTTCTTGTCTATTTGAGGACTTTATGAGAGAGTCTTGTGCTTGGTTATGTCTTTATCTATGTGTTGTTATTGCATTCTATTTTAGAAATATTTATTTAGGATTTTAGCCTTCGTTTGTCCAAGTTTCTTTGAAAACAACCTAGGGTTAGGGCTAAAACTTTCCCTCTAGGGTTTTGTTGTGTTTGTCAAACCTCTTGATTGACTATGAGTGGTATTTTGGTTTTGTTTATGGTCATCTATACCTTCTTTTTTCAGTTGATTGGTTCATGTTCAAGTTAGCATATGTTCCCTGCTATACCTTGTGTGATTTTTTGACTTGTACAATATGAGATTTCTATTTTCTTGTTTGAATTATAACTTTGAAAAGGAAAAAATATGTTTTATTGATGTTTATAGTTATTTATTTTCATTTAGTTCAATAGGTTTGAATCAAAGAAAAAAAAGAACCTTGTGAGCATTTGTGATGCATTCCAAGTTTGTATTTCTTGTTAAGCATCTTTAGGTTAATTGGGTTGAAGTGTTTCTACTCGTGGCTCATGTTTTGAATAGGTCATTAGCTATCATCCAATTTCATTTTCATTTTCCAACCCCAGTTACATTATATGCATCTGTTTGCGATTGTTTCACTCTTGTTGCAATAGTTGCACTTTTGTTGCGTTTTTACGTTATCTTGCATCCTACTTTCTTTATTTTCATTTGGGAAAATTGATTTGTGTGGTTCCTTGTTCTCTTTTGAAAAAGAAAAGCTATTTTATCTTGCATCCAAAGAGAATAAAGGAACGAAAATTTGTAGTTTTAAAAGTTGCATTGTAGGCCCTTAAACTTGCATTGTAGGTCCTGAAACTTGCATTGCAGTTTGAAAAGTTGCATTGTAGGTTTGGAGGTTACATTGAAATTTGAAAATTTTGCATTGAAGTTTTGTAGAAGTTGAAGAAAATCAAACTTTTCATTGAACAAAGAGAACACATGCATGCATTTAGTTATGTTTTCTTACTTTGATTTCTTATGTTGAGTGAATAACACTCCAAGTTGCACTAGCATCTCCCTTGAGCTATAATGACCAATTAAAATAAACTAGACTTTTACTTTGTCTTGAAAACCAACTAGTATATGTTTAATTACGGCCTTGGGATAGGTATGGAAAGTAAACTCTCTAATGCCACTTGAATCAAACATAGAAGTTGATTAGCAAGTGAAAAATCTAGTGTCATATAGGTTGTCAAGGAAAGTCCTCTAACACAAGAGTTAAGAACTAGGTCGTGCAAGCAGGAGGAAAGAGAGATACCCCATCCCCTACGTGTCTAAACACCTACCCGCGATTGTCTACCTTAGCTTTTGATTACGAGTTGGAAACTTATTTTTCTTTCCTAGGTTCCACCTAGGTGGTTGCAGGGGGGATTAGCTACACTACCTAAGGCAAACATTGTACCACTGGTATAGTGCTCCTAGAGAGTGGTTCGTGAAACGACGGTACCTGGTAAAGGCTATATTACTAGGGAAGGATAACTACTTTTCATGCCTTCATTAGTAATACTAGGGCCCTCATCATCCCAATATTTCCTTCAAAAGTCCCTATAGCCACTCTTTTGCATTTCGGTTTACGGTCCTAATCACCTAAAGTAGAGACACATAAGAGTTTTTTCCTAGCTCTTGCTTTAATAATTTTTGTAGTTGAGTGTTATGTGCTCCTAGCTTGCTTTAATAATTTTTGAGTCTTGTTGATTTTATACTTCCAAGGTGGCTAAGGGATCAAACTGTCGATTAAGAAAGATTTGTGGAATTTCTCCTAAGAGTATGAAACCTTCACATCATAGGCGTAGGCTAGACAATACTAATTCACTGGAACCAATTAGGATCGATATAGAGGAAGTAAAGCCTCCCTCTCAAGGATGATCATTTGAAGAGGAATTTGAAGCCCAAGGTTTTATTCATGATATTAATGGTCATGTACCTATTCAAACTCTATTTTTCTTCAGGTCTGTAGGACACCTTAGATAGTGTTGGGGTTGAGGAGGTTCCATATACTTATGTTCTCTACATTAATTGTTACCAAGAGACTATATGTGCGTGGTGTATTTTGTTGGGACTTATGTTCAATATTCTCCTTTGTTCTCTTCTTCTTTCATGATTCCCAATGTAATTAGCACTGGCATTGCTACTAGAATTAGGGGTGCCCACACCTTATCTTTTGTTCTCTGTGTGGGGACGGGGGCAGTTCACCTTCCTTATCCACTATCTCCATATCTATTCCTATTTATATAGATGTTGGTCCCTCTTTCAATCCTAACATCAATGGAAGAAATCAACCTTCTCCTCCTTATGTTGGTGCCACTACTACATATGGGTAAAACAATAAATGCTTTATTCCAATAATACCGATAAAATCATCCGTACTGACGAATATTATTTACATTTTTCTGTATTTAGAAAAAAAATCCTCGAGTAGCATTAAATACCTAACGCAATGCATAAAAGTGTCGGATATCCAACTGCTTCCTTGTACGTCCGACGTGTCTGCAAGCTGCATTAGATTATCCACATTTGACCAGGTCATCCATGATGATGTCAGAAAACCAATGATGGAGGGGGTCAATTTATTTTACCATTATACAACAACTCTCCATATTCTGCGGATGTTGGAAATCCACTGCAATAAATTATATATAAGGGTTATTTTTTGTTTAGAAATAATTTATTAATTGCATTACAAATAGTCAAACTATGGTTGATTTTTGAAGATAATCAATATTGAAAGTTTGGTAAGGAAAAATGGATGATGAAAAGGTTATTTCCCTTATTGTGCATGTAGGGGCTACAAGAAGAGGATATTTTTAATAAAAACAATTGAAGAACATCGTAGACAATTTGGACACCTTGAAGGTGACATGCATATCATCCCCTGGTAAGTTATTCATTTTATGTCTTTCTATTGCACTTGTTTTTTTAATTAGGGGTTTATGGTTTAAGGGGTTAATTGAGCACATTTTATCAAAATGATTATCTTGATGGAAAGGATGGAAGCTTTCCATTCTAACTTCCTCTATATTTATATTTGTGTGGGAAGGTTATGGGGATTTTAGAGTAATGTTGGATTTTCTATCGAAAGAGGCTAAAGGTTCTTTGATTGGAAGTTCCTTCGTCAATTTTTTTTTAAATTCAAAGACTTCGTTGGATATGTTTTTTAGCATTTTAAGCACACCTTCCAAATATATGGGTTCCTTAGACTTATATGCATTTCTATTTAATAAAAGAGGTTTCTTATTTACAAGAATAGTCTTATTATTCTTGCCTCTCAAACTTTATACTAATGTGGACATTTCCTTCTCAAGCTTCTTAGCTTCCTTAATTTTTTTAGCAAGAGTGGTTTTACCATTGGTTTTGACAAATATGGCAATAGATGCATGTAGGGAAAATGCATAATATTCAAATACTATTTTGGTCAATTGCACATCAATAGTGAATTTGTTGAAAATTATGGTGAAGCACTAATTGAATTCTTTGATATGTTCTTCCTTCTACATTTTAATATCTATTGACTCTTTTAATAAAGTAGTAGGAGTATTTTACTCACCAAATTTAATAATAAATTTCTTTTCAAAATCATCTTAGCTTAAGATAGAATCTGTGGGTAGATTGTAGTACTAATTGGATTCCTTATTTTTAAAGTGGTATGGAAATAATTTGTAGGATATGTCCTCATGCCCTACATTCATTAATCACATAAATATATAGAAATCTTGTATATGATCTTCTTGGGCAAAATGTTTTTTGGTTCAAGTTTTGGAAGAATTCCTTCAAGGTGCTTAAGTAGATCATGAAGTTGTCCCCATAAATTCAAGGCACCTTGGGACATCCATGCAAACATGCAAAGTTAGTTTCCAACCATTTGATGAGAAAGTAATTACTACAAAATTTTATTTGCTCACATATTAATTTCAAGCTCAAAGGTTGCAAAATGTATAGTGTGAGGTGAAGATGGGTGTGGTGTCGGGGTTTAGTCTAGAGGTTCATAGATACCTTGAAGAGAAAAATCCACTAAATTTTCCACATAATCATTCAAAATATCTTGTCTGATTTGAATGTGATTTCCATGAGTTAATTTTTATTTGGGAAACTGAGGTGCAATAGGAAACTCTCCAATATCCTAAGTGTATTCCCAAGTGAGATGACATAAATCATTCACCTATGGATGAGGAACTACACAAATATGTTCAGGAGGTGGCTCGTGATTTTCAAAACTAGTTGTACTATTTGTTGTAACCTTGGAGACAATTCTTGGCTAAAGAGAATCAATGCCTAGGACATCTACTAAAACTTCATTAAATTTTTTAAAGAAACTAGCTAGAGATAAGTTACTTCTTAGTGTAATGCATATTTATATTCAGAGATCTATAACTTTGATCATAGTGACCGATCTTGGGGGTTACAGTCCTTTAAAATATTGGTTGATTGTCACATATATATATATATATATATATATATATATATATATATATATATATATATATATATATATATATATATATATAATCTATGCACAAATAAGTGCTTTTGATATTGATGCCTCTATATGTTATATCATTCTACTAATTCCCTTTATTTGTGCATAGTTTTTTATGCCTTTTCCTCTTGGCATAATTTCTTGACTCTTATATGGTTTTCTTGTCAATTTTGTTTCTAGGTGAAACCATAGCTCATAGAGGGTTATATGGCTTGGTATTCTTCTCACTTTGGAGTTTATAAAAGAATTCACAACTTCACCTTTTGGAGGATGATTTCGAACCCTAACTCTTTAAGTTTCAAATCCTTATGAATTTCTTTTTGTTTTATATCCCTTGCAACAAATTTAATGATCTCTTCTTTGTATACCGAGGTAAGGTTGCAGAAATTGGCTTCATACAGATGAGATAAGTAACTTCCTATAATTGCATATAAATTTCTTTTCAGATATTCACTTAGTTATCCTTAGACTATTTTTTTAACTTTAATTTCTTATATACATTACAAGTTTCCTTCTCTTGGGGTTTCTAGACAATCGATTACCTAATTCAGACTTTTCTCAAATATTCACCTCGCATCCTCCACATTGATATCTAGGTTCTTACAAACTCTTGTTTTTTTATTAGGGTTTCTATCTTATGTGATCGAGACCCATTATAGAGTTTAATTTGTGGTTAGGGTTGATAATGAGACAAATTCCAACATAACTACTCTGAAGTAGAGAATGAGTAATTTTTTTTTAAAGAAATACTAAGATGTATGTATATGGGAATTTGGCAGTCTGACCCTAAGGCCAAAGCTTATTTTTCCAGTGTTTTTTTTCTAACAAGAATCAGATCCAATTCTGGTTCTAGTTCAAGCAACTACAGATAACACTCTCATGCTATAATTTTCTCTTATACTAGCTGAGATCTTCTAGTCGTAGCTGGATATTTGCATGTTATACTAATTATGATAGATTTATTAATAACTACTTTGAGTTATTGTTTATATTGCAAATTTTTTTAATTACATCAATCCCCTCAGGGCTCCTCTTTTACTTATGTATTCTTGAATATGAGCTAGGAAGCAATGGTATGAATTTAGAATTATAGTTTCTTCGAAAATCCAAAACTTACTTAGGCCTATAGTTCATGGAATACTCTAGGCTTCCTTGTCACAGTTATAATCTTTATTTCCATTACTCAAATAATACTAATTAATATTTATTATATTTATTATTTCCATTACTCAAATAATACTATTTCGTATTTATTATACCACTTTGACATTCATAAGATACAATTTCAAAAATTTATGCTTTTAAGAAGTAAATGAACTAATTCATTTAGGATGATCTATTATCACACTTTGACATTCATAAAATATGATTTCATATATTTATTATCAAGAACTAAACTTATCATGAAAAACTCGTTGCCATCTATTTCATTTGGCTTGGTTGGATTACATAACACAACTGAAGGATTTGTTAATTTTTCATAGGGATATATTGTTCTTTGCTTTGATAATTGAATTTCTTCATTAATACATTAGGTTCACCCCATAACATCATAAGATTATTCAGATTTACATCATTATCCATCATCATATGAAACTATGTAGAAAGAACAATATCATCATCATAAATGTAGCGAAACATAAAGGAACAATAGAAGAAAAACATTCACACATATAGACACCAGGATTGGTCGGAGACCAGGGAAAAATCCACTATGGGGAAAACCCTTTCAACTTCTTCTTCTTATATTGTCATCAAATGATTCGGAAAAGGAGAGTACAATGCTCCATATCTTCATCTATGCAACTAACCTACAAAATAACTACAACATCCATGAAATGAACCCAACAATGTATATGCTCAAAACTTTGATTCTAAAGACTAATGAAATGTCACTGTCTGTAGTCAACTACTAAAACTTGTGGTCACTGAGAGAAATATTTGGAAGAATAAGATTTCATCTTTTAGATCCTGATCGTACGGAGGTGTCATGCAAGTGACTATAGTTGTCCCAGTTGCTCCCTTAAACCTATCATGCGAGCGAATGGGGTCAAATGTGGATTGCACAAAACCCAAACCCCCAGTCGCATCGAAGGGGAGTTGTTAGTGCAAATGGAGGCTCCAATCACAGGTATGAGCTTTTGTGCATGCGACTATATTCAGATCTTCCTATTCCGTGCCTAGGACTGGGGCCCAAAACCCTAAATCATAGATGCGATCTTTGGACCCTGCAATTGCACCTTAGAGAGAACCTGATCCTCCGTGGACGAGCCTCCGACCTATGCAAGCCAAAAAAAAGATAGAAGAGTGCCTCATTGTTTTGTCCAAATGAGATAGAGGGCACTTGTATTTATAGCCTTTCAAGGTGGTCCACTTTGCTTTAGGGTCAACCTTATCAAATGTGCACATGTGGGCTTCTATTCATAAGTACAATTTCCCTTATCCGATTTGAGTGATCTTTAGGTCGATTTTGATCCTCTCGAAAATAGGAATTCAATGAAATCATTATCTCTATCAGGTGAGTTGTCCAACATGGAATTTGATCACAACTGCATATTTTTAACACTCCCTCTCAACTAGGGAGATTCCACCTGCATCATGTCATGTATCCTGACATCAAATCATATCCAATCTCAAATATCTCATCATCATGTATTAATCACTGATCATCTCAATTCTTCTCTCGCTCATTCTTGATTATCTCTTGATTGTCCCTACTCATATTTTGAATATTCTCGAATCTAAAAGAAGAATAATTTTGACATGGGAGGGGAGATCATTCTACCACCCTCCATCCATCGGACTATTACTAAGAATATTTGCCAGCAGACTACTGCCTAGAAATATCAGCGAGGAGTCAGATCTATGACCTGTATCATCATCTGAGATCATACCATCAAGGAGCATATCTCAACCTAGAACCACATTGGGGAGTTACTACTCAACCCAGAATATCATGGGGAAGCTACTACTACGACCCTATATCGAGCAATAGGTGATATAGGGCAGCTACTACTCAACCCATCCTATTGCCTTTCGTCTTCCCAACTATGACCCTCAATAGTCATGTGTTAAAACACCTACATCATAATCTGAGCTTGGATGAGATACCCAACAAACCGAGAGGTAAGGATCACATGCCTCCAAGCCTCCTTAACCCATTGGTCAGATGGGGAGGGACAATCCCAACAAACCCAAATTGTGGGTATGATGTCAACCGGGGTATACTCTACAAAGACCAAGATAGGGTGAGCTACTACTCCAACCCTATGGGTAACAGATAGGGGTGATACCCTATTATCCAAACTTCCCTTAACCCTAGGAGACCTCTATCTCAATTTATCACATGGGAGCTCAGATAAGGGGGGAAGAGATGGCTCAGTGTCCTTGATTTGGGATGCTCTCATCATACTCATATTTGATATCATCTTTATCATCATGTAGCAATAGTAGCAGTCTCCTATTCATGCAGGTCATCAAATCAAATATCATATTAGAACATAAAAAATCATATATCATATATATATATATATATATATATATATATATATATATATATATATAGTAGATATATATCAGAAAAGAATAGCTTATTCATCACCCCTCTCAAGGAGGTGCCAACCACAAGCTTGAGCTTGTCTCGTACAACAACATTGTCTCAATATATGAAGGTATCTTAGTCCCAGTTATATGAAAGATTCTTTGTCAATCGACTCCCACTTTTTGTTATCATAATGTATCCATGTCATATCTAGATCCTACTCGGATGCTACACCTTACACCAAGCTAGTGTGAAGCCAAGATGAGCTGAGAACTGAACAATACTTCTGGAGGTGTTAGACTCATTTTTCACGAACAAGATCTATGCAGAGAGTTGGAGTTCTACCAGTGTGTCACCAAGTGTTGTAGTGGCTAAAACCACCCTCCAAAATTTTTCCTTAGCCTATTTTGGAGCCTCCCTACCAACCTTACACAACACATTGTCTTGCTTCGTCAAGTACGCAAGCTTGAATGCTTTCCTCACACAAAGGCAGCCTATTGATCACAGTTGATCCATTCCCCTCACAAGCTGCTTACCCAGACTTGGTCCAACTGTAGGCTAAGTAGCTTCCCCTTGAAATTTGTGCATTCCTAGAGGGAAACCAACCTTCCTCCTAGAAATTTTGCAATCCTCTCTAACAGCCTGCTGGGCTCCAGGATTGCGCAATCCTTCCAGGCAACCCTCCCAGCAGGATTTATGCAACTTTTCCCAACAGCAAGCTGCTCAGCCCAGGATTTGCGCAAATTTGGGAAGTAGTCAACTGATCTACCCATAAATTACGCAATCCCCTTGGGCATTAATCCCAACTCACAATCAGGGATGTACATTTTTCCCAAGCAGTTGAGCACTAGCATGCATGGACAGTTCGGTTGCCTAGTTCCACCCGGGACTGAGGAAACTTTACTTGCATGCCTGCATGACTTGATCTTCGTAGAATAGCAAGAGACAACATGCAAAAGGCACCCCATGATTCAGGGAGCTATTTTTAGCAGCGAAGGTTTACATGCAAATTTGTTTTAAAAGTTTCCCTCCAAGTGTTGCTTTTTCCTAGATTTTTGGCATGCGCGTCATAAGACCAAACTTATTTATTCGATGCATCAAAGCTCATTCATTCACATTGATCTTGGAGCTCTGACATCCCACAACACATCTAGGACTCTTCGACACATCCGACTCATCTATTCACAGGTAAGTGGCCTCAACTTGTCTTTTTCAGCATTTCTGTTGCCTTTTGTGTATTCGATTGTATGACTGTTGTTTGCTTGATTTATTTGAACACCTCCTATTGTTTACATGTATTATAGCTTGTCCTAGCTATGTTTCAGATTTCATCACTATCTATGAAGATACAAAGTTGTATCTAGACAAGGACATCAAACTGAAGTGGAAAGAGGTGAATGAAACATTCACAGGTACTTTTGGGGAAGACCTTGAAGACCGTCTGGTGTACGTGAACGTTCATAAGTCCAACTTGTACCGGATTGCATGCAAATGCCCTGTGTTCCCATGCGCGGACATGATTCACTAGATCGTCTCTCACACTAACCCCGAGACGATGACCTTGAGTAGTGTCAGTGGGAAGAAGCTTGCAACCTGATGGGCACAAGATTATGATGAGATGTATCAGATGGACGAGCCCGTGAGTGTCATGACCCCTTCGTTCAACTTGCCCAATAGCAGAGGCCACTCTCGAGACATTCTAAAGAATTGGGTAAAGGAGCCAACTCGTTTCAGGATGACACCCAATCAGATCTATAAGACGAAGATATTGAGGAAGGCATACCAATACTTGCTCATATTCGTCTGTTAACTAAGTGGCCAAGCAATCACTGAGACCTTCCCTCAGAGTTGGGTGGTCGTGCTAGACCAACTGGCTAAAGAAGGAAGACCATGCAATTGGTTTGACATACTGGCTCATCAGCTGAAGGAGCAAGTCACAAAGGCTCGATAGTCACCTGAAGGCATGCATGCAAGTATTTACATGTCCGCCCACATTCTAGATGCAGTTTGTGCCCAACATGAGTTCCCGAGCTTAGAGTGGGCATGGTCACCGATAAAGACTATTTTGAACGTGTATTTCAAGATATTCTCCGAATGTAGTTTTAGAGGAGTGATCATATGGTTGTCCGACCATCTTGTTACCCTAGTGTATAGGTTGATATTCGAACAAGATCCACCCTGCATATCAGAGGAAGCAATGAAGGCATTGTTAGGCATTGCATATTGGTATGCCTCACCAATCAACACGTTTCTCTGAGTGTTCAGTGTGGAGAATTCTTCGCATGTTCTACCAAAGTTTGCTTTGGATGTGGTTGTCATGCAAGAAGTAGCATATCATATCTCAGCAGGATTGACAGCTAAGCTGCAATGGAAGAAGAAGGCACCTTGGCCCACTCTTCCATTACGGATTGGATTATATGAGATCCAGAGCATCAAGCAAGCAGATGTCGAAGCTGAATAGATCATGAAGTACCCATTCGACCTCCAACGCTTCAACCCGTATGACCCACATTGCATTGTGAAGGATCACTGCATGAGAGTTCAGTTCAATTGGATCCATGGGGCATGTCATTGGGCCGAGGAGGACTCATGGATGTATTGCTACAATTCCTCCAAACGCAATGAACAGGTTGATTTCACCGTAGAGTGGTTAGCACAATAGCATGAAGTAGCATCACAGAGAACACTAACACATTGCAGCAACCGTAGAGGCAGTAGAGCCAAGCATACATGTGTGTGACAAAGGGAAGAGGAATATTGTCCACCGCACGGAGGAGGAGAAAATTTGTAATTTTCAAGCAGCTCCACTTATAGAACAAGCAGATATGGCTATTAAACAGAAAAGGCAGCAATGCGACAAGCGAATCGTGCGAAGGCAGAGGGATAAGAAGAGAATGGAAGAAGCAGAGAATGATCTGCATGACTTGAGGGAGAAACTCTGGAAAGAACAAGAGTTGTGGCAATAGGAGAAGGAAGCGCAACAACATCAGATTCAGTAGGGGGCGCATCACGTGCAGACAAATGAAGCAGTGCCTGTACAAGTAATTGGTTCTCTGAACAGCTAGCTTCAGGTGAACATGGTGAACCCTCATAGGGGCAAGAATTTTCTCATGAGATAGAACAGACCCTTGAATAGTTAGATGTAGACATGGAGCAGAAGGAGTTGGAATAGGACACTGACCTCGTGCCTCACCACAGAGAGGTTGACTCAACTGATTCAATGCATCTAGATGATGAGCAAGTCTCGAATGACCAAGGAGGCATTGAGATCCTTTGACGAATCTCAACATAGAGTTGAGCAGTCTCATAGAGTGCTGACTTCGGAGGACCAAACATCCCTTGCGCAAGTTGAAGAATAAGTGTTTGTGATTGATGTGCACCAAGACCCAACTGCTTTGGCTGATGCAACTAGAGTGTATGTCGAAGCCACTAGCTCCAGTGTTCGTTTCCTCATAGATGAGAGTGAGAGAATGGCGAAGGAATACAGGTGCCCAAGCAAGGAGGAGACTTGGTGACAATGTCCGCTCGATCTGAACTAAAGAAGGCAATACTAGATGAAGTATTGTCCTTGGACACAGTCATGCGAGCATTGTACTCCAAGTTTGGTACTGTGAACCAAACAGTCGTTCATATTCACGAATGGTAGAATCGATGTGTGAGAAGAGCATGCATCTTGAAGAACACACATGTTGTCATTCACAACATGCAAGCATGGACGATGAAGTACAAGGGAGCCCTGCTTCATTTTCCAAAGATGATGAGGGCCAATGCGGTCAAGCTGCAAGCATGTTTCCGAAGTCAAATCCGAAACTATGAGGACCTACCGCAACTCATCACTAGCATATAGGCTTCCCATGCACAAGTATTCAAGAGCATGGAGGTTGTGGTTCACACACAAGCAATTCCATCACTTAGGACTCTCACCCAAGCGAAGACCAAGAAGCAGGTCCAACAGGAGCTTGACTCGTACTTCGATGAGTTGATGCACATTGCCACCAGTCCAGACTTGCCTATCAGTGCAAACATCATGCACAAGTATGTTGATGGTCTGGCCACATTGAGGACAATGATGCACATGCTTTCAGACAAGTTAGATAGAGAGGCCCGAGCAGTGTACCCAGATGTCATGGAGGCAAGGTTTAGGTTCCGGACAAATGTCACACGGACACTATCAGGGACTACCAATCTTGGAATCAATATGTTACTATTGATCAGCATGAGGATGTCGAGCAGTTGGACTTCCATAGTTGTCTAAGTCAGAGTGGTGTCTAGTATGGCTTATTCAAGCCATTGTTCACATGGGTACATGTGCATTTTAATGTTGACTCACGTTAAGTGTAAGTAAAGTGTCAAGAGTGAATGTAACAGTCATAGAGTAGGTGAAACGTCATGAGGGTAGTTGAATGGTCACAAAGGGGAATGTCAAGGGTCACCCCACCCTTTGCTATAAATAGTCCCTCATAACTCATTGTATAGGCTTTTGGTCAGCCAAGCTTCTTCTGAGACTATTTTGAAGAAGGCTTGGACAATATTGTAACGCGCCTTGGCTTCTCCACTATACAGAGCTAGTACATCTCTTTGGAGGAGCAGGCGGATGTGGCTGTAATGTTCCACTGTTGGAACTAGTAGGTTTACATGGTGTATTGTATGATTGTGACTTACACTTCTTTATATAATAAGAGCCAACAAATTTTCATGCATATGTTGTTATTGTAGTTGGACTACTCCAGTTGCCTTAATGATATATGTTGTTTAACTTACGTACTTGTGTATGAACTGATTCACATGCAATTATATGAATCTTGTTGTTAATGTGTTGCAAATTTTGTTAATGTTGTCATCGTCCGTGTCGACTGCTCTGCCAAACATTAGACAGAGCTTTCTCATGAACCTTTCTATATCAACCGTCACACTTGTCTCGGACTGATCCGTGAGTGTTTTTCATGTTATCTTACCTTGTATGATGTGATTGTCGCATCCGAGTGGACTGCTCCACCGGAAGTTGTGCATGTCCTTTGTGTGGTGTGTTCCTAGCCGAGTTGGGATTGATCCCTTTCAACCTAGAACTCACCTTCACCTTCCTCTCCCTTCGAAGTGTTGGAACCTATCATACACCTTCCTTGACTCACTGCACCAGTCACACCCTTGCTATTGACAGAGTTATCTTACTTGCCTCTGTGCGACATCGCGATCAAGGCATTACCTTACGACCCACTGTTGGGACTCCTACACCAAATGGTTTGAGGTCTAATTGGGACTTCTTATTGGGGAGATCCCCTTAACATGTTGGTAGGTCTAGCACCATCAACAGAAAGGAAAATAAGGGGATGCGCAACAGGAAAACAATCATGAAGCCAATGTGACAGGTGATCTGTTGCAAGATGCTTTGATTCTTTCATTAGAAAATATTATTGATGCTTGGGTGGTAGATTCAGGGGCCTCATTCTATGCCACACCTGATAGGAAACATTTTCATGATTATGTTCAAGGAGATTTTGGATAGGTTCGATTGGGTGATGATACACCCTGTAAAATCATTGGAATGGGTACAATTTTCATAAAACACCAGAATGGAAATCAATGGTTATTGAAGGAGGTAAGGCATGTTCTAGATCTGAAGAAAAAATTGATTTCAACAGGACAGTTGGGAGGTGAAGGTTGTGTAACAAATTTTACATATAAAACCTAGAAGGTCACTAAAGGAGCCCTGGTAAAAGCAAAAGGAGAAAAGGTTGGTACATTGTATTTATGCAATGGTATTTCTAATTCTGTTAATTCTTTAACCTCTATAGGAGTCGATACGACATTGTGGCATCATAGTCTTGGGCACATGAGTGAGAAGGGGATGCAAATTCTTCACTAAAGAAATTTGTTGCCAGGTCTGAAGCATGTCGATTTAAAATTCTGTGTGGAAAACAGAAGAGAGTCAGATTCCTCAGGGTTGGGAAAGAAAAGAAGTGTGAAAAATTAGAGCTTGTGCATACAGATGTATGGGAACCTGCTCAGGTATCATCTCTTGGTGGCTCTTGTTATTATGTTACTTTTATTGATGATGTAACTAGAAAAACCTGGATTTATTATATTCGGAATAAATTTGATGTATTTGATACTTTCAAGAAATGGAAGTATTTGGTTGCAAATGAGATAGGAAAAAGGTTGAAGTGTCTCAGATAGGATAATGGAGGTGAATATTGCAGCAAAGAGTTTGATAGGTACTGTTCAGAGAATGGAATTCACAGAGAGAAGACAGTTCCAAGAACACCACAAGAAAATGGTGTGTCAAAAAGGATGAACGGGACAATCATGGAGGGTGCAAGGTGCATGAGAATGCATGCAGGATTGCCTTTACCATTTTGGGCAGATGATGTAGATACTATTGTTTATATAAACAGAGGGCCTTCAAGTTCCTTGGATGGTGGTATTCTAGAGGAGGCATGGATAGGTAAAAAGGTAAACTACTCATTTTTAAATACTTTTGGTTGTGAAGCCTTTTTCCACATTAATAAAGAAAATAGAACAAAGCTTGAGGCAAAGTCAAATAAATGTACCTTTATTGAATATGGTGTTAATGATTTTGGTTATCGCTTTTATGATTGTGAAAAACACAAAATCATTAGGAGTAGAGATGTCATATTCAATGAAAAGGTTCCGTATAAGGATAAGATGCAGGAAAAATAGAATACACAATGCTTGATGAGATCACAGAAAAAGTGAAGGTGCCTAAAAATCATAATGATCAACAACCACAACAGCAACAAGCACCTCAAATGCCTAAAAGTGGTGTTAGAAGATCTACCAGTATAAGTAGACCCCCTAAACGATACTCTCCTTCATTATATTATGTATTATTGATTGATTCTGGTGAACCAAAATGTTATGAAGAATCAATGTAGGTAGAAACCAGGAAGAAGTGGGAGAAAGCAATGAAAGAAGAGATGGACTCTTTAGCACATAACTAGACTTGGGACTTAGTCAGGTTTCTTGCAGGTAAAACAACATTGTAGAATAAATGGGTTTATATGTTGAAGGAAGGAGATGGAGGTAGAAAAAGGTATAAAGATAGACTCGTGATGAAGGGGTTTGCACAGAAAAAGGGTATTGACTTTGATGAGATATTTTCTCATGTTGTTAAAATGACTTCAATCAGAAATATTTGAAGTCTAGTAGCAGCTGGAGATTTGCATCTTGAGCAGTTAGATGTAAAGACAACCTTTCTCCATGGGGATTTGTAGGAAGAGATATATATGCAACAACCACAAGGATATGAGGTAAAAGGGAAGGGAAACTAGTGTGCAGGTTGAAGAAGAGTTTGTATGGCTTAAAACAGGCTTCAAGGCAGTGGTATCCAAACTTTGACACGTTTATGTCTAAACAAGGTTATACTATATGTCACTCTGATCATTGTGTTTATCTCAAAAGGAAAAATGATGACAACTATATTATATTGTTATTGTATGTAGTTGACATGCTTGTTGCAAGTTATAACATGCATGAAATAAATGTGCTCAAAAGAAAATTGGCAAACTCATTTGCAATGAAGGATTTGGGTGCTGCAAAACAAATCCTTGGTATGAGAATAACTAGAGACAGGAAGAATAAAAAACTAACATTGTCTCAGAGTGAGTACATATAAAAGTTGTTGAAAAGATTTAATATGTAGAATGAAAAACCAGTTAGTATACCTTTGGCTAGCCATTTCAAACTAAGTAAGGAGGTGTATCCCAAGACTTAGGAAGAAATGACTTATATGTCTAAAGTTCCATATGCATCAGTAGTTGGAAGCTTAATGTATGCAATGGTTTGCACAAGGCCAGGTATTTCACATGCAGTGGGAGTTGTAAGCAGGTATATGAACAATCTAGGAAAAGAACATTGGATGGCGGTGAAGTGGATTCTTAGGTATTTGAGAGGTACCACAAATCAAGCATTATGCTTTGGTGGTTCAAACATTACTCTACAAGGATATTTTGATGCAGATATGGTTGGTGATAGAGATAACAAGAGGAGCACCACAGGGTATGCGTTTACTGTAGGTGGAACAACTGTCAGTTGGGTTTCGAAACTTCAAAGTGTTGTTGCACTCTCAACGATAGAAGTAGAGTATGTTGTTGCTACAGAGTCTAGTAAAGAAATGATTGGGTTACAAAGGTTTCTGGATGAATTGGGTAAGAAGCAGGAGTTGGGCAGGTTATACAATGACAGTCAGAGTGCCATACATCTTTCAAAGAACTCTACATTTCATTCCAAGGCTAAACATATACAACTCAAGTACCATTTCATACGGTCAATGTTGGAAGATGGACAGTTGAAGCTGAAAAAGATACACACTAGCCAGAGTCCTGTAGATATGTTAATAAAAGTTGTAACCACGGAGAAATTGAGGTTCTGCTCAATTTCAATTGGTCTTCAAGTATGATGAAGAAGATGAGAAATAGTCAGGTCCAAAGTGGAGCCATTATCCAGCAAATGAAGCAGTGGTGGAGTTGCTATAATTAGTCTCCAAGTGGGAGATTGTTGTGTGTGAAGCCTCATTATCTTCTTTATTCAGAGGTATCGCAGCATTGGACCCCAGTTTGTAATGTGGCGGCAATGCCGCTCGTAAAATTTGCACTGCTAGGGAGGTCCAGGGGGGGTGACGATGATTATTTGGAGCCCCCCCGGCAAGGGATTGGGGGCAACACCCCCGAAGCTAAAAATAGATGTAAAATTGCCTTGTAAAATATTGTAATTTTGTAGTCAATCTGGGCCATTCATTAGGCGGAGATCTGACGGTAGAAGTTATGTTTAATTTAGGGTTTTTTTCCCTAGAAGGCAACCCCTCTCTATATATGAGGGAATTATATTGCGTCTATGTAGATCTGTATTCTGAGTGAGAAAGAGAGAGGACATTGTGTGAGAGCGAAGAGGGAATTACAACGGATCTATTGTAGGTTGTATCTCTTCAGTTTTCTGGATAATATAAAAGGAAGGGCTGGTTGTTTCTCCGTCGACGTAGCCCAAATTGGGTGAACCACGTATATCTGTGTCTCTCTTGTTTTATGTGTTTTTTTTTTGTTTATATTTCTGCAATATATTTTATGTGTTCCATTTCTTTCCCTCAAGCAATTTCAATGTTGAATGTTGTAATATGTGCTCTCCTTCATAGGTGGCATCTTTCATGGGCACATCTTTCCAACGTACCAAATATTCACGAATGGTCCTTCTTCAAAGCTTCTTTTCTCGAACCTCCAAAACATCCTTAGGAACTAGTTGAAGATGTCCCTCCTCATCTAATGGGGGTAAATAAAGAGATGATTTGACGTTCTTCCTTACCGGATTCTTCAAACAAGAAACATGAAATATGTTATGAATTTTTCTCTCTGCTGGAAGATCCAATTCATATCCCACTTCTCCTATTTTTCAAATAACTCGATAGGGCCTGTAGTACCATGGCTTTAATTTTTCCGCTCATTTCTCCTTAAATGTATAATGTTTGTATGGTTTTAGTTGAAGATAAACTACATCTCCCTCTTTGAAACTCCTTTCTAGCCTTTGACGATCTACATATAACTTTTGTCGATTCTAAGTTGTCTGTAGGTTATCTTTGAGTGCTCGGAGAACAACCTAACATCCCTGGATCCAATCCTTCACTAAAAATGCCCTACTATCTCCAAATGTTGTGCCTACAAAAGACAATGCCTGATATCCATATAAGGCTTGGAAATGTGACATCCCTATGGACATGTGATAAGTGGTGTTATAGAAATATTCTCCTAAATACAACCACTTGGTCCATGCTCTTTGTTTCCCTGTGACACATTTTCGTAAGTAACCTTCCACCCATTTATTTACTGCTTTTTTTTGTCCATCTGTCTTCCGGTGGAAACTTATACTAGGAGTGAGTTATGTGCCTTCTAACCTGAATAACTCCCATGAACTTTCTATCACTGTCATTGACAATGGTTTTGGGCAAACTATGTAGACGAAACACTTGGAAAAATATTTATTCTATCTGAGATGTAGAGCTTTTGGAGGAAATCACAAAGAAGTGGGCATATTTGGTCAGACGATCTACCACCATGAAGATACAATATTTTCCTTGAGATGAGGGTATCCCTGTAATGAAATCCATGGAGACACTCTCCCATTTTTGTTCTAGAATGGGCAGTGATTGTAACAAACATGTCGGTGTGTGTATGTTCAACCTTATTTCTCTAACATGTACCACATTCGTAGACTTATTTGATAATGTCCCTCTTGAGTCCCTTCCATGTGAACATCTCCCTAATGGTCCTGTAAGTCTTCAAAAATCTTAGATGTCCAACTAGAGGAGAGTCATGTGCTGCTTGTATGATCGCCATCTTCAACTAGGACTCTAGTACTAGATAGATTCGGTCCTTATAATAGATAATGTCATTAACAATTCTATATCGTTTGTCTGATGATTGTCCATCATGAATATCGCAGGCTGGTCAGTTCTTCAAGTATTCCACCAAAATATGGGACTTCTAGCCTTCCACAACGTTTATGAGGGAGAAGGTAGCTAGTCTCCTGGACAAGGAATTTGCAACTACATTGTTTTTTCCTTTGACATATTCGATCTTGAAGTCAAAGGTTTGAAACTTGCTAACCCATTCTTTCTACCTCTCATTCAATCCCTTCTAATCCAAAAAGAACCTGAGACTATTATGATAAGTTTTGACCTTGAACCTGTTGCCTAGTAGATATGGACAAAACTTGGCCAGTACATGCATAATTGCCAGCTTTTCTTTTTCATAAATGGAATAAGAGCGCGCATAATCCTAGAGCTTCCTACTCTCAAAAGCAATCAAATGATGATTTTGTGTTAAAAAAACCCCAACTCGTTCCCCAAAAGCATCACACTCCAACACGAATGATTGGGAGAAGTCTGACAAGGCTAGAACTGGGGATGAACTCATCATTGTCTTCATTCATTCAAATGTCCCTTGTGGTGCCTTTATCCATACAAAGGCTCCCCTTTTAGTCAGGTCAGTAAGAGGCGTTGTCAGCTATGAATATCCCTTAACAAATATTCTATAATAAGTACAAATACCCAAGAAGCGCCTTAATTCTGTGACATTTTTGGGAGTGGCCAATTGAGAATGGCTTCAATATTTTCGTTGTGCACTTTGACGCCTTGGCCTCTGACTATGTGACCCAGATATAACATTTTTGTCATGCCAAACTCACATTTGGAGATTTTGGCATAGAATTGTCATGCCTCTAGTATTCCCAAAACCTCGTCCAAGTGTTGTAGATGCTCCTCCCATGTTTGACTGTAAGTTAGGATGTCGTTGAAGAAGACCAACACAAAGTTGTGTAGCTGTTGGTTAAGCACATGGTTCATACATGCCTGAAATGTCGCAAGGGCATTAGTCAATCCAAAATGACTCACTCGGAATTCATAGTGTCCATAGTGGAATCTCATAGTTGTCTTTTGAATGTCTTGATCTCAAACACTAATTTGGTGATAACCTGAGCAGAGATCAATCTTTGAGAAGTACTTGGCCCCCCTTCATCTCATCCATCAACTCGTCGACCTTAGGGATAGGATATCGAATTTTGATGGCCTTTTTCCTTAGTCCCTGATAGTCTATGGACATCCTTAGGGATCCATCCTTCTTCTTGACCAAAACCATAGACAAATCAAAAGGGCTTGAGTTTGGTCAAATGTCTCCTAATGCCAACAAATCCTGGATTTCCTTCTATATCTCATCCATATATTCCTTGGGATATCGATAAGGAGTAGTGGTGGAATATTGGAGCCCTTCCTCTAGTTTAATGATGTGCTCAAATCCTCGATCTAGTGGTCTTCTTGGTGGTATATCTCCAAAAACCTTCTAGTGCTTTTGCAACAATGTCATGATGGTAGGGGGATACTCCTTATGTTGTTCTGATGGTTTCTTCTCCATAATTCGACACTCCACAGTGCATACAATATCCCCATGTAAAATATATGCCTCCATCCTATTGGATGTCACAATCTTGAGCGGGTATGCATGCATTCCTCTCAACATCACCTTCTTACCATCTGGACCTGTAAATGCAAATTCCAAGTCTTGATAGTTCACTGTATGAGTCCCAATTGAATATAGCCATTGAACCCCTAATACTACATGGGAGTCTGGAAAATCCACAAAAAAAAAGTTATCTGTAACCGTGTAGTTCCCCATTGTTAGACTCATATTAGGGACTATTTTAGTGCATGGCATGCAGTTGTGCTCCTTCTTCCTAGGAATCAAAACTGTAAATCCTCCAAATTCTTCAGTTTTCAATCCTCTTCTAGCTACAAATTCTACATCAATGAAGTTGTGGGAGGCCCCACCATCAATCATCACGATCACCTTCTATCATTGTATGGTACCCCTGACTCAAAGAGTGTGGTACGTTGGGACTTCTATAAGAGAAGCAATAATCCCTTCCCATGTCTCCTCCTATACTTCCCCCATACCTTGTGATCCGTTCTGGCTCTGGCTCCTCCTCTTTGTCTTCACTTTCAAGAATTACTTCAATATAGTGGGTTTTTCCTTTAGTACATTGATGCCTTGGTGCCCAAGGTTCCTGACAAGAGAAGCATAACCTTCTCCTCTTGAGATATTTCCTGGTTTCATCATCCAACTTTCTCTTCCCTGACAACTCCCTTTGTTGTTGGCTAACTTCCTTTCCCTTTTGAGGAATAGTTAGTTTGGGTAGGAATCTAGCCTTGGGTACTGCATCTTGCATATCCCTTACTCTGCTAATTGTGTCTTGCAAGGTCACAAGTTGGTAGGATCTTACCCAACCACGCAGGGGTTCTAACAACCCTTCTATGAACAACATGACCTTCTAATCCATTGAGAGGTCAGTGACCATTACTGCAAGCCTTTGAAACTTTGCGATATAAGATTCAACACTTCATGTTTTTCGGAGTTGGGTTAGCTCTCCAAAGTACAACTTAGGGTCCTTCGTGTCAAATCTCTTTATCAATCTTTGCATTAATTATGTATAAGAGATTATGTTTGCGTGTCCTAGAGTGATCATCCTATGTTGCCACCATTTGTGTGCTTCTCCATCAAGATGAAGCGTGGCATATTTAATGGCATCTCTCTCACACATGGGATTAAGCTAGAAATATGTATCCAACTTCTGCACCCATGATCTTGCAGAACACTTCCCTGATCCATCAAAGTAAGGAAGAGTTACTTTCCCCACAACCTTTTGCAGATCCTAGTTTCGTTGACGGCCCCCATATGTTGTTGCCTTCCTTTGTTGTTTTCTCCTCATGAAATAATAGTCATTGATGGTTAAATTTTCTTTCCCTTTGGGCAGCAACGTATCATATTCCTTCATCCAACCTGCAACTGTCTCAACAATTGGTGAAGGAGAGTCTTGCTCCCTGGAGGAATCATCCAAGAATGGAGGCATAGTTGGTCTGCTAAATGGGTTGCTTCGAATGTTGGCATGTTCATGTGATGGACCATCCCCGCCTGAATGAGAGCCGCCTTCCCTATTATTTTTTTGCAAGTTAGGTTGATTTGCAAGTTGAGAAGTTCCACAATTATGTCTTGAGTGGTTGCAATCTTTTGTAATTCATTTTCAAGCTTGGTACTTTCGTGATCACCCATTAATTTGTTTAACTCTTCTGACTCTCTGTAGCCTTCAGTGATGATATCTTTATTTCTCCTTCCTTGACTTCTAACATTCCTTCCTTTCCAACTAATAACCATCCCCTTTTGTTTTCCTTTTCTTGACATCCCACAACTGGCCAAAATTGTGGCTCTAATGCCACTGTAATATACTTTATATTGAAAATATCCAAACACTATATACGAACAATTGAAAACCATGAATGTCTTTAAATTATTACCCTTTAACACCATTGAAGATATTTAATATATTTCTATGTCAATATCCTTACCCAGTCATAAAATTGAACCCAGCGAATATCAAATATATAATTATATTAATATACCAGGCCCAAGGCATCAAATGAGGATTTCACCATAGTTTGACTCACTGCTCCTTCCCCAAATTCGTTGTCGGTCACATTGATGAATTATATCCAACCGATTTTGCACATGGAGGACCTCGGACTCAGCGACAAGATGAGGACAACGGGGGTGAAATTAGGTGTTCCATAGCCATGGCTCCTTGCAAGTCGCAGGTGGCAGATTCTGCGATGAGGTGTCGACCATTCGCTGCAGTCGTCGACTCCAAGCAATAATCAGTCTGTCGCTCGGCCTCTTTCCACGCTCAGGGTATTGTTATGACTATGTTCAATGATGAGGTCAGCACTTGTGGTTGTCAACTAATGAGCTCGTTTCTCGGCCCTCCTCTGCGCCCAGGGTGTTGCTGTGAAAATGACTATAATGAGGTTGACACTCATTTTCTCTTGTTCAATTGATAATTGATGGCCCGTGCAGTACTAGATTGGCCCCTTCTCGAGCGCTCCCACTCCCGGTATTCTCCAAGGCACGTGAATCTCATTACATGAACCCAAGCAGGATTGTCGTTTAGTGTAGAAACCCTTTAATCAACCTGGTGCTACCAACAACTGTTTTTTTTTTTTAACCACATGGTGAATCGGTAACAACTGTTTTTTTTAACCACATGGTGAATCGGTAACTATCAAGTTTAATCCACGGGAGACCCAGAATCAAACCTCATTGCTGCCACTATAACACCAAGAGCATAACCAACCACCTGCAAGTCGGGTATGCTAAGATCCTATGATTTTAGCAAGAGCAGACCCAGCGGTCAGGGGGGGTCCGCCCCTCTAGCCGCCACCACAGCAGGTCACTGTACTCCATGAGATTTGAACTTTGGTCTCCCGAGCTTCGCCCGTTTGACTTACCGTTAAACCACACATCACTGCACGAATCGGTAACAACTGTTAAGATGAACTGCAAAGAAAATACCAAGCCCATACCCTCAAAATGGAAGACCATAGATCCATGAAACCCTTTGAAATCAAAATGAAATAAACTGGACCAGCTAGGGTGATCGTAGGGACCACCGAAGTTGGGCTGCCAACTAGGGTGAGATCGAATCCCAAGACATGCTAAGGTTTTCACCTGAAACGCCCGCTTGAAAAATCGCCTCTCAAACACTAATGAAGAAGATCCAAATTCGATGTCTTCTCTGGTTCCTCCTTCGTCCCTTTTAAGCCTCAGTTTCTTAAAGGAAATCATGGAAAATTACCTTGGTTGTTCCTCCTTTGTCCCTTTTAAGCCTCAATTTCTTAAAGGAAATCATGGAAAATTACCTTGGTTGAGAGTTACCTGGGGCCAAAACCATGTATTCTATGTCACTTATTTATTTATTTATATATATATATATAAATTTTTTTGCAATAGCCATAAATAATTAGGGTTCTCAACAATGTCTTAGAATCAATAGAGTATATGAGTATAGTATGTTATGTTTATTTCATTTATGTGTTAGTGCCATTTTGATATAGTGCTTTAAGATATTAATACTAAGTGTTTGTGTAAGGTATATTTTAATTATTTTTATAGAGTTAAAAAGAAAGTCTTAGTTTCTTAAAAGAAATCATGGAAAATTACCTTAGTTGAGAGTTATTTGGGCCAAAACCATGTGTTTTATGTCACTTATATATACATATAATTCTGTCGAACTAGGTCAATTGGTTGGGGATATTAGATTGTGCGAGAGGTTTCTTGTTTGATTTGCTTCTTTCGACATAGAGTGAGACTCGAGTTATATGTTAATTTAGCTTTCAGTGGACCTCCAGACTTGTGGGACTAAATCCCTATTCACAATAATTGGACCACATCCTTAGAGGCAATAAAAGTTTCAAGTTAACTTCAACTTTTAGTAAAATTAATATTATCTTGCTTGTAATGACTTCAAAATATGAAGAATCTTGGTTCTCTAACATCGATGGATTTGTAGTTCATCATAGAATAACACTTTTTCTTCTAAAGGAAGGGGGTGCATATATTATTATATTATTACATAAGAAAATTATTTCTATTTGTATTAAGTTTCATAAAAAAAACACTTCTAATAAGTATATTTGAACGAAGATCTACACAAATAGTATAAAATATATATTTAACAATGTGTTATTTTGTATTTAAAATAAAAAATAAAAAAAGTAAAGATTTAGGTGAAAATTTGTTCCAATATGTTCAATTGATCAAGCTTTCTAGTTTTCAAGACTTAATAGTTTGTGATGGTTCGATTAAGTGGTCCAAATCTTATAGCTCCCAAGAATTAAAAGTTTGTGATGGTTTAATGAAGTGGTCAAAATCCAATTAGATTATTTATAATCATGGGCTTGACAATAGTGTGATAGTTTAAATGTTATATAAGATATCTAAGTATACAATAAAAGAGTTAATTTTGGTGCCTTGAATGACATTTCTTGCACTTGGGTGACATATTCTTAATCTTAAATTTAAACTTTCTTGTATATACAAGCTAAGGAAAAAAATTGCAATGATGAAAAATGCTTGGTTTTTGGCAAGCATGGCATGAATATTGCAACTAAATTAAGAAATTATGGCAAACCATATGTGAGGCAGTTATCCACATAACATTGTATTGTGCAAAGGCTACAATAAAACCTTCAAGTTATGGTCCAATCAAAGGTTTGAAAATTGGTTTTTTTAATAATATTGAAAAACACAGATTAGAAAATTGATAATAATAAAAAAAGCCCTAAGAAAATGTATGATGATTTCTGATAAATTGACAATATAAATAATTACATATTCCCTAATTAAAATAAGAAAAGAGATGTCCCATGGGGGCAACTTAATTGGTAATTGAATTAATGTGAAATTTGTTAAAACTTAGAGATCCAAGGTTCAAATCCCCCTGGTTGTGACCCGGTTTATAGAGAGGAGGACAAGTAATATAGCCTTAGAGGTGGTTTACAAGTAGTTATGTATCGAGCAGGTTGTTGAGTTCCTCTCATATACAATATATATATATATATATATATATATATATATATATATATATATATATATATATATATATATGTATTCATATTTGATCAAAATATCTAGAGTGAAATTCTAATTACTTGAGAATAAATGCCTTAGAAAAGGGAAAGTTTACATCAAAACTTTGATTTTATTCTTAATATTCACAACCTTTTAAATATGGAATTCAAACAATGTTTCCTTAAATAATGAATGAGAAGCCTCATTATTCTTACTTTTAAAAAGGGGGAAAATAACCCTCCATATTGTAAACCATTATGATTGTTGATCAATTTTAGCTTGGGTGGTTAGGCGAAATTGATGTGATACTCCCTACCAAAGTTCAAACCTCATAATTTGTCATGTTTAGGCTCTAGAATAGAGTAATCCATGTAATGATCTTAAGAGTATATATTGTGGGCTGATAGGGAGGCTGGAAAGAATACCATTATCATTAGCTATCTTTTAGATAGTGTGGTATGGAGACCAATTTAACTATGGACTACTTACTTATTCTTAGGATTATCCCAAAAGAACATAGAATAATAAAATCAATATTTTCATGCCATCATTGAATTAAAGTGGTTTTAGGGAATATTTTGACATGGTGCTTAGAAATAACCTTTTGAATATATTAAAAGAGTTAAAATAAGCTTGCATGAGAAATATATTTCTAAGTTTATTAATAATGAGACTTGGTCATTAGCATGGAATCTTTTGGGGGTGAAATTTCTCCCATGAGAAAAATTAAGGGGTTTGGAATTTTGGTTGGGTAAATTATTTGCATAGAGCATTTTGACAATAAATGACCCCTAATTTATTTTTAAAGAAGTATAACTAAAACACTTAACCCATGGGTATTTGTAATAGGAGAGCAAGGAAATTCATATTTTCCTTGTAAAATTTGAACAAGATCCTCCCATTCACCCTAATTATCTAGTAATGACAATAATTTGAAGGTATTTCGCCCAAATTTTATGGGAATGGAAATTATTTTGAGGTATTTTTCCCATGGAAAATTTTAAGAACCTCTTCCCCCCACCTTACCAAATTTATATGACACATAATGTTGGAAAGAGAAAAGTAATGTGTCCCTCTTTCAGATAATGTTGCAAGCATCAATGGTTGTGTTTGTCAGGTTTATCATTATACAATTGCATGTCTTTTTATTAGTTTTGATGATATTTAATGACAAAGTTCCTGTATATGTTGATTCTAACCACCATTTTGATCCTTAAATTTATAGAAAATCCTATAGATTCACAATTTCATGCAATGTACCAAAGCACAGGACAAGAATCTACTTCTACTTTCAACCAGCGGAAGCCAATAGATCAATGAAAACAATATGAACAAGAAGAAGATAAATCAATGGCACATAACACAAGATGTATATGGAGAAATCCACTGCTCAAAACCCTGTTATATGTATTACATATATCATAAATATGAGTGAAGATACAAAGCTTGTTCTCACTAGAAAAATTCCGCACAAGTATGCTCAGCTCTCTCAGCTCACAAGCTAGCTCTTGGCCAACACTTAGCCAATTTTGCATCTCTCCAAGCCCCTAATCTCTTGCGTAATTCATAGGATGAATAGCCTGTATTTAAAGGCAATCCATGCTTCCAAAACTGTGCAATCTAAACATAGGATCAATCTCTAATGCATGCATGATATTTACACTCCAATAAATAATACCACTGATAGTACATTGTCCCTGCACTCTAGTCTCAACTGGGTCTTTCTCAGAATTGACATGCATAAGTTTCTCATGAGGGAATCTTCAGTTAATTGCAGTAGCAATAGTGGATGCATTAGTGCACCAATTGTTTGTTAGTCCTCTATTAGTCCCAAAAATAATTTAGGACTAATTTAGTTGAAGCTAACTCAGTAAACTGAGTGATTTAATTTCAAACTCAATTTAAACTCATATTGGACCCCTAAAATGTAGGGAGAACATATACCTGACTACAAAAAGACTTCCAACTCGAAATTCCTAAGCTAATTAAGTTAATTAAACTTAATTACTATTTACAAGTTTCTATGAGAATGTAATTCGATTTTTTTTAATCCTTAGTTTAATTCAAGGACAAATTAAACCGGAATTTCTTATTTCCATTTCTCAACACTCCCTCTTAACTAAAAAGTGATTATCATCTACCCCGATACTGTCTCTGTGAAACTCGAATTTACATATTGGCAATGCCTTTGTCAAAATGTCAGCATCTTGCTCCTCTGTGGGAATGTACTCTAACAACATAATCCGCCTCAATACATAATCTCTGAGATGATGATATCATATATCAATATGCTTGGACCAATCAAGAAAAACTGGATTTTCAGAGAGTTTGATACAAATCTGATTATCGCAGTAAATCACAATTGAATCCATCTATTGACCAAACAAACCAACCAGGATCTTCCTCATCCAGATGGCCTCACATGTTGCCTGACTTGCATCCATGTACTCTACCTCTGTCGAACTAAGTGCAACAGACCTCTGTTTCTTGTTGTATCAAGAAATTATCGTTGGCCCAATACTGAAGATCCCTCCTGATGTGCATTTCCAATCGAATGGACTCCCTGCCCAATCTGCATTAGTGAAGCCTTGAAGCTTCACTCCCTCTGTCCGTTTGTACCATAATCCAGATTGAGAAGTGCCACTAAGGTATCTCAACACATGCTTTGTTGCCATCCAATACAGCTTGGTAGGCCTAACCATCGCTTGACTAAGTTGGTTAACTACATAGCACATATCCAGTCATGTGTTCACCAATTACATGAGTGAACCCACAAGTTTCCTGTAAACTGTACTTTCCACTACTTCCCCTAAACTAACATCCTCCTTCCTCCACTTACCTACTAGAGGAATCTCCATGGGTTTGTTTCTCTCCATCTGGAATCTCTTAAGTATCTCCTTGGCATACTTTCCCCGAGACACAAACAAATCCCCATCACCCTATCATACCTCCATGCCAAGAAAGTAATGCATGAACCCCATGTCCTTCATCTCAAACTCTTTTGCAAGGTCCTCCTTGCAAGACTTGATCAACTGAACATCACTTGTCAGTATGAGATCATCAACATAAAGTACAATGATCAACAACTTACTTTCCACCACTATGTGGTACAAGTTCGCATCTGCTTCACTCTTTGTGAAGCCCAACCTGGTGAAGTAGCTATCTATCATGGTGTACTAAGCACGAGGTGCTT
Source organism: Pinus tabuliformis (assembly GCA_031772625.1). NCBI lineage: Eukaryota > Viridiplantae > Streptophyta > Pinopsida > Pinales > Pinaceae > Pinus > Pinus tabuliformis. The sequence goes on along the minus strand of CM062818.1, from coordinate 1,560,153,068 downwards.
TCTTCAGCCCATACACTTGACCAATGATTTACACCAAATTTTATAAATGCCCCATAATATAATTGGAATTCTACATGGTATCGAAAACATGCACCACGAACAATCACAAGCCTAACATATCATGCTTTAAACTTCACAAATGTGCTAAGGGAAATCTTCCACTAGTGTTACTCTCCATGAAATTCTAAAATAACTCCACTTGACCGACCTTTTTTATTTGTTTGGGATTATTTTCATAATTCCCTATAGATATATAATGTCACACAATGTCCTTTTCATTTGGTAAGACATAAGTTTTCAAATTCCAAAACTCTTTCACTCTGTCTCTCACATTGTCTTGAAGTTTATCTTGATAGGATTGCCTACAAATATTAGCCCAACATGCAAGCTCATCATTCTCATCTAGTGAATCCTAACTTTTTTATTCCTCCATAGACGTTTTCTTGATGTTTTGTATATTCTTGTTACCACTGACAATAACCGATGTAATGCATTCCATTTTCCAACAATACCTGTTAATGATCGTAATGATTTATATTGGCTTGCACAACCATTTGACCATACCCAGTGCTATTTAAAAGTGATATGTCGTTCCTTTAAATCCTTATAAATAATATCAAAACAATGTTGAACAAAATATGTATCATGTGTATGATCATCATTGATGTAGAAATGGTACTCTTTAATCACTTCATGATTATCTTCATTACTATCAGAACCATCAATACCAAGATCTACATGCCTATACAAAATCTGCACAAGTATAGAAATCTGGTTTGAATGATAATATTCACTTTGTATTTCTATTTGTGGAGCGAATGTGTAATTCTTAGCAAAATCAACAATTGACAATTTCCCTTTGGGAACACATCGTGTGATTGTTTGAACTATAAGTCTTGCCATTTTTCTATATGAGAGTTCTTAATATATTTATATATTTTCTCCCTAAACTTCTCCATAAAAGATGTCATAGAAATTTCATCTTCAAGTAAATTAATCTTTCTTGATGTTAATGTTGAATCTGCAACAACAATGTATGTAACATATTCATATCTTCTCCACTTCACAGTGACATTTGACAATTGTGAATCATTCAGATCAATGGGATACTTAGCATCAAAGAGTGCCAAATGAGAACACTCTTTAAATTTTCTTCCACCAACACATTCTTTCTTATAAAATAATTGGTCATTTTCTCGACCACATAATATATTAGATAAAAATTCATGAACACTTGAAGGAGGGGGGTCATTGGACCAATAATTTACACCAAATTTTAGAAATGTCTCATAATATAATTGGAATTCTACATGGTATCAACAACATGTGCCACGAACAATCACAAGCCTAACATACCATGGTTTAAGCTTCACAGATGTGTTAAGGGAAATCTTCACATCAATGTTACTCTCCATAAAATTCTCAAATAACTCCACTTGACTGACCTTTGTTATTTGTTTGGGATGATTTTCATAATTCCGTATAGATATATAATGTCACACACTGTCCTTTTCTTTTGGTAAGACGCAAGTTTTCAAATTCCAAAATTGTTTCACCCTGTCTCTCACATTATCTGGAAGTCTATCTTGATAGGATTTCCTATATATATTAGCCCAACATGCAAGCTCATCATTCTCATCTACTTGAATCCTAAATTTTTTATGCCTCCATAGAATTTTTCTTGATGTTTTGTATATTCTTGTTGCCACTGACAATAAACGATGTAATGCAATCCATTTTCCAACAATACATGTTAATAAGGCTCTACAGGAAGTTTTTCCATCTCGACATTGATTATTTGTAAGTGTGCCAATGGTTGATGTCATATTTTTTTATACCAACTGATTTACATTGATTCGGATCTTGGGGGGGAGACCCCCCAGATCTGAAAAATTGAATTGCTAGAAGAAAAATAGGAGAATGCCCAATGAACAAAACCACAAAGAATTTTTTTATTAAAACGGAGAATCACTGTAAAAGCTACATTGTGGCGGAAAAACTGTCCTTTTACAAAATGTGACTTGTTACTTATAGTATTTTTCAGTTACAACACCACAAGTCAAATCCATGGGTGAATGAATACCATGGGTGGATGTCACAATACCATGGGAAAATACCATGGGTGGATGTCACTTACAATACCATGGGTGGATGCCACTTACAATACCATGGGTAAATTCCATGGGTGGATGAATACCATGGGTTGATGCCATTTTCCATTCACATCATTCTTCCCTCCTTAAGAAGCAATGGTCCCCATTGCGTAAAGTTCCCTCCTACGAAGCCTTTGTTGAATATGAAGAACCACTTAAGAGAAGGGTTTTATGTGGTTAACCCATAACCATGATGAACGAAGATCCGAGGATAGATATACCCTGTAATGCTTATGACCAATTGTGATATTGACAGTGTACGACCTAGCAAATGGAGTTCAATGAAGTGTGGGTTTGTGGATTACACATAACCATGATGAACGAAGATCCGAGGATAGAGATACCCTGTAATGCTTGTGACCAACTGTGATACTGACAGTGTGTGGCCTAGAAAATGGAATTCGATGAAGTGTGGGTTTTTGGATGACCCATAAACATGACAAACAAAGATCTGTGGATAGAGATACCTTGTAATGCTTATGACCAACTACGATGCTAAAAGTGTGCGACCTAGCAAATGGACTTCAATGACAAGGATCTTGTGCAGTTGATCCATAACTGTGATGTTGGTTGTTGATGAAGTAGTAGGTGCCTACATAGCCTGAGGTGGGAGGGAACATCTCCAAATAACCCAAGTCGAATGTTGCTATGATGAAACTATTGAATGTGAAGCAAGTGCCTACTAAAGCAGGGTAGGAGGGCACGTCTCCAAAGGGAACCCGCTCTGAATGCTGCTATAGAATTAAAATGGACATAACTCTGTCAATATAACTTAGAATATTTATTATAACCTATTTTTGGAAATAGAAGGATCATTTTACATCTTCCCATGTGTTGGAAATCCTTATCTGGACACTCTGAAATTTCATATTTGTGCTGCAACTGTTCTGCCGTCACAAAAGTTTTGAAAAAATATCTGATTTTAAATCAGCGATATCTCCCACATCCAAACTCTAATTCGACCCATTCTTTTTTGAAATTGGGTGATTTTTTAGCAGAACTCAGATCTGAAATCATTGTTCTGAAGTTATGCACAAAAAGTTCAAAAAATTATAGGATATTCGCCGTCCACTAGTTGTCGTCAACAAAAAATAAATAAATAAATCTACAACATAGCTGATTTTAAATCAGTGATATCTCCCTCATCCGGACTCTGATTCAGCCGATTTGTTTTTTGAATTTTGGTATTTTTTTCGCAAGGAATCCAGATTTGGTATTTTTTTTTGTGGCAAGCGTGCTAAGGACTCCTAGCTTTTTTTTCCCTATAGGAGTCCTTAGCACGCTTTCCACACGTGCTGTAAGATTTTCGGATGAGGAGAGCCTGGAAGCGGAGAAAGCTCATCTCCTTGATGTCTTTGAGAAGAATGGTTATAATAGGCGCCTTGGTCAAAAAGCCTTCCTCAAGGCCAAGAAGGAGCCTTCAATCCGAAAGGTTCCCAAAGACCATGTCTTGGGTGTGAACCTTCCTTACATCCAAGGGACTACAGATAGGATTGCGAGGGTTCTGAGGAGATACGATGTGCCCGCAACGTTTAGACCCCTTCACACTATCCGTAGCTCCCTTAGGTCTGTGAAAGACCCTATTGACCCTAAGGACATGAAAGGCGTCTATGTCATTCCCTGTTCCTGTGGGACCCCTTATATTGGTGAGACTGGTCGCTCTATCAATCAACGGATCAGTGAGCATTCGGCTGACTTAAGACATGGTAGGACCAAGTCCTCAGCCCTGGCTGAGCATGCGGGGAAGACTATGCATCATGTTTGTATAGAAGATGCTCAAGTCATTGCCAAAGTTGCGCAGTTTCACCATCGTAAATTTAGAGAGGCCCTGGAGATTGAGAAAAGGTCGAACAATCTTAATAGGGATGATGGCTGGAAGATTAGCAGTTGCTGGGTCCCAGCGTTGTCTTCCTAGCCTCCACCCTTCCCTCTTTGTTCCTTCTTAGGGTTTCTGTATTCTCTCTCCTCAAGTTCTGGTTTTGGCGGGTTGCCTTATTAATCTGGAGTGCTTGAGGTTTTAGTTTGTTAGTATTAACCTTATTCCAAGGGGTATTTTAAATTAGATTAGATTGTTTCATTGATTTTTACTTTTAACTGATTTCCTTATATTGAATTAATAAAGGCCTTCCTTTTCTAAACCTTATAAGTAATAAGATTAATAACTAATAACATAATTAATTCTAATAAGAATTTTAGTAAATTATTATTGATAAATTATTGAATATAATTAATGATAAGAGGTAATCCAATTTTACCTAATGACCCTTAAGGTTAAATGATAAACAAGAAGTTATTAGAAAAGTATATGGTATACCAATAATATTAGGTTAATGAATATACTATTATTAATAAACATGTATGTTAATTAGGGCATTTACCTTAGGTAAACTACATTCTAGGAATATTAATTTAACTAAAATACTATTTATTGTTTTTTAATATTATTAGAACTATAAATTATTAAGAAAATATAGATTAGTGGTTAGTACTTATTAATTTAATTTCGAATGGGCCTTTACAATTAAAAAATTTTAAATTAAAATGATTTTTTGGTTTAAACTTTTACCTATTATAACTTGATTCTAAAAACAATAGTAATTTATTACCATTTAGAGTTAAATAATTTGGGAATATTAATATAATTTATTAATGACCATTATAGGTAGTTTACCATTATGAATTTACCATAATTTATTAACTATTATATCTTTACCATTGGATCCTTAGGTATAAACAATTTTTAAATACCAATTACCATTGTAACTAAATTCTAAAGATTAATAGTATTTTAATACTATTTATTTGGAATTAATTAATTTAAGAATAATAATAAATATAGATTTTTAATAAATATAATGACCATTATATTTATTATATTCAATTAACTAATAATAGTAGGTTTCGGTTAATAATAAAATTATTAGTTTGACTAAGTCAAAATTAGCCGTTGCAATATAACCGTTGGGATCTCTGCACACTCTATTTAATCAAGCTTAGCCAGATCAGTCCTTCAACTTGTCCTGACGATGAACCACACTGGTTGGTTCGAAACGCGTCGACAAAAGATTGATTATGTGATTTTGCCGAAGATTTTCTAAACTAAATTGCATTTCTTAGAGATTTGTGTTTGAAAATTTTATAACATTTGCGCTTGTGCTATGATAGATTGACCTTAAAAAAACATTTTGATCACCTTATTTACTTTATTTTGAACTATTTGTCTATTCATTAATGGCCCAATTTCCTCTATTGTTGTTAGATCCATATTCTCTAAATTATCATCAAAGACAATGTTCTTGTATCTTCCATTAATTTCTGCATTTTTCTAGATGTGGTAGGATCTTTTCGCAGGTTATATGTTGTCCATGTATTAAAAAAATATAAATTTGTATTTTGTACTTGACACGTCTATGCATTGAAAGTTATTAAAATAGATCATAATGATGACTTTGAAAAATAATTTAATATAAATATTACAATTTATTCAAAATTTAAAATATTAAATGACTCACGAGTATTATCGATATTCTCGTTGACAAGTTCGACATCTCTCATTTCCTCATCATTTCCATGTAAATCCACATCTCTTTCAAACTCCCTATTTTGTACCTCCACATCTCCTTTAGGCTCTCTATTTTGTACCCCCACATCTTCAAGCTCTCTATTTGGTACCTCCACATCTCCTTTAGGATCTCTATTTAATATATCCACATTCCTTTCAGCCTCTTTATTTTCCCTTAGTGCTCTCCTCTTTTCTTTTAGTTTCTCATTTTTTTCTTTTGAATCGGTTCTAATGTGATTGTACTTTCATTGATAGTTCTAATTCCAAAACAACACAAGTGAGTTCAAGCTTTTAATACTACAAATGATTCAAGACAAATTCAAATATCTCAAAGCATAATTTATTTTTATTTTTATTTTTATTTTTTTTTTTATGTGTTGATTCATAATTTAATCTAAAATAAATTTCTATATATCTTCTCCTTTAGAAAGAAAAATCCAAATATATTTTTCCATAAAAAAAAAATAAGCCTCCTTCTCCCCCTCGACAAAAAAGTCATTTTCACACACACACACACACATATATAATCTCTTTTTCCCCTTATAAAAAAGATTTGTACCTTTACAAAAAAAACATTCAAAATATCATTTTCTATAGGGAAAAAAAAATATATATATATATATATATATATATATATATATATATATATATATATATATATATTTGTTTTCCAATGCAAAAAATAACAATATCCTATCTTCATAGCAAAACAATAAAAAAGGAATTTTTCTTTCAAAAAAAAATCATCTCTTTTTTCCTCATATAAAAAAAAACATGTTTATAGTACCTTTAATAGAAATTTTCTCCAAAGATGAACTCTATGTTTCACACTTTTCACTTCACAATATGACTATTTTGTTCTCAATGAAAACGTTCGGTCGAAAGAATTGTACATTGAAATTGACATTAATTGATAAATAATCATGTCGGACAGGGGAAAGATTCTTTGTCCAAACTCTTGACTGAGAGTTTGTAAATATTTTGGTCAAGAGTGTTCTCGGAGCAGGACACTCGAACAAGTGTTTATAGAACTCTCAAACTTGTGTATTGGAAAGAAATATTCTATGTCCAAACTCTCACTTGAGAGTACGGGATGGGAAAGATTCTTTGCTCAAATTCTCGGTTGAGAGTTTTAAATTTTCTTAGATGAGAGTTTTTGAAGCATTAACTCAATGCGATTAATGCAAACCAGAGTTGCAAAAAACTATCGACTAGGAGTTTTAATTTTCTTGGCTGAGAGTTTATTTCAACTCTCATCCGAAAGTTTTTGGTCAATGAAAATTAGGAAAATTTTGTCGATTTTCAGGAGATAGCTACTTCATATGAGTCGAATCCCTGCCAAATTTAGGAGTTAGTTGACACCTTTGGTACCATTGGATTCAACTCTAAATCTAGTTTCGAATGATATAATTTTTATTCATTTTCATGAAGAAATGATATTTATTAATAATTTTATACTAAACTATGTCACTGCAAGTTTTCAAACTTCTAAAAATTCCCTGAAAAGAAAAACCAATAACTTCAAAATTGAAACACCAAATCATTTGAAAATTCATTCGATACTTCATCTATGTGTCCTCTTCAAAATAATATTTTCAGTTGACTCATTGATGATCACATTAAAATGAAAATTGATGGATAGCCAAAAGTGTTGAAAAATCACCATTTTTTTGTCTTACCCTATTTCATTAAATGATTAAACATAGTGATTGAATCTAAAAATTCACCAAAAATAGTCCAGGTTCGAGTGCAATCTGTGTAGATTGTGATGATATAATTTTTTTCCCAAAATGAATTACCATCTCTACAAACCATGGTGGATACTTAAGTCACTCATTATACTTGCTTGAAATTTTCATGTATATGCATTCAATATCCACCAAATTTCTCTAGCTATATGTCCATAAATATATATATATATATATATCTATATATATATATATATATATATATATATATATATATATATATATATATATATACAAGGGAAAGACGATTCTCTAGAAATCTTGTTTTTACTACAAATAAATTCTAAAAAAAAATGAGTTTTTGGTAGCTGAAGTTGAAAAAAACATAAAAACTCACAATTTTGTATGTCAAAAACAAGCTAAAAGTGTTTCTCGATTTCACATTTTCACTCAAATAGAAAACATATAGTCATATCACATGCTCAACATTTGAAAATCCTAAAACCATGTTCTCAACCATAATGACATAACATTCAAGTCCAAGTAGATGAGGCAACCAAGGGTTCGGATCATCCAACCTGGTAAGTGAAAGTCAACAAGATTCTATGAATGTCATGAATGCTTGAATCTTCTCGTCCACAAAAAAAGTTTGTAAAGAATTTAGAGACAATAAAGTACCTTTGAACACACACACACACACACGCACATATTATAAACCAAAGATCGTACATAAAAAAACGTGTACATATTTAAATAGAATTAAAATTTATTAATATTTTTGAAGAAATATTGGAAGAATATTAAAAATAAGTTTACCTAAACAAAATTTCAGAATATGAAAGACTTGGGCATTCACCTGTGTTGTGGAAAGAGCTAAAGAATGGTTAAAAAAATAAAAGAAAATGAAAACAGAGACAAAATTGATGTAACACAACTGAAATGAGTGTATAATAAAAACTTGTGAAACAAGTATATAAACACAAGGCGTATTAATACAAAAAGTGCAAAGTTATGATTATTCAAGAGAAGAATAATAATATCCTGAAAAATCTTATGGATTATAGTGTAAATATTGTTAGAATATTAGATCTACTAACTAGCTATCTATCTAAGATGCCAACAATATATCAACATATAAATAAGAACAGAAAGAGAACCAAGAAAAATAATACAACAGATATACGTGGTTCTACCAATTGGGCTACGTCCACAAGAAGGTTGTCTTATATTATCTCCAGAAATATACTACAATCTTACAAAGAGAGCAACTACAAATAACCCAATACAAATGGCAGTATGTTGTGCGCACATGATAAGATGTGATGGTATCACAAAATGGTATATACCTTAAGAGGCTCCTTTGGCCCTATTATATACACAGAGATGCAGAGGAATTACTCTCACATATTAAATGTGGGATAACATAATGATCCAAAATAACACCTCTTTATATACTATGCCATAATAAATATGGGATATACGCATTACTCTTTTACATAAGATTGTGGACAACTTTCGACATAATACAAAGAGATTATTACCTTCCAAGGAATATAATATGTTCCAACGCCCCCCCTTAATAATGGCTTGGAGAAAGGCCCATCCTAACACTAAGGAAGGAAGAAGTCATTACTGCTCCCCCTTGATGACAACTTCCCTCATCCCAAGCAAAGAACAAATATGCACATACTTCACTTATGTCAAGGATTTGGTGAAGATATCGGTTGCATGTTGCTCAATAGGACAATACTCCAATGAAAGAATACCATTAGCGACAAGACCTCGAATATAATGAACATTAAAGTCGAGATGATTCGTCTTAGAGTGATATACCGGATTATAAGCAAGTTGAATTGCACCCTGATTGTCACATTTCAACACAGTGGACAATTTCAAAACCAGAACAAGATCAGTAAGAACATGTCGTATCTTTAGCTACTTCTTTGGCTTCTCTATACTCTGCTTCACACAAAGATAAAGAAAGAGTCTTCACCTTCTTGCTAGACCAAGAGATTGGACCTGAACCAAGTAGAAATATGTAACTAGCAGTTGACCATCGATAACTATCACCTGCCCAATCAGAATTTGTATAACCAGAGAGTAAAACTGTAGCATTGCTCGAATAAAATACACCATAATGCAATGTCGCCTGAAAATATAGAAAAATTATCTTGGTTGCCTACCATTGAATTTCACGAGGTTGCTGCATGAATCGAGAAACCATACTGACCAAAAAAGAGAGATTTGGTCTGTTGTGAGTTAAATATATCAAACTGCCAACAATCTGACGATAAATAGTAGCATCAATTAGTGGAGTGGTACACCAGATTGAAATGGCGTAGGAGCAGGTTTACAATCACTCATATGGAAACAAGCCAATAAATTTGTCGCATACTCAGGCTGAGAGAGAAAAATACCATTAGAGATATGCCAGATCTAAAGACCCAAGAAAAAGTGCAATGTATCGAGATTTGTCATCTCAAACTGCTTCTGAAGAGCAATTTTCATATCTTGAATTAATACAAGATAGCTACTAGTGATAATTAGATCATCCTTTCAAAACACCATTTTTTGAGGTCTGTAAGGTGCCTTTTGATGTTGATTACCATGTTTAGATAAATATTCATCAAATTATTGCTTAACAAATCCCCCCCCCCCCCCCCCCCACCATTATCAGATCACAAAGTTTTAATACTCTTACCAGATGCATTTTCAACCATGGATTTAAATTCTTGAAATTTTACAAATGTTTCACTTTTATTTATCAAAAAGTAAGCCCAAGATTTTCTACTAAATTCATCAATAAAGGTAAGAAAATAAACTACATGAGATATTGAACGAATTTCAAGAGTACCACAGATATCACTATGAATTAATTGCAAAGGTGCTTTAGCACACCAAGGTTTACCTTTATCAAACATTTCTCTATGATGTTTACCATGAACACATATTTCACAAACACTAGTAGTAGAAGAAATATTAGGAAAACCATGAACCATTTTAGTTAGCATTTGCATTTTACCATAATTCAAGTGACCCAATATTTCATGCCATAATTGACTTAGTTCATCAGCTTGAGAAACATTGGAATAAAACGGTTGTCTCTTAGTTGAATTAAAACCAACAAATTTATATAAACCAGTTGTATGATCACCAGGACCAGAAGAGACTACTTTGTAATTTTGGTTGATATCTTTAAGAACATATTTATCAAGCCAAGCTTCAAATTTAAAACCTTTCTGACATGCACAATAAATAGAAAGTAAGTTGATGGACATGTTTTGAAAATGAAAAACATCTTCCAATTGATCATTAGCAACATTAATATTACCAGAACCAATTACGGAAATTTATTTACCATCACCAATAGAAACTTTCTGAGATGAGCGCTTATTTGTGTCATAAGATGTAAATAAAGAAACATTACCAGTCATATGTTTAGAAGCACCAGAATCCATTATACATTCCACATTAGAAGAAGAATTACTAGACGAAACAACATATGCACATAAAGCTACTTGAGATTCACTAGAATTTTTCTTGTTAGCTTTAGCCATTAAACGTTTCGCTTTAAAGCAATTCTTTTCAGGATGGTTAGTTTTACCACAATGCTTACAATGATCATACACTTTGTTCCTCTTACTAGTTTCATGATGTGCATGAGAGGCATGACCATTATTATTAGTATGATTAGAAGCGTGTGAATAAGAACCTTTAGCATTATTAAACTTTTCTTAGGATTCTTATTATGTGCCATAAGAGCTTTATTAGGTGAGACTTGTCCTGAAGCAATCAATCTTTCTTGCTCATTTATCAACCCTTTACAAAAATAATCAAAAGTAGGTTTTGTGGTACTTTGAGACAATTCAAGAGCCCTATTCCTAATTTGGATGAACATGTCAAAACAAGATGGCAATTTTTGTTCTACAAGAATGATAAGAACAATGTCTGTCTTCTTGTAATCTTTACCACAATTATTTAACTTTTCATTTAAGGTTTTCAATTCAGAAAGATATAATTCTACTCTATCAAAATCAGTAGGATCTAGCTCATGAATCTTCTTTTCAAGATAATAAGTAGAAACATCATCAGATTTATAAAAAAGAAGCAAGAATTATCCATACCTCAACCGAGTAGTCTTCTGCCTCAATACTTGCTTGAAGACTATTTGAAACCGTTTGACCAATGAGTCCTCTTACTTGATCACATTTTTCTTCCCATTTAATCAAGACTTGAGCATATGTAGGTTTCTTGTGTTCACCATTAACCAACCTCTGTAGATTCTTACTCTTGAGAACATCAATCATTTTCCTTTTTCATGCAAGATAGTTAGAATCGACAAGTTCAGGAATAGAAGCTACTTCTGATGTCATAATGATAGAAATTTTGACAATAAATATAAACTCAAACGTAAGAAATGACAAGAGAAAAAGTGGAGATAAAAATGTAAATTTATGTAGTTCATTTTGTCGTCGCCAGAAAATCTGCAAAAAAAAAAAAAAAAAACAAAAAAAAAAAAAAAAAAAAACTGTCAATCTTAAATCAACGATAATTTTGCTTCCGGTACTCCATTTGAGCTGATTTTTTTTTTTAATTAGGTAGCTCGGTGAGAGGAACCCAAATATCTATTCAATTTTGGGTAATTATTCACATAAGGTAATAGATCTGACAAAAAACGTTGGGTGTCAAAACAAAAAACACCCAATAATGCTCCAAATTCTTCACATAAGGTAATAGATCTGACAAAAAATTTTGCTTCCGATACTCCATTTGAGTTGATTTTTTTTTAAATTAGGTAGCTCGGTGAGAGGAACCCAAATATCTATTCAATTCTAGGAAATTCTTCACATAAGGTAATAGACCTGACAAAAAACGTCGGGTGTCAAAACAAAAAACACTCAATAATGCTCCAAATTCTTCACATAAGGTAATAGATTTGACAAAAAAGGTCGGGTGTCAAAACAAAAAACACTCAATAATTCTCCAAATGCTTATTATAACGCATTTCCAGAAATGGTGTAGCCACTATGCATCCACTTATGCAGCCAAAATTCTGATCTGAACCCTTGGTCCGCCAATCTTCCGCCCTACCAAAAAAAAAAAAAACTAGACAAAAATCACAGATCTTACAACTGGAAGATAAATCTCCTTGAGGATAATCCAAAAACCATATAGATCTTATAGAAAAACAATCAAGGGCCCCTTGAAAAAAAATTCTACAAAAAACTACAAAACAAAGTCAGGGTTATGACAAAAACAGACTCAAATATGTAGAATCATCCCCAAATATGAAGAGAAGCCTAATAACGACCAGATAAAAAGAAAATATACGAAAAATAATGAGTGTCCAGATAACAAAAAATGAAGATACGCGTTGATGGTTAAATTCAAAGAAGATGTTAGATCATAGTGGTCATGGCTTTGATACCATGTTAGAATATTAGATCTACTAAACTAACTATCTATCTAAGAAACCAACAATATATCAACATATAAATAAGAACAAAAAGAGAATAAGGAAAAATAATACAACATATATACATGGTTCACCCAATTGAGCTACGTCCACAGGAAGGTTGTCTTCTATTATCTCCAGAAATCTCCTACAATCTTACAAAGAGAGCAACTACAAATAACCCGATACAAACGACCATATGTTGTGAGCACATGATAAGATGTGATGGTATCACAAAATGGTATATACCTTAAGAGGCTCCCTTGACCCTATTATATACCCAGAGATGTGGAGGAATTACTCTCACATATTAAATGTGGGATAATATAATTCTCCAAAATAACACCTCTTTATATAATAAATGGATACAAGAGTATACTATGCCATAATAAATATGGGATATAATGTATTACTCTTTTACATAAGATTGTGGACAATTTTTTACACAATACAAAGACATTATTACCTTCCAAGGAATATAATATATTCCAACAACTATAAATTTGAATTCAAACATATATTAAAATAGTCGCACCCAACTGCAAAAAAGAAGGTCGAAGCAAGTATGTCGCCATAGCACGTCCAGGGTTAAAGGAAAACCCTAAACCCTAAACAAACTTTAATATAATAAAAAAACAAAGAGAAAATCCTTAACATTAATATTTTTACTTTGTATAATAGATTGACATTTTCTAGCCTTGATATTAGATGAATTGGAAATGAAATGGGTAAAAACTATAGAAAGAAATTACAGATAAATTGACCATTAATAAAGAAAACTACGACATAAGACTAGAACCATCATAAAAAAAAATATTCAGCAGGATTCTTTACATATTTCACCTAGAATTCGAAAATCCCCTCAACTGAAGGTTAGAAGTACGAAACCCTAGAGTCCTGGTTGTTTCTCCAATGAAAATGCATCTGAGAGAGAGATTGTAAATGAATCCAAACCACCATATATTAAAAACCTAAATTTAGTACTTGAAATTATAAAATAAATCAAGAACTAAAATAAGATTTTGTCTCTTAAGATCACTTGAGATGTATTGCTAGTCGAAAGCAAAAAGAAAGTTCCCATTGTTACAATAATAAATTTTGGAATTTTTTATGGCCAATGACTAGGGTTATGTAGAAAACCTTTGACAAAGAAACACCTTAGATATAACACTAAAGTCCTGATAAAGACAATAACAAGAGGATTAGTCCACAAAGAGATTAAACCCTAATAATTTTTTAACAATGAAATAACTTCAAAACAATAGCAATGGTGTAATAGTAGGCATTACCTTTGATATAACCCTTAACAAAAAATTCAATATGTAACCTTGCATCCTAAAGAATTAAGGATACAGTGAATAGAGAAGAGGAAATCCTACTCCACACATATCATTGGTAAGAAGAAAAGACTCTCGTAGAATTAGTTGCAGAGCGCAAACGAAGGAATGAATGAACATAAAAGAGTTGTCGAGGTAGTCATTACACCGTAAGAAAACCCTAAAAATGTATTCATCGTCAATTCTACATATCCATCACAATCGATAAATTGGTAGGTCAAAAAGACAACCATGGAAGCGTAAAATAACAACATGTATATGCATAGAAGGGTCCAGAGAAAATATCATTTAAACATTGTAAATTATATTGAATTTATTGCGCAGAAACCATGGAATATAAATACCACGTTGGAGCGATGAATATGAAATGTAAATTTTGATATGCAGGTGAAGGTGATACATTTTCAACAAACAAGTATACAACATGTTCAATGTAGTTGACATATGTTATATGTTCACAGAATATTAAGACATGAAAGTTCTAGTTGCAGTTACAATGATACCAATTGTCGTAATATAAACTTAACAAGAGTAAAAGAGAGTAGTATTGTATATAAACCTAAGTATATTTGTAAATGAAAAACATATTTTTATTTAATAAACCTAATAATTTATAAAATGCAATATTATCGTAAGGTGTGTTAGGAAAGTGAAAATAGTTCAGTAGAGAAATTTTGAGGTATAAAATGGGTCTCCTAAAAATATTATAAAATAATAGTGGAAATAATAAGATAAGATTAGATCACATCATCAAATTTTAGAGGGAAAAAGGAAAAAATACATTTTCAACTTGTATGTTCAACTTATCTCCCTACAGTTTTACTCAAATTTCGAGCGAGAGCACTCATTGGATGAAACAAATAATTCTTCATCCAAGGAGTACCCATGTTGCATAATTTCAATGAACCCTACTACACGAAAAATGAGAAATGCATGAAAAACTTTATTGCAATCATGTTTTTAATATATTTCTCATTTTTCGTGTAGTAGGGTTCATCGAAAGTATGAAACATGGATACATGAAGAATCAAATTATGCATCAAACATTTGTTCCCACTTGAAATTTGAGTAGAACCGTAAGGAGATAAGTTGAAAATACGAGTTGAAAAAATAGTAATTTTTTTTTTTTGAAATAGAGAATCATTCACCATAGTTAACATTATAATCTTGAATTATATTGATTCTTATAAATTTGATTTTAGTTGTATATTTTTGTTTTGAGGCTCATTTTATACCTCAAAATTTCTCTAATACTAGAGTCGATATAATTCTTGATAGAAAGGAAATGCTTTGATATAGAATATCAATGTCTTAACAAAATTAACAATGAATAAAAGTCTATGGAATACAAATAATAATAAAAAGCAATTGTGGAATATTTAGAAAGAAAAATAGAAGAATTGAAAAGAAAATATATTATGAATACATGACAATTCGTTATTATAAAGACTTCTACCATCTATTATTATATAAAGGGACTATTTATACAACTTATCAAAGTAAAGATTTCTATGAAGGAAAAGAGAATAAAATGTAGAGAATTATGTTCCTAAACATTTAATATTATTGGGTAATATTTTTAAATAATAGTTTTTGGGTTAAACATATATATATTTAAATATTATTAGGGTTAAACATATATACATTTAAAATATATATGTAACAAGATTTTTGATCAATTTGTAAATAATTTTTATTACGATATGTCGGCCAATACCATGGTTCACCAATAATATAATTAATTAATCAATCAATTAAAAGGATAGAAGGTCAAAACTACTTTGCAATTGCATCCTTCTAATCACTTAATAGATGATAGTTAAAATGAATATTTGATTCCAAGAATCAATTGCTCCATTCAAAATTAACCCTTAATAAAAGGATCAAAATGTAAAATATTAATACTTGAATGCTATAATAATAAGAATTTATTTTTTCAATTACTTTAAATAATATGTAGACATATTATTATTATTATTATTTAAACAATATATACGAGAGGTAAAATGTTAACATTGAAATAATTTAATTAACGTGAACATTACCATATTTTATTTACGAATTACATTATCCACATCTAAAAAAAAAAAACAAAAAAAAAAACTATTAATATTTTTAAATACATTTCAATAATTTTATATATTGAAATGTTTTATTTATGATCCACATTAAATTTTTTAATTATTATTAATATTTTTTAAATGTTACATATTAATTGATATTAAGAATCTTTGTTATGCCCAAAGGAATTGCACCAACGGACTATAGCATTCTCCAACAAGAGGAAAGGGATTGGCTCAACAAGGCCATAATACACAACAATGGGTAGAAAGTTCAGAGGAAAGAAAATACAAAAGGAAAATGGAAATTAAGAATGACGAAAGAGGAGTTGGAAAACTGGAAGAAAGCTCAGAATAGACATTGTATGTATTTTGACAGAGCCTCAAAGAATAATCTCGGAAAAGCAGGAGTGGGTGGAATAATTTATGACCCATATGGGGAAAAATAACCACCTACAAGTGGAGATTGGGACAAATTTCAAATAATCAGGCGGAAGCATATAGTTTACTGATGGGAACAAGGCTGATTCAAAAAAAAGGAATTCAAAATCCTATCATCATAGGAGACTCAGCCATCATAATTGAGATTATGGCTCGAAACAGGAACCCCAACAACAAGTTTATGAGCCGAATCATTCAAAGAACTAGAAGGAATTTAGCAGGATTCGGAAATGCAACCTTCAAACATGTCTTGAGGATGCATAATAAGCAAGCAGATCATCATGCAAATCAGGCTGTGGAGAAGGAAGAAGGAATCGTCAGAGAGAATCAAGAGGAATACTATCTCAGCGTGCCATAACTCCCATCGAAAAATGACAAGAATGAAGTTTTGGTATACAATAGGACAGCGCAGAAGAAGTAGAGAGAAACATCAAGGAAGAGAATGCACAGCGCAACAAGTAATCACAACCATCGGAAAGTTTAAAAAAAAAAACTCCGATAGTCAAAGGAAAAATCATGACAGCAAGGAACAACACATGAAAGATGTCAGTGATGATAGCTCGGATCACAAATTTCAGGAGAAAAGCAGAGGCACTGGGGAAAATCGGGGCAGAATGAAGGAACAACAAAAAGACGAAGGAACAGCAGTAGAAGGAACATCAACCAAAAGGAACAACAGCAGAAGGAACAACAGCTGAAAGAACAGCAGGCTGAAGGAACAGTAGCAGAAGGAACAACAAGAAGAAGAAGGAACATCAGTAGAAAGAACAGCGCCAGAAGGAACGACAACCAAAAGGAACAACAGCAAAAAGAATAGCAGTCGAAGGAACAACAGGCCAAAGGAACAGCAGAACGAAGGAACAGCAGCAAGGAACAACAAGAAGAACGAACAACAGAAGAAGGAACAACAACCAGAAAAAGGAACAGCAGACGAAAGAAAAACAGACCAAAGGAACAGCAGGTCAATGGAACAACAGTAAGGGACAGCACGTAGAACGAATAATAGCACAAGGAACAACAAACTTAAGGAACAAAAAAATGCAAAACATATGGAAAAGGCCACAGAATATACTCTCCCAGTTTACAAACCATAAAATCTATGAAATATGCTATGTAAATTTGTTTTCTTAGCGGGTCAATATGTAAAACAATGCTCTAGAATAGCTAAAAAAACTTCTGAATTTTTTATACCAAGCACAAAAGAAAGGTATGTGTGCCTATTTAACTGCTTAGTCTATCATATCTGAACAGTGGAATGTAAAAGGAGCTTGCTCCAAAAACTTTTTTGATAATATAACAACTATTTGATCTTGTTACAAAAAACCAATGTTTCCAATGAAGGGTTCGCTCGAAACCTTGGGCAAAACAAAGATGGTAACACAATTCTCCTTAAGTCTTCATCATCCCAGTCGAAACCTTGGGCATAACAAAGATGGTAACACAATTCTCCTTAAGTCTCATCATCCACAACAATTTAATGACTGTGGAAATATCCATGCTATAATTCCATATTTCTCTTATTATTGTTATAAAGGAATTGAATCTTTGAACTTTCAATTACTTCTACTTCTAGAAATATTTTATGATATTAAAATAAATTAGGTAAGATGAATATTACAATTTAAGTATCCAATTCAAATATGAAAATATAAAAAATATCAATTTTATTTGTTTTTTCGTTTAAATTACTTTAAAAGATTTTTACAAGTTAATATAAAATCATTTTATTTTATATAGATATGGAAATATTTTATGTATAACTCAGAGAAACATGAAAATTATAGTGGGACTAAATTTTATAATACTTTTAACTAAAACCAACCACCTAAATATATTTGTTTTTGTTTTCTATTTTAATTATAGTCAATATTATTTTTAATTTAAAAAATATTTTATTTTTATTGTAAAAAGGACATGTGTCAAGTCCAGTAAAATTTCACCTTCATATTGGGCTAGCTCAATTATGAAGAATGTATTCCAAAATAAATACATATTCTAATTAACATAAAAAAATAAAATAAAAAATATTTAAAAATAATAATTTATCTTTTCATATATATATATAATTATAATTTATCAATACATTTTGAAATATATTAAAAATTATTATCAAGTAGATAAAAGCTGCAGACAAATTTTCCTTCAGTTCTGTACATTACTTTCTGACCTCGGCCTAGACCTCGACCTAAAATGTTCTCTGGGCTCAATTATGAAAAATGTATTCCAAAATAAACCCATACTCTAATTAACATTAAAAAAAATATTTAAAAATAATAATAATTTATTTTATATATATATAATTATAATTTATCAAATAAAATCCTTCGAAATTTTAAAAAATATTATCAATTACACACCGTGTAGATAAAAGCTTCAGACAAGTTTTCCATTTTCCTTCAGTAATTTCTGACCTCGGCCTAGAACTCTTTTTCCAAAACTGTTCTTGATATTTAATAAATTTGGTAGTCATATAAATTTACAATATGATCACATTATCATGTTCAATGTTCCATCATTTTAATAGAACCAATATCAGTGCACTAGAGAATGTACTGGACAATGAATAAATTCACTTGTGAAACGGTAAATATGAAGACAATCCCTTAGAGCATGCCAGCCCACTAAGGGCAGTGATGTATAATATCGTATCCATGAATATTCGGGGCCTAGGTACCGGCCCAAAATATTTGGCCCCGAAGGACCTTTTTTGCTCTACTAAATCCAGGATGCTTCTTATCCAAGAAACAATGCATGATTGTGTTCAATCTATCTCTTATTTTAGAAGGATGTTTCCTTCTTGGCACATGGTGGCCACCGACGCTGTTGGTTTTTCTGGAGGCTTGGAAATCATCTGGGACCCTAAATGGATCAAAGATGTTGCTTTTAAATGTTTTGCTAGCATTCTAATTTTAGCATACTTTCGGGATTTTCATGATCCAGTGCATATTTTAAATATATACGCCCCATATAGACATCGGTTTCCCTTTTGGGAAAAGTTTCTTACATCTGAATTCATGGATATTGATTCCTTATTGATAGGTGGTGATTTTAATTGCACATTGTGTACTGACGAAACCTGGGGCAATGGCAGGAAAATAGATCCGATCGGCCGCATGATTCGAAATGCGATTATACAAAACAATTTTATAGATATCCAGCCTGTATGTCGGGGTCCTACATGGGATAATGGGCGGACTGGCGACTCTTTCTTGGCTAAAAGACTGGATCGATATATCATCCACGGGAAGCTGATTGAAAGATTTGGCCCGCCAATGATGAAAATCGTTCCTCAGCACATATTTGATCACCAGCCAATACATATTCAATGGAAGGATTCCGGATGTAAGTTTGGCTACCCATTTAAATTCAACTGCTCATGGCTCTCGGATGAACAGTTCAACCTGCTTATTAAGGAGTCATGGATGCATCACTCGGGTTCGCCTCAGCAATAGTCTCTGGACTTTATAAGGCGTTTGGCACATCTCCGCAGCATAGTAAAAAAATGGCAGAGAGACAAAGCAGAATCAAACAGGAAGGAGCTGAAAGATATTGATAAAGAAATACAAACCTTGTCCTCTCGTTATAAAAGTAATTCAATATCCTCAAATATTCGGAAACGAATATGGGAACTTGGGAAAAAGAAACAAAAGATACTAGCTGAGGAGGAATCCACCTGGCGCCTCAAGAGCCGTGCTTTATGGCTCAAAGAAGGTGACAAGAATACAAAGTATTTTCACAGATTTGCGAATAGAAGGAGGCAGGCTAATATGATATGGGAAATAAAGAATGTTGCTGGCAATTCGGTTAACACACAAGAAGATATAACTTGGGAAGCAGTTAATCACTTCAAAAAGGCATACAACAGAGAGATCAGAAGTTGCATTGAAGATATCCTTTGGGGCATTGATCTATACCCCTCTATGTTTGATGAAAACCAAAATGCTGCCCTTTTCTCGGAAGTCTCTGAAGATGAAATACTGGCCACGATGAAATCATTCCAAAAGGATAAATGTCCGGGCCCGGACGGTTGGTCCATTGAATTCTTCATCCACTTTTTTGAATTGTTCAAGGATGACATTCGGCACTTGATTGAGGAATCAAGAATAAAGGGTTGCATAAATCCCCGTATCACCTCCACATACATAGCCCTGATCCCAAAAAATCCTCTATCTACTACATTCTCAAACTTCCGACCAATTTCTTTATGCAATGTCTTATATAAAACAATCTCCAAAATCATTGCTATGTGCATAAGAAGTGTGCTATCATTGCATTTAACTCCAGAGCAGCATGGCTTCCTCAAGAACAGAAATATTATGGACGCGGTGGCCATCACACAGGGGTCACTTCATTCTATTCATACAAGAAAGTTGGCGGCTGCTATTCTGAAGATAGATTTAAGGAAGGCGTACAACAGCGTGGATTGGGGATTTTTGCGATGTCTTCTCGCCAAGATTGGTCTAAATTACAGATGCTCAAGATGGATAATGGCGTGTGTGGAGGAGGTCAATTATGTTGTTCTTATCAATGGTATGCCTTCTCCTTTTTTTAAAGCTGCCAGGGGGCTCAGGCAAGGGTATTCCTTGTCCCCGCTCCTTTTCATATTAGTGATGGACTCTCTCAACCTCCACATCAAGAAGGCGACCCAACAAAGTTCATGCTGTCCACTTCCCATTTGCAGAGGTATATATTCATCCCATAGTTTTTTCGTAGATGACATTCTCTTAACCGCGATGTTATGCAGGTCAACATGGATTTGTCTTCATGGCATATTGCGAAGATTTCAAAGTGCAACAGGTATAAATGTGAATGAAGGGAAGTCTTCCTTCTATGTCGAAGACACAAGCGGGGATTTGATCCGTTATCTTTCTCAGCTCTTTAACATTCAAGCCAATCCACTGTGGAATGGGCTCAAGTACCTGGGTTTTAAATTGAAAACATCAGGTTACAGGGTGGCGGATTGGTCTTGGATGATTGATAGATTTTACAAGAAAATCGCAGCCTGGGAAAATTTGTGCTTGTCTAAAGGCGGTAGGATGACCTTGACACAGGTTGTCCTTGTTCAAACGATAGTTTATTGGGCACACTTGTTCTTCATTCCTGCTGCTATTATCAAAACCCTGAACAAGATGATTGCCAATTTCATCTGGGGATGTGGCAAAGATCATAACAAATTTCATTTAACCAAGCTATCGGCAATAACCCGGCCTAAAAATCTGGGAGGTTGGGGCATATTAGATTTGGCTAATTTCAGGAAAGCTCTTTTATGCAAATCAATGTGGAAGGCTGTCATGGGCGATTCAATATGGAGCTTAGCAATTCGCGCAAAATATATGTATAACAGGGACATGACATTCTGGATAAGGAAGAATCATATTGGATCCCCAACTGGATCGGCTATCTGGAGAGGTTTCAAGAAGCTGGAACCATATTTTAGAAAGAACATCATCTGGAAATTTCAAACGGGTTCGCAGATCTTGATTGGCAGAGAAGCGTTTGTGGGTGGAGCAGGGAAAATTCAGTTTTCCCCTCGATTATTGAGAGAACTCTATAACAGAGGCAATTTCTATTGGGCCAGCGTCATCCGGCAATGGGAAGGGGCCATTCCCATTTGGAAATCCGCGGAAGAATTGCAACTCAGTGGAGACATGAAGGCGCAGTGGGATGGTGTTTTATCCGCATTGCATGGCCACGGGATTTTCTGATCGGCGAACAAAGACCTGCTAATTTGGGGAGGTATGGATGGTTCCACAAGGGTGAGGGTAAAACATGTTTATTTGCAGTTCCTATGTACTGGGGCCGATATTCTTGGTGAAATTTTCCCTCCCTCACTGTGGAAATCGGGTTGCCTCACCAAGATTATCATTTTCGCTTGGCTGGTCTTTTACAATAGGAATACTACATGGGAGAACCTGCAAAAACGCAATTGGCACGGGCCAGCCATTTGTCCGCTGTGCAGAGAGAACTCTGAAAATAATTTTCATTTATTCCTCAATTGTCTACAGGTGCGGCCAATCTGGCAGAGTCTTGTGGATCTATTTGGTTTCCATTCGGCACTTATCCATCCATCTCTGAAGCAATTAAAATATGGGGCACCATGAAGAAAGAATGGAGAGCCATTCCCTTATTGGCTATTTGGGGCATTTGGAAATGGAGGAATGGCAAAATATTCAGCTCAAAGGTGGATACTAGCTCTTCTGTAACTGATTCTATAATTGCCCTGTACTACGCCCTTGATATACATGGGAAGGTCAACAACATTCAGGGAAGGAATTATGAGTCTTCTATCGACAGATATGTGAGTGGTAGTAGATCCAGGTCATCATCTGTTTCGTCAACTCCATGTGCATATTTCGACGGTGCTGCCCAACAAGGTATTTGTGCATGTGGTGTTTTCATCAGTATAGAAAATGCACAAGCTATAGAAATATGCTGGAATGCTGGCCCGGGAACAAACAATAGAGCTGAAGCTGTGGCATTAGCGGGTCTCCTCACATTCAGCAATTTCCTTGATATTCCAAAACTGCAAATCTTCGGAGACTCCAAGGTAATAACGGATCATGTTCTGTCAAAGCAACAAGTAAAAAACATTCACCTTGCCGGATGGTTGGACAGGATAGCAACATTATGGAGAAACAGGAAGGACTATTATATATCACATATAGACAGGCACAAAAACAAAAAGGCTGATGCCTTATCTAAATTGGGTCTATCCTTGCCCCAGGGTTCAGGGAGAATGCAGATAAAGGTGGACAGCAATATCTACCAGATCCAAGATTTCCATCTTCAAGGCATATAGTGACAACTGGGGGAAATTTTGGTTAATTTTATTACGTCTTATGCATACATTTCAGTTTCAAACAGTACTGGTATTTTCTTCCTTTATACACAACATTCTCTGCAGTTTTTTGAATCATTTTGAGCTCAATCTCATATGAGTTCCACACAGCCTTCCATCAGCTTCTGAGTGTATATCCTGGAACTTTTGTGTCAGTTTCAGTGTGGGGATATGTCATCTATCCATTGTTATCTTCACGCTGTTGC
Organism: Pinus tabuliformis; assembly: GCA_031772625.1. Classification (NCBI taxonomy): domain Eukaryota; kingdom Viridiplantae; phylum Streptophyta; class Pinopsida; order Pinales; family Pinaceae; genus Pinus; species Pinus tabuliformis. The sequence goes on along the minus strand of CM062818.1, from coordinate 1,560,129,328 downwards.
ATAGTTATAATATGTAGTCACTGTATGTATCATCATGGATTATAATACAAATATTTACTTTTTTCGTGCTGAAAATATGAAAGACAATCTCTATAATAATTCATGGTTGATTCTGCGTATATACAAATTATTTTAGACCACAATGATATCTGTCCAGATTTCCATTTAAAAACCCTAAGCAAATGTCTAAAGCCTTGCAGAGATCTTATAGTTTGAAGAGGCTTCTATGTTCAGATTAAAGCTTTCAGCAGGGCGTGTCTTATAAACGGCAAAGGGATAAAAGCTTTTGTTATGGGAAAGTTCTATAAGGGTATTTGGGATAAGGAGCTAGGAAGAAAGAAAAAATACTATATTGAAGTGTTTAATCCTACTCATAGTCATCAATCAAAAGCATACATAGAGGCCAATATCTCTTGGAGAGCCAAAATTCTTATTGCTCAATTAAAGACTAATTCTCATCAACTCCCTTATGAAACAGGGCACTACTAAAAGCCAAAAAAAATGTGGGAAGAAAGAGCATGCATTTTTTGTTCTTCAATAAAAGTGGAAACAGAAAAACATTTCATTTTAGAATGTGAGACCTTCAAAGACAACAGAGAAAATTATGCAAATACGCTAACAGTTAACTCTTAAGATAATCTATTTAGCAAGCGGTTTGCAATCTATCCCATAAACTATCTTTTACCTCTTAAACTTTAAATTTTTCTTTTCTTCTTATCATAAAAATAACTCAAAAATAATCAACAGAGATACTTTTAATAGTATCCTTCTCCGCAAATCCAGAAAAGTCTTCCCACTCGAACGAGGGTATTCAGGGCGATATACTTTTCGTAACCTTCGTATCCGAGTCTTGTCGCATCGATACCTCCTCCCAAATTCCGAAGTTCCTGTGATTAGTCTTCATTTATTGGATTTTGTCCAACAATGCAATAAATTCCTCAAAATCGTCTGCAGTAGTCTCTGATGCCCTGCGGTGCCTTTTGGCCTCGGCTTCATCTGTTTCATTTTGTGAGACCTGTTGACCCGATTGGAACTGGAACAATCGTTCCGGTCCCTTCCAGGAATCCATGGAACCAGTATAAACAAAATAAGAGAGCCGGTCCCTTCCAGGAATCCATGGAACCAGTATAAACAAAATAAGAGAGCATAATGTGAACATAATCTCGAACAAGTCAGGGGACCCCACAGTACCAGACAAATCACATGGCAAACCTCATAGACAGCAACTACGTATGTTTTCAATCTAAAGAACGGACAGGCGTAGAATGTTTGGGTTTAAAAGTAAAACTAATTTTTGGTTAAATAATGGTTTTTTTGTTATTTGAAATGTTTTTTATTGTAAATATAGATTCAGTAATGTGAAAAATCTCTAGGGTATTTGGATTGTGGAGAATTCGCAACTCAAAATATGTTGAGATTCTGAACAATTTGGACCTAAAAATATGGTTAGAAAAGCTCCAAATTGTTTAACCGATAAACTTACCAGTGTACAAAGGCCTTGTTTAACTAATAGAATTTTTGGAGTTTCGGAATTAGAATTAGGGAAAACAAATTTTGGTGTAACCCTGGTCTTTTGTTATTTGAAATGTGTTTTTAATTGCATATATAGATTCAACACTTTGAAAACCCCTGGTTACTATGGTGGTGGAGAATTCACAACTCAGATTTGTGATTGCTAACAAGCTTTGCTGGATTCTGAGCAATTTGCTTTTTAGAGAATGACACTTTGTGAATACCTTTCCAAGAATGGTTAAACATTTTCGAGTTTTTGACCGGAATCTTTGGTAAAACAAAACAATTTTTAGTTAAATAACAATCTTTTGTTATTTGAAATGAGTTTTTGATTGCATATGTAGATTCAGCACTAAAGTCTTGTGACACTCCTATTGTGGAAAATTATTGCAAAATTATTACACCATGGTGTCCCATCATTCCTATTCGCAGGAAACCCAAAATCATTTTGCCCACTCACATTACTCCAACCAAATCGAGTGACCGTACTCCGCTTATGAAACGTCATCCATGACGTGGCGAATTTCGTATATTGTCATATAGATGACGTTGGCATTCTTACTTCGCCTGTTGGAGTTATCTTTCGAAGAATCTAGGACAATGCAATTTTGTCATAATTGGACAGGTAATGAAATTGCTGTGCGAGAGGCTGTCTTGTTTGATTTGCTTCCTTCGTCATAGAGGGAGACTGGAGTTATCTGTTCAATTGGCTTTTTAGTTGTTCGGGCTGGAAATTGAAATTATTATTACTTAAATAAATATTATTTATATTTAAATATTATTTTATAAAGGATAATTTAAATTAAGTAAAAATTTTAAAACGTTATACATAATTTGAGTGGGTTTAATTGTTAAGAGTACGTGTTTTTTTTTCCACAGGTTAAAACTAGAAAGGTAGAATATGTATGCCTTATTCCATAAGCAAGAGCTCTCATACATCAATGTAATAAAAGTTTAAAATAAACTTGATTTTTTTTAGTAAATTCAATATTATTTTGCTAATAATAACTTCTAAATATGAAGAATGTAGATTTCTTAACATTTTGTAATTCATCGTAGAATAACAAATTTTCTCAAAAAATAAATTGGATGCATATATTGTTACACAAGAAAGACTCTTTCTACATGTATTAAGTTTCATAAAAAGTACATTTCTAACAGTACATTTGAATGAAGATTTACAGAAATAGTATAAAACATCTATTTAGCAGTGCTATTTTATATTCATAATTTTGTTAATTTATAATCATGGATGTGTTTGACAAAAATGTGATAGATTAAATGTTATATAAGATATCTAAGTATACAGTGAAATAGTTAAGTTTGCCATCTTAAATAATATTTTCTACATTTGGGTCATATATTTTTAATTTTTAATTTAAATTTTGTTGTGTATACAAGTTAAAGAAAAAATTTGCAATCATGAAAAATGTTTTTTCTTTGGAAATCATCGCATGAATATTGCAACTATATAGAGAAATTATGGCAAAAAACATGTGAGGCAATTATCCACATAGCATTGTATTGTGAAAAGACTACAATAAAACTTTCAAGTTATGGTCCAATCAAATGTTTATATATATATATATATATATATATATAGAAAAATAAAGATTAGAAAATTGATAATAATAAAAACGGCCCTAAGAAAATCTATGATGATTCCTTATAAATTGGTAATATAAATAGTTACATAGTCCATAATTAAAATAAGAAAAGAGATGTCCCAGGGGCAGCTGAATTGGTGATCAAAGTAATGCGAAATGTGTTAAAACTGAGAGATCCAAGGTTCAAATCCCCCTAGTTATGATGTGGTTTAAAAAAAAATGTATAAATATATTCATATTTGATCAAAATATCTAGAGTGAAATTCTAATTACTTGAGAATAAATGCCTTGGAAAAGTAACTTTTCAATATGGAATTTAAACAATGTTTCCTTAAATAATGGATGAGAAGCCTCATTATTCTTATTTTTAAAAGCGAGAAAAAATAACCCTCCATATTGTAAACCATTATGATTGTCGATCAAATTTAGCTTGGGTGGTTAGGCGGAATTGATGTGATCCTCCCTACTCAAGTTCAAACCTCATAGGTTGTCCTGTTTAAGCTCTAGAATAGAGTAATCTATGTAATGCTCTTAAGGGTATATATTGTGTAAACCATTATGATTGTCGATCAAATTTAGCTTGGGTGGTTAGGCGGAATTGATGTGATCCTCCCTACTCAAGTTTAAACCTCATAGGTTGTCATGTTTAAGCTCTAGAATAGAGTAATCTATGTAATGCTCTTAAAGGTATATATTGTGGGCTGATAGGGAGGCTGTGGAAAAAAGACCAATTATGATTAGCTATCTTTTAGTTAATGTGATATGGAGACAAATTTAACTAGGGACTACTTACTTATTCTTAATAATCTTTTGAATATATTAGAAAAGTTAAAATAAGCTTACATGAGAAAGATATTTCTAAGTTTAATAACAATGACACTTGTTCATTAGCATGAAAACTTTTGGGGGTGAAATTTCTCCAATGAGCAAAATTAAGGGGTTTGGAATTTTGGTTGGGTAGATTATTTGCATAGAGCATTTTGACAATAAATGGCCACTAATTTATTTTTAAAGAAGTATAACTAAAACCCTTAACCCGCGTGTATTTGTAATAAGAGAGTAAGAAAATTCATGTTTTCCTTGTAAATTTTGAACAAGATCCTCCCATTCACCCTGATTTTCTAGTAATGACAATTATTTGAAGGTATTTCGCCCAAATTTTATGGGAATGGAAATTATTTTGATGCATTTTTCCCATGGAAAATTTTAAGAACCTCTTCCCCCCATCTTATCAAGTTGATATGGCACATAATGTTGGAAAGAGAAAAGTAATGTGTCCCTCTTTCATATAATGATGCAAGCATCAAGGGCTGTGTTTGTTAGGGTTATCATTGTACAACTGCATGTATTTTGATTAATTTTGATGATATTTCACTACAAAGTACCTATATATGTTGATCCTAACCACCATTGTTATCCTTAAATTGTCATGGATATTCCATTGGATAGTTCATCACAACAAATCATATAAAATAAATAAATAGAAACTTATACTAAGAAGGTTAAATTCCTTTAGATTCAAAATTTGTTAATTATTGATTTGTTTTTTATGCATGAAATAGATAAAATGCAAAAAATAGAGAACAATAAAATATAATCACAAACCAACCACAATGAACACAAGATATACTCTAGGAAACCTTCAAGAGATAAAACCTAATTGCAAGGTGAGGTTATTTGCTCTCTTTTATGATCTAATAGGCTTCTATAGAATGCAGACTCCCTCTGTTATTCTCTATTACACCCACTCCCAATTGCTTTTCTCTACTATGGAACAAGATACCATCAAATATAAAGGAACCCTTTTTCCTCCTACTGGACTAGTTATAACATAGCCCAATAGCAAAATAAGGGTCATGTTTGATTCATTCAACTTCAACTAGAGTTACAACTTTGACCGTTATAGAGTATTCTTCATAGTCCTTATGAGAAATCCCATGGAAATCCCCTTTTCTATGAATAACGGGGCTTGAGGTAGTACTTTCTCATGCCATGGTGGTCAAACATGGTAGCTCAATTTATATGAGGCCTAAATTTCACAAATGAGCCCCAATTGGCTCAATCCTCGCATCGTTGGTAAGGTATTAGAGTGTATAACATTATTAAAGAGTCTATACTTAACTGAGAAAGTTTCATACCTAAAAAATATCATTTAAGGCCTCAAAATGGTTTCAAACCTTGATTTCCCAAACTTAGCCATGTTGATAATGTTTCTCCTCTAAGTTGATTCCTCCAATTTTTCCATTATAAAAGCATTAAGATAGCTCAAAAATTATATAATGATCCAATCCAGATCATACCTCCCCGTTTTGGGAGGCTTTTAGTCCTCAAAAGCTTTATTGTATGATGTAGGAAAATTTTCCTTCTACCTTCTCCCTAGAGTACCATTTAGTCTTTCCTGGAAGTTGTCTCTTCAACCCAAACTATCAAAGGTCATGCTACCCCTATCTTGTAGTTTTGGAACTCGTCTTCAAAATTGTATCCTTTATAAGCTTTGTGTAGGCATCTATATTTAAGCCCTCTATGGAAGTTAGTTCATGCTCCTCTTCCTCATACAACATGAAAGGCTCCTAGAATTCGATATTTTTCATATGAACTATTAATTAAATGTGCATGTATGGGGGTATATTAAGTCTGTAACATTATCTACTACCTTTGGGCCAATATCTCAAAAGGACCATATCACATAACCTTAATTTTCTTACCAAGGCCCTATAACCTCTCCTTGTCCAACTGTAACCATAATTTGTCTCCCAATTTGAATGACCACTTTGTCCTTTGTTGATCATGCTTGGCCTTTTAATTTTCTTGTGACTTATCCGACATATATTGTACTTGTAAATGAATCTACCTAGTCTTCATAACAATTTCTCTACTCTTAAATCATCCCTTGTGATATCTTCCCTCACTCCTCATTACTACCCATATACAACATCCAAAGGTGATGGTGGAAAATACCCAAACCAATTTCAAATGGGGACTTACCAGTTGAAGTGTGGATTTCTTTGTTATAGGATTGTTGTATATATATCATATTTCCTAGGAATTAAGATGAATTGATTGTAACCCTTCAAACATTGCACCAATGTCTAGTTGACTACTTTTGTTTTCCCATTTCTTTGTGGATGGATTGTTGTATACCTCTTTAACATTGTTTCCATATTCTCCCGTATTGTGGCCCAAAATGCACTAAGAAATATAGCATCCTATTTGAAGTGATGTTTTTGTATCCCAAGGTGCACCCATAAATTTTCAAAGAATAATTTTCTTGTTTCTTTCCCTTTGATGGTCTTTTTACAAGGCACAAGAATGCACATCTTGTTGAACCTCTCTAATACCATGAATAAGAAAACATGTCCATCCCTAGTTGTTGGTAAACCTCCCACAAATTCCATGGAAATGATTTCCCAAGGATGAATGGGTACATGTAACAAATGGTATAGACCTTGTTTCTTGTTACCGGGATTTTTGGTACAATAAAGTATATATTTTCCAGATGAACCTTGCTATATTTTTTTCATTCTTGGCTAGTACATATACCTCTTTAATTTTTCCATTGCCTCTACTGGCGTCCAACCCTAACTGCTTTATTTACGTAATAAGCCCAAGGGGCCTAATCAAAGTCATAGTTAGTTAATTGGGTCAATAAAGCCCATTAGAGGTTATCCGCATTAATAATAATTTCAAGTGGTTGATCCGCATTATAGAAAAAGGACCACAATTAGTTATAAATGGGGCATAGTTAATAAATAAAATGGTTAACCCATATTATGTAAAGGACCACTAGTAGTTAGGGTTTTGGATGTCATAAAGCTATAAATAGTCATAGATAGCAAGGGAAGAATCATTCAGTTTTATTGTAATTAAGATTTTCTCTATTGGAGGTTTCCCCCTTGAAGAGACAAGTGAACATTGTATTTTGCTTATGAATAATAAAATATCTTTGCAGCTTGTCTCAATTTATGTGATATTGTTATGTTTCTAGAAATATTGTTTCATATTTTTGGCATTTTGTTATTCTCGCAAGTCAAGCACATAAAAGGTGGTATCAGAGCACTTTCCAGAGCCACTTGTACCTCCAATTTTGGCAGAATATTTTTAGGCTAGAGACATGTTCTAGCGTCTTTAAACCACAAGATCTATCGTTGAGTGCATAAAAGTGCAGATTTGGGGAGGCATGCACGTAGGAACTACAAGAGGTGGGCACACTTATTGGACTCCCTTATAACCCTGTGGGTATCCCTTCGAGTAGTAGTGCATTAGACAAAATTGCGCATGGATTGCACTTCCACGTACCCTTGGGTATCTTGGATGTAACACCCTCCTCCCACATCTACCCAAGTAACCATGTCAACTGGGTAAACATGCGAAGAGAAGCTACTATGATTGGATTCAACCTCCTATGTGACCTTAAGGAAGTGGAATCGATGGAACACATCAACCAACCTATCCACATCAGCAACAAAACCCTCGGGATACATTTCATCCACTCAGACATCATGTTCGTGGGTCCCACTGATGTTCTGGACATATTATGCCTTAGTCGCTCCCATTTTATAGGCAAATGAGTGTCCAGAAACCTAAAGTCACTCTCACGGGCTTGCCTGCCAGCGACCAGAGGCTAAATTTGTTAGTGTTATGCCAGCGACCCTGGGACTTGAGCCACTTTTTCAGGCTCAAAGCCTAGGTCACTGCCCAAAATGGAATGATAACTCATGAACAGTAAAATAACAGGGAAACAATGATGTAAAAGAAATAATTTGAACAAGACCTTAATCAAACCCCTACAATCCATGTCAGGCATTTCGTCAAACATATCATCAACATGTAACCTACAACTGTAAACAACATAATTAAGTGTAGGGATCTTATACTTATCTGAGAATCGCTATGAACCATTGTTCCCTCATGTCATTTGCTGCATTATCATCTATTAGGCCATAGATACATTATACATTCATTTACAAGTAAAGACATGCTGAGAGCCATACGTAGTTATTGTCATAAAACATACATATAACCAGCATAATAGGGACAAAAATATCATAAGCATATCAGCCATAAAATCCACATATACATTAGTACATTTACATATGAAAATCAAGGGAATGAATTTCTCATTAATGAATGCAATAAACCAACCGGAGATGGGACTACCATGTTCCACCTAAACATAGAATGGTTGAGCCAAATATCTCTTCAACCATTCACTCCCGTGCCATATTCCAAGCATGAATGTGGGAATCAAACCAAAGAACCAACCAGGGAATATTGAGGCTAAACCACCTCACCCTCATCAATAGAAATGAAACTTTATTGTAATCCATCTCGGATCACTAGGCCAACACAATGAACACATCATAACAGGCTTTACCATGATCTCCACTTGATCACTAGGCCAAACAAGAATGGATGCCACCAGATTTCTCTACCTACACTGTGAGGAATTTTCTTGTCTCCTAGTCTCTTAGGATTTACCGCAATCCAAACTCGGATCACTAGGCCCTAAACCGAGACCCACTCTCCAGGCTTTACCGCATATCCCAAACCCGAGATTACTAGACCCAATGGAGAGCAAACCACCTCTAGGCTTTACCGTATATCCTTCCAATCACTAGCAAGGATTCCTAGGCCCACCAAGGAAACATAATCCAAGCTTTACTGCAACCCACAGTTTGGCTCAAGGGTCACTAGGAGAGTGGCTTTCTCGTGATCCACAGTCCATTTAGGGACCACTAGCCCATCTACTCTTTCATTTGGAGATCCACCCCACTCAGTTTCGAATCCATCCGGCAATCCAACTCAACCAGAACATGAGAACCCCATCACACCATGGCTATCTGGAAATGGAAAGGTTAGGCTTAAAACATCGTTACACTTGGCAAAACCCATGCCATGAAAGGAAAGAACCACATGCAATACCATGCATGCAAAATCTAGCAACTAAAATACACATCCAAATCGATACCTGCAATGAATCATGTTGTAGTTGCTTGATCCTGCCTTTCCCTGCTTGATCTTTGCTTCCTCTTGCCTTCTTTGCCTTTCTTGCTCCAATGCCAAAATTTCTCCAAGAAACTCTAAGTGTCCAAGAGTGAGAGAGAGAGAGAATAATGAGAGAGCTCCAAAACTCAACTAACAAAAGGTTACCAACTTATCCTCAGAAGCCTTTTTATGAATGAGGCCTCTATTTTCTTCATTTTCCATTATTTTCCTTCAATTCCCTCCTTACATGCAACATGTGACCTTTCACCTCCCTTTTCTCCTAATTTCCGTTATTTTCATAAATAAATGTGCCAAAAATTCCATTTTGCCTTTCCAAAGCCTTAGCCATTTCCTTTGCCAATTTCCTTAGCCATAAACAACCTAATGAACACCCCCTAGGATGTCTTTCCCAACATTCGGCTTTGAATAAGTGCCCCATCAATAGTGGTTTTTATTTTTGCCTTTATTAACTTTTATTACATGGAATTTTCACCAGGGCTATTACAGAACCCTTCCCCTTGGGGAACATAGTGCTCGGCATTAGACCACACCAAGACCTCAACAAAACCACTGAAAATAAAACATGCTGCCATCTCTTAGTTTCTGTGGGCTTAATGGTGTGCGCACATGGGTGGTTTAGTACTTGGCCCTTGTCATTTTGCAGGCAGTTATCTGGTTATTCCTTCTTCAGGCATTTTGAATTTTGGGTTTTAAAAATTCAGAAAAGCAATGATAAATTTGTTCATTTGTTCAACCTTATAGCTCCCTATATTGTCACCATATCAACTTGTGATTTTTAAATTTGTAAGTGGGAATCACTCAGACATGATGAGAACCCATGGTATTCAACCTCCTAAAAATCTTAGTTTGAGAATTCTTATGAAGCTATTTTAGAATACAATGAATGGATCTTCCATTCTCCAAAGGTTGTCGAAGGAAACTAAAGTATGCTAAGGATGATTTTCCCTTCAGTGTTGCAATAGGATTCATTGTTACAAAGGATGATTCTCCCCTCAATGTTGCAGTGGAATTAAATGTTGGAGTGGGCTTCTAGTAGAAAGATTGCTCGAGCGAATAATGGAAATATCTTTGATTGTATAGTAGTTGAAGAAGATCATTAAAATATGGTAAGAATGGTTCTTTCACTACTATCTTCAATGTTATAGTAAGATCATACTAAAAACACCACTCTAGTGAATAGTCTTTAATTATTAAATAATGGAGAAAAAGGGTACATGGAGGATGAAAAGGAATGGAGGTAGTATGAATTACACCACAATAACTACCAAATTTATAGAAGTTAAAAAAAAAATTAACATCATGTTTTGAAGAAAAAATTATATGAATTTTAAAAGGCATTCAAGATCCATTTATGATCGTTGGAAATATTAACAATTTTGCATTAAGACCTCATGGATAAATGGATGTAATTGTGAAAACTCTTATACGGATGACATGGTAATCTAGTAAATTCCTAAAGTAAAATAATAAAAACAATAATTACAAATTTAAACAAATGCACTACTGCAAAAAAAATTATGTAGTAGTTGGATCTTATTCCTTTTGGTACATCTATTGTAGAGTAATGGTACAAAAACTAATACCTTGTGATGTATAATGTCGTTAATAGACATTCAACCCTCTCTCCCTTAGGTTCAAGGTTGTGGCCTCGTTTCAATAGCTCCAAGAGCGAGATGTCCTAAGTGATAGGTACCCACAATCTTCCCTTGTTTCTTTTTAGGGTTAAGTTTTTTAAACCCTCCTTACTGAAAAAACATGTTTTTGTTGCAAGGACAAAGGATTTCGACTGTTGTTTAATTTCATCTCAAGTAATTTTATATAACCTAAACTCTTTTATCTTATCTCAGGGTTTGCATGAAATTTCTCTTATTTTTGTTCATTTCTACTTCTAACATGGTTATCTCTCTTGTTAGGTTGCGGGTTAGTCCAAGTATTTGTTGGTAATTGTTGCATGATGATTTAATATAAAATAACATATACTTTTAAAATTGTTTATTTAGTTATAGTTTTAATTTACGTAAAGTTTTGACTGTTTTAACTGCCAAAACATTTTTAACGGTTGGATATAAGGAGAATAAATCATGTAAAACTTGCGAAAAAATAGCAATAATAATAATAGATTATTCCTTTGGAGTATTCACTGGAGATTTTTGTTTGGTTGTTCGTGCTGTAATAAAAGGGTTGTAAGTTTTTTTATTTACTCTTCAAGTATATTTTTTTTCCTTTGTTCAATAATTTTTTAAAGTTTTTCAGAATCTTCAATCTTCTATTCAGGAGTTATCGTGCGGAAAGTTTTAGGGTTTTCACATCCTATTTCTCTCTAAGTACCTATTTCCTATCAAACTTCTTTCTTCTCTTATGATGTAGGGCCATTGTTACTGAATATCAAACTTAGGCTAATGATGGCCAAAGTTGCATCTGGCTTCTCTTTGATTATATATATAAGTGTCCATTGTTGAGTATATAGCTACTCAGTTTGAACTACAAATTTAGTTACATGTGTTCATTAAAACAGGTCCCTTTGTACCTATAATTCTAAATTTATAGTAACATTGTTTCCTCTCAGTTGAGTCCAAGTAAAACTTAGTATTGGGCTTATCATATTGTGTACGCTCTACCTCCCATGTTATGAAAGAAATTCTATGTTTACCGAAGGTGTTGATTGTATCCTTCCTCTTTAAGTTCATGCTTTATGAATTCTTTTTAATATATCTATGTATGTAATTAGATGGTTCCTTCAATAAAATTAATTCTTCATAAAAGAAAAAGGATAGACACTTTCATACCTGTTAATATTTTTGACGCTACGCAGATTTCTAGAAAAAGGATAGACACTTTCATACATGTTAATATTTTTGACGCTACACAGATTTCTTAGGTATTATATTTTTTTTTTTTTTTTTTCATGTTTATGCTTCAACATGTTCTTCTAATTATTTTATAGATAACATTACTCACCCCCAACACACACACACGAGACTTCCCAACTGGTCCTTGACCAAGAAAGATCCCCGATACATAAGGAAATAGCAATGTTGCACAAAGCGCGATCGGGATTTAATCGACGCCGGGAAAAAAGCGGAAAAAATCGTTAAAAGCGGGAAAAAAGCGGAAAAAAGCGGGAAAAAAGCGTTTGGCACAAAAATATTCATTTTTTTTCATTTTTTTTCAATTTTTTTAATATCTAAACCATCTACAACATAAAAAAAATACATTGACACATAAATATGATAAAAAAACTAATATATAAGATGTTTAATATCATTTCTAGCGCTAAAATCACACATAACATTGAATCATGTCCTGAATAGTAAGTCCTGAGTCCCAACTCAGCCTCAAAATATCAACAAAAAATATGATAATGTATCTCATCATGTCATAATGTCATATACAATAAAATGAAAGTCTAATCCTATTGATTTCCTCTGCCCCTCTTGCGAGAAAATGGCACAACTTTCTGTTTCCCTCTAGATGTAGAAGCTAGTGCCTGTGCTGGTGGAAATGGCAGTGGAGTCTGACGTGCTCTAGAAGCTGAAGAACTAGTAGTAGCAGCTACAGGAGGCTGAGGTGGACGGAGACCACGTCCTCTACTGGTGGTAGTGGTAGCCCGGGTAGGCGGTGTCACCTCCTCCTCCTGCTCCTCCTCCTCCACCTGCTCCTGCTCCTGCTCCTCTCCTCCTCCTCCTCCCCCTCCTCCTCCCCCTCATCCTGCACTAACCAATCATCAGTGGGATCCATGAGAGGCCTCTCGGTCTCAACCCTCCATTCAGCAGTGGTGTCAATCCCATCCAATGAGATGGCTTCCGCATCAGGTGTCTTCTCTAGTTGTCTCACCCACAATCGAAGATTGTAGTAGACATAGACCATGTCATTAAGTCTATGGGACTCCAACCTGTACAAAGTTCATGAAATAATAATTAATAATTAATATTATAAAAAAAATATTGTTTAAAACTTTAATGAATTCAAAAATTTATTTGGAAATTTGCAATATTTTAAATGTCTAAGTGTTAACCTATTGCGCTTCTTGTTGTGTATTTTTTCAAATACACTCCAATTGCGCTCACATCCCGAGGAGCTGCATGTTTGGCTGAGGATGCGTACGGCAAGCTTTTGCAAAAGGGGTACTCTGACACCATACATCTTCCACCATGCGTCTACAACAAAATTACAAATAAAATTTTAAATAAACATAAGAAAAAAATGGAATTTGAAGAGACAATGAAATTTGAAACAAAGTTACAAAGTACAAACTAAAAAATACCTGGCATTTTAATCGTCCTATCAATGACAGCCATCTCAAAGCCAAATGTGCCACCTGACAACTTATATTGCTCAATTTGTCTAAAGATCTCCATACGTTCTTCTGGAGATCTCACCATCTTCTGGACACAGGTTAATAATCCTTCCACGACCTCAACATCAAAATTAAACCCACATGCATAAGAAAATGCAGGGTTCAGGAAAAGCCCAGCAGCATGAATGGGACGATGGAGTGTGTTGTTCCATCGCTCATCAATGACTGCCCATAGAAGGAGTTGTCTCTGAAACCCATCATCTCCCTTATCATCATAGTAGGACCGAATGGCTTCTTTGGCCCTGTCCATGGCTTCATACAAATAGCCCATTACGGGCTTCTCACCATCAACCAACCGAAGAACCTTTACCAAAGGTTCAGTAACAGCGCACACCTCCTGCACTCCCGCCCAGAAGTCTTCCTGGTATGAAACTAGTCTGCACACGGCTTCTCCTTCTGGTTTGCGGCTCATTGGCGAAGCACGCCACTCCTCTGAAAGAAACATTCTCTTCAAATCCCACATAGAATTCAAGAGGGATTGAAGAGATATGAAACTCGTCGCAAACCGTGTAATGGCGGGGCGCACAAACTCTTTGTTGTTGGTGCATTTTCTCATCAAGCTAAGCACAGATGTGTGGTTGTAAATAAATTTTGTGATGCTTTTTGATGAGTCAACAACCTCTTTGACAAAGGGAATTTTCCCTATGTCCTCTAACATCAAATCAATACAATGGGCAGCACAAGGTGTCCAAAATAAAGTAGGATGCCTGTCCATAAGCATTCTACCAGCAGCAACATAATTTGCAGCATTGTCCGTTATGACTTGGACAACATTTTCTGCACCCACCTCCAAAATAAACACATCCAGCAAATCACATAAAGTTCTTGCATCTTTGATTTGATGAGTTGCATCAATAGATTTGATAAACATAGTCCCCTTGGGACAACTAACCAAGAAGTTTATAAGGGTTCTCCCCTTTTGGTCAGTCCAACCATCTGACATAACAGTGCATCCTGTTTGTGCCCATGATGCCCTAAAATCCTCCAATCTTTGGGTGCAGTCACGCTTTTCATCTTGAAGAAGCCGACCTCTGAAATCATGAAGAGAAGGGATTTTGTACCCCGGGCCAACACTGGCAATAGCATCAACAGTAGGTTGGAAAAATGGATTATTCCTTATAATGCTGAAAGGAATATCACTCCAGAGGAGAAATTTTGTCATCAACTTGTCAGCTTGTTCTTTTTCAGTTCTTTTTAGCATTGAACCAATAGTTGGTTGTGAACCAGGTGTGGTTCGAGGAACAAAATATGATGATGCAGCTACCGGATTGACTGACGCTGCAGTAGAACCAGTGCCACTTGGCCCACTTCCTTCAGCTGACCTTTTTAGTTGCCTTTTGAGTTCTTCTTTGGCCTCTCTAGTGTGCTCTAATTCTCCCAATGCTCTCATGGCTTTTTGGATAATTTCAGCAGTTGTATTTAGACAGGGCCCCACATCATGTCCAGGGATTTGTGCAAGGTGGAACTTCAACCTGTACACCCCCCCGAATATTTCCTTTCCACACAACTTGCAATACAAGTTTTGTCTATCATTCGGAGTTTTAGGGTCACCATATTCCCAGAAAGGATCCAATTTCCTTGGCATGTTTGTTTTTGAATTTTGAATTTGCAAACCTATGGAAAAAATTAAAAATAAGGATTAGGAAATAGGAATTTAGGATTACATAATACAAATTACAATTTAGCATTTACAAAATTACAAGTTAATTATTTCCAAAATCCCAATTTCTAAACCCAAGTTACCCAACCAAATGCCAATGGCAAATGCCAAAAAACAATGAAAATTCAAAAAAAATAAACAATGTTTAAAAAAAATGAGAAAATAAAAATAAAAAATTGGTTCTCATAGTCATAACAAATTACCCATCTCAAATCAATGAAAAATTACAAAAAATTCTTTAAAAACAATGAAAAACAAAGTTTTTATAGAAGCAAAACAAAAAAAAATTAATCTACATACCTTTTTTATGGACAAATTGGTGATCTTGTCTTGGATTTCTCCTAAAACCACTTGGATTCGCTCCCAAATTCGACGGAAACCCTCCAGCTCCTCTCCCTCACCTCTTCTCCTCCTCCTCCGCGCGCAAACAGCAAAATGACATAAAAAAAATCGATTTTCGCCTATTAAAAGCCCGTTGCCCCGTGCCTCTGCGATTTTTTCTGTAAAAATCGCGATTTTTTCCGAAAAAATCGCTATAAAAAAAAGTCCGCGATTTTATCGCGATTTTATCACGATTTTAACAACACTGGGAAATAGAATGCATGACTCCTACGTTTAGGTTTCTGCGTCTATTTCCCACAAAGGCTATTTTTACATTAAGCACGGACTGCACGCTGTTAATATTAGCCCAAAGGTCTTTCTTCGATGTTGGCATGTAACCATGCTAAGTAACTAACTATATATATAAAAATTTCCAAACTATAAATAGAATCCGAGAATACTTATATAGAGTAAGTTCATAACAAGGATTATACTTTTTATCATGTGACCATATATCAAGCTAGATACTTGCTACTCATTCTTATTCTTGTGCATATAAACATAATAAAAAAATTGAAACACAAATTATTAAAGGATCCAAGCCGGTCTGTGCACTTATCTGAGTGTTTGAAAATATAATAGGAGCAACCATGTTCTTCCTAATCAATGAAAAGTTACCTTAATAGTTCCCCGAGCCTCAAGCAATCTTCTTGTGAGGAATAAAATGAATTTTCTCTATAATTTTACTCCTTAGACCCTAGCGGCGTCTTTCTAGATCAATTTCTAAATTATTTTTATTCTTTTAAGTCCAGTATTTTTCTCCCACTAGAATCCTACGTTCACAAATTGATTTTTTTTCTCTCACGTAGTCTCAATTCCTCCTTACACCACATGACCTTTCTCTCCCGTCATGCTAATTGTGGTGGTCAGGAACTTTTTTTTAAGTATCATGTAGTCTCAATTCCTCCTTACAGCACATGAACTTTCTCTCCCGTCATGCTAATTGTGGTGGTCAGGATTTTTTTTTATGTATGGAGATTTTTTTAACTGTGACAACTGTCATTTGAAAAACTTTCATTTCTTGGACTACAACTAATTCTTAACCAATTTACGGGCAGTTTGACTACTTGGATGTTAGTTTCCATTATATTTTCAATTAAACAATAAGTAAAATAAATAATATTTCATATATAACAATAAATTTTACATCATCAAGATATTCAACTTTAATTTTATCGTCCATAGCTATTATCTAAACTTAAATGTTTGTAAGAAAATAAAACCACAAAGTTCAATAGAAATTTAATTACATCACAAGTACTATAAAGAAAGTATATCCAATACTCACATTCATCACTTTCAACATTAGATGAAGGAATGTATTTAAGTTCAACTCTTGGAAGTAATCCAAACTAAGTTATACATTAAAATTGCATACTTAGATGCATATAGAAGTTGATGGAACATTATTTAGTTGAAGAAGAATATAAAAAGAATATATTAACACATTAATTAGAACTCAGACTGGAATATTATTGATAGTTTGTTAGCATGATTCCACTAGTAGAGCATCTCATGAATCCACAATTAATTATCTTATTTATATGGAAAAAATATACATTATTAAATTGGTACATATGAGAACCTATACATTACAATGGCATAAAAGATAGCATACCACTTTAAAAATGATTTTTTGATCAAATCTTATATTTTATATTGGACATATAACACATTTAAATACTATATTCAAGTTCCTTAAGTAAGTATATGGAATCATCCTCTAGATGCAAAAATTGTTTACCAAATTTACATTGTTACTAACTAATTTTTTAAAATTGTCATTAATGTTCACTCAACAAAGGAAACCTATCTCATCCAAAGTAATAAGGTGCATCTATTTCACTTTGTGATAGAGATTTTATCATGTTTCTCATAATGACCACTAAAAATAAGAATCCAAATCTTATGGAGAGTAAAAAGTTGCATCTAAATCACTATGATAGAGATTTTATTATATTTCCCATAATGATAACTACTAAAAATAGGAATCCAAATCTTATGGAGAGATAGAATGGGAGATATAAATATCTAACTTTCCTCGACTTAAAATTTGTCAAGTGGAACAAGGAGATTTTATAAATTTGATATTTTTGACTAAGTTAAGGAATGGTTAAAAATGTGAAGATGGGTAACATTTTTTTGGAGCAAGTCACATTCAAGAAGGTGTAATACAATAGGATTTTAACTTCTAGTAGCGTCTCAATCTATAGTTTTTGGTCAAATAAAAACAATTTTTAAAAAGCTATAACTTCATAAAGGGTGTACTTTACAATTTTAGAGATCGTCTAGAGACTTGGTATAGAGCTTCAAGTTAAGTTATATTAGTTTAACATGTAATTTTAACATTGTATGTGAAATGCATTTACAAATTTGTTTTTAAGATATAAAAAGAAGAATCCAAAATTATATATAAATAAAAATATTATAATATACTAATATTGTTACCTGTTTCTTCATTTATATTTATATATTTATATTTATATCTACATCATATTAATATCTATATCAAATAATTAAAAAATTGGTTTATATTTATTGTAAATGATGAAAATATTTGTCTATATATTTTAAGTAAATGGGATATTGAGGAGACCCGGGTTATTGTCAAGATTGCTCATTTTCATCACTTTAAGTTTAGGGAAGCCATAGAAATCGAAAGGAGGCCGAGCAATATTAATAATGATGGCAGTTGGAAGATTAACATTTGTTGGATCCTTGCCTTTTCCTCTTAGCCCCTTCCCCCCTTCATTTACCCTCCTTCGTTTTCCTTTCTAGTTTTATCCCCTTGACTTCTTGTTGTTCTTGTTCCCTTTTCTATTGATTTACAGTAATTTTGTTGTTGGTTTTTTTTTTCTTTTTTCTTTTTTTTTACTCTTTACCTCTATTTTTTCCTATTTTATTCATATTTTTTATTGGTTCCTATAATAATATTCTTTTTAGGTTTATTTTTATATTTTAATAAGAGGATAATATAGCTTAATGTAATATTTATTTATTAGGTTTAATTTTTAAATATAGATTCTAGTTATATTCCTTTCATTAAATTTTTAATTAATTACATTCGTATTGAATAAATAAAGTTTTTAAACAATTTAACTAAGTAGACATTAGTAGACATTAATATTTAACCCTAATTAGTAGACATTTATATTTAACCCTAATTATAACTTATATTCAAGTAAAAATGAATATATTTAATAAACATTGGTATTTTAATTTATCCCATGATAAATTTATATAATTTATTCTTAAATTAAAAATTGGATATAATATATTTTTACATATATGTAAATAAACTTAATAAACAAATTAACTAATTGATTATTTAATTAATAAACTTTGATTCATATAGTAGTATAAGTTTATTTGTAGTCTTTTAAATTAATAAGGAAGAACTTATAATGTCCCTTAACAATTATTTAGGGTATATATTTAGTTTTAAATAAAATAACTAATTCTAACAATTAACTAATTATTTAATGAATTAATTATTTATCAACTTTTCCTACAATTCTTGGTCCAAACAGTTGTAGCTGAGGTCCAATCCATTGTAGTCATTTCATTTGGTCAAAAGTAGTTGTTTCTTTCTGGTCGTTTGAATGACCGGTCTCTCTATTTAACTTGTTGTCATGATCTGGTTCTTCATCTTCACCTGACAATGAACCACACTTTTTAGTTCGAAACGGATCGACAAATGAATTTTGATGTGATTATCGCTGAAAAACATGTCTCAAACACTTGATATGGATCACAGAAGCCTTAATTCAATAATTTACATCTGTACACGGAAAGGCCACTGCGACTAAAGCTCATCATTTTGAACTACACGCTTGCAAGTTTCTAAGTTGAAGTCAAATATGGAATTCCTTTAGAGATGTACTCTGTCATTCCGGTTTTTGCCCATATTAATAATTCCTAGGAACCAAAATATGGAATTCCTTTAGAGATGTACTCTGTCATTCCGGTTTTCGCCCAGATTAATAATTCCTAGGAACCATCGTGTCTTTTTGAAGGCCAGTTTAACCCTGCTGAGATCTGAGATTTGCAGGGTTATAAAAGTTCTCGAGGATTCTCGTCTTCTTCTCTCTTTACATCTGGAACTTTTTGGCTTAATTTCTGCTTCCCTGTGGGCAAAGATCGATGCTTGTTCAGCTCTTAAATCTCAGAGGATGGAAGATATGTGGAGGCAGAAGCAATCTTCAAATTTTCTCAAGTTATCTGAAAGATCCTCTCGGCTCAATGATCTTTCTATCTCCTTCGGTCATTCTTTCAAGAGACAGGTATCGGTTGGTCAAATTGCCACTCTTCGGTCTTGGTTATGGTTGGCCTCGCACTGACTGTACGCCTGCGATTAGTGATATCTCGACGGGTTCGGGTGGAGAGGTTAACTCACCAGAGTTCTTACCTCCGGTCTCCAGTCGTTCGCTGTCAGTTCCACTGCTTTCCAGCGTGGAGCTTGATATGCATTGCGATGATTTGGATGCCCCGTGCTCGATCCCTCCTGGTTCGGTTGATATCAGTTCCATTGACGTGATGACTGGTTCATTTGGGCCTGATTCTGCTCCTGTGGTAGACATCCATCCCCGCGGAGTCCTTTCTAGTTTGAACGCAACCGCAGGTTCTGTCGTCCCTGTGTTAATTGATGCTGCAGAATTACCTTCACCTTCCTCGGTTGACTGGCCTCCCTACTCCCTAACAGATCCGGGCCTTCCCTCCTACAATGGCGTCGGGTCTGATCCTTCCCACGCGCGTGGGGATTCCGGTGGTTTTCATTCGGTGGACAGAAACCAAGCTAAGCCTACGCTGACATGCCCAGCCGTTTATAATAGGTTAATTAATTTAGGAACTAGGTTATTAGGTTATGAGGATAATAGCATTGCAAATAACGCTCCTTTGAACTTTGGTAATTGCAATATGAAATTCAATAATAATAATAACGTTATTAGTAATAATAATATCAATAAAAAATTTAAATATATGTTAATATTAGTAAAAAATATAATATAAAATACTACAATAATAATAAAAATAAAATTAATATTAGTAATAATGGAAAATATAATAATAGTAATGACCATAATAATAATAATAATAAATATAAAAATAATAATAACAATAATAATAATAATAATAATAATAATCTTTCTCATAGAAATAAGGTAGTCAATCTTTCTAGTTTTTCCTTTCCTCCTTTTGTTTATAGTCTCTTTAATAAGGGATTAAATTTTGCCCTTCTCCTAGAAAAATCCATGTGAAAGACATTATGTGTGATGTGGAGTTTGGGACTAGGGGCTTACCTGATAATATTAAAAACACAATAAGGCAAGATTGTGTTGTAATCCTCAGGAAGGCAAAGCCCCATAGGAACAATATTTGCACGGATGAATTTGATGCCCTCAGATCCTTGAACCTTAACCATGACATTGTCGTTCTTAAAACCAAAAAAGGTGGGGCTTCTGTTATCCTTGACAAAGAGGATTATCGCAGGAATATGTTGGATCACTTGTGTAATAGTGGTAGCTACAAAAATATTAATAAAAATCCCCTGAAAAGGATCTCTAGAACAGTTGCTCTATCTATTAAGTCTAGTAGCACTGTGGGCACGCTTTGCCATAAGCTTATTGAGAGTAGCCCCATCACTCTGAGGATCTATGATCTTCCAAAGATCCACAAGGAAGGGGCCCCCCTAAGACCTATGGTCAACAACATAGGAGGGCCAACCTACCTCCTATCCAAATTCCTTGCCTTGAAGCTTAAACCCCTTGTTGGCCTTACAAAGTCATTTGTCAAAGACTCTTATGTTTGTCGATGAGTTAAAGGGCATAAAGTTTGACCCTGAGGATATTCTTGTTAGTTTTGATGTAGTCTCCCTTTACACTTGCATCTCTATTAAGGAAGCTATTGAGGTCATCAATCGCCTCACTGATCCCGATACTGCTCGTTTAGTAGAGATTTGTCTTACTTCTACTTTTTTTTGCTTTGAAGGAGAATTCTATGAGCAAACCTGCGGGGTTGCCATGGGCTCCCCCTGTCCCCTGTTGTTGCTAATCTTTTTATGGAAGACTTTGAATCCAAGGCTTTGGCCTCAGCCCGTCTCCTGCCTAAGCTTTGGAAAAGGTTTGTGGATGACACTTGTGTCATCTGGTCTCATGGCCAAGAAGAGTTAGATCAATTTTTTCAGCATCTCAACAATCAATCTTCCTCCATAAAGTTTACTATGGAACAGGAAGTTGATGGGTGCCTACCTTTCCTTGATGTTCTTATTTTGAAAAAGGATGACGGTTCTTTCTCCCACCAGGTGTTTCAGAAAGAAACTCATACTGAGTAATATCTTCATGCCAACTCTTACCATTTCCCTGCTCAAAAGTTGGGTGTTCTCAACACGCTTGCCACTCAAGTGTTGAGAATATCTAATGAAAGGAAACTTGATAAGGAGAAAGCCTACCTCCTTGATGTTTTTGTTAATAATGGATATAGTAGGCACCAAGGTTGGAAAGCTTTCCTTCAAGCTAGCAAAGGTCCCAAGTCTAAGAAAAACCCTAAAGACCGAATCTCAGGGGTGCATCTCACTTTCATCCAGGGGACCACTGACAATATCGCGAGGCTTCTTAGGAAGCATAATGTTCCCTCTACCTTCAAACCCCTTAACACTATTCGTAACTCTCTTAGATCTGTAAAAGACCATATTGACCCCAAGGACATGAAAGGTGTTTATGTTATTCCTTGTTCTTGTGGAACCCACTATGTTGTTGAAATTAGGCGATCTATTAATCATAGGATTCATGAGCACGTAGTTGACATCAAGCATGGGAGGACCTGGTATTTACCTGTGGATGAACACGCAGAGAAGTCTAAGCATCATATATGTGTTGAGGAGGCCCATGTTATTGCCAAGATTGCTTCTTTCCATCACCATAAGTTTAGGGAAGCCATAGAAATCGAAAGGAGGCCAAGCAATATTAAAAGGGATGTTGAATGGGAGATTAGCAATTGTTGGATCCCTGCCCTTTCCTCTTAGCCCTCTCCCTTTCCCCTGCCCCCCTCATTTACCTCCCTTCGTTTTCCTTTCTAGTTGTATTCCCTTGACTTCTGGTTGTTATTGTTCCCTTTTCTATTGATTTACAGTTGTTGTTGTTGTTGTTGGTTTTTTTTGTACACTTTACCTCTATTTTTTCCTATTTTAATAATATTTTCTATTTGTTCCTATAATAATATTCTTTTTAGGTTTATTTTTGTATTTTAATAAGAGGATAATATAGCTTAATATAATATTTATTTATTAGGTTTAATTTTTAAATATAAGTTCTTGCTATATTCCTTTCATTGAATTTTTAATTAGTTACATTCTTATTAAATAAATAAAATTTTTAAACAATTTGACTAAGTCGAAACTAGTAGACATTAATATTTAACCCTAATTAGTAAACATTTATACTTAACCCTAATTATAACTTATATTCAAGTAAAATATATATATATAATAAACATTGGTATTTTAATTTATCCCATGATAAATTTATATTATTTATTTTTAAATTAAAATTTGGATACACTATATATATATATATATATATATATAGATAAACAAATTAATTAATTGATTATTTAATTAATAAACTTTGATTCATATGGTAGTATAAGTTTATTTGTAGTATTTTAAATTAACAAGGAAGAACTTATAATGTCCTTTAACAATTATTTAAGATATATATTTAGTTTTAAATAAAATAACTAATTCTAACAAATTAAAATAATTATTTATCAACATTTCTCCCAATTTTTTATCCAATCAGTTGTAGTTGAGGTCCAGTCCATTGTAGCCATTTCATTTGGTCAAAAGTAGTTGTTTCTTTCTAGTCATTTGAATGACCGGTCTCTCTATTTAACTTGTTACCATGATCTGGGTCTTCATCTTATCCTGATAATGAACCACACTCACTAGTTCAAAAGGCGTCGACAAATAAATTTTAATGTGATTATCGCAAAAAAACATGTCTTAAAAACTTGATATAAATTACAAAAACTTTAATTCAATAAAAACATTTAATGTCAAAGCTCAAAAATTTAAAACTAAAATAATTTTCTAGTTAACATAAAACTAATATAAATATATCACTTTTAAATATTATAAAAATAATTCATTTATTATCCACATATATAAATATTAATCACAATCATTTTTTATGATTTAAATACTATCCTAAATAATATATGATAAACCATACAATTAACTAATATTTATACTTAATAATCTACTTCATACTAATAATCAAGTTGTATCTCAGACTTTAAAGTGTAAAACTTTTTGATGTTTAAATATACCTCTCAATATAAATGAAAGAGCATTCAATTTTACCATAATGAAAAGATGGTTGCAAATATATCTCAATATAAATGAAAGAACATTGAATTTTGTCATGATAAATATAATATTAAATATTTTTACTATGATTTTTAGGTCAATTGAAAACTGCGAATCCGATGGAGTATAATTCCACCCTGAAGAACATTCGATTGTGATGAACAAAAATTATTGTCAACCATTACTTTTGCATAAAAGTGAAGGGTTTGTATGGGTTCGTAGTAGTAACTCCACGGTGGTTTTCATACGACCCATCCACACCTTCACCATTCTGTCTAGGCTTCCATTGTAAACCATAAACGAATTGTCGTGGAGATCTAAGGTAGTGACAGGCGCATTTCACTGGACCGTTGTGCCCCTCTATCACTGCAATCCAACATATATTTGGTGTAGCCCCTTTCCCTTTCCCATATTGAGGAAATTGCATGAGTAGAAGTTGGTGATGACATTGTTGGGGATTGAACTCGGTCACATTGAGTGATATTGCAATAGGGTGTGATGTTGGTGTTGGTGTTAGAGAGAGGGTAAGCCCATCAATATAATGATTAAAATGAAGCTTATAAATGTGTTTAATCCAACGATCGCAACCTTTTTAAACACATTATTGCGGAAATTTCTTGTGCAACTTTTCAATTTGAAATCTGGGATGTGGAGGAAGCATTTGAAATCTTTGGCACCTCATTGAATGTGTGTAAGTGCATGTTTAATCCAACTACTAGCGTCCGGATGAGCCATTTGATGATAGGACAGAAGGGAGGCCTGAGATTTTTGGTAGCTAGTCGTCGGAAAGGTTGCTTGCCCATAGCATGGCATGGGGTTGTATAGCCATTGCGTACGTTTGTTTCTCTTAAGGTGCATTAATGAACCAATAGCTCAGGAAATATTGGTTGTAGGGTTGGAATTTGGATTACTCCTTACCCATCATGCAATTTTTTTTTACGTTTTACGTTTTTATGTTTCCCTTCAAGAAATGTTATGTTTAAAATTTTTCCCTTCAAGAGTGATGTTTTGATAATAAATTAACCCTTCACTAATAAAGGTTTCATTAAAAACACAAATCTATCATAAGAAAAAAAAATGACCATAACACATAAATGACTTATTGAATTCTCAATTTTGGTTTGAAATTATATGGAACACTCACAATAAAATATCCATAACTCTAAAATCAAATGTCCTTCACTCATACATGCCATAGCATTTGTATATATGAGATATTACTAAGCAAATGTTATGGGATGTAAAGATGACCAACAAAGTAAAATATAAGATGGACTATCCTCTGTGTCCTCTCCACTATCATAATCACATGGAATCGATGTGCGGCTCCACCATCGAGAGTTTGTAGTCAAGAAAGTAAAATGTATTAAAAGTGTTTTAGTATTTTATAAGTGCAGTAGATGTCGTTTCTCATCAGCCATATCTTTCAAAGCTTTTAAGCAATATGTTCAGACACTCGATATCTGATGTAGATTGTAGTCGAAGCAACACTTTCATTGTTCCACAAATGACATTGTGACATAGGATAACTTTCAGAAGTGAGTGGTGAGTCAGTGATACTGTGAGAGGCCTCTGGCCCAAACAATCCAATAAATGTGGGTGGCCAATACACTTAGGCAGAGCTAGTGGCAACAAGCAAGATTGTGGTCCAAATTTATTATGAAAAGGAAGAAGTTTTGTTCTTTCAGCTACGTAGGTTCGATGATGCACTAACACACTCATGGATTGATCGTTTGTTTCATTCAAGTAGGAATTTTAACGATGTTTGCATAAGAGATAGTTGCATATTCATTGGATTTCAAGGAAACTATTTGGAATTGGATTCTAATCCAACTTACCCTGATCAAATGAACGAATTCTGAGTTATCGAACAACATTCCTTCTAAGGAGTATAAAATATATATGTTTTATTCCCCTTGTCCCTTCTAGGTGACACCTATGGGAATTCAATCATATTAAGATTGACCATCCGAAGAGATCTCATCATGAACAAAACATTTCAAACCAAGCCAAATTTGTTATGTTGTGGGTATATATATATATATATATATATATGAATGTCATTATTTGATATAAAATCTCTATTAAACTATATGCTTATTGATCACTTAATTTTGTAGACTTATATTTAAGGAGACTAGGTAAGAACCTTTGTTGAATGGTTTCAGATCCATTTTCTGTGGTTGTGTGTCCTTAGGCTATAGGTGCTTTTGTCCAAGTTGTAAATATCTTAGTTCCTACTTTATTAAAAATATGTTTTTCTTTCTATGTGTGTGCATATTCGAATTCACTCAGGATCTCTTCAATTAGCATGGTCCATTCACATCCACCTCAAGCTACATCAACAAGAAAGAAAATGAATCAAAGGTGAAAAAGGACCTAAATAGATTTACCCATGGAAAATTGAATGCTTGCAATATTAATGGCACAAAAGAAAATAGAGAAAGACTAAGAATGTGAAGCCTAGGAATAAAAATACGCAAAATTGTTATCTATAAGTTTATAGTTTCTATTTGTAATAATTCCTAAAGCATAAAAGAGCCAAACAAATGTCATTTTTAGATGGTTTTTTCAAGAAACGTTTCCAAGATAAGATATCTACATTATTATCATGTTTACAATTGTGTTCTTCAACACCATTTCTACATTTATTAATTTTAATAAAAAAATAAACAGTTTGATGTTTTAGATTCGTTTCATTGAGATGGTCAAATTACACAATTAATCAATTAGAATTTGGTTTACTTGAATGCTTAACCCACTTAATGTATTACAAGTATGTGTTTAAGTAACACACCTTGTTGGTGATGGATAGAGTAAAACATAAATGACACTAATAGTTAAATATATGCACACTTATTACAAATTTTATAAAAGAATTGTGTTTATAAAGTATGTCTTAAAATTGATTTTGTTTGGCTAAGAGTTTGATTTCATGGAATGTAAGGAAATAGGTTAATAGCCCAAGACTCAGAGACTTTTGGTAAGAGTGAAAGCCAGACTTAGACTACTAGTAGGGTAATTCCAGGGCGTGGTTTTTCTTGAATAAGCATGATGAGTCAACCTGCATTATGGATAGGTGTCAGTGATGATTGTCCCCAATGTGAGTTTCACAACTGAATTATAATCATTTTTCCCAATATGTTAAAAAAAATAGAGAAAAAATATTAAAATATTATAGAGGGCAATTTACAAAATATATTTCAAGTATATTTTTAACTAAACATCATAAAAAAACACTAATTTTTTTATTAAAATTGTATTTATCCAATTTTAATTGTTTAAGATTAGAGAGATTTTTAGACATACTAAATTGATTTATACATTAAAAAGGGTGATTTAATCCACACAAATCTACAATTTCTTTAAAAGATACTATACTTAATTCCAATCCCAAAAACAAAAACAAAAAATAGTTAATAATAACCAAGCTTTGAAGAGCCCGATGGTCATGAATAATATATTTCAGCAACTCTGGTTGAAGCCACAATCACGGAGTTTATGGTCTACACGAATTTTAATTTGAGCCAACCGTTTATGTAAAATAAAGTCAAGAAAACTACGTCCTCTAATTCTTTCAATCCCTCAAAATCATCATCCGAAAGAACTTGGGTTTTTCTTATCTAACCACTTTTCAAACCCTTATTTACAAATTAACACAGCCTCAACAATTTACAACTCTACAAATATTATGGTTAGAACCGTAAGACTATAATAACCAGGAGATCCTAAAATTATGAAGATAAAATTATAGTGCAAGCAAATTGTTCGAATTTTAAACTTTAATAGCCAAGAGATCCTATAATTATGAAGATAAAATTACAATGCAAGCAAACTGTTTGAATTTCAAAATTAAATGTTGTAGAAGCACTTTGTTCAAATTCCAAAGTTTTGTAGTAAACATTTTCAGATTTTGAAATTGTACCAGGCAGGGATTCAGAATTAAAGTTTATTTGTTGATAAGATCATTAGGGGAGGGACGCCATTACCTGTGCGCCCTCCCCTCCACCTTAGCTACCGGTACGTGGATCCCACAGGCACTCGTACGACACCTGCCCAACGTGTTGTGCCACGTGTTGTGGTGGGTGTCAAGGTTTATAACCCTGATTTTAACCCTTCCCGCCTCCTGCTTCCGCCTATTTGCCGCGATGTCTGCTCTGCTCTGTGTATTTCTGTTCGGGTCCGATGTTTGGGCGAATCACTCTGCTGACAATGGCACGAGACAGGTCCATTTCCTATGAGGCTTGTCCGCCATTGTTGGTCTGCTAACCCTACTTAACTGCTTGCACACGCTCGTTATCTGTACAGGGTTTCTGTTGTTCTTGTTTCATTCTGTCTGCCAATCTTGTTCGTTCTGGACCATCGAGGGTTTGCACATACCTTGGTGATTGTTTCATTCGCGTGGCCTGTTGTTTGGGAAGGAGCCAGTGCCAATCTCTAGCCAGTTCGAGGTTACAAGTAAATTTACAGGCTTTTAATGATTTTTGTTTCACGTTGTCTCCAATATTTATGCCATTGCCTAATTTCCTGTTTTTCCATGTTTTCCAAGTTGGTTGCAGGTCTGGCGAGCTCTAGAGAACGTTTGGCCAACTCTGGAGAAGGTTTCAACATGAAAGACGCTTGGACATGGCTTCTATGTCAATCCGGTAGGAAAAATCCTACCAGCGATTGCCACTATGTTTTTCAACACCTCACCTTCCTATTGGAAATTTTGTTATTTTTTCTCTTGGAGTTTTAGTCGCTTTGCGTTCGGTCAGTCTCTCATTGCATTTCATAGGGTTTTGCAGGTTTAGGGTTTTGAGGATTTTTCAGGTTTAGGGTTTTGTGTGTCTTTAGGGTTTTGTGTGCATTGGCTTTCCCGCTTCGTAAGTCCTCAGTCTTTACTCCAAATTTCATAAACTATTTTCTTATTGTAACTATCATTCTGCTATGCAATTGATTCATTATGGCCTCTGTATTTATCCTATCTTAGCTTAAACAATAGGGTGTGTAAATTTATTCATTTCGAATAGAATTTGTCCGGATGCAACTTTATCATGTTTAGGTGAACTGGGTTTTGCACTGATTCATATTCTGTTGGATATTTTTGTTGCTTATGCCTAATGTGAATGTACGAGTTTTGATGTTTATGCTATACATTGGATTTAACTGGTAATGTGTTCCTAGATAGATTGACTTATAAGTTGTGTTGGTGGAAAATTGTTAATTGAGTTCTAGTATGGTTACATCATTTATAGTTTTCTTTAGGTCATCATGTGTTGCCTAAGTCAGTTATAATTTGATTTGTATTTGGTATATTTTAATGAACCACAAAGTTATATGGAAGCATGGCCTGTGTATTTATCCTATTTTATCTTAAACAATAGGGTGTGTAAATTTATTCATTTCGGATGGGATTTGTTCGAATGCAACTTTATCATGTTTGGGTGAATTGGGTTTTGCACTGATTCATATTCTGTTGGATATTTTTGTTGCTTATGCCGAATGTGAATGTACGAGTTTGATGTTTATGGTATACATTGGATTTAATTGGTAGTGTGTTCCCAGATAGATTGATTTATAAGTTGTGTTGGTGGAAGATTGTTAATTAAGTTCTGGTATGGTTACATCGTTTATAGTTTTCTTTAGGCCATCATGTGTTGCTTGAGTTAGTTATAATTTAATTTGTATTTGGTATATTTTAATGAACCACAAAGTTATTGGCAACAATTGTAACAAGTAAAAACATTTTCTTAAGGCATTTAAATGTGGATATTTGAGCATGTTAAAGAGTAACAATGAGATCAATTCCAAAACTTGAAATTGGATAGTTGGAAGTGTCAAGTATAGAGATTGACCATGTGTTGGAGGCATGCTCTTGAAAGTAAACTAACAAGCTAGCCAAACTTTTTCCTTCCACAAATATAGGGTACCATCCAAGGGATCAATATGATTGACAACAAAAAGGTGGCTAAGTACATTGGAACTAAGCAAAAAGGAGTAGCAGGAGTAGCTATGGTGAAGTAGAATCTGTCCTCCAAGCCAAGGCAAAACCAACAGTTCTCACAAATAAAGCATTGTGAAATTTTTAATGGGTTTGAACTTGCAAGCAACACACTCATTAGATTGATTATGCTTACACAATTGTGTTTATGCATCTCAATCAGATCGTTGTTACATGATGTGGTAGAGAACGCGCTTGCAGCAAACTACCTTTAGCCATAGAACACTATCCATCCTAACCTTGGGGAGTTCATTCTGGTGATCTCTCGCCATCTTAGATGCCATTAAATAGATTGGTGTGGATTTGCTTTCTTTTTATGGTTAGAAATGTTGGGGTATGTAGGGTTTATGGTGCCAATTATTTCCAATGACAGTGTATGCATGGATGTATAGAGGGCCATTTTGGCCCCTCTTATGGACAATATTATAATGAACACTTGTTCATTTTTTCTCATGTTCACTATTGGAGCCATTTCCTGTGGCTCTGCGTTTTTGTCTGCAGGGGATGAATGTTGACCATTTCCTGTGTATTGCTATTTCAGTGGCTCTGAATCTTTGTTCTTTTACACTTTTGGTCTATGCTCTCAGTAACAAATGACCAATTTAATTGAAAATTTGAGTTGAATTTTCATCAAGGAGGTAGTCCATTCAGGATTTTATACTTGTTGTGTTTTGTTAGGTCTGTTAGTTTTAATTGTTTCTAGTAGATTTGGATTTTCAGATGCTATGTATATTTTCTGTGGTAATTTTGCATTCAAATATTTTGATTTCTTTTACTGGTACTTCTGGTATTGATTAATTTTTTCAGTGATTTTACTATATTTTAAATAATGAAGTTGATTGACTTGTTTCAGATTTTTGCTCACCAAAAATCAAGGCTTTTTTGTGTGTACTATTTGGAAAGATGCAAGATTTTTCCAGAGGAAAAAACTGTAATTTTCATTCATTTGTAACGGTTCAAAGTTACTTTCTGTAGACACATTTCTGTTGTGTTTTCTTGATGTTTACGATTATCAGTTCAGTGATCTTTTTTCATAGCTTCCAGAGAGGATTTTTATACAATGTTCAGCCAAAAAAGACAAGCAGTGAATAGACTCCTTTCATAATGTTCTGTGCAACCAGAAAACATATGGAGAGTTCAAAATGTATAGTAGAAAATTAAAGGGATGCAAGTAGTCAATTATATTCCTTCCCGTGCAAGGAAATCCATGAAATGTTTTATGTTTTAATTATAGGCATTATGTGCATTATGTGTTGTTTCATCAAGAAGTATTGCTACAATCTCATGAAATGTAAACTAAAAATGTTGTCATTGTTTCACTTGTGTAAACCATTTGGTGTGTAGATGCATAACAGAAAATCCCATTTGCATTCTCAGGTAAGATTTCTACATTATAATAGACTATAGATGTTCCTTCTAAAATGGATTTTAGTTACAATGCCACACACAATATGAAATAAAACAACCTAGGTTGTAAGAGAAAATGTTTATGTGACAAGAAAAATATATAATCCATCCAAAATCCGCATCATAATGTGGTTACAACCTAAAACATATGACACCCCTATTCTTTATGGCCCTGAGAATCTTGAGTGCCAAAACTCCCTGAGTTACCTTCTTGAGCCAGGTAGGTTGGCCTACCTAAAAAGGGTTGATTAGGAAATGGTTGATTGCTGCCATATGATTGAGTCCAATTTGCAGCTTCCAACCATGGAGGTATTGAGTACCCATACCTCACATTTGCACTATTGACCCCTGCATTAAGTGGAGGTGTGTAATGAGCATACATAGAATTGACACCTCCTCTGGTAGGAATAAGGCAAGTGGGTAAACCCTCAATTTGATAGTGAGGCACTTGAATGTTTATGAGATCTTGGAATAATGGTGTATTATCTGCAATGGAGTCCAATGAGTTTGAAATAATCCTGGTTTCATCAACTATGCTTGCATCATTATCAACCATATTGATCATCCCTTGTTCCTTTTCAAGCATTTGTTGTGTCTTTCTTGATTCCTTTTCTTGTCTTGCCATTTGTTTTTGTTGGTCCTTAACTTGCCTTGCTTTATCTCTTTCAAGCCTTTCATCTGCTCGACGTTGTGCTGCAACAATCCTTGCTGCCTTCTTCTCCTTGACTAGATCCTTCTTTTTCTGTTTTAATTCTTGCATTTCAAATTTATTTTTTTCAGACTCAACTAACAGGTTTATATAGTCCTCTGAGGTGAGTAACTGTGAGCTTCGGCCCAAACGAAGACTACCTGGTGTACCTTGCTTTTTTTTCATTGATACTCTCTCTACTGGTAGCTTTAGGAACTGGCCAAGTACCTTCTCCACCCTTCCCACCTGCATGTCATTGCTTGGTACTTCCCTTTCAGTATCTGATGGAACTGATTGAGCTATATCATTATCTTCATTTGATGCCTCATTATGTGCTTCATCTTCTTCCATTGATCTGTTGTCCACAAAAAATGAACAATTTCATTGTTCAATTCTATTGGTTGTGAGGGAATGTTCATACTTTGTTCATTGGTTTTTGAGACACTATGTGCATTCATATTAATCATTGCTTTTGCTAGCCATGATGGTGGGTTTACTTGGCTTGGCAATGTCAATTGGTCATTGTCAACTGCATGTTCAACAATGTCGTTAACAATATCAACAGCATGAGTTTCATGTTCTTGAGTTGGTGGAACGGTCTCCATGTTACTGCAAATTTTTTCATGGTTATACTGTGTTTCACATACAGTTTCATCATCTTCATCATATAAGTGTCCTTGAGAGAGGGAAATCATATTACCAGCTACAACCAAATCATCTTGGTCATCTACTTCTTGCACTTCAACACCTGTTTGGGCATTCCCTTCTTCCTGACCATCCACATGAAACGCCTGACTACAACCAGTATCATGCATAAGAGCATCATAGTGCAATGGCCAGATTCCTCTCCTCCTAAAGCCAACCTTGATATTTGATGGTGTCAGAGCCCTTTTAAAAGCTTTACTTGCAAGCTCTGCTAGCTCGAACCTTTTCACCTCAACCCCTATATTCTTTGCCATCCATGCAGCAAGCTCCGACCTAGAATAGTTCTTGAAAGGGCCAAACACACTAACATCAAGGGGTTGCAGTCTGTGAGTGGTATGAGTGGGCAATGTCAACAGGTCAATGCCTAAATTGTTTACTTCCTCAATTGTTTGTACAGCCATGTGGCTCCCATGGCCATCTAATATCAATAGGTGTCTTTTATTAAGTGAGACGCCACCTGGTACCGATGCAGCAAAGTGAAAAAGCCAACTTAAAAACAGTGCTTTAGTCATCTATGCATGGGGATGTGCAGCCATGCATGCACCTAGTTCATAGTTATGTATATAGTTTTTCTGTTGATTTTTAACTTTGAATAGATAAAATCCTGGGATTGAAGTACCAATTGCATTGACACGACATAAAATAGTTATCCACTCCGTACTCTTAGGCAAAATATTTGGCACATTTCAGTTCCCTCTCTTGGCAATTACCCGCATGCCACAATTCCTCCCTACCTGTAAACCTGTTTCATCACAGTTCCATATATGGTCTGATCCATAAGAATGTTTATCGTAAGCACTAGAAAGTGTGTCATAGAACTTATGCACAACTGCAGGGTGCAAATTTAATGTTCTGTCTCTGTCAAGGCCCTAAGCAGTACGCAATACAAGTTTTGGATGCCTTTTTTTAAACCCAAACCACCATGATTTACTAGGAAACCCATCTTTGAATGGGGTTGGCCTCCCTTGATAGATTTGAGCAACTATGGATTTGAGTTGTATCAACTCTAGCCCATGTCCCAATTGGGTCATCTCTTTACACCAGTCAACCACATAGGCCTCCTCCTCCTCAGTCATAATTGTAAGAGGCCCTCTACATTTTGTATGATCCAGTCCATTTATCCAATATTGTATTGATGAGGGAGGAATACCATGTTTTTTTGCAGATGTCTGAACTAAGTATCCATTAAACTCTATGTCGCCAATTGCAACTAACATTTCTTCTTTTTTCCATCCTCTTATAGCACTGACCTTTTTAGTTGAACCTGCCCCTTGGACTATTGTTGACGGTGGTTATGTGGCTGATGTTGTGATAACATCAGCTTCAGTCGCATGGTCATCCTCAACAACGTTTCTTGGGGCATTGTTGACATTGACATCACATGTCCTGTCCTCATCAGACGATGTGCATCGCAACTGCGCACCCCTTGTCACTCTCCTGCCACTTCTCCTAGTACGAGCAACATAACTACCTTTTGCCATAGATGCAACAAGCTGTAAAATTATTGCATGCATTTAGATAAGAATATTTGTAAATTATGCTTTCATACAAGGCAAAAATACTTATGCTTTATTACAGGAAATTATCAACATGTATGTTAGTATCCTTGAAAAATCAAATATAAAGAATATTTTTTTTGTATGTCTTCAAAATTATCAGTGATTGTTGTTTTGATAACTTGTCTTTACACTTAAAATACCATGACTGTATTGATTGGTTTTGTTATGCATTTCCCAACAGTGTCTCTTGTTCGGTTTGACTACTTAAAATATTGTTTTGTTGTTTTGATAACTTGTCTTTACATTTAAGATACCATGAGAAGATATGGTAGTCACTGTTGTTTGAATTAATTTGTTTAGACTCCTGTTTTTTATCACAATTTAATTCATTCACGGCCCCCGCTGTCTCACCAAGTGGACTTGCATAATGCCTTCTAGGTCTGTTCTAGGTCTGTTCTTCGGTAATGAGGGTGAAATTAGATATAAATATAGAATGTTGTTTGGTAGAGGGCGCATGCATGTGTCACCTTCAGTGAACTAGAGTATTGCTTTTGTAGGTCTTTAGATCAGCCTCCCATTCAGTTAAACATCTAGTTAAGTTCTAAGTTCAATTTAGTTCTAGTTCCTCCCATTACAACCTATCCCTCTTAACATTCATTATCTATTTTTTTCTTTAAGGATGCACTTCTCTAGAAATGGATCTTTGGCTATCAAGGAGTTATCATTGGCCAAACCAAGCATGGTATTTAATTTGACCAAGGTTCCAACTTGAGACCCCCTGAAGCACTCTTGATCACAACTTGGCACCACAACAAATTTTTTCCTCATGTCACTTACAGTTGAAGTTTCTAGTCATGTAAACATTCATTTCAGCTACAACTCTTATTTGTATCTTGTCTACATATATAAGAGAGGCCATGCCTTTTTTTAAATTAGGAAAGCATATTATCAATTTGTAAAGTTTTGAGTAATTATTGACCTCATATATCAAATTAAATAAAGTGAATAGGAGTAATGAGGGTGCAGTTGGATAGAAATATAGGCTGATGTTTGCTAGAGGGTGCATGCATGTGTCACCTTCAGTGAACTAGAGTGTTGCTTTTGTAGGTCTTTAGATCAGCCTCCCATTCAGTTAAACATCTAGTTAAGTTCTAAGTTCAATTCAGTTCTAGTTCCTCCCACTAGTTCTAGTTCATCAGAACTCGCATCATAAGATCCTTGTTGAATAACATGTAAAATATGGACATGTATTCAACCCATTCAATCTAGTTCATAAATTTTCATTAAATGGCTAACTAGCCTCAGTTCCTGTTGCCATTTCTTATTTTCAACGTTGATCATCCTTTTCTTGTTTAAGAACACATTTAGACTTTAGCATAATAGGAAAGAAAGCTATCTATAGCAGGTGGTTCTAGGGTATAGAAAGTGATTGGTCAACGAGTTTACTAAGAATCAACTTTTTTGGTTCTATGTTTGCTTTTCTTCAATTCTTCAAAAATCTTCCTTGCCACATGTAGCTTTTGCCACATTTGCAATAGTTTGAGGTTGGTTGTGCCTTCTTTGTGGTCCTTCATTCTGATAGGTTTCCCCTTGTGTACAACAACCTTCCAATAGGGCCCTTCCATTGCTTCTTGTTCATTTGTTTATGTTATTTTCTTCCTTTTACATTGTTTTGTTTGCTTTCTGATCATATTTCAAGAATTATCTAAACCCCCATTTCCTTTTCTCCTTTCAAATTTTTCTTCACTTTATTTTGCAGGTCTTGTTTATGCTACCATTAGTCTTGATGATGTTTATTGGTGGCCTCATACAAGGTTTTCGGTTCCAACACCCAAAGTTGTATTGCAATAGTTAACCACTAATTAAGAAACTCATCTGAAGCTTCTAATCTATTTTACAGCCAACATAAGGACAATAAATATATGCTTATCTTCCAATTGTGTTAGCCTCTCTCATAAAACAATAATAAATCCAAAATAAATAAATAAATTAAATATTCCAAGTTAGGAATTTGTGCCTAACTCTTGGGTTGTTCCTCTAAGATAGGAGTTAGTTTAGGTAACTCCTATATTGGTGTGTGTCTTGTGAGAAATTATCTCAACCAAAGGAGAAATTATCTCAACCAAAGGTGTCTAAGATAGCACGCACTATCTTGAGACACTGTCTCTCATCTATTTATTTGTAACACTATATTCAATTTTTTGAATGAATGAGAATGAGTGAGAATACCTGAAGAAGCATGAGGCTTTAGCCTTTTTCCGCCAATATTTTGTCTCTAATTTTTATGTGTGTTTTTCTGTAGTCTGTTTGAGTTAATTTCATTTTCAATATGTAGTATCGGAGCCACCAAGGTTCAGATCAGTTTATTTTCTTATTGCTTAAGGACTGGTCGAAATTCGCCATCATTGGGCAATTGCATGAGTAGTTGCGTGATTGGAAGAAGTGACCATTGTGGGTTTGTCGCAGGACTGGCAAACAAATACTATAGATGCTGTGCTATATCAGTGAGTCACTAGTGTGTTAAAAAAAAAAAAGTTTTTGAGAAGTTTTGTTGTTCACCGCCGAGTTACCTTGGCTCTCTAGTGAGAGAAACGATCATGTGAAATATGTCTTACTAAATGGTTGAGCGCAGCATTGGTGTCAATGCAGTTTGTGGCAATAAATGTTGTCTCTGCCTATATTTTTTAGCAAAGCTGGTTGGCTAAAATCTGGACACAACTCTGGCGATATTTCAACAATTTCAATATTAAGCAAGAGCTGCAGACCATTATGTATCGCCTACTTATTCAATGCTGTCAAGTGAAAATTTGTGCGTGGAAGAAGCTTGGAACATGGTGACCTGTGTGAAGGAATTGGAGCTTGGATCATGGCACAAATAGAACAAAGTCAACAATTGAAGTTATTCTCAAATCGTTTTATTGAATTGCTTTAAATATGTGTTCAGGATTTTACAGATGAGGTTTGGTGAATTTTTCTTTTCTCTTTGGCCTGGTTTGACACTGCTTTCAAGGTTTATGACAGCTGAAGGTTTTCCGCTGGGGTTTTATAGCGATTTTCTGTTGAGTTATGATTCTCAATACATAACGCCTAACAAATGACAAGCTTCGATGACCGCAACAATAATCCAGGCCAACTCTGCTCTGGTTGTTGCAACTGACTCTGTATTCATGCTGATTTGAATGATCCCCAACCTGGCATCCCTATTGTTGTTCATGCAGTTGTTTTTGTTGTTGCTCCCCTTGCTGCAGATGTTCCCCATCTTGTTGTTCGTGTTTCTGTTGCTGCCTCTGATTTTCATCATGTTGTTGAGAAGTAAACGGCTGCCAATGTGCACCAGATAAATTTGAACCTGCAAGTGCTCCTTTGGATAATTCTCCGTCGTTGTTGCCGTGCGACTCGGACACCGAAGCTGACGCCGAGACTAAACTTACAGTCGATATTCCCTTGATGTCTCTGTTTAGGGCAGTGTTGAATGCTTCCACAGCTTCACCCGAATGCATATGCTCATCCTCCTTTTCTGCCTAGGGCTCAATGGAACGAGTTCAACTCCCAAGGGAGCCCACATCTTGGAGGAACTAGCCAAAAAGGAAGAGTCCACTTTGTAAAGCCGTGGAGGAGCCAACAAAACCGTCATTCCACTCACAGGTCAACAAATGATTAATTCATATTACTTACTTTTCCGAAATCACTTAAATGAAATCTTCACGTTACTTTTTATAAATCACTTTTGTAAAGTGATCTGAAAGTTTTATTAAATTGTTTTGTAAAGGTTTTTTTAATGTGGTCATAAAGTTAATAAAGGATAATGTATGTAATATATAATTTTTGGGAGTGATAAGTGAGTGGGGGTAATAAGTGAATTTGTTTTGGGAGAAATAAGGTGAGCTTTATAAAAATATTTTTTAAAGCTTTGTAATGGAGTGATAAGGTGAGCTTTTTAAAAGTATTTTTTAAAGCTTTGTCATGGAGTAATAAGGGTGATGTTTTGAAATCTTTGGAGTGATAAAATTTTTAAGTGGAAGGCTCATTGGTGTAGGAGGTTGAGTCAGGTTTTTGAACGCAATTTCTTCCAAAATTTGTGAGTGTCAAATTTTCATTATTTGAGAAAGCTTCCATGGCAATGTTGTAAAAGATGAGAGGTTGATGATCTCAATACTCAATAAAGACATATTATTTGTGGTGATTGTGTCCAAGATCCGCCCGAAATTGAATAAGGGGATCTTAGGTACACCATGTGTATTTGTGATGGTGAGTGTTTTTATGGCTTCATGTAGTTGCTTATGATTTGTGTCTAGTTTTGACACATAAATGATCTCATTTAACACACATAAAGTTCAATGCAAGCAAGCACAACACTTGTCACAAAATAGCTTCAAGGAAGGATAATTAAGCTCAACACATGCATTTGTGTCACTACAGCAAATAATCAAAGTTTTCAACATCGGCATTCTACCTCAACAAACAGAATCACTCAATACAATCAAGTTCATGAATCTGCAAACTCCAACATTTCAAAGCAAAGTCTACATCAACATTATTGAAATTGTAATCAAACTCAAATTACATTGAATTGTAAGGGTGCATTCTCGGTTGAAACCGACACCCAAGTCTTGAATTGAGTCAAATTAAATTCATTGTAGTGAGTCATTGAAATCATTGTAAGCTTTTTTGGGTGCATTTTCGACAGTGTTCGACACCCTTCCTTTAAAGCACAATCAAGTGATTCCATGAGTTTTAACTCCAAATGAAACACACAACAAGTTCACATCTCCTGCAAGCGAGCGTGAGTATTCATTCAAGCAATTTGCCTCAAAACAGTAAAAAGTTCAAATCTTCAAGTGAGTTAGAGTGAAGTTCATTGCAGCAACCATCAAAGCAACCAAGCAAGTTCCACTCTAACACCAATCAAGCAAGTTGAGATCGACATCAAGCGAGCGTGGCTATTCATTCAAGTGAATGTGAAGTCATCAAGTAAGGCAAGTGAGCGTTCACACAAACGCGATCATCATCAAGCGAGCGTGAATTCCAGAGTTTAAGCAAGAAAGTTCTACAACTCTAGCAAGTGTTCTCAGCAAGTACAATAAGCAACAAATCAAGTAAGCGTGCCATTCAAGTCCCATAGCAAGCGAGCCTATCATTCAAGTAACAAAATCAAGTGAAACAGTTCAAAGCATGACATCTACGACAAGAGAGCCTGACTTCAAGTGAGCAA
Source organism: Pinus tabuliformis (assembly GCA_031772625.1). NCBI lineage: Eukaryota > Viridiplantae > Streptophyta > Pinopsida > Pinales > Pinaceae > Pinus > Pinus tabuliformis. Next base: position 1,560,089,946 of record CM062818.1, on the reverse strand, counting down.
GTTCAGATGGCGCAACATATTCAATGGTTAAACATTCTTCATAGTTTGATCATCTCCAGTGATGAAGACATGGTGCACATCAGCAAAGAAACTCTTGTTGATCTTTCACGACATCTACAACAAACACATGAAACCATTGAATTTCTTCAACTAGAGTCGCAACTACAAAGAGATGAGCTGCAACAAAAGAGTGCTTCTTCTAAGTCATTCAACCATACAAATGAAGATAAAGATGTTGATTCCAAATCACTCATCCAAACAACTTCAAGTGTCGAAGTTGTTCATGATCAAATTCAAAGTTCTTCCAAACCCATCATCAAGCCCTGGGAAGAGATTCAAAATAACAAGAATCGACGAGGCTTCAGATATGTCTCTGATGACACCAACTTACATATCCCAGATTATTACAAGCCAATTAAGTTTGTGAGTGCAGGATTTCTTGAACAACTCACCTCAGTAGGTTCTGAGAAAATTGCAGACAAACAGAATTGCATGCAACCTGAAGTTAATGTCCAACCGAAATGTTCTCATTGTCAAAGAACCGGTCATATGGAAGATCAGTGTTTTGATCTCCATCCTTGTTGCCATTGTGGCAAGCCCAATCATTCCTCAGAAAAATGTAGCAACCAACAAAAATCATCCAGATTGAAGATACATTATGAATGGATCGATCCTTGGGAATGGTCATCCACAGTCAAACGATTATCTCAGTTCTACAACCGACTACAATCACACATAGTACAGCCAACAGTGAACCGATGATGGTACTCTCATGCAATTGAACGAGGGAGTACAACATTGAAACTCTCCTACACCTGAAGGGGAGGAGTTCAGATATAATTTGGAGAAGATTGTCTCTCCTTTCAGCTGACAAAGGGGGGAAAATGTCAATGAAATTGACAAGTGGTTGTCAGACTGAAAGTCTCGACAACATCAGCGAAGCAGCCAGTGGGCATCTTCATTAGCCAATGGGCATTTGTCATCAGTGAGCATCAGCAAATTCGCCAGTGGGCGATCGACAGCCAAAGCAGCAGTGAGTAGCTTTCATCATAGCAAAAGCAACATTGAGTTGTTTTTCGACATCTTCAGCTAGTGGGCAATCATCATCAGCACATACGCCAGTGGGCGTTCATCAAATTGTGTCAGTGGACACTGGATGTTGTTTTCAAACAAAGGACAGTTGGATCCTTTTGCGGCTTGGCATGTGATGGAGTTGTCAAGCAACATTCAGAGATGAATCAGGCATGCAGCTAATTCATGTTCTCTTCAAATTTGATTTTTTTCCAGCATCCAGTTTTGGCGGTTTTTTTCAGGCAATATTTTTGAGGATCAACATGAGAACTTGGAAGATGGTTCCTTGTTCTTATTTTGGATTTATCATTGAAGGGGGGAATGTTAGCCTCTCTCATAAAACAATAATAAATCCAAAATAAATAAATAAATTAAATATTCCAAGTTAGGAATTTGTGCCTAACTCTTGGGTTGTTCCTCTAAGATAGGAGTTAGTTTAGGTAACTCCTATATTGGTGTGTGTCTGGTGAGAAATTATCTCAACCAAAGGTGTCTAAGATAGCACGCACTATCTTGAGACACTGTCTCTCATCTATTTATTTGTAACACTATATTCAATTTTTTGAATGAATGAGAATGAGTGAGAATACCTGAAGAAGCATGAGGCTTCAGCCTTTTTCCGGAAATATTTTGTCTCTGATTTTTATGTGTGTTTTTCTGTAGTCTATTTGAGTTAATTTCATTTTCAATAAATTGAACCATAGTTTTTGTTTCTTATTATAAAATTTCATTAAGCTTTTGTTAAAAATGATTCTCAGAAAGAAATTGCCTTCTGAAATTATGGGTAAATAGATTTCAATTGAGTTGATCATCATGTTCCTACATATCTTTTCATGATGTCTTATGATACGTTGCTATTTTAGCCTTCATGACACTAGTGAAATGTCCAAGCAACCAAACTTCTACTACAATACCTAAGGTGCTACGGTCATTAAAAGTTGGGGGCTTTTCAAGTTATGGTGATTTTCAACTTCCTCTCTATATGTAGATGAGGTGAACCACATGCTCATATTTTCTTAATGGTTCTTTCATGTACATTTTTGTGCTTACATTGACTCCAGGAAGGATGATAGCTCTTAGTCCAATCTTCACGTTGATGTCGGTGAATATTTTGCCAGCATACTTAGATTTTGCTGCGTTTTGTTTGAATCCCTATGATCATTCTTTATCAGACTCTCATTTTGTCTTAATCCCTTCAATATGTTATGTTACTTATGTGGTTCTTCAGGGTTTTTTTGTCCAAATCCCCATTTAACATGTTCCTCTTTTTTCACTCAACTTTTTATTGTTGCATGTTGCTTTTGTAATTTAAACACGAGATTCTTGATGTGCTCAAGGCATCAAGTGGCACCCTATTTCTCTTCATCTACTAACTAGAGTTGTTCCCTTTATTAATGGGTCTCATCTACCAATTCTTTGTTCTTATCTACCAACTTTAAACTATTAATATAGTCCCATTAGCTTTCTATAGTGTTAGTCTTTAATATTTATCTATCCTTTAACATAAGCATTGTGGACCTAAGAGAGAACTCAGAATAATCTAGTCTGGTGTGTTAATTCATAAATCATATAAAAAATGCTAAATTTCAAATGTTAATTTCACAAAGATGCATGGCAGTTCTAATTTCATTTATGCTATGTACTATGATATTTGGAGTGGTATCCTATAAACTCATTTTTTACATTCAGTAGAGATAGAAATGTATTTGAAACTTTGTCTCTAGGTTTGTTTGTTCATTGTGGATAGGATATCTAAATTGTTCATATATGAATGAGAAGCCTTTACCTAGGTAATGGGTCCAAACGTCTCAATGACATTAAAGGCTTTTTTTGTCCAAATCCCCATTCAACATGTTCCTCTCTTTTCACTCAACTTTTTACTGTTGCATGTTGATTCTATATTTAAACATGAGATTCTTGATGTGCTAAAGGCACCAAGCGACACCCTGTTTCTCTTCATGTATTGACTAGAGTCGTTTTCTTCATTAATTTGTCTCATCTACCAGTTTTTTTTTTTTTTTTTAATTTACCAACTTGATACTATTAATATCATCCCATTAGATTTCTATACTGTTAGTCTTTATCCATCCCTTAAAATAATCATTATGGACCTAAGAGAGAATACCCTACACTATGTGTTGATTTTCATGAAATTGAAACTGTAAGAACTGAAACTGAACCTGTAAGAACTGACACTGTAAGAACTGTGAGAAATGAAAATAGAACTGTAAGAAAAATGTATTGTAATTGATATAACTAACCTGGATATACTAGCAATTGTTCTGTGATTTTTTGTCTTCAAGGTTGGTGAATAGTTTGAAAGCATAACATGCAAATTCAACAGTGGTTGAACTTATTTTATAGTTTTTGGCACTTGAATTTAATTGGTGGTAAGGATGGACATGGATTGCAATGGCTTCATTTTAAATGTGTGATCTGGATTTAATTTGATGTGATCCAATGGTTGGGAATTTGTTATTTGTTAATCCATGTGCTTTGATTTGTTTTAATGAGAAATAGAATGGGTTGGGTGTCATTTATTGAAGTTATTGGGTTGGGTGTCATTTATTGAACAAAGTGGGTTTAAATGTTATTGGGTTGGGTGTCATTTATGGAACATAGGGGGTTTGAATGTTGAACAACACAACAGTTATGGCTGACATACATTCACTTTTATTATGTGCAGGTATGGATATTTATTTGGGATACAAAGCTTCAGTTTTGATGAGTGGGGGTTAAAGAAGAACTACAGAAGCTACTAGATGTTGGGTTTATTTATCCAATATCGGATAGTCAATGGGTATCCCAACTGGTCATTATTCCAAAGAAAAATGGATAGTGACGAATTTGTGTTGATTATAGGGAATTTAATAAAGCAACTCAAAAACACCACTTTTCCTTGCCCTTTATTGACCAAGTCCTTGATACATTAGCAGAGAAGAAGTTCTTCTCCTTTCTGAACAGATTTAGTGGATATAACCGGATCCAGATAGCTCCTGAGGATCAGGATAAAACTACTTTTACTTGCTACCTTTCAACGGGCAGTACTTAGATTTTTTTTCTGATCTAGTTAATGACAGTGTTGAGATCTACATGGATGACTTCACCCCATATGGGGATTCTTTCGAAGAAGGTATGGAAAACTTAGAGAAAGTACTTAAACGATGCAAACAGACACATGTTTCTCTTAGTACAATAAAATTCCATATGATGATGGAAGAAGGAATAATTTTGGGACACCTGCTTTCAGCTGCAGGAATACGAGTTGATCCTGCCAAGGTAGAGGTAATCTTAAATTTTCCTACACCAAAGAAACTAAAGGCGATACATAGCCTTATTGGTTATTCTAGCTATTATAGATGTTTTATAAAAAAAAGTTCTAAGATAGCATTTCCACTTTTCCAATTATTACCTAAAGATGTAGAATTTGTGTGGACAAATGCATGTGAAGCAGCTTTCTTGGAAATCAAAGAACTAGTCTGTAAAGCTCTGATATTACGTGGTCCTGACTGGAAACTCCCATTTCATATCTCCACAGATGATTCTCATACAGCAGTAGGGGCAATCTTGGGACAACAAGAGGACAAGAAACCATATGTGATTTAATATTTCGGCAAGAACCCGACTTCTGTTGAACTAAACTAAACGGTAACCGAAAAAAGAGTTTTTGGCTATTATTTATGCCATTAATAAATTATGTTACATGGTATCCCATTTTCGTGCACACTTATCACTCAGCCATCAGGTATGTGATGAATAAACACATAACTCCTAATCGAATTACAAAATGGTTGTTATTGATACAAGAGTTTGATATTACCATTTTAGATAAACCAGGGAAAGATAATGTAGTAGTAGATTTCCTGTCTAGGTTGAATACTAATGAGGATAGTTTTCTAGATGAACATCTCTTTGCAATTTCTACTCACACACTGTGGTATGCAGATATTGCTAACTATCTTGCTACAGGAAAATTACCTTATCATTTCCATACAAGGATTAACGAAAATTCATCCATCATAGTGCATGTTACTCATGAATAGAGGGATACCTCTTCTATATAGGACCTTATCTACAAATCTGGCATTGTGTAGGTGAGGATTACATCTATGCGGAGAGAATTTTATGGACAAGCAGACAGGTCATAAGGTGTTGCAGATGGGATATTATTGGCCCTCTATTTTTTGTGATGCAAGGAATAATGTTCGAGGGTACAATAGTAACCAGTGGATGGGTCAGCCTAGTCGATCAGATGAGATGTCATTATAGCCTCAATTAGTTCTTGAGCCCTTTGAGAAATGGCTAACGATTTCGTTGGGTCGTTCAATCCTCATTCACCTCAGAAATTTCACATTTTGGTCTGCATATATTACATGACAAAGTGGGTAGAAGCCAAAGTTGTCGCAAAAGCCACAAAACATGTTGTCTCAAACCTTTTATTTGAAGAAATTTTCACTCAGTACGGAGCTCCTAGAGAGATAGTTTCATATAGAATGGTGCAATTCACATCACATCTAATAGCAGTGCTCATGAAGAAGTATGGAATCAAACGCAGGGTGACATCTCCATATCATCCTCAAGCGAATGGTCAAGTTAAGAGCACAAATAAGGTACTGGAGAATATCCTCACAAAGACTATAGTGAACCATCGCCGAAATTGGAATGAAAAACTTCCTGAAGCATGTTGGGCGTATAGAACGAAATGGCAGAATACAACAGGACTTTCACCATACAATCTTGTCTATGGGAAATCCCCCTTGTTTCTGGTGGAATTCGAAATTAAGACATTGAGGACAGCTCTTGAAGTAGGTTTGGGTCTTCCAGCAGCCAAAAAACATCAACTGGAACAACTAAATAAGTTAGATGAAATTTGTTTGATAGCTATATAGAATATTGTTGCAATCCAGCAACAGCAAACCAAGTGGCATGACAAATTCATCAAGAAAAAGGTGTTTCAAAAGGGTGATTGGGTGTTACTCTATGACTCTCGATTCAAGGACTTTAAGGGAAAGCTCTACTCTAGATGGATGGGACCGTATGAAGTTGGCACAATGTTTGATAATGGGACTGTTAAACTTGTAAAAATTGATGAGGTACATACTCCTTTGATTGTAAACGGACATCACCTCAGATTGTACCACCCTCCAGCTTCTACGAACTCCTTTATTAAGCATTTCTATGATAACTCTGGTTTTGAAATTGTTTGTGCATAAAACTCTTCCTCTACACCTTTGATTTAAAATATATATAATAATGTGTTGTTACTACTCTATAAGTACTTGTTTTCTTGCAGGTGTTGTTTGTTGAAGAATCTAGGGCAATTAGGTGTAGTGTGATTCTTCTCGACTAGATAACAATTTGTGAAGTATTTTTACTTTTCTTGTTAGCTTAAATTTCTTCTTATTATTAATGCATTTGTGTGTACTTCATCAAACCGCTACCAAAACCATAAGAACAAGAACACAAGATGTTGGCTCTCTGCCACGGCCAAAACCTCTCTTCCCTTGAGAGGAAAATCCTTTAGTAATTTTCTCTTATTGAAGCTTCTTATTGATCAATTCCAAACCCTAGACCCTTGACAAGAATATCCTCCAAGCACAAGGCAAATCCTTCCTCCTTCCTGCACATTGTTTTCTAGCACTTCGTCCTCCTTCTTCCTTCTTCAACTGGAGATAAACCTTGTTTATGTAAGCTCTAGAAGATATACTTGTCTTTTATACTTAGTGAGATCCTTCACCTATGGAAACACCTTTCTTTTTATTGACTAGCCAAGTTTCTTCTTAATGTGTAGTTGTGGGCTTGCTATGACAGTACAACAGCCCTAGTTTCTCGCACGTGTGGATGGTTTCCTTGAATATTTGGCTTCTTCTATCTTCACTTGGGAGAGCCTCTTCTTCGCTGAAGTGGGAGGACTTATAGGCCTAAGTTACTAGCCCAAACAATGAGAGATATGAAACTGATATGGTGTTTTTGATATGACCGCAAAGAGGCCTATTTTTCTCACACATGTTACTATGTTTGACCCTTAGAAAAAGTCTTGTCTTCTCCTTCTTCACTACACTGGAGACTCCTTATGCTTGCCTTCTTTCACTCTTTTCTCAACTTCTCTTGCTCGTTTATTTCAGAGGTGAGTGTGTTGTCTTTAGTGGAGTGGAAAACCTCTATATATAGAGGATTGTCCATCCTTTAAGCCAACTTGAGGCCGACTTGAGGACAATAGGTCAACTTGTCTATTTCTTCATCATTTTGTTGCTTGAAGGATGTTGTTGCAAGGAGGAGACTTTGACTTTGCTTGGAGGTATTCCTTTTGACTCTAATACAATTATATGGTGTAACATGCCCTTAAGGTCTTCAACATTTTCTTTTGACTCCTTGACTCTCCTATAGCACTTAACATGTGCTAGACCTATTTCAATGAGCAAGAAACTCATTGACATATATTATAAAAATTATATTTCTTTACTTGAATAAGTACAAATATAAAAAGTACATCTATGAAGACCGAACCTAGTTACATTTCCTTCAACACTCCCTCTTAACTAGGGAGGTATTCATGCAACATTACAAGGTGTTTGGCTATTATCAATCTTGAAGAATTCACATAAGAGAAATCAGATTTTCAATCCATCTGTTATAGCATCATATCCATCAGCATTGTCACAGTGCAAGACCTTGACTAACAACTCCATCTCTTCATGAGATCATGAGCTACGATGTTGGTGAGACCAATGATTTATAGACACCTTCATTATTGCCTCCCTAGACTCCCGTTATTTCTTCCCAAGTGAAGACAAGAATTTTGTGTATATCTTGTGTCTATATTTCCATTCATGGCCTTCATGTAGACTTATGGTTGTTATTCTTGTCAAGTGCATGACCCATGAGATGGAAAAACACAAATGTCACTCCTTTGTAATCAGGGGTGATCCAAAACTCCATCTTGATTAGGGGCTTTTCAAAGCTCCCTCTTAACTAGGGACTCTTTCATTCATCAACGACTTCTTCTTCATGGGTCCTTTAGCTACTTGATCTCCTTTCTAGCTTGATGTCATGAAGTCTTTGTTCGAACTTCTTCTAGGTAGGGCACCATCCATTGATCACTTTCCTTCCTGGTTTTTCATGTCATTGCTTCCTTCGTGGAAAGTGTCTTTCTTGCCATACATTAGGTTTTCTTGTCATCTGGATACTCCTTTGTCATATGTCCATGCTTCGAAATACTCTTCCCATGGATGCTTCATTGTACTTGCTTGTTTACATGCTTCGACCTAGTATCCCATCATGACTTCATCCTGATATTGCTTCAATATTTCTTTTTCTTTTGTTGGATGGCTTCTTCATCATGACATATTTGTAGAGTAGAATTAGTTATCTGCATCTTTCATATCTCCAAGGCCTTCATAGGTGTCAAGGGTCCTTCCTTCCTTTATCAGAGTTGTCCTGCCTTCTTTCGGGAGATATCTTCAAAGTATCTTGTCAGATAATGATTCTCGGTGATCATAGTGTTCTTCACATGCTTGATCTCTTTCTTCATTCGCTTCTTCTTAGATAGATAGCTCAACCATCTTATGCTTCTTGTGAGAGAATTTCTTCATTGCTTGCTTCTTGTATTAGTTAGCATTTCTTCTTGATTCATAGTCAATAATCTTATACTCCTTATGTTAGCATATTCTTTTGTTGACCTTCATTGCATTGTAGTACATGTCTTCGAGCATGTCCTTGGTGAAAAATATTATTTCATGTTATAGAGCTATTCCCATGACTCAATAATATACAAATGATAACATGACTAAACTTTGATTCATACATACATCATCTTGATTCTCCTTTGATCATCTTAGCTTCATTTGGTTGTCCTTGGTGTGGCCTTTCTTGCTTCATCTTAGCTTTCATGCATATCATCCTTTTCTTGAATCCCATGAATGGGATTCCCGATGATACATTTGCTTTGGTTTGAACCTTCTTTTGAAGATTCCATTATAGGATCTTAAAGACCCTTTCCTTACAAATGTTTCTTTTCTTTTGATGATGGAGGTCTTCTAAGATTCTTAATCATGATCAATCTTCTTCTATCAAGGATGAGGTCCTATACTAGGTATGCTCCTTCTATATGAATATATTGAGCTATATCTACCATGATCCTATATTCTAGAAGATATATCTACCCATGCAGTTTTATTCTCATTATAAATGCTACATCTTCATGATTATCTAGAACTCTATGTACTTCTTGCTTCTAGATTCTAGAAGATGTTTCTAGTCATGCAATTTTATTTTATTCCTAAATGCTCCTATCCTACTAAAAACCTTGAAAGAAGACTTGAAATAAAGAGTTTGACCTAGTCATAGTAGAGATCCAGAGGATCTTCCTTCTTTTGCCTATTTTCTTCTTCTTTCACCTCTTGAGTTATGTGAGCTTCTTCCCTCTTTCTTTTGTTTTTTTGTCCTTCTTAAGCTTAGGACAATTCCTTTTGTAGTGTCGATATTCTTGGCATCCAAAACATTGGATTTTGGACATGTCTTTGTTGTTTGTTCTTCGTGGACCAAATTTGTCAAATTTTCCCTTTCTCTTGGCCATGGTAGAAAATGCTTTCTCCTTTGATCCCGCATCTTCCTTTGCTTTAAGTCTGGTTTCCTCTGTCCTGCATAGAGACCACATTTCTATGAGTGTCGTTGCTTCCTTTTTGGCATATATGCTTGATGTGAAGTTTCCCCAATCCTCAGGTAGAGCATTGAGTACTGCAGTTGTCATCTCTCTGTCAGACATGACTTCCCCAAGCTCTTGAAGTTGATCTCTCATTTCAGATATTTTCATGAAGTAGGGAGCTATTCCTTCCTTTTGTATCTTCATCTTGTACAGTTCATTCCTTAGAGATATTACTTCTCCATTTGTGGATACCGAGAAAAGTTCTACTAGCTTATCATAAATTTCTTTTGATGTTTCAAATTTGGAGACATAAGGAATGAGAGAGTCTTTGATTGATTCTATTAAAATCCTTTCTGCTCTTGTCTCATCCTTATTGTACTTAGATAAGGCTTGAGTTTTTTCCTTAGCTAGGATAGTGATATTCCCTTTGATATGTTCTAGAAGCTCATTCTTCTTGAGAAGTAGATCAGTCCTCTTCTTCCATGCAAGAAATTTATTGGTACCTACCAATTTGTTGCTTTCTTTGCAAAAAGACATTGATGTATATTCAAAAGGGGACATATACTTACTTGATAGATTTTTGATATGTAATGGATTTGCTTTCTCCTTGAAGACTTGATGGCTTGTTTTCCGAGGATCTTGATGTTCTTCAAGTTTCCTTCTCCAAGTGGACTTACTTGATGATGAGATTTTCTTGATAACTTGTAGCTTAATGTAGGTCCTGCTTCAATATTCTCTTCTTTGTAGGTGCCCTTATGTAAGGCTCTTCTTATTGCTATGTAGACTTCCTTGATGAATGATGGATTGGAGACCTTCTTGTCCTTTAAGTGTTTGAGACTTCTAGGCTTGATGCTTCAACCTTGTAGATTTCCTTCCTTGATAAGTGTTCTTGAGTTTCCCTTTCCTTGATGTGTCACCTTAACTCTGATACCATGTTGAAGAATATAGGGAAATCAGGTGTAGTATTATTCTTCTTGACTAGATAATAAGTTTTGAAGTCTTTTTACTTTTCTTTCTAGCTTAATATTCTTCTTCTTGTTAATGCATGTGCGTGTACTTCATCAAACTGCTACCAAAACCATAAGAACAAGAACACAAGATGTTGGCTCTGTACCAGGGCCAAAACCTCTCTTCTATTGAGAGGAAAACCCTTTAGTAAGTTTCTCTTATTGAAGCTTCTTATTTATCAATGCAAAACACTAGACCCTTGACAAGGATATCCTCCAAGCACAAGTCAAACCCTTCCTCCTTCATGCACTTTGTTTTCCGGCACTTCATCCTCCTTCTTCCAGCCCTTCATTCCCGAGCACTTCATCGTCCTTCTTCCTTCTTCAACTGGAGATAGACCTTGTTTTTGTAAGCTCTAGAAGATATACTTGTCTTTTATACTTATTGAGATCCTTCACCTATGGAGACACATTTCTTTTTCTTGACTAGCCAAGTTTCTTCTTAATGTGTAGTTGTGGGCTTGTTGTGACAGTACAACAGCCCTAGTTTCTCGCACATGTGGATGGTTTTCTTGAATATTTGTCTTCATCTATCTTTGCTTGGGAGAGCCTCTTCTTCGCTCTAGTGGGAGGCCTTATAGGCCTGAGTTACTAGCCCAAACAATGAGAGATATGAGACTGATATGATGTTGTTGATATGACCGTAGAGAGGCCCATTTTTCTCACATGCGTGACTGTATTTGACCCTTAGAACAACCCCTAAAACTTCGGTCTTGTCTTATACTAGAGGCTCCTTATGCTTAACTTCTTTCACTCTTTTCTCAACTTCTCTTGCTCACTGATTTCAAAGGTGAGTGTGTTGTCTTTGGAGGAGTGGACAACCTCTATATATAGAGGATTGTCCCTCCTTTAAGCTGACTTGAGGCCGACTTGAGGACTGTAGGATGACTTGTCTATTTCTTCATCATTTTGTTGCTTTAAGGATGTTGTTGCAAGGAGGAGACTTTGACTTAGCTCGGAGGTATTCATTTTGACTATAATACAATAATATGGTGTAACATGCCCTTAAGGTCTTCAACATTTTCTTTTGACTCCTTGACTCTCCTATAGCACTTAACATGTGCTAGACCTATTTCAATGAGCAAGAAACTCATTGACATATATTATAAAAATAATATTTCTTTTCTTGAATAAGTACAAATATCAAAAGTACATTTATGAAGACCGAACCTAGTTACATTTCCTTCAACATTGTTACTCTTTTGGTTTTGACACTTTGTCGATGTTGTTACTTCACTGGTTTTATTACTCCATCAATTTTGCTACTCCATTGATGTTGATACTTTGTTGATGTTGTTACTCCACTCGTGTTGTTACTCCATTGTTGTTGTTACTCCGTAGATGTTGTTACTTCGTCGATGTTGTTACTCAACCGATGTTTTTATGCGTTTGATGTTGTTACTTCGTCGATGTTATTACTCTGTCAATGTTGTTACTCTGTCGATGTTGTTACTCTGTCAGTTTTGTTACTCCGCCGATGTTGTTACTCCGACGATGTTGTTACTCCACCTATGTTGATACTCTGTCAAGGTAAGTTGCCAGGTACGTCCCCGACAAACTTCGTGGATTTGATTGGTATTTCACTTATGACATGACCAACCATGACCAAGGATGGTCATCCCTTAGTTGGGGGAGGTATCACATTTAATATTAAAGATATCATATTTAATAGCAATCATGTCATACCATCATTTCTATTAAACCTTGCGCCAACTCGTACATCCCACGATCATTACCACTGTGATTTGCATCAATCTGTGATCTCCACCATACCCTGCACACTTATCCATGCACATTGGAACTTGAATCATGTACGACATCATTAATTTGCGGTATTTTCCAATGCGTTGGAGTAATTACTATAATCATCATGGGTTTACCATTGGTTTTCCCATAACCTTTGTCTAGATTTCCTTGTCACCGCACCTTGTTACCACAATCCTTGTCACTGCAACTTTACCAGCTAACACCCCCCTCAATGGTTTTGGTTCTACTTCAAGAACTACTATAGAGAAACTGGCGGAATGGGTGGTCAAGGTATTAGGCATGAGCCGAAAGATACAGTGCAAGTCCGGCGTCATCCATATGTATGGCAAATTTTTCAGGATGTCGAATGGCGCATCTACTTTGGGAGGTTGTAGGGGTTTGACGAAGGCATTACTGTCAAGTTTACATTAAATTTGGAAGGGAATTATTCCAGAGTCCGTGGACTGGACATTCCTGTAACAGAAGATATTATCTTGATTGTCAGTGGATTATCGCAAGGAGGGAAGAAATGGTTTTCCCGAAAAACACCCTTGCCATAATTTTTGGAATTGTTCTTGCAGGGAGGAGAAACTGTGGTTCAGAAGGGAAGAGGATATGACTGAAAATATTTGCTGCATCCTTGGGTCGAGGTTGCATACTTCATCATGCGATACATTACCTGTGAATTTTAGCTCTCTATTATGTTTAAATACCATTTTAAGCTTCTTGCATGTCTTCAGTTCTATTAATTGCATTCTCTAGGAATTCCATTTTTCCTTTGGAACAATCCTCAATTAATGGCACAGTCTGTGTGTCGGTCGCACCAAACATTGGCATTCCTCACAATCCATGGGCTTTTTAGGTTGTTGGTGGTGCATGCCTTGTTACAGACCCCCCATGAATTGGCCACAATTCATTGAATTAGTAGAAGAAGAGCTTGCGGCTATGATGCCAACAAGGGTTGAGGAAGAATTGTTGGCAGAGGAAGGAGCCGCAGTCGACGTTGTTACACAAGAACCAATGCCAACTCCTGAACAAGTGGGGGAATTGGGTGAACAAGTGACAGAAGAAGCAAAGGAATAATTGTTGGCAGGTAAAGGAGCTGCAGTCAACGTTGTTACATAAGGACCATCATCAATTGTCAAACAATTCGGCGAGTTAGGGGAACAAGCAACGGAAGAAGCAGAGGAAGGAAGGGAGGAAGGAAGGACAAAATAACCAGTTGATATAGGGGATGGAGACAGAATTGGAGAAACTGAGGCAAAAGGCATTGGAAGAATGGAAATTGAGGAAGTTACCCCTCGTTCTCCGCTCCCCACTTCCCTGCCAAAAGGGGCAAGGAAATTCCACTCTCCTACCCGCACAGTAAGAGAAAGAATCTCTCCTCTGGTATTAAAGTTTGTAGGAGTAATTACAAGAGAAAGCATCATTTTTGACACTGTAACACAAGAACTAGTGTCAACCGCTGAGCCAATGGGAGAAGAAGTTATCCTTGACACTGATACAAAAGAACCAGTGTCGACCGCTGAGCCAATGGAAGAAGAGGCTACCCTTGGCATTGCTACACAAGAACCAATGTCGACTGGTGAAAAATTTGAAGAAATTATTGTCAACATTGTTACATAAGAACTAGTTTCGACTGGGGAGAAAATTGAAGAAATCATTGTCAACACTATTACACAATAACCAGTGTCAATTGGTGAACAATTTGAAGAAATTATTGTCAACATTGTTACATAAGAACTAGTGTCTACTAGGGAGCAAATTGAAGAAATTATTGTTGACATTGTTACACAAGAACCAATGTCGATTGGGGAGCAAATTGAAGAAATCATTGTCGACACTGTTACACAAGAACCAATGTCAACCAGTGAGAAAATTGAAGAAATCATTGTCGATACTGTTACACAAGAACAAGTGTCGACTGGTGAGCAAATTGAAGAAACTGTTGTTGACCCTGTTTCACTGTCACCTCCCGACAAGTTGGAAAGGGACATGGATGTTGGTACTGACCGCCAAGGCCCAGAATCAATACCTGAGAAAGTGGAAGGAGAAAACAGGGAAACAAAACGACCACAGGGAGAAAAAGTTGATGATACTACTCTTCAAGGACTTGCAGTGGCTCCTGAGCCATTTGGAGGAAATGTGGAGGTACCAGGACCTGCAGAAGAAGGCACTAGATCCGCCCCCTGAGTTCTTGAAAAAATGGAAGAAATAAAGGTAAAACAAGAACCAGTTGATGAGTTCGTTGACGCCAATCTGCCAAACCTAACTCCGATCGTGAGACCGATGGAGGAGGTCATTATTAAACAGGAATTCATTGAACAATGTGCAAAAAGGAAGGCCCACATCCAGGACTGGTATCGGTCACTGTTTAGGGAAAACATGTAATTAAAAATGGAAATTATCAAGTTGAGGAGACAAGTATTACACTTGAGGAGATGGGTGAGAAGAAAAAGGAGGAACGCCGATGAAGCAACCGCGACTCCCAGAGATGAAACAGATTCAGCAGCAGTACAGACTAAAGATAGGCCGATGACCTCGAAAGCCACACAGACTGAGTCATTTCTTCATTTGTTTGAGTCTCGGGAGTTTCTGCTCACCGCAGAGATTCGGAAAAGGAAAACCATTGTGTCTCGTCTTCAGTAGGGATCTATCTCTTTCAAGGATCACTGAGAAGAAGTGAAAGGAATTTGGGAACAAGCAGCAAGATTGGTGGCTGATCATGTCACCAAGATAGAGAAAGCTAAGCCGAAACAAGAAAAACAAAAGAAAAGGATTGAAGAATTACAAGGGCAAGTGCAGTTGTTGAAGGCTGAAAAGGATGAAATGTTTGCTCTAGCGCAGCAGGTAATGGTGTGATGACCTCCCACTAATAGCTATGCTTTGTTTCTTCACGAATAATATATGTTTTTATGTCTGGAAAGTACCCAGCAGGAAATTAGCCACGACATAGAAGATCCTATGCAGTTCATGAGGATCCTAAGAGCTCATAATCTATTGAACCAACACTTGATGTGCGAACTCTACATGCACAACTGCATCATGGAGAATGATCAATCGTTCATTCTAGTGCCACATGTGGGAGACGTTCAGCTGAGAGCATTTACTTCCTTCATGATTAATCAAGTTAAATGCAAGAAAGCCTTTGACATGTTCGAAGAGAATGAAGAAAATCAGCCACTTGTGATCAGAATGGAACATTGTCAGTCAGTGGATATTTATAGTCAGCATCACACATTTCTACAGCTGGAAGGACGAAAGGACTAGATGTTGACAATACATAAATAATGTGTTGACATGTGTACAAGGCAGATTCTTACTTATCAAGAGGAATCTCGGGACGTCTGTCAGAGACGATGGATGTTGTCATCATCAATAGTGAGAGTACGTGAACCTTTTAGGGCCCCTAATTTTTCTCGGGCTTTGGAGCGAATTCCACGATATATCGCATGCATCCAACATTGTGGGACCCAGTGGATAGGTTTGAGATTTCAGTTTCCCATTATTTGGTTTCCTTCTAAGCAGTACACACCAGCCTATGTGATAGCAGAAGACTAGTGGAAGGACATCATTTGTACCAATGGTTTCAAACTTCCCAGGACAAAAATGGTCGTGAAATACAACCTTGCACAGCTTCATACCAACCATAGTGGTTCCAACCTAGACATGTGCAGAAAACGAGCTACATGAGGACATGCAGAAAATCTAGTTGGGGGAAGATGTTGGTTACTGAATTTGCCTATGTTTTACATGCCTTTTTACCTCTTTCCTTCACCTATTTCATGTCCTTGCAAGGTTAATTTGTATCTCAAGCAACAAAGGTATATCTATTTTGTCATGTCTTTGTGAATTATTAATTGATGAAGCGTAGTCCTAGGGGAACATTGCTTATGTGACTTGCTAACCCAAGTTTCTTTGCATATTTGAAAGGATGATGATCAACAGACTACAATTTAGCATATGGTTACCGATGAGCTAGTAGCACTAATCTAAGGATGTTGGTTGTAACGATGATTCCACCAAAGAGAGTCTGTTGGACCAACGTATTTGTTATCTTCGTATTTTGTTTATGTCTCAATGATCGTTGTGTATTTGTAGGCAAACAACTGTCGTAATCCCTGGAAATTGTTGATATTATCTTTGTAATATTGAAATGTATAAGTAAGGTTACAGGGCTAGAAAAGTAACCACCGCTAGAGAGATACACGAGAGTTCTGAGAATGTAACAGTAGACTTATGTATTTTCATTTGATTAATGCAATCCTGATCTTCTGAGTATTAACTAGTCTTCAATCTTTTGCCACAACCCTGATCAGGGAGTTGGGCCCACTCTCTTGACGAGGTTTTATTGGATTAGTGGTGTGTGTAGATTTATTTATGTTATGATTATTTCCTTATCGTTGTAATGGTTCATTAAGTTTGTGTTGTTATGAATCCTAATTTGTTGTTACTCTGATTGTTATTATTGTTATTGCTTGTTGTTACACATTATTATATTATTGATTGAATGTTCAATGTTGGGTAGGGAAACTGTGGTCTGCATAGACCTTGCAAGGTAGCCTTGAATTAACCAGATGAACCCCACGTTGAAAATTAATGTGGGAAAAGGGTGAATTCTATAATTCATATCTGAACACCAACATAAAGATTCAATCACCTTTACAGCAAAATTTTTTCCCAAAATAATACAATCATCTAGTAGCCTCGATTCTTTCATCTTTGGACAAATTTTGAACCTCAATGGATGTAAATGTACCATACCTATGTTATATGCAAATTCAAGGGTTCATTTTTATGCTTTAACTAAAAAATAAGACCTGTGCACTGCATCTACACCAAAAATGCTTCCCAAAAATCATTTATGAAGCATGCTAATAGAAACATCTAAAGTAGTGTCAATAGATGTAATATCCACATGATCCTCTTCGAAATTTTGATTCAACTTATTTAATTCAACGAGCATGTCTGCAAGTAGATGGATGCAAAATTGTGCTTGAAATATTGTTGCAAACTCACACATTTTAACAAGTCTTTCGATGACCTTTCCTCTAGAGTCACCTAATTTGATGAATTTGTAAGACCGCTAACTTAGTGATTTGAAATGTATACATTAGTTCTCTCAATTTTCCATGTCTTTTAGTCTATTTCCAAAGCCATGAAAAAACTTTGTTTCCAAATTTGTTAATATATTTCAACTCTGGAAAATGGGATGAAGCCTCATTGGTTGTTAATGTGTCCCTATGAGCTATGCAATGGATAACTAATAAATGAGGAGCATACAAAGCTTAGAAGATAAACCTTCATGAATACCCCTCATGGACGATGCACCATCTAAACCAAAACTAGCAAACTTCATCAAATATAAATCCATTTATGCTAAAAGAGTTCTCACTAGATCATACATACATTGAGTTATTCCATCGTTTATTTGAAGCAAACATATCAACTTTATTAAACATTGACCTCTTCCTCCATTTGTAAAATATGTAATATAAACAATTAATTGATGTTCCATAATTTGATCAGTGCTTTCATCAACTAAAATTGAGTAAAATGGGCTATGTAAAATCTCCTCTTTTAGTTTGTTCCAATACACCTCTTTAGCAACTCGAAGAAACTCTTTTCTTGGTGTGGTATTTGTGTATGTAGAATATTCATCTGTTAGAAGCATGTATGATGCGCATTTATACCTATTCAAGTCACATATTGACTTATACATTTATAAAGATAAATCATGTATAGCAACAAAATACATGTTTTCAATCACTGATATAATTCTCTCATTCTCAACATCTATCATTAGTTCTACATGTTTAGTGATTGGAATATTGCTTCGTTTGTTTTTTCCCTCCAAAAGTTGTAAAAAACAATTATGAGCTTTTGATTTTGCATGGCCACTTAGACCATTAACTTGAAGAGTGGTAGTTCCCTCTTTTGCAAATGGAGTCACACTTTTAAATTCAACACATCAAGAACATTTTATCCTTTCATCACCATTACAATATTTTACAACATAAGCCCATGGGAATCGTGTACTTAATTTAAATTTGAATATTATTTTGTGTTTCTTTGATGTGTTTTCTCTTTCAACAAGCTCTAGAGTGTTTGATTCATCATATTCATGTAGATGAACATCAACTTCATTTTGAATATTACATGGTTGATTAGAATGTTGTGCAAGGCCAAATGATTCAACAATTGACAATTGTCTTTTATCCTTCTTAGGACGACCAATAGGAGACATTTTTCAAGATTTACACCTATTAAATAAATAAAAACAATAGAATAAGTAAATACATAAATTAAAAATCCCTTAGCAAGATTGAGATAGACAAAATTCAACCTTAGCAAGATGCCATAGGATTTGACTATAGATTTCTTGATAGGTTATTCATTGCTTTGTTGAATTATGTTTTGTAACATTCAAGGAAACATGTAGCTTTATGATAAAGAACAAACACTTCATGAAAAATGTTACTTGGATAAGAAATCCGTATGGATTTAAGCAACGAAGAAAAACAAGCAAGAGCTTTATGAGAGCGGTATAGTTGTGGACTCCAATACCCTGTGTATAATATAGACATTCTTTTCATAGTTGGTAGATTCATATAATTATGACAATAAAAAATTCCCCTGTTAACAATGTAGAAAAAAACTCCAACACCCATGCCTAGGATAGAAGGATGGCAAGCAGTTGCATTCATAGTATCTAGCCACACTGTTGATTTCCTGGGGTGTGGATTCTATGGTTCCCATGATACATTGTGTGACCAGGAAGGTTGGCATTACTTCAAGGAGTGTTGCATTAAAGAATCCATAGAATGAAAAACCAAATGCTAATGAAGATATGAGGAGGATAATGAAGAATACCTTATAGTCTAGCGTTGAACGATAACTTTCCTTCAGTGGATGATGGGTTGCAATTCAAATGAAAAAGGAAACAATGGATGCAGGGAAAGAGCATTCACTGATAATCGGGGAGGAGTGAGAGCACACACAATGGGTATTCAATGTGCTACACCGCCCTGTGCTAGGTGTGATAGTACCATGATTGTTGCACGTTACATCATGTTGGCGTAAGTTGGGGGCCTCAAAGAAATGTCCCCAAATCATGATATAACTATTAAATCATATGAGGTCATCTAGACTTTGACTAGTCCCATTTACGAAAGTGTCATTGGCTAACATAATTTATGTGCTAGTCCCAACTCGAAATTCTCATAAATTAAAAAATAATAAATAATAAATAAATAAAATAAAATATTGACAAATTATTAAAAATATTTCCCTTCTTTTAAAATATAAAAATTTAATCTAACTTTATAATTGACCACTAATTTTTATATTTTAAATTATTTTAAATTTTTACGGAGTAAATTTTTTAGCCCTTCTAGGAAGGGCAAGGAGCCCGAGGGATTCCTCGGAAAAGCTCAATTTTGATGGCTGATACGGACCATAAAGTTGAAATTAACAAAATAATATGATTAGCCATTAGAGGCTCACATGGCGTGAAATATACCTGTCCACTAAAACCGAACATCTCATTTAGAATTTCAACAGAAAACCAATAATACCTCGTAAACTACCATCTTGTTTAGTTTACAATGGTGTAAATTACAATAGATATTGGGGAATATGAGATTTTAATATTGTTATATATATATATAAATTTTAATTACAAGGTAAATTTTTTCGAAAGGATTTAGCACAAGTTTTGTGGCCTAGTTACTTTGGTTCAACCCAAAATGTTGACGAAGAGGATTAAAAAATTTTAAAATTGTAATTTTTTAAAGTGTAAATTTTTTGACGAAGAGGATTCAAAAATTTTAAATGTAATTTTTTGAAGTGTAAATTTAAAAGAATGCTCCATTCAACACATTTACAGACATCTAGTCAGATATTCATTTAGAAACAGTTACTTGGTCTATGAAGGTAATATTGGATGAGAAATCCTTTATCATTCAGGATTTCTCATTCCCTGGCGCTTAGTCACTTTTGGTCATCTCCAGATCTGCTTTTATTCCTCTTTTTGTATCTCCCTTCTTGTTTCTATCATCGTACTTGTATGGTATATAAAGGTTTCAACTATCTCTGGTATCATGGGTTCATATCTGAATCCGCATATGGATCATAAAAACTTGCATCTGTTTTATGTGATGTGATTTCTGCTCAGATCGTTTTATTCCCTCATGGAGGGTCACATCCTCTAGTTTTTTGTTACAGGTTAATATTTGTACTATCTGAAACGGTTATATAATCTCAATATAATACAATTATGCTTTTCCTCTCTGCAAAAAAAAATAATAATAAAATAAAAATACAAATAAATAAATATGTATTTTAAAAGATTGATTTTTTTAATATTTAGTAAATTTAAAATATATAAATTTTATATCTCATATATAAAATATTTTTACTTTTAATTTTATTAAAATTTTAATAATACATATAATTACTTATATATACCTTTCGCATTTTCTTTTACATATTTTGTAATTTTTTAATATTATATTCATAACTTTGATTTTATAAAAGTAAAGAGAAAAAAGTTTGTTAAAAGTATTAAGTTTTTATATTTTATTTATTAATTTTAAATATAGAGTTTTAAAATATAATAATTACAAATATGAAACATTATAAAATAGATCTTATCTGTAACTATTATTTAAATTTTTATGTATTATATATTTCTAATTATTTTTATTTATAGCTATATGATTCATTGTGTCGAGGTTCTCTACAGTGTAATATGAGATAAATGTAAGAAGATAAAATAATTGTGAAAGTAAAGAATTTTTAATTTACTTTCTGGTATGAAGAAAATATATAATTTCTTCTACCTGATGTGAAGTTGAAAGATATCATGTAAAAATAATATTATTGATATCATATGACGTGAAATTTTTTATATTTTTAATTGACATATTTTCTACTTCTTAATATAAGGGAGTATGTATTAACATTTTAATATGGAGAATGAATCATAAATAAAGTATTTTAATGTCAACTATTTATATATTATATAATACTAATAAAAATAAAAATAAAAATCTTAGAGTTAAAACATTTTATTAGAGTTTTTTCAAAGCCAACATATAACTATCTTAACTCTAGATCTATCAAGAGCTTAGATGAATCAAATCTCTCCCAATCTTTCCTCAAGTTGTATACTAATAAAAGAAAAAGAAAAAGTAATAATAATAATAATTTACATTTTGGGAGCTTTGATCCCTTTCAACAATTTGGAGTTAAGATGGATCTATGCTAGTCAATTAAATT
Source organism: Pinus tabuliformis (assembly GCA_031772625.1). Lineage (NCBI taxonomy): Eukaryota > Viridiplantae > Streptophyta > Pinopsida > Pinales > Pinaceae > Pinus > Pinus tabuliformis. Next base: position 1,560,068,196 of record CM062818.1, on the reverse strand, counting down.
CCTTAAATTTTTAGATCTAGAATTAAGATGGATCTATACTAATTAATTAAATTCACTATATTTTTATATATTTATTATGTTTATTAGTTATATACGTTGAAATATATATATATATATATATATATATATATATATATATATTAATAATAACAAAATTATATAAATTTATTATTTTTGTTATTTTTCACATTTTACTTTTTAATTGATTTTATCTTAGATTTATTCTTATTATTTCTTCATTTACTAATATTACATCATTTTTTTCATTCCTAATAAATTGTAAAGTACTTCTAAACTTAGTAATAAGAGAGAAATTTAAAATTATAAAAATAAATAATTAGAAATTATTAATTTACTTAAATGAAAAATAATAAGTCTATTCGGATAGATGGTGATCCCTTGCTTTTAAGGCATTCTTTGATGTGAAGATCAGGGGTTCTCAAGGCACTCCTTGATGTGAAGATGAGGGGTTCTCAAGGCACTAGTTGTTGTGAAGTCATAAGTTCAATTCCTTGCCTCGATAGAGGTGATATCTTAGACATGATGAAAATATAATCCCACCATACTTGAAAAAAATAAAAAGAAAATAAAATATTAATTATAAAAAATACATTACTTTTTAAATTATTTCCAATAATGAAATATATATATTATGATAATTTAAATTATTTCAAATAATGAAATATATATAGTTATGGTAATTATGAGGTTTCTTATCCTAAAATCTTTAAGCAACTCAATAGATATTAATATAGGAAACCCAAACGAAACATCAAAAAATAAAATACTAAGAGATTAAAGAAAGAGACCTCCGGCTGCAACATCACTAAGTGTGGTAGAGCCCTAGCCTTAACCCATCCGATATAGTTGTGAATTGGATTTATAATCCTCTTTTATTGTGCCGCATGCCTTCGAATACGGACCGGCGCTCACGTTTAATAAGGCGGCTCCTTGCGATTCGTGAAAAACGCCTTTTTCAGACTTCACATCTAATTCCCGACAGTCGCACATGTGACAGACTGTCAGACACAACCCAGCGGCGGCAGAACCTGATTAATCTTTTGTTATTCGATCCATTGACGGCGGCCATTAAATCGTCATGATTAATCCCTGCAAATTCTTCTTTAAATACGTGTCCAACTCTCCCTTTTTCTGCTGCATATCCATTCTGTAAATTGGGAGAAATTGTATTGCAATTTCCCTAGATGATTTTCACTTGGAATTAGAAATTTAGCAGAGATGAAGGCAGCGGTTCATATTACCAATATTTGGCTGCTCTGTGTTTTCTTGATTTTACAGCAAAACAATTGTGCAGCTGTACGCTCTTCTCTAGCGTTTCATACCAAAGGTTGTTTACTACCCCTCTTTGACATATTTGAATTCAGGCTCCCCAGTTGGGGGTATTTTGTCATATTATCAGCTATGCCTCAATCTTACAGTTGCTCCTTGCAGGTTTCTTTGTGCAGGCCCATGCTCATCTGGGTTCACAGAATTACGAGGCCGACAGAGATCAAGTATTTTCACTTGTTCCCATGTCCAGGGTTTTGTATTTTGGAGTCGATTTTAATTTTATTTAACTAGTTTTAAAATCAGATTTTGAGAATATTTTAGAATTTATTAGGTCAATTAATTGATTTTCAGTTACTTATAACATTTAGAGATATTTTCAGAATCTAGAACCCAAACAATCTAAATCTAAACAGTAAGCAATTGATCTTGATTTCGTTGCAATCCATTATATTTATTATGATCCATTAGATTCCAAAATATTCTTGAAATCTAATTTGAACTGAGTGCTTTAGAATCCAAACAATCTATATCTAAACAGCAGCAAGTAATTGATCTTAATCTCGTTGCAATCCATTATATTCATTATAATCTATTATATTTCAGAATATTCTTAAAATCTAATTTGAACTGAGTGCTCACCAGAGCAAAACTATTGATATTCTTGAAATCTAATTTAAACTGAATGCTCTAGAATCCAAACAATCTATATCTAAACAATCTACTTGATCTTAATCTCGTTGCAATCCATTATATTCATTATGATCTATTATATTCCAGAATATTCTTAAAATCTAATTTGAACTGAGTGCTCGCCAGAGCGAAACTATTGATCATTTACAACTAATGTTGCTGGGCGTTTCTTGACAGGACGAAGGAAAACAGGTTACAAAAGCCAACGAAAAGTTTCACGGCCGGAAATTGATGGAAATAGAGGCAAGAGAATTGATTTATCACGTTGATTATGAAGATCCAACAACCCACCCAGTTACTCCATCTGATGGCTCATCAACACCTTAATGGCCATCATTTTTCTGAACAATTTAGTGTCACATTAACATTCTGAGCGATATATTTCTATGTACCAGAATCGTCACCTCTTTATTTCCAATTAGAAGAAGGTTATGACACGTGATGTTTATGGTGTTCTTGGTTTTCTCTCCTTACCTTTGTAAATTCATTTCTTTGTCACCACAATGAAAATTTCTGACTATTTAAATCCAACGAAATTGCAAATTGATGGCGTGAAACATATATTATATAAATAGTGGTACTTGTATTAAAATATTTGTGTATGATTATGATATTTATTTATTGTATTCTCACAGAGCAAATGATATTGTTTTTTTATTTTGGTCAAACATATTTTGGATTCTGAAATTTTTTTTGAAAAGTAGTTTTTAAAATGGAAATTGTGTTTTTTTAATGGGTTGATAATTATTTTTATGTATTTTTAAATTGAATTATGAGATACAAAAATTATATTACAAAATAAAAAATTATTGACCAGGTGTAATACTTTTGTACAATAAATTATTAGATAGTTGTCCATTATTTTTTTATGTAAAAATGTCATGTAGTTAGCTATCCACCATAATTTAAGTATAATTTAAGTAAATATTTGCATAAAAAATAATGAGCAGCTATACAATGTGTTATGCAAAGAAATTTCTAATTACACTTTATTTTCACCATATACCTATTAGTTACAAAAAAATCAAAATATATTAAAACTCTTTCAAAATAAAATATTAATAATTATATTTTTTTATTTTATATTTTTTTTTCAGCATGAAAAAAGCGATATAGTTATACTATGTTTTATCCAACAACGAAATATACAGAATCTGTTCCAAAATGGAGAAGAGATGTTGTCAGATCTCCAGAAAGAAAAGGATATTTGTTACTTATGAGGAAAATATAGCACTATGGACGAAACTTCATATAGAAGTCCAAAAATATTTATTAATAAAATCTATTTATTATTAATTTAAATTTAAAATTTAATTTAATTTAATTTTTTTTAATTTTTTGCAATAAACAAGTTTGAATCATGTTTTGATAATAGAAATGAGTTAACACTATAAAAAACTTTTAAAATATCTTAGATTTTGAAATTTAATAGCTGCAGCAATTTAGATTTACAAAAATCCATATCAAATTTTATCAAAATCTTACCCAAATTTTTATAATTTTCAAAAAAAAAAAAAAAACCGCTACTACCGCTGTTATGGTTTATTGTTCTACGTCTCCAGTTGCATTTTAGTTTTTCCATGTACTTTGTGTCCCTTCTAGGATGGTTGATTTTGCGTTTGCTTCGAGTTTAGTTTTGTGTGATTTGTCGTCCGAGTCTTTCCAAGCATGGGTTTTAGAGCGTAGATAAAAGTAGTGATATATGTAATCTCTTTTCAACGATTGCACTGATTTTAATGTGTGTTTTTTATTATGGGGGGTGTTAGTATGTGTGTATGTCATATGCATATGGGGTAAGAATGTGTTGGTCAAGTGTTTGAGTTTTGTCAATATTTTAGGACATTCCGTAAGTGTGTATGTTGGTCATTTATATGGGTGTGGGGTTAGGTGTGAGTGTGTTAGTTAACTGCGTGTGTATTTTTTATTAAAAAATAGACAACTGTGTGAGTGTGTTAGTTAACTGTGTGCGCATTGATGCATTCATATTTAAATGATGTATTTATATATTTAAGTTTACTTATGTGTGGAGCTCTCATATATATATATACACAAGTGATGTATATATTTAAATAAAAGTGATATCTAACACATAAGTGATGGACACAACACATCAAAGATATAATTGTATATATTGTGTGTATGAGTGTGTTACAACACATCAAAAGATATAATTGTATATATTGTGTATATGAGTGTGTTGCTTATCACACATGGACATATATAAGTGATGCACATATTTAAATAAAAGAGATACCCAACATATAAGTGATGCAATCATAGAGACAACACATAAAAGACATAACTGCACATATTGTGCATATGCATATGGGTGTGTTCCTTATCTTTGTCATAAATGTGCACATTTATGTCTCTTCATTTGGTGAGTGCATCATGTATTTGAGTGTAATGGTTATATGGGTGTGTGGGTATTCGACAGGGGCATAAATCAATTGTGTTGTTTATGTTAGTGTATATTTATGTGTGTTGCTTATGTTAGCGTGAGTCTCTATGTGTTGCTTATATGGGTGTGTGGGTATTAGATAGGTCTTTATGTTAGCGTTAGCGTATATTTGTGTGTTTGTGTGTATGTTGCTTATATGTATGAGTGATTAGCTTATCTACATTTATTATGTACATGTAAGTGTTACTTATGTGTAAGTCTTCATTTATGTATTTAAGTGCAATGGTTATGTATGTTAATTATTTAAGTGGATTAGTTACATGGATTAGTTTTGAAATATATATATATATATATATATATATAGTAACATGATAAATAGCATTAATGTCATAATTGTCTTATAAAAATCAAGAGCTTTCCAATGGTGCATCATATGCCTCCAAAATAGAGTTCATATGTAAGAGTTATGATCTTGAAAAATTAATAAATGATTAGGAATTACATCATGACAAAAGTTATAATTACCCTACCATTTACCAAGTGCAATAGTAGGAAAAATTGGTAAGTCACTAGGCTAGTAATTAATAGAGTTTCAACTCTATAGTGAGTTCATTACATTACTAATGTTCATGAAATGGGATGCATAATGTTAGAGTTGGGATGCACAAACATGAAATGGGATGCATGAATTTATTTTAGTGTTTCTTTTTGCATTATTTTTTGTGCTACTTTTTGGAATCTAATTTTTTTATCATATTTGCATCTTCTATTTGCATCTTATTTTGTTCTTTCTATAGTCACAAAGTTGAAAATTACTTAAGGAAACAAATGTGATGCTAAAAGGATGCAATTATATGCACAAAATATGTATGATAGATGCCAAAAAAAAAGATGATGCATAGATACACAAAATTAAACCATCTTTAGCATCTGATTTTTTGTCCCTAAAAGTTGCAAAAAATGAAAATAGCATTCACATGGTAGGGATACAAAGGATGCTACAAGCATGTATTGTAAAAGTGGAATAATGTTGCAAGAAGTTACCATGTGTGATAGCTTTCTATGTATTATTTAATATCAATAGCCAAGTCTACACATTAGTATTTTGATAGTAGCAATTTTTATTCCCTCAATAACTAAGACACTTTGGTTTTTCAATGCTTATTCTTTTAGAACCTTTAAGAAAACCATTTGACATGCAATAAGGTCTTCATAGACACATGACCCATACAGTTACATGCAAATGAAGAGAAGATGGTCAATGATTAGGTAATAACTAATAGAGGATGAACGTAGTGTGGTAAGTTATTAGGGTAAGTTATTAGAATACATGAAAGGGAATGCATAAAATTAGAGATAGAATGCAAAAATAAGAAATGGGGTGACTAAACTATATTAGCATATTTTTTTGTCATTCTTTTTTATGATTTAATGATTTTAATTTGTTTGCATACCATTTACCTCTTAGTTTGTTCCTTTTATCATCACAATTTCAATACCAAAAGGATGTTAGAAGGAAGTAAATGTGATGCTACAAAGACATTATTAGATACATAATGGACATGTGATAGATGCCACAAAATTCATAAAAGTAAACAATCAAAAAATTTGAAAAAAAGGCATCACCAACAACATCTAATTTTACATCCTTTAAACTTAAAATATACACAAAATATGAATACAAGGGACACTATAAGCTTGTATATTAAAAGGATGCTACAAGATTGTATTGTAAAAGAGAGAAAAGGCTACAATAAGTTGTCGTGCTTAGTTTCTATACATTGTTTAATAGCAGTGGTCAAATCTACATATTAGTACTCTAATTATGGCAGTTTTATTTTGTTCAACAACAAAGAGAAGCTTGTCTTTCAGTGCTTATGACCAATGAAGCTTCTAGTAGAACCAAGGGGCATGAAACAAGACCTTTGATAACAATAATCATATAGTTGCATGGAAATTAAGGGATGTAGAAAATCCTTGAAATTTTGCAACTGCTCTAATGAACAAACTGAAAACTAGTTTCTTTTCATCAAGATACAGAATTTCTCTACTTATTTGCTGCAAAATAGGAACAAAAAGAAACATAGACACACAATAGAACAACATCATTTTTCTAGAGAACCCAACTGGGAAAGCCCTCTGCTTGTCAGAATTTTATTGATAGAAATTTGAGCAATAGATCTCTTACAATTTAATTGTTTTAATCAGAAAACAATATTGTTCTCCCTCTGCTTTTCCTAATCTTAAAACACCTTGTAAGAACCCTAACTTGCTTCTATGTTTACTTGTGCACTTCTAAAGCCCTTATTTCCTAGTGCATTCCTCCTAAATCCTTGCGCATAGGGATCTCCTATTATTTAGGAATCAATTCCTAAATCCTAGTGCAAATCCCAAGGAAAATTCTTCTACCAATCTGTGCACAAGCCTATCCTTGCATACTCTTCCTCTCACAAATTCTTTCACACAAACTTGTGCTCATGAAATGATGTTACACAATGTGCCTTCGTCCTCCTTATAAGCAATTCGAACTGGCTAAATCTAACAAGTTTCATTTTTGGAAGTTGAACTTATGATTGATGTGTTAACTAAGTCTAATTAACTCGTGTAACTTATATAGTCTCAATTTAGAACTTAAGACTCTTCACTTATCTTTTTCCCAATTTTTACTCGCACTAGGAGACAACAAATTGAGCCTCCCAGTCCAACGTATAAGTCAAGTTGCTTCATGAACTCATCCTAATTTATAGGGACTCGTGCATGCTAACTAAGAACAACTAGTGTTATTTCTTGACTAAGGCACAAGTCAAGAAGACCTTCACTTGCTACTTTTCAACACTCCCTCTCAGAGAGGAAATCATTTTGTATAATTCCCAACTTATCTCTGAAATGAACAAAACTTCTTCTTGTCAATGCCTTGGCCAAGATATCTATTGTCTGCTCCTCTGTCAGAATGTACAGTAGCTTCACTATCCCTTTTATGCACAAAATCTCTAAGATGATGATACCTGATCTCGATATGCTTTGAGCAATCATGAAACACTGGGTTCTCAAAGAGCTTGATGCAACTCTAATTATCATATAAGTGTATCATAGTATGCTCCATCCTCTCTTTGAAAAGTGCAACAAGCAACTTCCTATCCAGATGACCCTGCATGATACCAAATTGGTAGCCATGTACTCAACCTCTACTGAACTGAGTGCAATTGATCTATGCTTCATGTTGTACTAGGAAACAATTATTAACCCAATGTTGAAGATGACACTTGAAGTACTCTTCATGTTTGTGGAGCTCCCTACCTAATCTACACCTGTGAAGCCTTCAAGATTCAAATCATTAACCTACTTCTACCATAATTCATAATCCATTGTGCCTCTGAGATACCTCAAAACATGATTCACCACAATCTAGTGAACTTTGGTTGGTTCCATCATGAACTGGCTCAATTGGTTAATTGCAAAACAAATATTAGGTCATGCGTTGACCAAACACATCAATGACGTAATGAGTTGCCTATATACTGTAGCATACACTCGCTTTGCTCTACTAACATCCACCTTCCTCCAGTTTGTGACCAAAGGCGTGGCCATGGGCCTACAATCGTACATATGAAATCTCCGGAGCATCTTTGTAGTGTAATTCCCTTGTCCCACGGATATCTCGCTATAACCCTTCCAAACCTCCAAGCCAAGGAAATAGTGCACAAGCACCATACCCTTCATCTCAAACACCCTTGCAAGGTCCTTCTTGCAATCCTAAATCAAGTTGTTTGCTCCCGTCAATATAAGGTCATCAACAAAGAGCACTAGAATGAGTGGAAGCCCTCCAACCATGATGTATTACCGGTTGGCATCAACCTCACTCTTAGTGAAGCCCAATCCTCGAAATTAGTTGTTAATACGAGTGTCCCATGCTTTCGAAGCCTGCTTGAGCCCATAAAGATCTCTCTTCATCTTGCACACATGTGTGTGTCTACAAATCTGCTCAAACCACATTGGTTGCTCCATATAAATATCCTCAACCACTATGTTGAGTAATGTTGTCTTCAGATCCATCTAGTGGATCTTCCAACCCATCTTTGTTGTAAGTGCCATAATAGTCTTAATGGATAAATATCATGTTACTAAGGAAAAAGTCTCATCATAGTCTATGGCCTTAATCTGTGAGAAGCCCTTGGCCATAAACCGGGCCTCGTACTTCCCACATTCCCATCTACTCCATGCTTCATCCACCGTGGCATCCTACCAAACCTACTAAGAAGTTTCCTCCTTGTAATAAGAAGGATTAGTGTCGACCAACTCTATCATCAGTGCCATATAACTTACGTACCTTTGTGGTTGCTTGCTTTGCCTGAACATGGTGGTAGGAGCTTCAACATGCTCCTAGGCCTCTTGAATCAACCTGTCAGCCAACTTGGATCTCTTCCTCCCTGTGCCAGGAGTCTCCATTTGAGTATTTGCTTTCTCTCATCCTGATCTCTTCTCCTCATCATCGGGCTTTAGCATCCAGTTATGTGGCCCTCTTACCACCTATCTAAGACTTATTATGTGATTCTACCTAAGGGTCCTCCTTAGGAGAAAGTAGTACCTCCATTGGGGGTAACGATATTTTATCTCACTCTAGGGACTCCCTTAGAGCTCTATCCTCCTCGAACCTCACATCTCGCCTAAGAACTATCTTCTCCAGTCCTAGTAGATACACCCTGTATTCCTGAGTTGTCTCACTGTATCCCATGAAAATACCTTTTTCTATTGTGGGCTCGAGGCTTTTCCTTTTATCTTCATACATATAGAAATAAATTTTGTGCCAAAGCGCTGAAAGTGTGAAACATCATGCTTCTTTCTTGTGAAAGCCTCCTTTGGTATAACTTGTCCAAGAACCTTGTGTGGAATCCTTTTATGTAGAAATATTGCAGTGTTGCATGCCTCTTCCCTCAAGAACATAGGTTGTCCCTGATCATGCAACATGGCTCTAGTTTCTCCAAAAATGTTGTGGTTTTTCCTCTCAACCATCCCATTTTGTTGAGGGTTATGGGGTGCAATTATCTCCCTCCTAGTGCCCTATTTCGCACACAACTCTTTGAAGGCATTGGAGACATATTCTCCCCCATTGTCACTTTTCACTGCCTTGATCTTCTTCCTTGTTTGGTTTTCTACCAAAGCCTTAAACTCCAAGAATATGGTTAAAACCTCATATTTATTCTTCATAAAGAATATCCAAGTTTTACAATAATAACCATCAATGAAAGTAATGTAATACATGTGTCTCATAAGAGAAGGAGAAGAGAATGGTTCACATACATCTGAATGTACCAGCTCCAAAATACCTTTGGCTTTATTGTCTCGGCCCTAAAAAGAGGTCTTGGCATACTTTCCAAGTGTGCATCCCTTGCACACTCCATTCTTGTCAAAGTTGCATGCTAGTAATCTTGTCGATATCTACTGAAGAATCTTCAATGCCCCATGATGCAAGTGTCCCATGCGCATGTGCCAAAGTTCTCCAATATCTCTACTCTCTCCACCACTTTCCTTGCTTCTCAAGGCTACGTAATTCTCTACCCATAACTTGTAAAGCTTCCTCATCCTCACACCTATCTGGTTCATTGATCGAGAAGGTAGATGCTTGAGGTATGCCCTACCTCTACTAAAGATGACATCATATCACTTATCCTCAAGGGTTGCTACTGAAACCAAATTCTTCTTTAGCCCTGGAACATAGAGAACATCATTGAGATGGAGAAAGCTCCTAGACTCCCTCTCAAAGCTAACAGTACCAACTCCCTTGGTTGCATACTTGCCATTATCTCCTAACTCAATATGAACGTCCAAGTTCTTCTCCTCCAACTGGCTGAAATACTCCCTATTCCTGGTCATATGGAAGGATGCATCAAAATTAATATAACACGTGTTGTTACTTATTGAGCTTGTCATGCAAGGTATCAATGAGAATTCTTTCTCAAACAGAGAAGCAAGCTCATCTACCTCAGTTGACGTACCAACATGATCCTTATCAGGTCTCTTCTTTCACTTTGGACACTTAGTAGCATAGTGCCCAAACTCATGGCAATGGAAGCACTTAACCTTTATTAGATCCTTCTTCTTCTTATCACCCTTCTGACTAGACACGCCCTTCCCTTTGCCTTTCTTGCCCTTTCCTTTGCCTACAAGAGAAAATTTCTCCTTGTCATCTGTCTTTATTGATCTCCCTTCTTCGGTCCCTCTCTGGATCTCTTCCTGTATGCAACCAATCCATAACCTTTCCCAATTAGGAAATTTATCTCTCCCATTGATGGCATCCTAGAAGCCATACCAATACTTGTGAAGTCCAAATAAGTAAAAACTCACAAGGTCATGATAAAAAATAGTGACACCCACACCACCTAGCGCATCTCAAACTTGAGTGAACCTCGTAAGATATGTGGCAATGGGATCTCCTTGTTTCACCCAAATATTCCTTATATTCCCCTTAGGAGTAAGCTTCTTGACATCAATGGTACTCTAATATAATTGTAATATGGCTTAAAAAATCTCATATGTTGTATCCTTCTCATGAATGTGAGCAACTATTGATCTTTTACCCCTTCTAGAATAATCCTCTTTGCCTTGATATCATTGTTATTATGTTGGTCCAATTGTTGGGAATCTTGTGGTGGTGGGATAGCCTGCTTCACGAATTCTCCCACACCATTATCATGATCCTTCCTTTCCATGAGATGAAGTTCAATGCTCCCTCTAAACAATGATCAGCTCTCAATCCTTAGTACGCCATTCTCCCTGTCGAAGGAACTACTCTTGACAAATCTACTCATTGTTTTTCACAACTATGAAATCTGTGTGTTGGCCTTTATGTTGTTCCTTGCTCTAATACCATGTAGAAAATCTTTGAAATTCTGCAATTGCTCTAATGAACAACCTGAAAACTAGTTTATTTTCATTAAGACAAAAAATTTCTTTGTAACTTATTTGCAACAGAATAGGAACATAAATAAACATAGTCACACAATAGCAAAAACACAATATTTTTCTAGGGAACCCGTCTAGGAAAACTCTCTGCTTGTTTGAGAATTTTATTGATAGAAATATGAGCAATAGATCTCTTACAGTACAACAGTTTCAATAAAAAAATCATCTTGTTCTCCCTCTGCTTGTCCTAAGCTTGTTCCATGATTGTTGGAGACTGTGATGATGACATCACACCTTTGGGGCAATTTTGTGACTCATTGTGATGAAACATTGCAACTTTAGAAGACAATATTTCACCTTTTGGAGCCCCTGCACTCTACTTGGAGTTAGTTGTCCACTTTGGAGAGCATTTAGGCCACATGCATGGCCTCGTGGCACACCTTTATGAGAGAGGGATTAAAATTTTGAGCATTAGTATTTATTTATGAGGTATCGTAGGGGGTCTTGAGACATGTTCACTCTAGTGTCATGGATATTTTATGTGTTCTTTCCTTATCTCTAGGGTTTAAGATATAAAGGTATTATTTTATGTTTTTAGGGATTTTAGTTAATGCAGAAATGCTAGATCTCTCATATAAATAAGAGAAATTCCCCTCACTTGTAAAGTATTGCTACTTGTGAAGATATATCACTAGTTCCCTACTTTTGTTCTTTTTTATTTGAAAAGTTATGGAAGGATGACTAGAGTGACTTCTTGTGGAGATAATATTATGGATGATCTTGCAACTATCATGAATTTTCATGGCTAAGGTTTATGGATGCAAATTATTTCTTGAGTAATTAGTCTCTCTAAATCTTGTTCGGTTTGTTTATGAATAATTATTGAGTGTAATTGTACTTTTCTTGTATGGAGAGTGCATTCTCTTAGTTTCTTCTTTGACAAATCCCTTCTAAGAAACCCTAGGAATATTTCTAGTGGAGATTCTTCCCTGAATTTCTTTGATTTCATAAGACACTAGGTGATCTTCTAAGGTTAGTACTAGACAACCCCATATATCACCCTCTATTCACTTGCTTTCTCCCAAGGGAATCCTTAGATGACCCCATATGCACCCAAAATTAAGCATTTTTTTTCTTCCAATATTCAATCATAAAATCCAAAATTTAACTTATGTTTTATTGTTCTAGGATTAAAATAGGGTTTATAATTGTTATATATGCATTTTCAACCATAGTTAAGTTAAGCATCTTGGGTAACTGCACATGTGATTGGCACAGAATTGATCTTATCATCACATTTTACATCATTTATAAATTTCACAGTCTCTTTTTGGTTAGAAATCTTGTGTCCTAAGGTCGTTATATGTGTTCTAGTCTTTCGATTTAGCTAGTTAACTAAATCGTAGTTTAGTCCCCTATTTCAACCCTAGTTACATTTGTTAATCACTTATTTAAGGGTTGATTTTATTGATGTTTCCATTACTTGATCTATTTTTGTAATACATCATCTTTTATGCAAGTTTTACAACAACCAATAACATTTTATTCTTTTGTAATGTTTAGGGAAGATCCTTCTAAATTCACCTAGTTCATCATTTATTCAAATATTGAAATTGCATTAATTAGCCACCTTGTCGTTACCTTGAATAGTATATCTTATTAGTGGTATTTTGAGTAGTTAGATAGTTGTCGTTAGAGTTGATCCCTTCTTGCCTTGGGAGCATTTGAAGCTACTAAGGAAGCCTCCCCTGCGTAGGATTTTTCCTCCGTTAAAGAGAAGGCAATTTTTATCTAGGTGATACTGGTAACACTTCCATGTTACACTAGTATTAGAACCTTATGGAGGATTTGCACTAAGGTACTTAATTTTATCATAACGTTTAAGTGTCATTACGAAGGAGAATTGAGTTATTCTCCTTGGATATCCAAAGTTGATGCTTCAACCCTTTTTCATGAGTTTACAACAAATCCTAGTATAGTGTGCTCATATGGTGACTCCACTACAATGGAACCCAAGTGTTGGAAGTTACAACCAAATACATATTCAAATACATGTTAATCTCGTCAAAGTGTATAAAAGAAGAGCTCCTCATAACTCTCCTATAGTATGTTTTTTCTTTCTAGTATTCCTCAAATAGTAATTCCAATGGCTTTACAACCATGGGTTATCAATGCTTACAAGACTCTAGACATGTATAAAATTCAAGATTACCCTCATACCATACCATATAAATTCGATAAGTGGTTACTTAAGTTCTCTAGAAACAATGTTGTTATTGTTGAAGTTCCAAATGAAAATGAGGATGTAGTCGTGGAACTTTTCTTATTATTGTTGGAAGAGAGTGCAAGAACGAATAGTGGATGGGAAGCAAGTAGAAATCCAAGAAACTAGATGATGAAATCACTATAGCATACAATCTCACTATGATGAAACACTGCAAAAAGCATAATTATCTTCAATATCACGTGCCCAGCAAAATAGAAATGAAGAAAATAAACTTCAAAGAGAAATAATTACTCCAGAAAATCAAGCACAACAACTGACTACAAAGTACATTGCACCACATCTCAAAAGGAATAACATCTAGTCACTAAGAAAAGAAGAAAACAAACCTACAATTCCACTGGAAGCCACGATAGGGAAACCACAACCTAAGACCCTGAATCTTAAGGGGTTCATAGAAAGTAAGAATGTAACAATACCATATTTCGGAAGTACACATAATTGTATAGACATTGTTGTTACTAAACACCTTATCCTATTCATGTACCCCATTAAGCCCCTCACATTTATAATCACTAATGAACAAAAGGTCTGAAAAGTAGGAAGATGTTATACAATCTCAATTCAAATAAAAGAAATATAACTACAAATAAGACTCTACGCTCAATCACTCGACGAGATGGATATGGCGCTAGCTTGTGGAATGGTTGACGTAATTGGAAAATTATACCACCAACCTTGGTGAACGATTCATGGAGTTTAATTGGCAAGGTCAACATTATAAATTACATGGTGTTGAAGGCCCCACTCTAAAAAAGAATCAATTACAATTAATAAAAAGGGGGCAAGAAACACAATCAAATATACAACAACATAAGCAAGGAAAAGTTATTATTGTGAAGCATAGAGCTTTTATTTATTTATTTTTAACTAGGTTGAGCCTAGGTTAAGATCAACACATCTATTGGATGGAAGAATGATCTACCCACATTGGGATGTTATCACCAATGTTGTATGAATCTCAATCGAATTTGGATGCCCCTTGAGATAGTTTAATTATCTCAAAAATGATTTTCATCCTCAACCCATCCCATAAAATTTGAACCTGAAACCTTCTGACAACTAAACTCCACTCAAACCAGCTAATTTACATTTATAATTCCATTTGAAACAATTAATAAAAACACTTCAAATTATTAAATTATAAAAACAAATAAACTTTGTATCACCACCCCTAAAACAATACAAGATGCTTAAAAAAAATAATAATAATGAAAGTTCAAAGGCATCCTCCTTTCACCTTTGACACTTTATTGGTAAAGATTATGTAAAAAAGTTTATCCTTTGTTTCATTTTTCTCCATACATATAACATAAAGGCCCACCATCCCTTATTAAAGCTTCATGTCACAACCCACTTTCACTGGTTTCTGGCCAGGCTGGCCTCCACCATTTTGGTAACGGATATAATGACTTGTCATTGTCAATTCTCATCATATAATAATGATAACAAAATCCAACGTAGAGCGAAGTCAAGGCACTAATCGATTCAAAAGTGATTTAATTTTCCCGAGGTCCTCTTCTAGCAAAAAGTAATAAGTTCCCCTTCCCCGAAGTCCAGCTGCAGGCCAGTTCTGAGTTAAGTGCAGGAATGGGCTGATTATTGTATATGTGCTTCTCTGACAATGACGGCGGACTCAGTGAGCTGCGAGTGACGGGAGTAGGAAAGGTCATCATAGAGGGAAGTCAGAGTCCTTGAGGAGACAGTCGCCAGAAAGTGTCGGCTGCGTGACTGTTTGGAGGATTGGGGACAATCGCATCAAATAGACCGAGTATTGCAAGTGGCATATTACTAAGAGACAAAAACAAGGAACCCTATGGAAGTAACCTATGGCAAAGGAGAATCTCTAGGGTAGTCGTGGGAGGCGAGCACAACGCCTGGGTCAAGGCTTTCGTGGGCATGGTCTCGTTTCTTTGTCTCTATCTCTGTGAGTATGTCCAAATCGTTTATCCTTTGTATAAAATGTTTTAAGTGAAATGCATGTGTTGTATATTGTTGTTGATGGCTGGTCTTGGTTCTTCAATTAGAATAGGGTTATGTTCAATCCTTTGGAGGTCTACGAGGGTGGGATTTATACTCAACTCTCTTTTTTGGGGTTTGCATGCATGATGTTAGATCTCCATCTTCTGGTTTTAGGTCCCTCATAGGTACCTTGCTAGATAATGGGTGAATGCAAGTTCACAATTTTAAGTCTCTTTCAATTTTGCATGCAGTCTCTGGGTCGGTTTAGTTTGGAAGGGTTTGTGGGTATTAGTCAATGTCTGCATTGAGTATCTTTCAATAAAGTCGAATGGTATCTCTAGTGCATTTGGGTTGGTTTTGTAGTATAGGTCCGCTACTATAAAATGGAGAAGTTATTTTGGGTGTAGTTTAATGTTGTTCCATATGACGTATTTTGTTCTTTAGACCCTACAAGTACTCAACTTCACTTGGTCTACGAGCCCCTTTCTCTTGAGCATCCTTCATAGAACCTTTTTGGGGTTCTCGTTGCAAGGAACAAAGGTTGGTGGTATGTTTTATTTGAAACCCTCAGGCGACTATCTAGTAGCGGATTGTTGAAGAAAATGGTGCGACCTGTGTCGCAGCATAGTATAAATTCAAGCACTGGTCGGGTGCAAGGCCAAGGCTGAGGTCATGAGCAGTCAATACCCACCAAGGGTCAAGGCCAAGGGAATAGTCAACGCTCAGTCTCTGCAACAACTAGTTCTTTTAGGAAGAGCGCCCACCCTCAAGCCCGCCAAGCCATTAGTGAATGGGAAGCCAATATTGGAGGCCAAATGGATCCCAGTGAACATGAAATTCTGGGGGATTTTGGAGATATCATTCCATACCCAAAAAATGCTTGAGGTCGTTGCACCCTATTTATGCAAAGTCTTTACTTGTTCTGGATGATGAAGACACTTCTAGCCAAAGCTTTGATGTTGTCTCTCACTGGGAGACAGGCAACCCAAGTCCATCAGAAGAGATTTAAGAAATTCACAAAGAATTCTAGTTAATTTAGTGTGAGATACAACAACAGAATGCTTGCCAGGTACGCATTGAGAGGCACATTCCTGGTATGCCTTCGACTGAATTATTGGTTTCCAATGCCAAAGACCTGCACCAGTTGAGTCCTCTGATGATTAGTCCTATATAGCTACATAACATGGTTTTTTTGTTGACCAACCCTGTTTAGATGCATAGTTTGGAATTTTTGTCTACATGGTATAGGCTCATAGTCAATGGGGGTCATAAAGACAATAAGGCAATTTCATTTTTAGATTCATTACAATGCAACTAAATAGTCAACAAACATGGTTGGTTTCCCTATGGGCAGGTTGAGAGCATCTAGATATGGATGTTGATTTTGTAATACCTACCTTATTTTGAAAAAATAATAGAAAGATACTTTCCAAACTTACAAAAAAACATACAGTAACATTCAAAAAACTTATTAATTACTAAAATAATTTATAGCAATTAACGAATTTAAATAAAAATAAATAAAAGAAAAAAATATAATAAAACATAAAGAAAAGACCGTGACTTAATTAATATATCAAATTAAAATAAAAAATAATAAAAACAAATTAATATATCAAATTAAAATAAAATAAAATAAATAAATAAAACTAAAAAATTATAATATTAATGAAGAAAAATTATATATAAACCAATATATTTTAATAAATAAATATAAATAAAAAAATCTATATCAAAAAAAATTAGATATAATTAAGAATGTTCATAATCCTTAGTTTTTAGTATTTTTTAGATTATTTAATCTATTTTTATCCTTTCATTTATCTTTTTATTCTATATTTATTTATATATGGTTTTATATATATATATATTAATTATTTAATACTTATGATTTTTTTATATATCTATATTTGTTTATTGAAATATATTAGTTTATAAAAAAAAATAAAGACAATAATAATAATAATATAATTATTATATAAATAAAAATTTATATAATGCTTTTTAATTAATATTATAGTTTTTTTTACTAAGTAAATTTGTTTTTATTATTCTTTAAAATATTATTCTTTGAAATATTCATTAAATAAAGAAAAAATAATTTATTAATTAATAAGTTTTGAACATTACATTAATAATTATTATTTATTTTATTGCCATTTATTATTTATTTTATTACCATTTTAGTTGTGAATTAATTTTCTCTTTATCTCTAAATTATTTATTTTTATGTAAAAAGAAGACTCTCCATTTTAATTCTAATGAGGAGTCACACTAAAACGTGTATACCCAATAATCTGAATGTGATTTTTACGGAGAAGAAAAAAAACAACAAAAGCTATTTTAAATACAATAGGAATGAATCACAAAACAATTCAAAAATTATTATAATTATAATTAAAAAATAATCATTTTCTTAAAATTTATTAATATTTAATTTTTAAAAATAAATATTTGTAAATATATTTTCTCTTGATTTAATAGTAAACATTATACTGATTATAAAATTTAAAATTTAGTACCTAACATTTTTCCAACAAATTATTAGTAATGATAATACTTAAAACCTAACTTACTAATAATGATAATACTCAAACCATAACTTCCATTAATTTTTATTGTTATCAACTACGTTTCACATCCCATTAATTTTTATTGTTATCAACTACGTTTCACATCCCCTCAAGGTTAAGGATATCAATGTGAACAAAAAATGAAGTTATATTATTGATTTGTATAAATTGTAACATAGAAGTTCAATAAAATATAGTGTTAAGTATTAATGTATAATTTGAGTAGGTTTAATGGCTAAGAGATATTAAGTATTAATGTACAATTTGAGTAGGTTTAATGGTTAAGAGTATATGATTTTTGGTAAAAGGCCACAAATTCAAAACCATAGAGGTATAATATGTATGACTTTAGCATTGAAATCATTGTCTAGAGTTGGATCCCTTGTCCCACAATCAAATCTTGTATGAGACATGTTGAACTTATTGTCCCACAAACAAATCTTGTATGTGACATGTTGAACTTATTGTCCCACAAACAAATCTTGTATGTGACATGTTGAACTTATATTGAGTATGTATGTCATATAATCATTGAACTATATTTATTGTGAAAAAAATTTATAAAATTTATATTTAGTAAATTGAAAACTTTATTTTATATTATCTAAAAAAAACTTGTAATTATAAATTCTATTTATATAATCATCATATTCTTTATAAAATATAAAGATGTATATTCCTAATATGAAATATAAAGATATTTATTGTGAAAAAATAAATTATATTATCCAAAAAAAACTTGTAATTATTAATTTCATTTATATAATCAATATAAAAACTTTTTTTTCAAAGCAAAATCGGCTATTGTGTTTTCTATTCCAAAAGAAAAATGGAGCAAGCTCCCATTACATATAGATTATTGGAGATTGACTCGCTTTTGGTGGAAGTAGAGGGAGCGCAGTCCCGATTACCCCAGGCATTGGATCCAAAATAGCCCGGGCTTCCAACTACATTCTGATTGTACTGTCTTACAAACTGATTAAGAAAAAATATACATTTACATAACATGAGTAAAACTTAAGATAAATGTCGAGAATGTTGCATTAGAATCACTGTTGTGGTCTTTTAGAACTGGTTGACTGAAGGTTCTTGTTGAGACTTGATCCTGTTGCCTTGGAAGTTTGAGTTTTCGCCAGTTTGGTTTATGATGAGACCCTTGAGATAGTTGACTGATTCCTCAAGATGGGAGCATTTGTCTTTGAGCGAATCAATTTTAGAGTTCTGATCATTAAGCTGCTTTTTCAGGAGAGATTTCTCTGACTTCGCTTGCTGCCTTATTTCCTTCACTGTTTCGCGGAGCTGGTCTATCATGAATTTGTTTTCTCTGCACACAACACACTTGTCGTTTTGGGAAGCTCGATCTAGTGGATTCATTTCCATTGTTGCGCCGAGGGGAGGACGAACACTTCTCTGATGTCTAGAGGTAAGAGGAAGTTGAGAGATCAACAAGAAGGAGAAAGGATGATCTGTAAAGGGTACTCCCTAATGGAGGAAATCAAATTGGAAGATAGAGGATGATATATAAAGTAGAGAGCAGCTAGATGGTCGAGAGGCTAGCTGATGAAAGCGGGTAGAGCTGGAAGGAGAGAATGCAGGCCAGCGGGAGAGGGAGAGGGAGGCGATCTAATGCACAATGGGAGGATGCGCAGAGGGAGACACAACAACAAGGAGGAAATCAGGATTGCAGGGAGAACAGGAACCACAACAGGAGATGAAGACGGGAGCGGAATAGAGGGAGATACAAGGGAGAAGACATTGGGGTGACGGAGGGGAGGATAAGATCGAAGTGCAGTCACGAGAAGCATGAAGGGGCTTGTCAGACTTGGAATTCGAGCATGAGCAGGGGAGGAATACGATAAGGATATGAGGGAGATCTGAATTCAGAGGAGGAGGGATAAAAATACTATTGGTCAAACTCCTATCCATAATTCGAAGAGACAAGGACAAGATTGTTCTGCAGGAGATTTCATGGGATTGGAATAAGTGTAACATCATGCTGAATACGAGATTCACCAGGAGGCCGTGCCACTGCCAAGTTGGCCTGGATGTTAGTTGAGCTATTATTTTCTCTCAGAATGTGCTTGAAAGAGACTTGGCCCAAATTTAATAGATTTTGCTTGATTCTTATTATGGATTGGCTCAGAGAAGCATTTGCAGGGTTGCTTCTTTTAACCATTGCTTGAATGATTATTTTTGAGTCACCCAATATGACTGGATTCTGAATATTCCTTTTTTTAGGATCATCATGCCCAACAATAGACCATAGGCCTCTACCCTGTTATTTGTGATTTTTCCAAGACCCCATTCATAGGTGGTAGGGTTGATTCCACCTGGTTCTAGGAGGATGCCAACTGCTCCTTCTTTGCTCGGATTTGCCTTTGAAGCGCCATAAAAAGTAAATGTAAGGTCTTCTCAAATTTTTCATCCATAGGATGAATTCTTCATTTTTTAGCCTTATTTTCCAGTTCTGAAGGGTCAGCTTTAACTTGGGGGTGCAAGGCCAATTAGGCCTACTAATTGCATAGCTGATCCAATTTCTCTCCTCTTGCTGGAGTTGATTTGTATCAATTGGTTTCATTCCTTTTGAGGAGAGGAATTCAGATGTAAGACCCCAAGTCCTAGACATTATTTTGTTGATGATTGGAGGGCGGTCATTGAAGATTTGTTGGTTTCTTGCTAACCACAACTGCCAGCACAGGAAGGCAGGGAGACTTGTCCAATACCTTTTGATGGAGATATTTTTTTAAGAGAATATGGATATTCTTTTTTCCAAGCTGTAAAGAAGTCGTTGAATGATCTGGTTAGATTCAGATTGATCTCCAGGGGACTGACTAGGAGGTTCCAACATTCTTTTGCAAAGGGACAATCGAGGAAAAGGTGTTGAATGATTTCTTCAGCCATTAAGCATAGACGGCACCTGGAGGGCCCTGAAATTCCTTTTTTTTTGTAGGTTATCCACAGTTAGGACTTTTCCTTTTAGAAGAGTCCAAATGAAAATTTTTACCTTTAGCAAACTTTCAGTTTTCCACACCGTTCTCCAAGGTTCCCACTCCTGTTTTATTTTTTTGAGATTGAATGGTCAAATATCCTGAATTCATTGTGTACTCTCCTTCATTAGGGTCCCATATAAATGAATCTTGGGAACCTTGATTAATTGGACTGACACCCTTGAGAAGGATGATTAAAGAGCCCCATTGCTTTTTGAGATTTTGAGGGATGGTGGGGATCTTCGAATCTTCCCAATTACTGTTTTTCCAAAGAGAGATTTCTTCCAGTGTGCTTATTCCCTTTGAGCTCATCCATCTTCTTAAATTTAGGAGATGAGAATGAGAGGCTAGGGGAGGGTTCCCCATTATTCTATCTTCCCATAAGTTTGTACCTTTTCCATTCCTCAGGAGTTTAGATGTGTGCTCCTTGATGAGCGAGAGGACCTTTTTTAACTAGTTTCCAAACTTGAGAGCATGGCCTGATCAGGATTCCTTCTGCGAGGAGGAGAGATTGAGCATGATTCATATACTTAGATTCCAAGACTTGCTTCCACCAGCAATCCTTCCCTGTGATAAGCCTCCATGTTATTTTTACCCCAAAGGGCCAAATTCAAATGAGTTGGGAGTCTTATGGACAAACCTCCTTTTTCATATGGCAAGGTAACTTGATCCCATTTTACTAAATTGAACTTTTTTTTATTCAGATTTCCCTCCTTGCCATAGAAATCCCCTTATTATTAACTCGATTTGCTTGTGAATGCTAACAAGAGCTAAAATTGTTGCAAACTGGTAGATTGGGAGAGTTGTGAGCATTGACTTAATTAAGATCACTCTGCCTGCTAAATTAAGCCAATTCATCCCCAATTTTGTACCTTTTTTTCATTTTCTCTATGTGATTGTTCCACATATCTGTCTTCAAGCTTTCTTTAGATATAAGGAGGCCTATATAGAGGAAATGAGTCCATTTTGCTTGAATGGGAATGTTCAGAATCTGAGAAATTCATTAAAGAGGAGGCACATTCCAACCATATATTCTACATTTTTTGTTGTTTAGGAGTCCTCTTGAGACCTCCATGAAATTGTTCAACACTTTTTTAATCCTTCGGGCTACTATGCAAGATGCCCCTCCCATCATTAGTGTATCATTTGCAAACAAAGAGTGGTTGATGCTTTTAACTTCGAAGGTTATGGAGAGGCCTGTTAATATGCGTTCTCTTCTGCTCTTTTCTAGAGTTCTGCTCAAAGAGTCTGCCATTATTATATAAAGAAAAGGAGATAAGGGACATCCTTGTCTCAAACCTCGTGAACTTTGGAAGAACTCACTTGGCCTTCCATTGATCAGAGGGGCAATCCAAGGTCCGATTGTGCAAGCTCTGATTACTTCTATTATCTCACTTGAGAATCCAAATTTCTTGAGGACTGCTGATAGGAAGGATAGGTTAACTCTATCGAATGCATTTGTCATATCTAATTTTACAATGATGCCCTGCTCTTTCCTTGATACACTTGAGTGCAGAGCTTCTTGGACTATCATAATATTGTCCAATATCTATCTATTAGGCACGAATCCTCCTTGATTTTTTGAGATCAAATCAGGGAGGAGGGGCTTTATTCTATTGGCTAGGATTTTTGTGATAATTTTATAAGAGGAGTTACACAAGGAGATTGGTCAGAATTGACTGAAAGTGGAGGGCCTTGCTTCTTTTGGGACAAGAGCAAGGTAAGAAGAGTTGGTGAAACCTCCTAACTTCTTTTTCCTAAAAACATTTCTGATCATTCTTATAAAGTCCTTTTTGATAATGTGCCAATTGAAATGATAAAATGCAATAGAAAATCCATCGAGGCCAGGTGCTTTGTCTGGATGAAGGTCCCACATTGCTGATTGAATCTCATTCTCATCGACTTCTTTAGTGAGATCCAAGTTGTTTTCTTCACTTATTTTTTTGGGAATATGTTGGATGAAGGTTCCATAATCTGAATTTGCTAATTATGTTGTTAGAAGCTTTTTAAAGTGGTTGTAAGCTTCCTTTTTTAATGCTTCTTGACCTCTGATTTCTCTGTCTTCTTCTACCTTTATACTATCGATCTGGTTTATGATTCTACGCATCTTTGTTGAGTTGTGAAAGAAGGTTGTGTTTTTATCTCCCGCCTTCAGCCAGAGGTTGCGAGATTTTAATCTCCATTCCTCTTCCTCTACTCTATTTTCTCTATATATTTCCCAATAAAGTTTATTTTCCTGAAATTGACTTTCTTTTGTTTCTTCCTGATCTTCTTTTGTTTCTTGAGTTGATTCCATTTTTTTATTAATTCTTCCTTCCTTTTTTGAGATTCTTTATGATTATTCTTGGCCCAAATTTTCAATTCCTTCCTCAAGGTTTTTAATTTGGTTTCCAAAACAAAATTTGGAGAACCTGTGATCTTTTGGGACCAGACGTTTGCTATTTTTTTAACTTCCTCATTGTTGTTCCAAGAAGGGCAAAATCGAAATGGGATTGGTCCCAGATTCCCCATAGTCCCTAGGGAGATTACCATTGGCTTGTGGTCCGATGTTGTTGTGTGGACTATTCTAGAAGTGATTGAACTGTAGTTTGTTAATATGGTGTCCTGGATTAGAATTATGTCCAACCTTTCTTTTATATTGCTTTTGTCGATTCTCTGATTGCTCCATGTATATTTTCTGTTATTGGGAGGAATATCCAATAGGTTGTAGGATTCCATAATGTTTTCAATGGAATCCCTTGAAGGATCAGCATGAAAGGAACCACCAAACTTCTCATCAGCATTCAAGACCAGGTTGAGGTCTCCTCCAACTATGATGCTTTTGTTTTGAACCTGAGATAAAATATCTTTGAGAGAGTTCCAGCATACTTCTTTCTCTCTATAATGATTTGGCACATAGATATTAATCATACAATATTTCTCATCAGTGATTTTGTTTCTTAGGTCAGTTTTTATCCAGTGTTGATATTTAGTAGATGAACTAATTCCCATTTTCCTTTCCTCCACAGAGTGTAGATACCTCCCGAGGCCCCTGTTGCTTGGAGAGCTACTCCTTCATAGTTCCTTATTTTTTGGATCATTTTCTCAGATTCATGTTCATTTATTTTAGTCTCCTGAATCATGAGGATGTCTGGATTTTCCATTGCTAATAAGTCTTTGAGTGCATTGAATTTCAGGGGATTTCCCATTCCTCGATAGTTCTAGGAGACTAGATTCATTATTTATTTTGGTTGGAAGCAAAGGGTCCTTTCCCTTTGGAAGGATGGGGGTTTTTCTCCTTATTTCCTATGTTCTTTTCGAGGAAGGTATCCATAGGTTATTGAGTACCCATAGCCATCTCCTTTGCTACAACTTCATCTCTTAGATCTTTGTTTGACTTTCTTCCTTGTTTTTTGTGATGGTCCAGTGAGGATAATGATTGATTCCTTGTTAGGATTTGATCAAAAGAGGGGGGGAGGGGGCTAAGGGGGAGGATGGGAGAGGAGGGGGTGGGAAAGGGAGAAGCGGGGAGGAGGGAGGAGGAGAGGAGGGAATGGCAGGCTCTTTGAGAGGGCCAAAGGGGTTAGAGACCAGAATGTTGGAGGAAGGGAGGGAAGGGATTGAAGAAGGCAATGGAAAAGAGGGAGCAGGGAGAGGATTTGAGATAGGGGCTGAGAAAGGGGTACCTTGAGGGAATGAAGAGGGTTGAGAAGGCTATTTACTGGCTGTCTTTTTCTTTTTTACTTGTTCCCATTTTGGATCCTGAGCATCTACTTCTTCCTTTTCTTGTTTTTTTAGACATCTATTAGCGAAATGACCATATTTTTGACATACCTTGCACTTGAATGGAATTTGTTCGTAGTCCAACTATTGAATGTGCATCCAACTGTCGACTTTGGTCTTCACTACTTCTTGGAGACATTTTCCTAGGTCTACTTCAACACATATCCTTGCACAGCATGCATGTTCTCCTTTGGCTCACTTCTATCAATGTATTTCCCACTACATTTCCTATTGCTTTGACTGATTCGTATCCCAACAGTGGAGGGGGAGGTGAGGGAGGCACACCCAAACTGGCACAAAATTTGGCACATCCAACTCTGGATTGAAATCTGGTGTCCACCTGTTTAAATATAGGCCCCTAGTGTCCATGAAATATGGGCCATTTCTAAATATCAAGTCTCTGTCTTCTTTTGTTTCAAAATGGAATGTGTAATAGCCTCTTCCACATAACCTAATCGAGATTTTCCCACTGATTGAAGAGGACCAGTTTCGTTCAACCCACTTCTGCACTGAATGAGGAGAAGGCCAAAGACCTGTAAATTGTCCCACCAATCTGCGTTCAGAGAGGGAGAGTGTTGCAGGATGAGCAAGGGAGGGAGGAAGAATGATTTATGGGACATCTTCTAGTTTTTTAAAAAACTTGGAAACAGAAGGTCTGGATCTAGGAGGGCCAAGAGAAGTTAAGAGAGAAGCAAAGGCAACAACATTTTCTTCAGGGAGCTGAGCCATCTGAGATGAGGCAGGAGGGAGGACTCCATTTGGAGAAGACTCCAGAGGGTCCATAGTAGCGGCAGGAGGCCGAGGTCGAGGCCAAGGCAGCCAAGAGCAGGGGAGCGTAGAGGCTAGAAGGTCGCGCACACATCCAGTTCAAAAAAGCGTAGAGAAAAAAGTTGAAAATTTCCAATATAAAAACAAGTTTTACGTAACAACCCACAATATTTTTTTTTCCCAAGTAACAACCCAGAATATATATATATATATATATATATGATATGAAATATAAATATATTTATTGTGAAAAAAGAAACTATAAAAATTATATTTAGTAGATTGAAAACTTTATTTTATATTATCCAAAAAAAACTTGTAATTATAAATTTCATTTATATAATTAATATAAAAACAAGTTCTATGTAACAATCTGGAATTCATATATATATATGAATATGAATGTATATTTTGTTAAAAAAATGGATGATTGTGTCTGCTTGGGGTAGTTTAATTGGCAATGGCCTTAAAAATGAAGTCTCACAGAACTGGAAGTCTTGGGTTCAAATCTTGTGTTATCCCTCTGATCGGCGTGAGAAGTTGGACATGATGAAGATGTAGTCCTACCAAGCTTACAAAAAAAAAATTAGACAATTGTATTTGTTTTTTAAATATATATTTTTTTCATATTATTGAAAGTAAAATGATTGATAAATCTAATTAAGTGTTTTTTTCAAACTTTGATGACTTAGTGTTATCATCCTTAGCCTCTGAAGTGTTTGTATAATTCATAATTCCCACTTGGAACAAATAATTGATCATAATCATATATTAAGTTCCAATAAAGTTGAAATCCATGCTCTAATACCATATGTAAATATCCAGAATTCAAAATACAAACTTATTACATAAAATATTGCTATTAATAATTAACACGAAACATTCAACTGATTTAGAATAGATTTTTTGAAAACTACGAGCAAAGAAAACTTACATGTAGTGACAATATATGTTACTTGTGGTTTAGAAGTTGTAACACTACTTGAATCATGTTGAACACAACAAAATTTTGGGGACGACTCTCCACCCAACTATAAGCTAAACTACATAAAATATTTCTATAACTCGCTACCTCGAATCCCTCAATCAAATACTACTCCAAGAAATCCTTTGTATCATAACACTCTCTCTCCAAATGAATGAATCTTGTTTCTCATCTCCTTTTTCATCTATTAAATAGAACCAATTGTTCCAAAAATAGAAAGGGATTGGGAAGGGATATGCATACACACAATCTCTGTGTCAACATGTCAACTTTTATTTCTTTGTTTTAATTTTTACTCAATGCAACTTTTTTTCTCGATTTTTCTTATTTTATTTTATTTATTTTTTTATTTTTATTTTTTTAACTTTACTTCTTCCTACTATTTTTATAATTTATTTTATATTTATTTATTTATAACTTCAATTTATTATTTATTATTATTATTTTTTTAAATTATCTTATATTCTTTATTTATTATTATATTTTCTTTGTTATTTATATAGTGTTATTATTATTATTACGCCTTACATTCCAATTCAAAACATATTAGATTTTTTTACTTTAAAACAAAATTTTCTTCAAACATGATTTTAAAGAGATTATATATAGTAAATTAAAAACTTCATATTTTATCGTGCCATAAAATTTGTAATTATAAATCTCATTTACATAATCAATGTAAAGAAAGGCTCTACCTCAAAACAATTTAGATACCCTTCAGTTTTGTTTTTGTTTTTGTTTTTTGTTTTTTTGTTTTTTTTTTTATCATTTTTGACAATGAGAAGTTCTAATCCCAAAAAAATGACAAATAAAAGTTCTAATCCAAATAAATTAATCTTGTTCCTAATTATCTTCACCGAAAATGATTAATTTAGTTTAGTTTTAAGTCTTCATTGTATATATAATAAATTAAAATTATATATATATATATATATATATAATTATAATTATAATTATAATTATAATGTAGTATAGTAATGGCTAGTAAATTAAAGTCTAGGGTTTTAAAAATCTAAGTAACTAGTAGCATAGAATTTAGATTAATAATATGGCAAACGTATCTACTACACCAATCAAGGGGCATAATGTGGGAACTAAGACTCGATTACATGTCATTCAAAACGGAAGCAAGGATGGGAAGGGGCGTAATGTGGGAATTAAGACTCGATTACATGTCATTCAAAAGGGAAGCAAGGATGGGAGGTTGGAACTAACAGAGGAGAATGAAGTGCAAATTGATACAAAGTCCAAGTCGTATAGTCAAGTGGTCATAGATGACTCTAGACCAACCCCAAGTGGGTAAGAATTGGAGGGGTGTAGGGAAGGAATCAATGGTACCCACTACCTAAACCACACTAGAACGAATCGAGAAGAACTAGATCAAAAGCAACATAATGGTTTCTTATCTAAGGCAAGGGTCAATCTGAAGTATGAAATCACTTCTCCACACAGTGGAAATTATATCTAGTACATGTGTGATCATGTGATAATCAAGAAGCTCATGTGCATATGGCCCTTAAAATAAGCCTTAGTCACCGAGATCAAAACAAGATGGTGATCCAAAGGACAAATAGATTTAAACTTGGGTATTATAACAGATTCTAAAGGTTTCTTTACATATATCTTTGCCAATAAAGAGGATTGCAAGAAGGTATTCAAGGTCCTTGTTTTCCAATTCAAATGGGTTGCACCTCAAGGATTGCATAGAATAATTTTCCCCCAAAAAAGAAGACTTCATACAAACCTCGGTATGGATATTCCCTTCAACTACAAGAATTTTGGGTCGAAGAAATCTTAATGGGGTTAAGCAAAGTGCCAGGTAGTTCTGTTAAAATTTTAAATGTAACTAAAACGGTTTGATACACATCCTATACTGATATATGTGTACACTTGAATGTGTGGGAGCCCTTCACAACTCAATAATCATCTCCTATCATGATGAGGATTGGGTTCAAACATTAGATTATGAACATATCCCATTCCACTATCAGAAATGTCATGAGGGCAAACATATATTTTTTGACTTCCATTAAATACATAAATGGTAATAGGGAAAGCAAAGAACCAACCAAACAAAGGAGGTTTTACCAATGTACAAGGATAGAGAAAGATAAGAATATAAACCAACAAATTGGGGGCCTCGTGGGAGGAACGAAAGAAAATAATAGCTTTTATACCTACCAAAGTAAGTAGAGGGTGAATCTAGTGGATCTAAATTTATAATGGAGCACCAAATAGCAACCCACCAAGTGGATCATATCTAGACTCCCAAAATAAACTTAAAAAAAACATAGAGGAGGAAAACCATGCCCCTGTAGGCATTTGGGGAGACAGACAAGTGAAACCCTTGCCCCCCCCGGCCAAGATCCCACAAACTTGGGAGGAATACTAGGACACACATGATATGACATTGGAGGACCACTACTAGAAGATTTAAGATAGAGTGGATATCCATAGAGGGTGAGGTTTGACTAACCTATTATCGGACCAACTTTGATAGCTACATGAAGACTTGGTTAAGAACAAAGGTAAAAGTAGTGACAAACTAATCTACGAAATACTATGGAAGGCTAAGGGTCAATACCAACCCCTTAAAGTTACAAAAGAAAACAATCATTGAGGAAAAGACAATGGCACAAATTCAACAAATAAAAACTTGAAGAAACATGCACATTATTGGTGGACTTAAGTCAAGCCATCAATTTTTCAAAAAGGTACTTCTCCTCCAAACCTAAGGTTTAACGTAAA
Organism: Pinus tabuliformis; assembly: GCA_031772625.1. Taxonomy (NCBI): domain Eukaryota; kingdom Viridiplantae; phylum Streptophyta; class Pinopsida; order Pinales; family Pinaceae; genus Pinus; species Pinus tabuliformis. The sequence continues at coordinate 1,560,038,846 of CM062818.1, read as the reverse complement.
AGTCATCTCATGGATTATAAAGGGATTGAATTTCACCTCTATATGAAGGATCTTAGGGAAAAGATCCATATCGAAACACTCATTATTTTAATGATGCAAGAAAAAAAGTGTGATACTTAAGTTATGTTAGGCATTTCTTAGAAGATATGGAAAAACAACAAAGTGATAATAGTAGGGGTCGAGAGAGCATAAAGTGGTTTTCAAATACTCTAAAAAGTAAAGAAAGTCCTACTAGGAAGCTAAATAACTACTCCTAAGCTCATCCAAACTAAATATAAAGTACAAGGAACCATTAATCAAGGATACATAACAAATTCTTATGGCCCCCCTACATTGGCCCTAAAGGGGGATTTTATAGACATGATAACCTTGATAGGGTCTTCAATGCATCAATAGCCTTGGATAATAGGAAGTGATTTTCAACATTATGACTTATTTGGATTAAAAAAAGGTGTATTTCAAATATTAGACCTTAAGAATATAACATGTTAGGATATTGTTGAACAACTACACATCATTGATATTCCCACTAGAAATCATAGTCTACCCTGAACAACTATGGAAGAGGGGCTTACCAAATTGTAGTATGCCTTGACTATTTCCTACTGTCAAAAACCATATCCATTTGTGACATTCCATTCAGGTTGAAATTCTCCCTTTTACTAGGTTAAACTACTAGCCTATCCCATCGACCTAGAAAAGTACTCTTAAGCCATGCCCCAAATTGTTTCGCTTTTAAAAATTCTAGAGGAAACATCTTAAGTTCCTCTAGAATATAGAAACCTAGTCACATTAATGCTTGGATTTATATGGTACAAAGATGGATAGATTACAACAAAAATTAAATCATATTAAAGCCTGAATAAAAGTGTGGAGTAAAGAGATATTCAAGAACATATTTAAGGAAAGAGAAAATTAGAGCAAATGATGCAAGAGTTGTAACAAAGTGTTATCCTAAATGACTAGTCGATGGAATTAGTCTCTAAATAAGGCCAATTAAAGTTGTAATTTTATCAAAGGGATAAAAAAGAAAGAAATATTTTGGTGGAAAAAATTTAAGATAAAATGGTTAAGGGAATGGGATCACAAGACTCTTTTTCTTCATAATTCCCTTTCCAATTGAAGGAACAAGCACAAAATCGCCTATTTGAAAACCCATATAGGTGAAGAGTTGGGGGAGATTTAGGAGATAAAATGGGAATTGACAGATCACTTTAGATCCCCCCATAAGGAGCTGATGGAGGATTAAGAAATGGTCAGACAAGTCATTTTCTAAGTAATCCCTAAGATGATTTCACAAGAAAAACCATAATTCGATGCAACTCATTTCTATCAAGGAAGTGGACAACATTGTTAAATAAATGACACTTGGGAAGCCCCCCAAACCAATTAACTCCATAATCAATTTCTTCTAATGTTGTTGAAGTATCATAGGGAAATATGTATGGGAAGTAATGGAGGAATTAAAACTCTCAAGTATGGTTCTTTAAGATTTTAATGCCACTTTACTTACTTTAATACCTAAAGATGGTGAAGAAAATACACAAAAAAAGTTTCATCTTATCTCCTTACACAATGTTATTTATAAATTCATAACCCAAATTATAACCAATAGACTAAAACCCATCCTGAAGAATATCATATCCCAAGAGAAGCGACGCTTTGTTGAAGAAACATGAATTCTAAATGGGATCATGTCAGGCCAGGCAGTAACTCCACAAAACAAAAACTGATTCATATATTATTCCATCAGGTAGGTCTTTGTTATATACAACAGGGAGAGACTGTTCAGTTCATCTCCCGATGACTGTTCACATTTCTAATTTAATTATTTACATAAATTTTCCCAATCACAAGGATTAGGTGTCAACATTCCCCCCCTTAACCTGAAGGGATGTTGGTGAGTCCAAGCATCGTTCTGAATCGTTCAAGCTTTTCTCTTCCAAGCGCTTTGGTGAAGATGTCTGCAATTTGCTCATTTGTGGAACAATGACGGAGATGAATTGTTTTGGCCTCAACATGATGTCAAATCAGATGATATTTAGTATTGATATGCTTCGTTTGATCATGGAACTTTGGGTTCTTGGCCAACTTTATTGCAGAGGTATTTTCAATCATGAGTGGAGTTGATTGTACTTGTTTTACCTGCAAATCTTCAAGAATTTTCCTGAGCCACACAATTCCTTTTGTTGCTTCAGCTGCTACCACGTATTCTGCTTCTGTTGTGGAATCTGTTGGCACTGATTGTTTGCGTGATCTCCAGGAGACAACTCTTGATCCAAGACTCATAGCATAACCTGAAGTTGATACCCCAGTTTCTTTGTCTCCATCGAAGTCTGAATCAGAGTATCCAATCAAGCTCAAGTCGTCCACCTGTGTGTACTTGATTCCAAAGTCTTGAGTTCCCTTCAAGTACCTTAAAACTCTTTTTGCAGCAGACCAATGTCCCTCACAAGGCTTTTGCATAAACCTAGAGAGGATTCCAACAACAAATGAAATGTTTGGTCTGGTAGTAGTTAGGTAGTTGAGACTTCCTACAAGCTGTCTATACTTTGTTGCATCCTCAAATTCCTTTCCTTCAATAGATGTGAGCTTTAAGTTTTGGTCCATTGGAGTAGTAAGAGGATTGCACTCTGTCATGCCAAACCTGTTCAACAAATCTCCAATGTATTTCTTTTGAGAAAGAAATATGGACTTTGGATGTTGGGTTACTTCAATGCCAAGATAGTAATGAACATAGCCCAAATCAGTCATTTCAAAACTTTTCCCCAATTCCTTCTTTATGGATGCAATGTAGCTTTCATTTTTCCTTGTCATTAAAAGATCATCTACATATACCACAAGATATACAACTGTTTTGCCAACTTTCTTGACAAATAAAGTTGCATCATCAAGATCAAAATGATTGAAATTGAGTTTCAGAAGATGCTCAGTTAGTTTTTCATACCAGGCTCGCGGTGCTTGTTTGAGGCCATACAAGGACTTCACAAGTTTGCATACTTTATGTTCATGTCCTTTCACAGCAAATCCTTCAGGCTGGGACATAAAAACATTTTCTTTTAGATTTCCATTCAAGAAAGCAGTTTTTACATCCATTTGATGGACTTTCCATCCGTTCTGAGCTGCTAGTGCAAAGAGTGTTTGAATGGTAGCCCATTTTGCTGTGGGGGCAAAAGTCTCCTCATAATCGACCCCTTCCTTCTGTGCAAAACCTTTTGTCACATAAATCTGAATGAATAAGTTCAAACTTCCTATGTGCTCTTGAAAGTGAATCATGAAAAGATTGTTTGCTATGCTTTCCTAGAATGCAAGCATCACATTGCTTAAGTTTACTAGGAATTGTAGGCAAACCAGCAACACCATTTTTCTTCAATAAGCGGAGATTGTCATAGTTCAAATGTCCAAATATAGCATGCCATAATAAACTTGATGGAAGTGTACCTTCTTCATGATGAGAATTGTATGAGAAATGTTGTGCATGAGCAGAGGTTCCTTTCAGTTTGAGAAGCTTTTCTTCTGCTATTCCCCTCATGACAAGTGAGTGGTCAGATGCTTTTCTTACCTCAAGTTTGCCATAAAACATATGAATGGACTGACCTTGCTGGCGGACGTGGACCAAGGATAGCAAGTTTCTCTTGAGCTGTGGGAGATATAGAACATGATCCAGAAGAAAGTCTGGAAGACCAAGCAGTTTAAGCCTGAGTGTGCCAAGCCCTGATGGCTTGATTTTTGATTGATCTACAAAGTATACTGCTCCATCAACATTGTCAGTGAAATCTTCAAAAAAATATTTTTTATGAGTCATGTGGCAGGTTGCTCCTGAATCAAGCAACCAATCATTTTTCCATGAAGCAAGTGAAGCATTAAACAAATCTTCATTTACTCCAATGTTGCATTGTGCCTCAACATAGTGAGCGGATTCAAGTACTTTACCTTTGTCTGTATCATCAGTTTTACCTTTCTGTTGGTTTCTTTTTTGCTCAATTTTGTCCCATGGTAACTTGCATGTAGAAGCATCATGTGATCCATTTCTTTTGCAGCAAATGCAGTGCAAATCTGCCTTTTCTCCTTGAGAATGTCTGCACCCCTGCCTCTGAAATATCTTCCTCTTCCTCTTTGAACTCCTCTTCCTCTTGTAGAATCATGAGCAGAATGCTTTTCTTTATGAGCAAGGCACACAACCTCTTTAGAAGATTCAGGGGTTGTCTTCTTTCCAAAAGCTTTCTCTCTTTCATCAAACCTTTTCACAAGAGAGTCAAAGGTTATATCTTTGAGATTTCCATTTGCTTGCAATGACTCAAGATAATTGGAGTAAGTAGGATAAAGTGCCTTGAGAAAAGCGATAAGAGGAATATCCAATTCAACCTTAGTGGATTTGATATCATGCATTATAGGTTTTACTTCAGATGCAAGAGCAAGAGGATCATTATTTTGCAGTTCAAGAGTGAAGAGTTTAATCATGAGTTGGACAACTTCAAATGCAGAATGTGAGTCATAGAGTTCCTTCAGCTTTTGTAAGGCTTCAAAGGCAGTTGAATATGACGAAATATGGTGACTCACCTCTTCATTTATAGATGCTGCGATTAATGCATAAGCTTTGCTGTTCTTGTTTTCCCTAATGACGAGCTCTTTGTCTGAGGTAGGCTGTACTAGGTCATTGTCTCTGTCTCTGACACACACTCCTTTCCACAACTCATTGAAAATGAGGGTGTGTTTTATCATCCAGGACCATTCAGGATAGTTCTCATTTGCTATGAGAACTATTCCCACCATAGATATGATTGAATGCATACTATAGCAAATAAAATTTCGGCTGCAGAAACTTTTACTTTTAATGGAAAAAAAATATAGTTATGATATAATGGGACAACAGATTCAAATATCAATTTGCATGCTTCTGCACAATGTTAGAGCACAAAATATGGCAGTATAAAATACCCTCAACAGCACTGCGTTCACCAAAGAAAAACTGAAGAATGTAGTCCAGATATTGTGTCATACAGAGAAGTATTTAGGTTATTTTCAAGAACAATTTAATTTCCCGAAAAGGCTTAAGCGCTTCTCCAAATTTATGGCGCGCATGTAACATTACCCACGAGTCATTAATTATCCACCATTTGTAATGACCATTCAAATTCACCCTTGAATAACTTTAATGGAACATGGCTTCACGATTTATATAATATTGGCCTTCAAAAATGATTAAGGAATAGGCATAAACAAATAGTTTCACATTGCCTCATTTCGTCCTGCGTGGAGGCGTCATTCCATCCATTGAAAATGCGTTAACGCACAGGCTGGTCCACGCTCACCGCACCATTCTATCCTTTGAACACAACACTACTCCAAGGTTGCACCATGCACCACGGATACGCTGCGGATTTAACACAGTCAGCTACCGCTCTTCGAGCTCAAGAAACTTTACATCCCCACGCTTCAACAGTTCCGCATATCAGCGCCCAAAACTCAATTATAATATTATATATGCTCATGCAAAGGAAGGCAAAGGCAAAAGAAAGGATGTTTGTGATGGCTAATGCCAAGAAATCGGCAGACCCACGATGACGACGTCTTCTTTACTGCACGCTTTAGTGCTGCAGAGACGCGGGTTCGAGTTCGCCCGCAAGGAGCACGCAGCAGCAGACTTATGGTGGATGAGCACAGAAGAATGTTAAGAAAAGAGTACCTCGATGATGAAATCCTTGTGATTCCTGCTCACGGTTATGCTGGGCGGTGTGCTGCTGTTGATGCTCAGCACCGATGGAATGAACAGCGTTGATACCAATACCATGTCAGGAAGCGTTCAAATGTCAGACAGCGTTCAAATGTCAGGACCTTCACAAATCAGCGTGGATACCATGTCAGGCCATTCACAAAAAAATTTTAACGTACAACGCTTCTTTCAGGACAGCATGGACAGCGCTGGACAGGACAGTGCTTCAGAAGAGCAGGGCGCAGGTCTTATAAAATAGAATATGGCAGACAGAACGCAAGAAGTATCAGACAGGCACTCAGTCACTGAATTATATGGAGAGCAGAGGAGCAGACAAGGGAGTTACAAGGCACAAGAGCTAAAAAAAGGAGTTGGCTCTGATACCATGTCAGGCCAGGTAGTAACTCCACAAAACAAAAACTGATTCATATATTATTCCATCAGGTAGGTCTTTGTTATATACAACAGGGAGAGACTGTTCAGTTCATCTCCCGATGACTGTTCACATTTCTAATTTAATTATTTACATAAATTTTCCCAATCACAAGGATTAGGTGTCAACAGATCATGCTAGCTTATGAAACTATCTACTCCCTCAAGATAAACAAAAATTTGGCCATGATACTCAAACTTGACATGCCCCTAGCTTATGATCAACTCAATTGATGTTTCATCCAAAGAGTCTTTGAAGCCCTTGGGTTCTACATGGAGTGGATCCTTTGGATTCACAACCTAATATCCTCCACTTTCTTCTCTATTTTGGTAAGTGGATCCCTTACCGATACTTTCAACCCCTCACGAGGCATCCAGTAAGGAAACCCCCCATCTGCTTTTCTTTATATCATTATAGTTGAGGGATTGGGTGATCTCTCAAGGCCACCTTAAAAAAATAAATATTCACCTTGAGGTTGACCCCTTAACCCACTATTGAGCAGTAAAAAGGGTCTTTTTCACCTCTATTTACCCCACATTAACTTATCAATCCAGGAACGATTTGTTATCTCAAAGAGTGTACTCAGTTTGAGGCGGTCATTTGTCAGAGTAATGCTAGTAGTATAGTGCTCAAAATACAAGAGTAAACAGATGCTTAAAACAAGATCTACTTACAGCAAAGCACTTTAAGACTTAAATCATGCATTCAGAAAACTAAGCGAATTATCAGTCAAGGGTACAGTAACAGTAACTCATCCCTCTGTAAACTGATGTAACTAAAGATAATCAAGGAACAGATCATCAACCTGGGAACTAGACAACAAATGTCAACGCTCACTACAGTCTCAGATCGTTCAAAGCAATGACAACGCAAATAACAGGAAATGGAACAACAACTATAAATGGAACAGCAACTAGGAAATGGAACAACAACTAGTTCTTATAAACAGCGAAACCTTATTCTAAGGAAATAAAGGCAGCAATCGTATCCTACAGAAATCAGATAGCAATCTTTACTCTAAGAATAAATCAGACAGCAAATGGAAATAGAACGACAACTGATTAGCAATGAAATATAGAACAACACTTAGAGCCAAATGTGAATGTACAGTAAACCAAAATAAATAACACACACAACACGCCTTGATATTGAGAGAAACAGTAATCTGACTTCGATACCACAAATATTAATCTCAGTTACAAAGAATAACGATTGCAATTCGTAATGGAACAACAATCGCGATTAAGTGTAAACCATAGATGAATACAGTAATACCAACTTATGAACGTTACAACCCAGTTACTCTGTAATTGAATAGCAATAACATTTTGTAAGGAACAGTAATGTTATATCAATGATTAAAGGAACAACAATGTGTTACAAAGTCAGAATGAACAATACGACATTCCTGTCACAGAGAACGATATTGTAAATATAACAGAACCGTGATGTAAAATAACAAAACACATCAGATTACCGAACAAAGCTGATAATGAAAACCACGCATGAATTAAAGATAATGGTACAGGAGCAAGTGTTCCACCAGGGCTGGGCCCTTAGCCTCCAGGGACACACTGCTTGAGATTATTCTAGGATCAAAGATGGAACAACAACCAGATTTATATTAAAGCATCAAAGCAGAGTTACAGTGGATCACTTCTCAACGAGAGTCGATGATCAAAGTTTTAAATACAAAGAGAAATTACATAAGAATAACAACAGGTCGTCCCCCTCGGGCTAGCAGTGCTGCCCCTTTTTATAACAGCCGAGCGGAGATATCAATGATGCAAAAATAGTTAAGATAGCGATCCCTCAGGATCCTTTGATCCTGAGGGATTTTCCAAATTGTTAATTCCCAATTATCCATTTGTTCTCTTGCGCCGATTCGATATCTCCTTTTCCTTTCCTTGGCTGATACGCTTCAATTTGGATCGCCTTGTCTGCATGTGGTTCCTTGCCAAAGGGACAACAGTTAACTTTGCCCTGTCTTTTTCTTTGGGACGGCAATCTTTCATTTTTCCCTTTTTCTGCATAAGAAAATGGAAATTATTAGTTGTTTTGCGTTACACACAAATCCCATATATTTTTCCATAATTTCTTATTATCTACCTAGTTCATGATGCAAAGGGGTTATGAGTTTTAAAGAAAAGATGACAAAATAATCAATAAAAACATACCTTCTTCAGTACTCCACACACCCCCCTGCTTACCCTTTTTCATGCCCTCATGAAAACATTGTAGTTGACATGTAAGGCAGTGAGAGAGTAGGCCGGAGACGGGATCTCATGTGGTGGTCTACAGCCATGATGCCTAACTAGGTGTTCAAAAAGATGGCCTATCTGACCCTCAGGCATCTCATACAGGGCTTGGTACCCAGGTGCAGGGTGCCAAATAATCGGACTCCTGAACCTATATCCTAACCAAGATGGCCCTACCCTCAAGATAAGTTCACCATAGAGGCTCAAGCGATCAACGACTAACTTAAAGTTCTCATAATTAAATGGTTCCCTGAGTTGGATATTTGGATTAGAGGTCTGATATCGAAATTTAGCAGCTGCAATGGCAAGGTCCTTGATGGTAAAGAAGTATTCTATCCCTTGCCGATTGATTGTTGTATGAATGGGTCCTAATGCTTCAATCACGCCCGGAGTCCTCATAAGATTCCTATGTTTATTCCACAACTGTAATGGATCTCTAGGCTCAGCTCTTACCCATAAGTCTAATCCGTTTTCTTGTCTTTGGAAGGCATTATAGGCTTTAAGCCATTTGATTTGATTAACTCCAAACAAAATAAATGCCTGCAGTTGGATATCCCCAACAAAAGGGCCGGGGTTCTGCTCTATCTCTTGATCTAACACAAGGTTATGCAGATAGAATTCACACAATAATCTTTGAACCTTTACTCCATAGTTCTTACAACAATTTATAAAATCATCAATAGTATTAATTTGTATAGGGGCTCCTACTTTGACAGCCTTAATTTTCAATTGCAAATATCGTTCCATTAAAAATAAGGCATAATTCTTAGCAGGGGCTCTACATGCTAGGACGTCAGTGTACAAAGAGCATAAGGTATCCATCTTCTTGATAACTACATCTAACCTATGAGTTACCTTTGCGACTCTTTCTTCTTCCTTTCGCCATCCTTCAAAAGCCTGGCTTTCGAATAAATTGACATTCCTTAGCTGTTGTTGTAATTCTTCATACTTTTCGCAAGAAACCGTTTGTTCTGTGAGTTTTTCTACTACTTGTTGAGCTTGCATCAAACCCTCTCGTAGGGTTACTGTCCTCGGATCACTGTCCCACATGGTAGTGGTAAGTGGAAGGTTCACTTGAATCTTCTTATTGCATCGTCTCGTGTTTGTGGTTTGCATTCCTTTAGAGGGTTGTGCCTCTGTCTGAACTTCTTTGTCATAGGCCGATATATCATCTGTTTGTACTTCAACATGGGCAACAACTGAATGTTGTTCCTTTTGGTTTTGAACGACAGACTGCACTTCAACAGGGTTTTGAACGACAAACTGCTCTTCAACAGGGTTTTGAATAGCAGACTGCTCTTCAACAGGGTTTTGAACAGCAGGCTGGACTTGAGTCCTCCGAACCTTTTTCTTGAGGGGTCTCGCCGGAGTGGTTGCATGTCTTACCCCCGAAGTCCTTTTTACTCTCTTTCTCATTTTCAAAACCCTGATTTGTTGTCGAAGTCGTGCTATCACATTCAACAATCTTTGTTGTTCTTTTCGTAGTCTTTTAATTTCTTCTGTTTTCTCAGAAAGAACAGTTGTTTGTTTACTCAGGCCTGGACTGTTACCTTGGCCAATTCCCTGGTTTTCTTCTTGGGGTGCTCCTTCGTTGTTCTATTCGGGTTGCTCAGGAGTAAAAACCCTAGTTGGTTCTGTTAATTCCTGGGTGACTTCTTTTTCCACCCCTTCTTCTCCATGAAATTCTTTCGGTGTAGTCTGGCTGGGAACAGATTGTTCCTCTTCTGTATCACTTTTCTCTCCTGTCATACTTTCATCATGAACAGAATGATTCTCTTCTTTTTCTTCCTCGTCGCATAATTCTTCGGGTGCATTTTTGTCCTGAGCAGAATGCTCTTTTGGTTCTTCTTCAATATGGAGGCCTAGCGGGCTGAGAGGTTGGGCATATTCACCCATATTGGCCAGAATTTGGGCCAATTCGTCCTCTTGTAATGGATTTTGCAATGGGCTTTCTTTGCGTTGCTCTGTCTCTTCCTCCACCTACCCAGGCTGCTCGGTCTCTTCCTCTGTTTCTCCTTCCTCATTTCCTTCCAATCCTTTCTCATTCTCTTCTCCTTCCAATTGCGGGGGTTGCTCATCCCCTGAATCATCTATCTCCACTGGTTGGCTGGGATTCCCTTGGGATTTGTCCAACCTCCCTCTAATCCATGCCAACCTAACTGATTTCCTCCATTTCAATGGTCTATTCGGTGTACTGGTAGCATGTTTTCATTTTGGGGTTGGCATAGTCAGTCCCCCGTCTATCATGGCAATTAGCTCTTCCCAGCTGCTCTGTTGCTGAGCAAGACTGTGACTCAACAGAGTAAGACTGTGACTAACTATCAGTGGTATCAGCCCATGGTGACTTACTACCAATTCTACATGTTGTGATTTTTTCATACTTCGGGCAACATCATGAAGTAATGAATTTAAAAATGCAGGTAAGTTCACAGAGCATTTATGTTTTAATACGTCTAGGAGTTTAAGGTGTCGTGGTCTTACCACGTCTTTCCTGCCTTCACAGGTGATGTAGCTTTGGATGATCTTCACCAATTCTGTCCACAGCTCCCCCAATGTTGTTGGTAGGACTCCCTTTCCTCTGACTGTCAGGTTCTGGCCTTCATCTTGGAAGATTTTTATGATATTTCGCAGTCTCTCCTTCTTTAGAGTCCACACAGGTCCAGTGGCTGGCAGTCCCAAGACCTCTGCAATTATGTCATCGGTGACTGCTATGTGTCTCCCCCTTACTGTGGAGTGATATTCTTGCAAATTCTGTAAGAATTCTATTGCTACGGTCTCGTTGGATTCCTGTAAACGATTAAGATAAACTAACCATCCTGCCCTTGCCAGGATTTCCCGTGCAGCATCAAAAACTGTCAATACCTGTGGTTCTCTCCGAATTGATCTTCCTCCCATGCTTTAGCTCACTGTAAAAATGTAGAGACGGCAATGGAACAACAGGCTGTTCAAACTATTAGAAATACAGAGAAAATAACGAAACAACAGGGCTCGTTCAAATCCTGAGTCACTTACTAATTGCCGTAGAGCATAATATGGAAATAGCTTAGGAACAGCAAGCCATGCAAATTGAAAAACAATATACCATTAAGCCTTGCTATTCCCAAGTAAAAGTTTTCCGAATAATAGTCTGACACGTATACCAGCAAATTATGAGGTCACCTGCCTCCCCCCTGCAATGTGATAGGCCGTCCTCAGTCGTCAAATGAGGGAGCGGCGTGCCGAACTGCCATGGTACAGAGTCATAAAGGAACAGCGTATGCCGAAATGCCATGTTTTACAAAAGGAGCAGATTGTCGAAATCGAGGTGTATAGTAGGATCACTTAACAAGTAAGAGAATGCTATGATATGATGCGAGGCTAGGAGGATAGGACAGCTGACGTGCACAAAAAGTCTAATGCGGTCGTTATCGACTTTTCCGTCATGATTGGTTATAATAGATTTTCATGTGTTTAATGGTTCGGGGAAATGATATACATAATCTTATTTGACATATTACAAAGGTATAAGACAAAGAAGGGTGTTGATGATTGCTATTGGTGTATAAGGAATGTGACTTCAATACCATTAACAGAGCTCTGCTGCCGACAGGTGTCCATAACCTTGATAAAGTTGTTTGTTTCACCCATGGAACCATGATCCTTTGTGTATGCTTAGGAAGTGATGTGCAATGTCAAAATGGAGGTCATTATGCTGGCTTGGTAACCAGTTAAACCATAATGCCATTCACTAGGAAGGAGTGAAAGGTGGGCAGGCCGGCTCGTGATGAGACCTCCTGTTCCAAGGACTCTTTATTTTCTCTGATGTGCCTCTTGGATCATATCCCTGGTGTGGTGGCCATAGTGGGAATGCCACTTCACTTTCTTCCTTATGATCATGGTAGGCTGGCTCTTGATGAGACCCCCTATCCTGCATTTGACAACCCATAAGTTATATAAACATTTTTCTCTTCTTTTTTTTTCTCTCTTATAAAGTACTTTCCTATTTATACACAAAGGGTGGTTCAACACTCCTTAAGAGTAGGAATGGTGGAAGAAGTCTTAACATCTCAATAGAAAAATATACCCTTTGTTCTTATTCCTTTAATAATGATGAAAGAAGATTATGGGAATTTAAAAAAGAACCACCATGATAAAGATAACCAATCATATTAGTATTAGTAGGATAATGACAACAAAAGTGATGAATAATTGTGTCCTTTCCTTTTTCCTCCTGTCAATTCAAAGCAATTTCTTGGAAAAATAGCGATTTTATATAATTTACCGATTTCAGTATGCTCTAGTTTTGTATCCATTGCATAAGTGTATAGCTGTGCTCCAAAAGACTCGAAATTATTATATATTGAGAAGAACAACAATTGTCCTTTAATTGGAATGGCAAGGAGAACAAGCATAAGTAAAAGGAATACGAAAATGTTGGCATTTCAAAAAGGAAGAGCAAAAAAATACAAGTGTTGTTCCTTTGGAAAAGGAACAACAGAAAACGCAAGTGTCGTTCCTTTGGAAAAGGAACAACAAAAACCAAAAGTGTTGTTCCTTTGGAAAAGGAACAACAGAAAACGCAAATGCCGTTCCTTTGGAAAAGGAATAGCAAAAACCAAAAGTGTTGTTCCTTTGGAAAAGGAACAGCAGAAAACGCAAGTGTCGTTCCTTTGGAAAAGGAACAGCAAAAACCAAAAGTGTTGTTCCTTTGGAAAATGAACAGCAGAAACCGCAAGTGTTGTTCCTTTGGAAAAGGAACAGCAAAGACCAAAAGTGTTGTTCCTTTGGAAAAGGAACAACAGAAAACGCAAGTGTTGTTCCTTTGGAAAAGGAACAACAAAAAAACAAAAATGCACACAAATGTTGTTCCTTTAGAAAAGGAACAACAAAAACGACAGTGTTGTTCCTTTAGAAAAGGAACAGCAGAAAAATGCAAGTGTTGTTCTTTTGAAAAAAGGAACAACAAAATGGTGAAGGTGTTGTTTCTTCTAAAAGGAACAACAAAATGATGGAATCGTTGAATCCTCAAAAAGAAACAGTAGAATGCAAAATACAAAAAAAATATGCACAGAGAATAATTTATGCTAACAAAACAAAGGAATTATGTACAAAATGTAAGAACAGTTGAATCACTTCAATGAACCAGAGGTGAGGAATATTTCTCTTCCTCCTCCAAACTTTTGCATGTCGGAGTCTTCGCGGAGTTGCTGGTAGAAGGATTCCCGAGTAAGTGGTTTGCGGTATAGTCGAACTCGGTGGCCGTTTGCCTTGAAGGTATGTCCAGATCCATCAATGGTGATTAGAGTAAGGGTGCCATTATCATGTACGTTCTGGATTTCATATGGCCCCAACCAACGAGTCTGAAGCTTCCCGGGAAAATCCTGAAACCTGGAATCGTATAAGAGTGCCCAATCTCCTTCGCGGAAGACTTTCTTTTTAATGAGAGCGTCATGCCATTTAGCTCGCTGCTGTTGGATCAATGCAATGTGTTGAAGGGCAGAGAGCCTGATTTCATCTAGCTCATTGATCTGTTGTAATCTATTAATCTGTGCCTCGTTTAGATCTAGACCAACTTCTTGTGCTGTTCGCAGTGTTTGGATTTCAAATTCTATGGGAAAAATGGGTTCCTTTTCAAACACCAATTGGTACGTGAATAGCCGGTAGTGCTTCTCCGTGTTGTTCTGTAAGCCCACAAGGCTTCTGGTAATCTTGCAGCCCAATCGCGTCTATGTGACGCAATGGTTTTTGTTAAGATTTCTTCTATTATTTAATTGCTACTTTCTACTTGACCATTTGCCTATGGGTGGTATGGCGTGGTAATTTTATGCTGGATATGATATTTTTTTAGTGTTGCAGCAATCTTGTTACCAGCAAATTGTGGTCCACCATCTGTAATTATATCTGTTGGAAGCCCATATCGCACAAATATATGGAACAAGAACTGTATGACGGAATCCTTTGTAGCTCTCGGCAGTGCCTCTGCTTCAACCCATTTGGTGACATATTCTGTTGCTACCAAAATATATGTTTTCTGGTTCGAGGATGGGTTAATTGGACCAACGAAATCAAGGGCCCATCGCTCGAATGGTTCAATAACTAGCTGTGGATTCAGGGGCATTTCGTTGGACTGACCAGGGCATCCTACTCTTTGGCAACTGTCACAAGCTTGAACGAACTTCTTTGCATCTTTGAAGATCGTGGGCCAATAATACCCTGTTTGCAGCACCTTATGTCGAGTTCTCTGATCGGTGAAATGTCCGCCACATGGTCCGTCGTGACAAGCTTTCAAAATGTCAAAATTTTCATCCTCCCGGACGCATCTCCTGATGTGCATATCTGCCCTTGTATGGAACATGTAGCCCCCAATCCAAGAAAATCGAGCACTTCGCTGGACAATCTGTTTTCGTTCATTGGGGGTCAGATGTTTCGGTAATTTGCCTACTACTAAGTAATTCGCAACATCAGCATACCAGGGTGTTTTAACAGTGACAACAAATAGATGCTCGTCTGGAAATTGATCTTCAACTGCTGCTGCGTCCACTGATTTTGGCATTCGCGAGAGAAAGTCAGCTACAGGATTTTCTTTTCCAGGTCGGTCCTTGATTGTGATATCAAATTCCTGCAATAAAATCAGCCATCTAGTTATTCTACCATTTGTGATTGGTTTATTTGCTAAATATTTTATGGCAGAGTGATCTGTATACAAGATAACAGGATATCCAGTAATGTAATGTTTGAACTTATTGACAGCATGTATTACAGCTAGAAATTCCTTTTCAGTAACAGTATAATTCAATTCAACAGGAGATAAATTCTTGCTAATATAATAAATTGCATATGGTTTTTGATCTTCTTCCTACCCAAGGACTGCTCCAATAACTGTATCTGAGGCATTTGATGAAATTTGAAATGGCAGGTCCCAATTTGGACCTCTAAGGATTGGGGCTATTGACACAAGCCTCTTCAAATCTTGGAAAGCACGGTCGCATTTTTCTGTCCAAAGAAAATCGACATTACTTGTCAATGCATATAGAGGTGCAGCAATGTGCGAAAAAAGTTCTATAAATCTTCTATAGTAACCAGAAAATCCAAGGAAACTGCGTACCTCTGTTTGAGTGGTAGGAGTGGGAATTAGAAAAATTATTTGAACTTTGGCTGGGTCTACCTGTATGCCAGCTGTTGAAATATAATGGCCTAGAATAAATCCTTCAGTCATCATCATATAGCATTTTTCATGGCTTAAACAAAGCCTGGTGGCAATGCAGCACTGCAGGACTTTTTCCAGTGTGTCCAATGCTGGGTCAAAATCGTCTCCTGGGTCAAAATCGTCTCCATATGGTGTAAAATCATCCATGTATACTTCGAGCCCTTCATTTATTAAATCTGAAAAGATGCTGAGGATAGCCCTTTGAAATGTGGCAAGAGCATTGCATAAGCCAAAAGGTAGAACTCTGTAGGAAAATGTTCCCCAAGGACAAGTAAAAGTGGTTTTATCTTGGTCTTCAGGGGCAATCTGAATCTGATTGTATCCACTGAAGCCATCTAAGAAAGAAAATAATTTCTTTCCTGCCAAAGTGTCTAATACTTGGTTAATGAATGGAAGGGGAAAGTGGTCTTTTTGTGTTGCTTTATTTAGTTCTCTATAATCTACACAAATCCTCCACTTTCCATTCTTCTTTGGTACCACAACAAGTGGAGAGACCCATTTACTATCGGAGATAGGGTAGATGAAGTTCACATCTAAATTTTTTTGAAGTTCAGCTTTTACAATGTCTTTTAGATGAGGATTAAGTCTCCTTTGTGGCTGGCAAACATGTCTCACATCTTTTTCTATGTAAATGTGGTGTGTACATAATTGGGGATCAATTCCTTTCATATCAGGATAGTCCCATGCAAATGCTTCTTTGTATTTCCTCAGTAGTTGGATGAGCTTCTCTTCTTGTTCAGAAGTCAGGTTGGCATTAATGTTTAAAGTCTTTCCTGGCTCAATTTCTACAATTTTGCTATTTGAGACAGAGGTAGTAGGTATTGTTTGATCGTGTGTATCTTTAAGAGGATCTTCTTCTAATTCATTATCAAATGTTGCTTCTATCATGTGACATTGTATGTGGGATCTGGGTTCAGCTTGGCTAATAAAATTGTTAATGGCATCGTCTTCTGTTTGGTCTTTGAAATCGAGGGCCTCTGCTATGGTTAATGGAGATCTAATATTTTTAGGGAGGTATGATACATGATGCATGTTAGTTTTTATTACTGTGACACTTGGCTGCGCTGGGGGGTATAAAGCTAGATTCTTGATATTTGCCCCCCTAGTTATGGTCATACTGCCTTGTCGGCAGCCAATATAAGCATCGACAGTTGCAAGCCAAGGTCTGCCTAAAATCAATGGATGTCCATCAAGTCGGTTTTTGGGGTTTATTATCAGAAAATCGGCCAGATACTCCTAGGAGTCAATGGATACCATGACATCATGTAGTGTGCCTTCTGGCCTAACCACAGATCGGTCAGCCAATTCTAGTAAAGTGGAGGTCAGTTCTACTAATGTAATGCCCAGTTTTTGGCAAGTGGTGGTTGTCAAGATATTAATTGCAGCTCCTGTATCAACTAAGGCATTTGAGAAGGTTTGTCCATTGATTTGTATGGTTACTATTGGATTTCCTGGGTCTTCGTATTTAACGAGTGTTTCTTTTCCTGATAATAAGTCGGATAGAGTGCCAACTACTTGGACTTTTGGGTTATTTGTTATTTTCCTCCTTGGTTTCTTTATACATAGCTCTTTGATAGTCTTTGCATATATCGGGATGTCTTGAATGGCTTGGAGGAGTGGGATTTTTATGTACAGGTTTTGTAGTTCTCCCAGAATGTCAAAATCAGGATATTGTATAGGTCGAGGTATAATTAATTGTTCTGGGAATGGGGGAGAGGATGTGGTTGCTGGATCATGAATTTGTTGTCTGGTCACGTCCTCTTCTTGTAGTGGTTGTTCTATAGGTAACTGATTTTCAACTTGAGTTGTTTTATCTCCCTCTGTTTCAATGATACGCCCAGATCTTAATTGAAGGTCATTACACTCCCTTAGATCAGTTCCTGTCTCTGGTGTTTCAATTATTTGAATGGATTGGACCGGTTTGTTATTCGAATTGGGGTTGGGTTGGGCTGGGAGTTGCGGTCTTAAGTTAGACTGGGGGTTTTGTTGTAATGCTGGCAGTGTAGGTTGAGGGAGCGGGATGGTTCCTACTGGCTGATTCATTGGTCTTTGCTAGTTTGTCTGCCAGGCTTGACTCTGTGAAGTAGGAGGGGTCCATTGTGTTGGATATACATTGTTTTGCCAATATGGTGGGGTGTAGGGAAAATTTGGCCAATTGGGTTGGCTTGCTTGATTCGGCCATGGATATGATGAAGGAAATGATTGCTGTGACCAATTCGGGAAGGGAGGTTGATTTTGCCACATTGTATTATATTGTTGAGCATGATATTGTGGAGGCTGAAAAGAAGAAGCTGGGTTTGAGAACATACCTGATTGTCGTGGCTGCCATTGACGGCACTGATTAAGTAGATACACCAATTCCAGCTTTTCTTCTGCTTCCTTGTATATTGCTTTCAATCTAGGAAGTGAGGGACAACTTTCTGTAGAGTGGTCTTTTGTACAAATGGCGCAAACTTGGACTGCATCTAATGGACACTCCTTATGGCTGTGTTTCTTTCTGCATCTGGGACAGAAGATTGCCAAATTATGTTCTGCCTCTACTTGCTTTTGTTTGGCCTGCATAATATCAAGTTGTGTTGTCAGTGTCCCCAATATGTCAGTTTTAAAATTTTCTAATAAATTTCCAATTTCTACACGAGTTACTCCTTCTGCCAAAATTCTGTTATCTCTTGCAAACCGATCATGTTCTGCTGGTTTTAGTCTTGTGCTGCCTCTCGAGCTCCTGATACATAGATTAATAATGTCAACAAAATTTTCCTGATAAATATCTCCTTTTCCCATAATATTTAGTGTTTCAATCCATTGTTCCTTCATTCCCCTAATTAATGTTGTTTTTAATACATTATCAGGTAAGGGTAATGATGCATAAGGAGATCTTTGAAGATTATACTGGAAACGTTCAACATACTCTTCTAATGTCTCATTTGGTCTAGCTACCATCTGAAATATTTCATCTTTTAACTCTCTAGACCTGCAATAATCCTGATATTTTTTTAGAAAAGACTCCTTCATTTTGTCCCAGTTATTTATAACACCACCACCTAATCCCATAAACCATCTTAGCGCAGCCCCTTTTATGTAGAGGGAAATAATTTCAGTTTCTGTGGGTCAGTGGTATAGTCATATCCTCTACACAGCACATCAAATTCAAATAAGAATGCATCCGGATCTTTTGATGTAAAGCCATGGAATGTAGGGATATGCTGGAGAGGAATTACTTTCATAGGTGCATTAGCTACAGTATCCACAATGGGGTATTACAGTGTAGACGTTTGGGTGTTTGGCTGGTTCAGGGCCATTTGGTAAAATATATGCCAATAGCCTTCTGGGATATCTAGGAGGTTTTCCTAGGTTGTCGAGGGGGAATGGCTCTAACGGGAATGGCCTTAACAACACTTCCTTTATCTGGGATGATGAGAGTGCCTAATGTCTGAGGGGGTTCAGGTTCTTGAGTTTCTTCAACTTCGTTATAAATGATTTTTGCAGCACTTCCCTTATCTGGGCTGCTTAATGGCTGAATTACCCCAAGAGGAGATCTTGGTTTTTCAATCTCTCCTGTTTCTCCTCTTCCTTCACAGAGGTTGCTAAGGTTCCCTTCTTGTAATGATTTTGGGCTAGAATTTTCAGTTTCTTGAAAATCTTGCTCTTCGGTTTGACTATGCACCTCAGCAAAGGCTACAGATGGTGATCCTGTGGCCTGAAGGGAACTAGTAGGCTATCTAGAAGTAACTTTTCTAGTTTCTACTGAAGGCTGAGATTCTTCTTTCTTAAGGATTTTGTTTATAAAGGTCGATCGGCCAAGGGTCACCGACCCCTTAGCTTTATCGGGCTTGGGTAGAGGTTTGGGATTCTTTTCAGGCTTTTTCTGCTTAGTCATACACTCAAATCAACTACTAAGTTCTACCCAAACAAAATACCAACAAATCTACAGAAAAGCGGGCAAGGGAGCAGGGCTATTACATACTCCACACGCAGGTTCTTACCT